>CM062094.1:4498703-5698703 GCA_031163375.1 Conogethes punctiferalis
AAAATTGTATTATTTTTAGAAATCATAGCATTGCCTGAAGTAAAGCACTACAAAATATATATACTTAAAAAGAATGAAATCATAATTCGAGCTCGTGTTTACAACGCTACTACTAGAGCTTGTGATATAAGGAAATGTTCAGTCTTAGATGCAAAGAATGTTTTAACTCAGTGGTTGCTGAGTAACTCATATAATGAAACCGAGGCACTTGTCAGTCGATGTTTTTAGGTTCCTTTATTGTTTATTTTTACTTACTTATAAATTAATATAACTCTTCTGTTTTATTTAAATACCCAAATTCTTTATATCTAACTCAAAAACTGGTTGCCCAAAATACAGGCACTGCCTAGTTTGGGGACCCTTGTAAGTTGCATGAAATTTAGCTTTCTGCCTTTGCACATTTGTAATTTAAAATGCCTCGCAGATAAGATCTATGGTAAAATTTTTGTTATACTAAATTCTCTGTAGATATATATTTTTTTGTATATTAACTGTGTGCAATTGAATAAATATTTATTATTATTATTATTATTTATTATAACACCAACCATGTCATGGTGCTGTATCATCCGAAGCAAAGGGGTTTCTCTCAGTTAAAAGCTAGGTCATTATAATATTCTTTATCCAAATATGGCCAAGATACAAACCTGTAAAGCCTTGCACCAAACATTGTATTTATTCTTCTTATCCGTCTGGGCGTTCGGCTGCGGGCGGCGGGGACGCAGCTTGGTGCGTTTGGCGCGCCGGCGCGGCTCCGCGTCCGAATCGGAGCCCGAGCTCTCCTGCGACGACGCCTCGTCACTCTGCTCGTCCTGTATCTGCATATGCACCAGCGAGGGTGGATTGAAAGCCTCCGGCCGAGTCAGAGGAATATACGTCCCTTCCTCCACATCCGAATCCTCCAACTACAAATAACGAAAAGTTAAAGAAAAAATTACGCCCAAGTGTCATGACGTGAAACTTTCGCAAAAAGCTGAATCAAACACCCGTCTCAGTTTGTTTAGGCTTAGACATTGTTTACTTGACACGAATAAAGTGAACTGCGATACAAAAAAAGTCTAAATTATAACAATTACTCCCAAAAACTGCACAGAAACTATAATGTAAAAGTTGTTTTCTAACCTCTCCTTCCTCTCGTTCATTTGGTACCTCGACGTCCAGACCAGATTCTGTTGTCGACATCATCTTCGGAAGATGTTAAATACGGTGGTAGGTAGAAGATCATGAAAATATTTTAGCGAAAAAACAGCAATTCCGCCTTTTATCACTACGCTAGCTGTCAAATCATAGACAAACGTCATTATTTCGTCGAGAAATGAAATCATTTGAACGTCAAATTTGACTTTTTTTTTTTTAATACATGCCAAGGTATTCCGTGAAACATGGGGGGTGTTGACAGGTATCTGTCTGGTCTGTACATATTTGGCCTTTCAAGCAATAATCCAAAATAATGTGACTATTACCCAGATAGCAGGTGTTGAAATTAGTTATTAAAAGGCCGATATTTAATCAAAAGAATGTGAGTAAAGACTACTGTGTTTTTTTTATATTTTTCGTTAGGTTTAAACTATACATCACAATCATGCAACACCTGAGAGACTTGAAAGCCGACCGTCCACCGCCAGCTGAAACTAAGTTAGCATAGCTTAGCTTAGCTGGCGTGCGCACTGTGGTATGGGGCTAAGAATACTATCGTACCGAAGTATCCCTGTCGTAAGCCTTTAGGGTAGGGATGATCGATATTCAAAAAACATCGATGTTGACATCGATGTCATAATCGAAGGCTCAACATCGATGTTCGATATTTATCGAAAACCGAACATCGATGTTGGATCCATCGATATTTTTCATATTAATACTTGAATAAGTAAAACATAATGTAAAAGTTCGAAATGTACATAAATTGAAATTGTCGATCTGTGGATGCGTTCATAGAAGACATCATTTTTATTCTAAGTTGCATTGGTTTGGACGTGCGTGTCATGCGAGAGATGAGGCCGTAAGTTAACATCGATGATCAATTTCGTTAACATCGATGTTGCGATATTTTTCGTATGGTAACATCGATGTTAAAACATCGATGTTTTTGCTTTCAACATCGATGATCATCGAACATCGATGTTCATCGAGCATCCCTACTTTAGGGTCGTGGCGCTCATGGGGAGGGCCTTGCGCTGCAGCTAGCGACGCACAACATGTGCAGTGGCGTCGTGCACCGCAAAGTGCCGGCCAGGAGACCAAATCGTTCCCCTGAGGGGCATTTCTTAATTAATCACCAATAGTGGTGATTGTTAGTTACACCATAAACTGTACAGGTCAGTAATTTGTTACTTAATTTTTGATTTGATAAGCGAACTGTGTTATTTGCAGGGCTGCGTTCGAGTTAGTTAGTAAGCTGCATATAAAACCTCTAGGCGAGCGTTCTTTGATAAACATAAGGACTGCTCAACTACCCTCTAGACTTTCGGTAGATTCAGAATTCGATCCAAGAGATCATAGAGAACCTAAAAATCCAATCAGGTAAGTTAGCGTTTTAAATACCTATTCGCTGAATTTATTTAGGTACCATAAAATTATACACCTAATATAAAACAAGCACTCTCGTTCTTCAAGATTTAAAAAGTGGCACTTACATAGGTACAGACTGCCACGAATATTTTGGCAATTAGTTAGCTAGACGGATCATTTTCTGCAATTCGATGTCTGCGCCTATTTTGAGCTATTCTTAATTAGTTTCATTCCTGACAACCCAGCTCATCCAGAACCCCAGCAGGCTAGGCAAGGACCAGGAGGTCCTTGCCCGTATCTGTTTTTTGATCCAGTTTTCTGTGAATGGCATGATGGGTACTTGCACCTATCCCCATGGGGGTATGGAATGCCGCGGATGACGTAACTCGAAACCATCACTGCGAAACAAAAGTCGACGTCAAAAGTGATATTTAGCATGAATAGCGGCGTTAGTCCCGAATAAGACCACGTGCCAACATCTCTGTACTCACCTGACCCCCTTATCCCCAGTCCCTGGATGGCGTATTTCAACGTCATACGTTCGTTGTTCGGCGCGGGAATGCTCGGGATGCCGCTAGCCGTCAGCCAAGCGGGGATAATACTTGGTCCCATAATTATACTTTTCACTGGAGTCTTGCTCATCCACATGCATTTTACATTGGTTGGTTGGTTTTTAGTCTTCCTATACTTTATAATAATAATGACTAGACTTATTTTAATTATCTACAAACAGCCAAACAGCCAGAAGTTCTTTTTAATTCTTGCACTATTAAGTTATTACCTTTTTTTTAAAAAAAATCAGAATAGATGTCCATACCTACTTACTTACAGACACTCGACTTTTTTACGGGCCACAAAGAAAGCGATGCCATACGAAAATAAGTTTCGCAACATTCGCGTTAGCATGGTTGGATAATAACTCGTGGGGGGTTAGGGTTGGGCCGGCATGGCAGTGGCAACTGACAGGTAACTAATCAGTTACTTGCCAGTTGTCACAGCGACTTGGGCTTCTCTTTCGCTTTCCATCAGGCGTAGGGAAGCCAAGCTACTATAAAAATAAAAAAAATATAAAATAAACTAGAACTTAGGATTTCGATTTATTAAATCGTATAACTCAAGAATTAAACTAAAATGTAGGTACCTAACATATTTTTTATGCTCAACTTTTGCTATTGTGAAAAAACGCAACACATTTCAGCTCAAATGCTTGAATGAAATCGCTCGTCAGCTGCACATACCACACATATCATACCGATATGGGTTTCGCATTGCATTACTCCATGGTCCCCCATTATTTCACTGTATCGGCAACAATGGCCCGTAAGTACCTAACTTTTACCTTTTGTTATTCTTATTATTAAAATTGCTCTTACCCGCGCGATAAGGTCAGGTAAGGAGATGGTTGTAGAAGCACTTGAACCAGGAGATTAGCATTTGAACTCACTTAGCGAAATTAACAGATAGTAGGTAGGTACAAAATATAGTTCAGATCATATCAGGACGTTCTACACTTAAAGTATGTAGATACGACAGGTTATATGACAATCAGTACATTGTAAAAACCAACAGCTTGCAGTTTTTGACAGGCTCGGTGGTTCATTTGGTAGTGACCTCTGCCCTCTGAGCCAAGGGTCGTGGGTTCGATTCCCGCACAGTACAAACATTTGTGTTCATGAACATGTTTCTGTTTGTATTGGTCTGGGTGTTTTCTATGTATAATATGTATTTATTTACAAAAAAAAAAATGTATCTAAGTAAGTTTATCAGTTGTGTAGTACCCATAGTACAAGCTTCGGCTTAGTTTGGGGCTAGATGGCGCTGTGCAGCGGCGTAGCGTAGTGGGGGCGGGGGGGGGCGGCCCGCCCCGGGCGGCACATTTTAGGGGGCGGCAAAATTTCACAATTTATAATCTATCCATACTAATTTAAATAATAAAAATATTTGAACCATTTCATATTTTTATCGGAACTACAAATTCGGACCGATTGAAAAGAGCATGGAATTTTTCATTGCTTATTCTGTAACGGATTCGGGGAATCCCTTTTCTTTGAATGATATTTTGTAGCGACTGCTGCCAACACCGTCCACGACTTGCGGGGATTCCCCGTATTTTATTTTATGCTTTGTTTATGACTAACAAAACAACAGCGAGAATTACTGACAATTCAAAATAAAAGGGCGGCAAAATTGTCTTCCGCCCCGGGCGGCAAAATTGTCTTCCTCCCCCGGGCGGCAAAAATGTCTTCCGCCCCGGGCGGCCGACACCCACGCTACGCCGCTGGCGCTGTGTGGCCCAGCGTGGCATGTCTTGGGGTTATTTATTTATTTTACACTCCAAAATGTTTTTTTTTCACTGTTAGTGAGCACGTGTTCGCCGCGCAGCCGCGACGTCTTCGCTACGTGACCGCTCCGCTTTTAAAACGCTTGCATTCCGCCAGTGTGTCAGCTCACTTACAGATTCGATGCTGCATCAAGTTTCCGAGTTAAAATGTTCTTAATTTTCTTAATTCTTAAATTTGTTGTACAGCCTACTTAATAACTAAATTAACATTACAGGACGATTATTGCAGTTTTTATGATCCTGAGCCAGCTTGGAATCTGCACCGTTTTCGTGACCTTCACGACTGATAGTTTGCGAGACGTTAGTTTCTTTTTGTATTATTAATTTATTAAAGCCTTTGCTCGAAGCCGCGATCACAAAGAATATAGGTACCTATACCCACCACAGCCTTTCCAATCGCAATTTCATCATTCATCATCAGTCCGTAAGGATAGACTTAGTCAGCGTACTCCGAGCTATGCTCGGGAACCGCGGTCCAGAATACCCTATTAATTTGCCATAGGTATACCTAGGTAAGTCTTACTTACGCTAAGTCGTGAATAGAAAAAAAGAGAATCCAAGAGATGTGAATTTCAAGCTATGTGACTGGTGAATCGCGGCAAAACTCGTCTCCGCTCCGCCTCAGTGGATGACGCCCTGCATGTCCACTTCCGCGTCATCTGTCGTCACTATAAGACCGCGTCCTGGACGCCAGCGGCCAGAGCGGACGATGCGGACGACGGAATGCGCGTCTTGATCCTGTTCATAGATTTGTGTAAAGCTGTTCTCGATTAATACAGCGGCGCGGACGATGCGAGCGACGTAAACTGCGCATACCGTCCGCTCCGCTCGCATCACCCGCTCTGCCCGCTGACCGCGGCCTTACATGCATTAACTAATTGTACTTACGTCGGTACTATTAATAATAATAATATAATAATAATAATAATTCATTTAATCATAACCCAAAATGTGATACAAATTAGTCATTACAATTTCATCAATGGCAGGTTTACATTAAGGTTGCAACAAAAGGTGAACCCTGACACCGAAACTAGTTATAAACTGTATTTTCAGTGTCAGTGATTCCTCGACACTTCCAAAAATATATTATTTATTTATTTTTTAACAATATATGTATGTATTTTATTTATTTATTTTACAATGCTAAGACAATTATCTATACTTATAATAAATCTGTAGAGAAGTCAATTCTGTACATTGTATATATTTTCAAATTAACTATCAGGGGATGATTAGTGATCGATACTGATGCCAAAAATGCAATCAGTAAAATTTTTGTCTGTCTGTCTGTCTGTCTGTATGTTCGTTATAGAAACAAAAACTACTCAACGGATTTTAACGAAACTTGGTACAATTATTCTTCATACTCCTGGGCAGGTTATAGGGTACTTTTCATCACGCTACTATCAATAGGAGCAGAGCAGTGAAGGGAAATGTTAGGAAAACGGGAGAATTTTTTGGAACGCGCATCACTCATAAACTACTGCATGAAATTGAATACTGTTTTCACCAATGTATTGCTAGAGGTTTAACTTAAAACTTAGGCACTATGTATAGATAGGTATTTTATGGAAGTCCGTTATTTTTCAAACCCGATATCCACGCGTGCGACGCCGCTGGCACAGCTAGTAATATTTATGTGTGTGTGTGTGTGTGTGTTTTTGTGTGTTTGTGTGTGTGTGTGTGTGTATGTGTGTGTGTGCGTCAAGTTATGTTAGGGGAATTATTTGAATTTGAATAATAATAATTATAATCATAAATATATATATCAAAGATCAAACATATTGAAGATAATACACCTTTTTACTACTTAAGCAGATTTTCAGTATCCATATACGACATTTTTAATTTTTTTTTTTTTTATACGACATTTTTATTACTTTTACCTACTTGCAGATAATGGATTGGCAGAGTTCAAATCCTGCAATATTTGCCTTATTCCTACCTTACTTGATTATGGAGTTTGCGATGAAGTCCTTGAAGATCGTCAGTTACGTTTCTTTGCTTGGTATGAAATATGTCATTCTTATATTATACGTTCCTACCTACTTGTAGTTACTGTAGCTAGATTTAAGAGAGGTAGGGTATTGTATAGCGAATCTACGCTCGAATTGAGCCGTCCGCCCCCGGGAAGTACCTCCATCCACTTTATAGAATAGGTACCGCAGCTATGTGAGCCGGTGAGTAGGTTACGGTTCCCTCTTATGCTCTTAGGGTTTTCGGAACTCGTGGGGTGACTGCCGGGGGGTAGGGTGGGCAACACGCGTGTGATGCTCCAAGTGTTCCAGGCATCCATAGGCTGCATTCAATTTCTAATCTACCCTGTTGTCTCTGCAGGTAACGTGTTAAATTTCGTGGGTCTAATCCTGGTGTTCGTCCAAATATTCAAGGACCCTCATGGCGACGTGGTACAAGTGGTCGCCGGTGCCTTACCGCTGCTGTTCTGCTTCGGAACGTGCCTGTTCAACTTGTGCGCTGTTGGTGTGGTGAATATTTTATATAGTAAATTATATAAAATATAGTAAAGGTATATTATGTTTTGAAGAGAGGGGACGCTGCTGGTCGCCCCTCTCTTCAAAACAGCGAATCCAAGCGGATATGGGTATAGTGAATAGCCCCGCGGAGCAAAAAATTTCGATGAAAACTTTTAAAGTTGAAAAGATTCAATGAACTAGTTTTTTTTTTATGACAGAGGGGGCCTGAAGGTCATCTATATTAGTATGTGAACGCTTTAACCCATAGACAACGCAAACCAGAATTTTCCCAGGTGCGTTGTTGGCCCGGTCTCATCCAATCGGTCTCTCTTTCTTTCTTTCTTCTTTCAACAAGTAGATTCCAAAAAACCATTGCACGAGCGAGAAAGAATTCCGAGATTAAATTCGCATTGTTTGTGAATAACCTCTAATCTCCAGACACTGTATCTTCAAAATTCAACAAAATTGATCAGGCGATATTTTTTGTAACGATTTTTATTTGAATAGGTAGGTATGATGTTTTTGGAAGTAGTGTTGTACAACACATACCTACATTCATCGATGTTTTATTATAATAATGAGTTTGTCAATTGGGTGAGCACTAATTATAGGTCATTTGAATATGTAATACATTTAGCTATTAGGTAGATCAGGATTGCATTAATACAAGTTACACAGACATTTCCTTTGTATTTTAGATACTATCCCTCGACAAGGCGCTGAAAGAACCACGCGTTTTAACCAACTGGTTCGGAGTACTGACAGTCTCGCTAGGTGTCCCCACATTTGTCTCCATTATATTCGGCACTCTGGGATACTGGTCTTTTGGTACAATGGAGGAAAACATTTTAAGATCGCTGCCATTTGACGAAACGTAAGGAAAATGTATTTTATTTTGGTTTATTAGACATTTCCGTAAACTAAGTAACTGTAAAGGCCAAGGTAGATTAAAATAGTGATTTTGCCAGTTGATAACAGGATATCTTGTGTAGGGACTTATGCATACCTACAGCCACATCAACTTGACCCCAACGTGTGGCAGGTCACCAGCAAGATAGTGAGACCAAATGTAACTCACCAAAGAATAATTTTTAATAGGCGAAGATTTTTTTTTTTTTTTTATAGTGGCTCGACATAATGGCTTCCCTACGCCTGATGGAAAGCGAAAGAGAAGCCCAAGTCGCTGTGACAACGGGCAAGTAACTGGTCAGTTACTTGTCAGTTGCCACCGCCATGCCAGCCCAACCCTAACCCCCCACGAGCTCCGGAAACCCTACTCGCCGGCAGAAACACGACCCAGAGGTCATTTGACTGCGGTATTCTATAGGGTGGAGGTCCTTCCCCGGACGGGCGGCTCAATTCGAGCGAAGATTCGCTATAAATAATGAAGCATTAGAGTTGACAATAATATATCAAGATACCCAAACATTTGATATGTTGACAACTTGATACACGAGCAAATCTTGAGCACAACACAAGGAGGTACTTCACCTTCGTCATATTCGTTTCCTTTACAAATAAAGGCGTAAACAAGTACTTTATCCACAGGATCACTTTTGTAGCCATTGGTCTTTATTTGGTGGCAGTTGCGTTGGCGTTTCCGATCCAATGCTACCCGGCTATTCACATCATTCTGGAAGTGATACGAAATTACAATGAAGACGATACACCTTCGGAGAAAACACTAAAGATTGTAGAGTGGGTTTCGAGGCCCGTATTTGTTTTTTCAGCATGTAAGTTCTTAGAATATTTTTTAATAAGGCGTGTTACCCTAGGCGCGCACTGGTGACTTTTCGTCACTGTGACAGTCGTTTCATCTCTTTTGCACTTTTAAAATGAGAAGAAGAGAGATATCTGTCACGGTGACAAACAGTCACCAGCGCGCCTAGGCTTAGTATTAAAATGTTCCTGATAGGTCCAGTGTAATGTTTCTATTGTGGTTAATATCACGTTGACCGCTCGACTATGAAACCTTATAAGGTGACACCTAAATCGTGGCGAACTAGAGGTCTAGGTCTAGCAGTGGACTGATGCGATAGGCTGATGATGTTGGTGTGATCCCATATGGGTAAAAGCCTCCTCTATATCCCTTCACTTGTCCCTGCCTGCCGCGAAGTTCTTCCTGTTTCCCCCTGTATCTACCCAATCTCTTTAATATCGACTTGATTCTGTTTGATACGATGATCTGCCATCGTTACCAATGTGAACTCGTTGACTAGTAGGTAGTACGTACCTAGATTCACTAACACCAAATTATTTATTACAGTTTGCGTATGTTACCTCATTCCGTACCAAGCGCCTTTCGTTGCCTTTGTGGGGAACCTTTGCACGACACTTCTAGCTCTTATTTTTCCAGCGATCATGGAGCTCAGTCTCAAGTATCCCAGTGATTACGGAAAGTACAAAATATACCTAATCAAAAATGTTGTGATCATTATTATAGGAATGATTTCTTGGTTGTTTGGCGTAGTGTTATGTGGATATCTGATATACGTTCGTGTTTTGTCAAGTTATTCACCTCATGATAAAACATAGATTTTCTTTGTGAATTTTAATTGTCGCTAGCAATATGTAAAAGTTTTAAATAAATATAATAATGATATAATTTTGTTCTTTTTCATAACTATTTTTTTTTATCATTGATTCGCGATGAATAATGTTCAAATTTTGAAGGAAATAGGTAATTCAGGTAAGCAAATAGCTAAGCAGTCACTGCCCGTTAAACGAATAAATTATCGTAATTTGTTTGTTTGAACGCGCTAATCTCAAGAACTACTGGTCCGAATAGGGAATATGCATGAAAAATAGTTTCAGGTATTTACTAATTTATCGTAAAATAGATCAAAATCTACTACGAACAGTGAAAACAAAATCAAAATTGGTTGAAAAATGGGCGAGATACAGTCATTGAAATGAATATATCCGTCTCTCTCTCGCGAAACAGATTTTTCTATGGAGTTAGTACGGCGCTTACGGTACGTGACGTCAACTACCGCCTCGGATCTCTCTGTCTAATCAATAACTTTAACGCTTTATAACTCGCTTAATAGAAAAGATAGTTTAAAAATTCTTTGATATTTATGTATCTGGAAGACAAAAGATCTCAATAAATCCATAAAAAAAAGTCATGCATATTCCCTATTGAAAAAATCTTTTTGTGTTGAATAGACCATTTATCGAGGAAGGCTTTAGGCTATAACATCACGCTGCAACTATTAAGAGCGAAGAAATAATGGAAAATGTAAAAAAAAAAACGGGGAAAAAATAACTATTCCACGCGGACGAAGTCGCGAGCACAGCTAGTATTGAATATTTATTTATGCCTATAAGTACACCATCACCTACAGCCTCGAGTAGCAAGAGCCCTATCATTTTAGATGTCGAATATATGGTGGTAATGTTGGCTCTAAGCCACCCCTCTAAGGGTAAGAGATCCCCTTTCATTTATTCTAAGGGGTCTTAAGGCACAAATATATATTCTGATATTCTGTGAGATGGCAATAGTCTCAAATCATCATGGACCTCTCCGTTCTTCCAATAATTTTCAACTTTCTGTCCCACTTCACCACTCCGGCTTCTTCTCTCAATCCTTTACTGTGCAAGCCATTCGGCTGTGGAATGCCTTGCCTTGTAAAATTAAGTCCTCACAGAATAAGGAATTGTATAAAAAGAGGGTACGTGAACACCTTTTAAATTATTCGTCGTAATTCATAAATTGCTCGTCAAGATTATCTATTATATATGTCCTGCATATATTTATATATGTGTATATATATTATTGTATATACTTATTTTATATGTATTATTATATTAATTGCTTATATGTGTATATATATCTATGTATGTATACGTATTTATAGCACATTTTAATAAGTAGTATATTTAGCATATTAGTTTATTGATTATAAATTAGGTATTATCTTTTACAGTGTTTCTTTTTACACTCTCCGCATACACATTTGCTCTCTGCATGATCCAAAGGTTAACTGGTAGAGAATGCTCCTAGCATTAAGTTCGCCTTTTGTACCATTTTGTGCAATAAAGTTTTAAATAAATAAATAAATGGACGTGCAAGGACGTTTAAAATAAACGTCTCTATGTGTGTATTAAATCATAGATAAGAGTCACAGATGCCATGATCAGAAGATCTATGGAAGATATCTGTGACAAGGAGCTGCCAGATGCCAGAAAGACTGAGAATACTATGAGACCAAAGTTCATTGTGAACGTGATTCCTAAATGTTTATAATATTATTATCTACTTCCTCTGATACAAAACGTAAATGTGCTGAAATAATATGCTACTGAATACATTATTATTAAATATTTTATTCACTAATATTGGTAAAGCAATGTTAAACTTGTTGGTATCTGCAATCCGTCTGTATATTTTTAATTCATAACTTTTCCCATGTATTATTGATGATTATTATTTTGATTATTGACAGGAACAAGAATATTTTTCCACTATGGAGTTGGGAGTGTATAAATGAAAAATGTGTACCCATATCAGTAAAAGATACCGTCAAACTACAAGCTCTCACAACGTGCAACATGCTGTGTGCGTCCATGCAAATTTGGCCTCAACCAACAGGCCAGGTCAGCTTATCAACTACAGCAGTCCCCGTACGAATGGACCTTATACGGCTACAGATAGTTTCATTTTCATCCCGACTAGTACGGGATCACATAGAAGACGCGTTTCAGTTGTTACATCACGACTTGAAATTACAAGAGCGGAAAGAGCACGGGTTTGAGGAATGGCGGAGTGTTGCGGTCCGTGTTTCAATGAACGGTAGCATTGATCCGCGGATGCGACTGACCACCGACGAAAGCTATCGTTTAGCATTGCGACCTAAAAGCACATCAGGTACCTCTTTAGTTGTCGATATCTTCGCCAAGTCTTTTTGCGGGGTCCGACACGCATTTGAAACATTCTCTCAGTTGATATGGCTAGATCCGTACAAAGGTACCATGCTCATACTGGAAGCCGCTAAAATAGAGGATGCACCGCGTTTTGGCTACCGTGGGTTAATGCTCGACACCGCTCGCAGTTACTATCCTGTAACTGATTTATTGAGAACAATAGATGCAATGGGAGCTAGTAAATTAAACACTTTTCATTGGCGTGCTAGTGATTCCCAAGCGTTCTCGTTGCAGTTAAGTAGTGTTCCACAGCTAGCGATTCATGGTGCATATGGGCCTAGTGCTGTCTACACACCAGATGACGTGAGGGCGGTAGTGCGCCGAGCTAGGTTGCGTGGAATTCGAGTCGTAATAGAAATAGACACACCAGCGCACGTGGGCTACGCATGGGAGTGGGGAGAACAGAGAGGCCATCTGGCTCTGGCCCATTGCATCGACGCTCAACCCTGGAGCGGCTACTGCAAAGAACCGCCATGTGGCCAACTGAACCCACGCAATCCGAGGGTTCTCGAGTTCCTGGAACGTATCTATTCGGAGATAATTCAACTTACAGGAGTAGACGATGTATTTCATATTGGCGGTGATGACGTTTCAGAACGCTGCTGGGAAGAGAACTTCAATGACACCGATCCTATGGACCTCTGGCTAGAGTACACACGTTCTGTATTACAGCGTCTAGAGTTCGCTAACGGGAGAATGCCAAATTTAACAATTTTGTGGACATCTCATCTGAGTGAAAGGATTAAGAGAGATTTGATGGTTTATGTACGTTATTTAGGGCTGCAGTCGCGAAACGTGGCCTGGGCTCACAAGCATATAAGCGGGGTGAGAACTGTGATCTCTCACGAGGACGCTTGGGACTTGAATAGTGGATTCGGGGGCTGGCACGAGGAGGGCGGGGGCGTGCCATATAATTCGTGGCAACGGGTGTACGAGTATAGGCCTTGGGCGCGGAACTCTGCGTGGCGGGTGGAGGGGGGCGAGGCGACGGTGTGGTCGGTGTCGCTGAGCGGCGGGGGGCTGGATTCGCGCGTGTGGCCGCGCGCGTCGGCGCTGGCGGAGCGGCTGTGGACGGACCGCGCGGAGGGCGCCACGCGGCCGGTGCACGCAAGGCTGGACGTGCACCGCTCGCGGCTCGTCGCGCGAGGCATACAGGCTGCCCCTATTTGGTCAATGTGGTGCACTCATAATACTTATACTTGTGTCTAGCCAATAAATTAAATACCTGCCCTACAATCCTTTCTGTTTATTTATTTTTTATTTAAGATAAATATGAACTTAATTACAGATCAAGATCTTTTTCACATCATGAACTTCATAATTATTGATATCTTTATGATTTGGTTGTAGATTTGGTAACAGAACTACTTCAATAATGTGGCAGATAGATAAATAAATTACCTATTATATTTATTATCAAAATTCAGGACTCCTGTATTTGTTAGCTTGTTAGGTTTAAATAGATAGCGGCGGCATCGAATTTAATTTTAAATTACTTTATCGATATCGATAGATAAATAGTTTTGCAAGCACGAGTAAATAGGAAGTGTACAATACCAAAAGAAAATTTTAGATGAAATATCCGTTTCCGAGTAACTTCTACTTAAGTGACGTTCTGAAACCTCATCTCACAAAATACTTACTAACACAATTAAAAGATTGGTCGTAAATTGATTATTAAGGGAAAATATTTAGATTCACTATAATGTGTAGATTTATTTTATTACTTTTATTTATGAAATGGATAACTAACACCTGTTGAAATGTGATAGCCAAGGAAATTTAATGCTTAATAATTTTGTCAAGCTTGTAGGTATTTGAACGTTCCATACTCGGATATTTATCAATTATGTAGGTATTAACTTTTACGAATATAGGGTCAGCATATTATGGAAATTGTTAGTAAGTTGATTCATATTAATCTCATAAATTCAAGATGGTGATTGGAATGTAAGGGAGCGGCCTATCTTCTTTTCGCTCCAAGTCTACCCTCAACTGCCCGTGGTGTATCCTGCCGAACAACAAACGAGGCGCGCTGGCAACCGACTGGTGGGTGGTGGCGGTATAACCATTGCAATTGAAGGCGTAGCTAAATACCATAGAGCTATGACGGGCAGCAGCGTCACGCACGTCAGCGAGAAGCTACGCCCTGCGATCGCTAACCCCGCCTGCCCAGCGTAGCGATTATTGGTATATCCTTCAGTTGTTTGCCTTAAGTTGTTTCTAACAACCGTAGAGGCCTAAGTCCAGCAGTGGACTGCAATAGGCTGATGACGATGAAATTCAAGATGTTTCTACGGTACTCGGGGATACGTTCCTATATCAACAAGTAAAATAACTTAAGCATCTGTTTTAGTTGAATAAAAATCCTAGCTAACGAAAGGGATCATTAATTTTAACAAAGTATCCGAACGTGAATAGGAAGTTCTAAGCACAACATCAAAAACTAGGAAATGGAAGTGACATCACTGGAATTTGTCTATGGCCTACACCATGTACTGTAGCTTTACATCCCTAACGGTTCATTCTCTCGCATAACCCAATTATTACAGTAATAAAATATTACATTACACGAGGGCTATGCCTTCATATTATTACATGAAATGTCTTTCTACCATCTGTTTTATCTTTCTGAGCTTAACAAGCTTAGGAAATAGAGTTAAGTTTTGTTTGTTCGTACAGTAAAGCTCCAATGCATGAATAAAAAAAAAATTTAGTCTATTGTCAATGTGGCGGCCGACTGTTTCAAGCGTCAAAGTTATGGCGTTTTGAGAAGACAATCTTAGTTTTTTTAAATGATAGTAAATGTCAGTGGATTTTTCAAAACTTGTTTATAATATGAGCAGATATTACGATTACGGTAACGCTATTTCATGGTGAGTTTACTCTAAAGTACTGACATCCATATTGTTTAGTTTCTGTATACGTTTTCTATAAATAATATTTTTTGCTTGTTTACCCTTATATTTTACGTAGAGATTGTCACAGAAGACCGCATTTATAGTTCCTGATAGTAATATTGTATATTTTGTTAATTCCCGGGCTTTTTCAATAATAACAGCAATTTACAACCCTCGCGGGTGAACGTGGTGCCTTGATTATTTTCATGACTAGGAAGTGTGAATACGGTTAATTTCTCATAACGGAATGTTGTCTACAGTCACATAGCTTTTATTCGTCAATTCACATTCAAAAAATAGTTGTTGTGTGCAAATGCGCCTACCCGGTTAAATAGACATAACTATTGATTTTTTGTAATTAACTACCTTCCTAAGACAATGAATGGAGTAGCTAAGCGTGCTTTTCTAGATATAGTTAGATTAACAATAACAGAAACTAGTATCAGCTTGTAGATGAGGTTTTTGTATAAATTAAATAATGCATATAATTTTGTATGAATGAAATTGAATTTATTGAATGAAATCTAATATCGCATCTGGTTGTAATGTCAGCATTTAATTTCCTTCATTAGCTTGTAAACAATCACTTGATTGTGATAAATAAATTGTGGCCTTAATAAAATACTCAATTTGATGTGTGTGATTCTCTAGTAATTCCATTTAATGTTCAACACTTAACCTAACTGCTGATTTATTGTTAAATATTGAGCCTCATTTAAAGCATCATTTAAGCAAAAGCTCGCCCCTTTAAGTGCAGCTGCTCAGAAATCTAAATGATAATGAAAATATTACATTATGGGCTAGCAAAAACTACCTTTAAAAGTAATTAGATAAAGTTATGTAGTAAGTAGTGGTAATGTTAATAAGTTTCTTTCAATCATCTCTTTCTACTCAAAAAAAAGTCAAGATATTAGGTGGTCCGAGTGTAACCTGTGTCAGTAAACAAGTTACTCTAAAGATTCAATACAATTTTTCATTAGAGAAACTTGTTAAATTTTAATAATAACTTCTGGAAAATTTCATTGACAGGACAGTCGTCTTATTTCTCTTACAATCAGCTCCTGTCTTCCCAATAGTTATAATATAATCGGTACTTGATTGAAAGCTGTTAATATACTTTCTCTCCTTAGCGATACTACTTCACAGCTGCAGTGGAATAATTTATCGAATTATTTATTAGCACTAATGGGACCGCCAACATTGTTCCAAAACTGTATCAACATTTATGGATAACCATGGTTTGTTCAGACGTTAAAAAGCTGTAAGACATGTTTTAACCATTGACGACTTAACACGTAATTATTCAATTGCAGATGTTTTTCGGGCCCCTTTCCCTTTAATTTCCAGTTTATGCTGTAAGAGAAATAAGGAGACGCGCCGCGCGAAACGTTTACGTCAACGTCGAGGAAATTTTCCAGAAAAGCTGTTCAGTTTGTACAGTTGTTTTATGATAGTTTGTCCGTTTACGGACTCGTGAATTTCAGTTGACATGAGATGGTCGCACGTCAACAATGGTTAAAACACGATCTTCAGCGAGAGTAGGGGGCGCGGCGGCGAGTGCGCCCGCCGAAAATGGAACCACCTCTGAACTTAGGACGCGGCTCAAGGCTACAGAGAACGGACACCGCTCTCAAAAGAGCAATAATAGGCAAGTGTCATTCGTTCTCGCGTTCGCCTCGCCTTTAGTTGTCAGCATGGCTCCAGTCCATACTAGTGTCACATGTGTTGACATTGGATGAGAAGCAGGAGTTTTGAGAACAGTGTTGATGCATGACCCTGTCAGGCTTCGGTGAAGGGATTTAAGCTTCTAAGTTAATGTTGTACATACAATACACATAACAATAAACAATTTACAATTACAAACAATAAGTCTAGAATATGTGCCTAGGTATTTGTGATTTATGACATAAGTGAATTTGCTTTTTTTTATGGCGGTGGCCTGTCTGATTTCGCAAATGATACCTTGGCCTCTGCAAAGCAATGTTCTATGTTGTAATGCATGGTAAGTGGGGATTATGGACTTGTATGAAAGAATATTTTTTCTGAATAAGTAAACTTTTGTTTGGCAATGTTGCCAGTTTTGGTTGTAAATTCTGTGAATTACATGCTAAGGTGGAAGAAACCCTAATTAAATTTACAGCAAATACTTATGAAATAACATTTAGACTTTGTAAAATCTTTGTGCATATTTTTAGATTAACTAAACCAGTAAACTACTTAATACTTTGTGTTATAAAAAGTTCGGCATCATGGGTTCTTAAATTTCGCTGAATAAGTGAAATAATTATGATTATTATGTATGGAAGGGTCATCTCTAACATGAAAATTATGAGGCATCTTATCTAGTTTTTGACTTAGTACTTCACATTCCATACAAAGATAAATAATCTGATATAAATTGGTCATATATTAATATTCTGTTCTAAATTGTAATGATAAAGGGCACTATATTTCACCTACATGCATATAAAATGATGTCCAACATAATGTCAGAAAGATTTCTCTTGTAAACAAAACAATTTCGTTCATGTAGGAATTGGCGAAAGTTACTTTGTCATTCCTGAAGTACTAATGTCCAATTTGAATGAATGCTTCAGATAATTGCCTAGTCTGAGTCGATTTCCTGCAGGCCTATTCGCAATATCAAATTTGACGTCAGTCTATTGTACAACGCTAATCTGTGTGAAACTTCGAATCGAAATCGAAATTACCCATTTTCATTCAGATTCATAAACTTTTTGACATGTTCATTCAAAGTTTCCAAATTCCATTGTGAATAGCCCTGACAATAGGGGGGCGTTTACCACTGGAAATAATTCAATGTACACTGTACAGTGTACACATATCTACTGTTACTGACTGAACATTTTAAAAGTATTATTAATCATCAGGAACAATCAAGCCCTGCCGTCCAGCGGGTCGGGGCACAGCGGGGGCTCGCAGGGGAAGGACCCGCTGGCGCCCGCGCTGCCCGGCTCGCGCGGCGCCATGTACCAGCACCCCGCCGTGTCCGGGTACAACCCGCAGGACTCCAGGGCGCAGGCCATGCCCGTCACTGTAAGTCGCTTCCGAGGGACGGTTCGATTGACGGCGGAGCTTGGTGGACGGTGTCATTGCATGTGAATTCATTATGTATTGTGTTCAATATGTGATGAACTTTTAGAGTGCGTCCACGTCTGACGAACGCGCGGCTCACTAGAGGCGCGTAGCTTGCGCGTGAACGGCTTGCGGGCGGCGCAGGAGTGGAACGAATCAAAAATCGCGGACAGCTCGCGAACCCCGCATTCGCGGCGCATTCGTCAGATGTGGACGCACCCTTATATATTTATCATAATAATTTATGTCTTTGACTGCTGTGAAAACATCTACTTTAAATAGGTAAGTATAGTTTGACGATCACCAGTGGCCCCATGGCAGTTAACATGTTAAAAGTCATCTAGTTACCCAAGCACATGGATGGGTACTGGGTACTATGTATACCCCCCTCTATACTATGAATACTTTGTAAATGTACTTAATTCAACAAATTACATAATTATTTCTTACTACATTAGGTAACTTTTATGTGGGCGTATTATACGTGTGTGTACATCACAACCACAACATGTCTGTATAAAAAGTCTCTACCACTATTTAAATGAAATGAGATGAAATGTTTATTTCCAGTAATAGAATACAATCGTTCCATGTACAAAAACAAACGGTCTTAATTAAAATAAAAAGTAAATTAAGTACTACAGGAACTTTTAAAAGTTATCAGCGGTCGCTGCACAAATAAATGCAAATGTTTACCAAAATGCTTAAAAACTAAGTGTAGATATTTCTAAATCGAAAGCACACAGGGTGTTTATTCATACATTTCCGCGTACATTTAATTTCACTCTTCACGTTCAACATAACAATTCATCGCTCGGCTTGTACTAATTGCCATCACGCCGATGCCTGCGCTGGGTAAAATGAGACAGAAGTACTATCGCAGGCGCGGCAGAACCCGATGTACTCCGGCAGCCTGTACCACGGCTACGGGCACGGCGCCGGCAACGCGACGCTCGCGCCGATGCCCTCGCCGTCGCCCACCGCGCCGCTGCCGCCCTTCCCGGTCCATCCAGATGTTAAGTTTAAGAAGTAAGTCTACTACTACTACTCGGTTTTTAGGGTTCCGTAGCCAAAATGGCAAAAACGGGACCCTTATAGATTCATCATGTCTGTCTGTCTGTCTGTCCGAAATGAAATCGAATGAAATCTAGACAGTAGTTTTTTTTAAACATCATAAATCAAATTACCTAATTTTTTTCATTCAATCAATGGTACGGAACCCTACGTGCGCGAGTCCGACTCTCACTTGGCCGGTTTTTTTTTCTTTTTTGAATGGCCCGCTAGCTCATTTGATAGTGATAGTTTTAAGGCAGGAGATTTTGAATAGAAGGTCCCCACCCAGGGTAAACATTTGTGTGATGATTTGTGTTTGTTCCATGTCTGTGTGTTTGTATTTAAAGTAGGTATATTAAATACGAACACCAATGAAGGTACCACAAATGAAGTATTTGTCAGAACTCGATTTGAGTTGCGGGTGTCCACGGGAGGTGTTCAAACCCCATAACTGCTTACCATCAGGCATCACATCTGCTCGTCTGGCGCTTCTCGTATTTAAAAAAACCCTTCGTTGTTCCGAAGAACACAAGCGCTTAAGCTAGTTACCTTGGGATTGTAGCAATATGTGTAATGTAGTCTGATACTTATTTATTTTAAATTTTTTATTTACTCTCTCCTAATCGAATTTCGGCCACAGTAGCCTATCTACAAGGAGACTTGATATACGCAGGAGGTATACATATAAGTATATATCAGACAACACCACATACATTGCTTCGATCCCAAAGTAAGTAGCTTAAGCACTTGTGTTATAGGTGTCACAAAAGATGGATGTATGTAAGTAAGAAACTACTTATTAAGATGATTATAAAATTCCCAGGCTCCCTTTCTACGACGTGATGGCGGAGCTGATGAAGCCCTCGACAATGATGCCGATGCAGGCCGGCCGCATGCAAGAGGGCACTTACATCTTCCACCTGACGCCGCAGCAGGCCACAGAGATCGCCTCCGGGAAGGATATAGTCGGAACTAGTAATAAACTTGATTATGTAATACAGGTGAGGCTATGTCATCTTTGTGATTCGATTATTGTGATTTTCATTTCCAATTTTCAATAACGAAGTAGAAGAATGAAGTAGGACGGGGAGAGGGACGCCTTTTCACTGCTAAAAGAATAAGTAAGAGAGTGTGGTAAGACTATTCGAGTACACTCCCATTTCGCCCAAAAACAATTAAAGGTGTCCCCTAAATTGTGCTTAGAAGGTTTTGTTGTCACACATACCTACTAAATGGAAGTCTGAAATTTTATAACAATATTACTTTCAATTAAAATTTAGTTGACGGGACTCAAGTATTTCATTATGTACTTAGCTGACTAGTGCGCTTGTGACTTGTAAGTACGACACAATAAATGTCACACATAAGTCCCGGTAATTAAGTTCCAATTTTATTATAATTGAATGTGCAAGTATAAAAGCTAATATCATTTTCTATTGTTACAGGCCCAATTGAGATTTTGCCTTCTGGAAACATCGTGTGAACAAGAAGATTATTTCCCACCTAGCGTTAGTGTTAAAGTAAATAACAAAATGTGCCCACTACCAGTGAGTATCTTATTTTTATAATAGTGTGCTATGTAATGTAAAGTCATGTGGTTTCCGGATTTCTTCTAGTCTAGCACCCATAGTACAAGCTTCGGCCTAGTTTGGGGCCCACTATTGCATGTCTTGGGGTTATTTGTTTATTTATCTTAGGCCTATGCCCAGTAGTGGACTGACATGGGCTGATGATGGATGGATGGATTTATTTATTTGTACCCAGGTAAAGGCTGATGCCCGTTTCCTGATAGTTCCCTTAGTCCTCTTCTATGTCACCCACGAGATAAGATGGTGTAGTCCTATTCTAACTCCGGAACCCACATGGTTGGGATTGGGACTTGGGTCAATGTATCTTATGACGTCTGTAAGCTAAGTATGTATATGATTGTTCAACAGAACCCAATACCGACGAACAAGCCGACACCGGAGCCGAAGCGGCCGCCTCGCCCCGTGAACATCTCGTCGCTGGTGAAGCTGTCACCGACCGTGGCCAACACCGTGCACGTGACGTGGGCGGCGGACTTCACGCGCGCATACGTGCTCAGCGTGTTCATGGTGCGCAAGCTCACCTCGGCCGAGCTGCTGCAGAGACTCAAGAATAAGGGCACCAAGAACCCGGACTATACGCGGTCGCTAAGTGAGTCAGTCCTCCAATACCATACTAGCTCAGGGAATACATGAGGCGGCGAAATGGTGCAGCAACTCAAAAATAAGGTCACCAGAAACCCAGACTACACATGCCCAAAATCCTATACGTTTTTGGGTACCTGTGCGTTCCCGTGACGCATAGTAACGTTTGTGAATACGGCCGTAAGTC
Source organism: Conogethes punctiferalis (assembly GCA_031163375.1). Classification (NCBI taxonomy): domain Eukaryota; kingdom Metazoa; phylum Arthropoda; class Insecta; order Lepidoptera; family Crambidae; genus Conogethes; species Conogethes punctiferalis. Next base: position 4,520,363 of record CM062094.1, read on the forward strand.
TCCCAAGACCAGCTTTTAGTAGCTCAGGTTATACATGGCTTGGAAGAACTCGTGTAATACACTGTTCTCTCTTTTCTAGTTGTCCATCTATCATAATAAAGGTCACGAAAGCTTTATAATTTGTACACATGTAATAGATAAGAGCCAACTCTATCCTATATTGATTAGTAAGTGGTCCAGTTTCTTACAAAGTTAATTTCTTACAGTCAAAGAAAAGTTATCGGAGGACTACGACAGCGAGATAGCGACTACGTCGCTCCGCGTGTCGCTGATGTGCCCGCTCGGCAAGATGCGCATGTCCTGCCCCTGCCGGCCGGCCAACTGCCCTCACCTGCAGTGCTTCGACGCGTCGCTGTTCCTGCAGATGAACGAGCGCAAGCCCACCTGGCTGTGCCCCGTGTGCGACCGGCCCGCGCCATACGACTCGCTCGTGGTCGACGGGTGAGTCCTATCCCGCCAACTACCAAATTCAGTATTTTCTTTTTTTTTCGTCCGGAATGCCTTTACACGTACACCAGGGCAGGCTATTATGGCTTAAAATAGTAATTAGTCCGTCTGTTAGCTTATTCAAAAATAAAAGACACTTTTTTTTACTTTTTTCATTAAAATAAACAATAGCAAAGATACAAGGCATCAAAGTTAGGAGTGGGAGTCTTTGACGTCACTCGCTCCCGTAAAAATGCCTCACCGAGTGACGTCACGCGTAATTTCAACGGGCTATAACTTTGTAATTTTTAGTCTAATTTACAAATAAAAAAATACGTGTCTTTTATTTTTTAATAAGCTAAAAGTCGGACTAATTACAATTTTTAGCCATAATAGCCTAATAGTATAATTTTTTTTCCGTCGGGAATGCCTTTACACGTACACCAGGACTCGTACGGCACACCTGAGTTATGTAGGGGTCTCTCCTATTTACCGAAGAATCCCGACTGTGGTCCGCTACGAGCACTCTGTGTGAGGGGGGCGCTGCCCTCCGTGGACGGCACACCTCAGAAGGACGGTGTCGTGTCCTCCTTGCATCGCAAGCATCGTGCGATGCACGACGCTACTGACCACTATGCCCGTGTCGTCGTCTTCCTCGGGGCCGCTAACCGGAGCGCAAGCGCAGTTATTTAAATTGTGTTATTTTCGTTGGCAGGTACTTCCAGGAGGTCCTCACGTCCTCCCGGCTGGCGGGCGAGTGCAACGAGATCCAGTTGCACGCGGACGGCAACTGGTCTGCGCACGCGCCGCCCGCGCGCCAGCCGCAGCAGGCGCAGCCGCAGCCCGAGCCCGTCACGCTCATCGCGGACGACTTAGGTCAGTCTAGTCTACTCCACAACGAGATCCAGTTGCACGCGGACGGCAACTGGTCTGCGCACGCGCCAGCCGCAGCAGGCGCAGCCGCAGCCCGAGCCCGTCACGCTCATCGCGGACGACTTAGGTCAGTCTAGTCTACTCCACAACGAGATCCAGTTGCACGCGGACGGCAACTGGTCTGCGCACGCGCCGCCCGCGCGCCAGCCGCAGCAGGCGCAGCCGCAGCCCGAGCCCGTCACGCTCATCGCGGACGACTTAGGTCAGTCTAGTCTACTCCACAACGAGATCCAGTTGCACGCGGACGGCAACTGGTCTGCGCACGCGCCAGCCGCAGCAGGCGCAGCCGCAGCCCGAGCCCGTCACGCTCATCGCGGACGACTTAGGTCAGTCTAGTCTACTCCACAACGAGATCCAGTTGCACGCGGACGGCAACTGGTCTGCGCACGCGCCGCCCGCGCGCCAGCCGCAGCAGGCGCAGCCGCAGCCCGAGCCCGTCACGCTCATCGCGGACGACTTAGGTCAGTCTAGTCTACTCCACAACGAGATCCAGTTGCACGCGGACGGCGCTGGTCTGCGCACGCGCCTCGTCAGTCTAGACTCTAGACTACTCAATATAATTCACAAATAGACAAACTTGACAAAGTCAAAATTTTACCATATTACCGCAACATTAAAAAAAATCATCCAAAATGTGATCTTGCCGCGATCGCCGCCCACGCGGTGAATTCGACATCAGAATGCAATATGGAATACAGGAAATGTGCAATATATCATTGTCAGCCTGCTACTTACAAACCCTTTCAAAGGACCAGTCACAGTATAAATATAATAAAACATTTAACATAAACTTACATATAGACAGCAAAAGGAATTAAAAAAGCAATTAAAAAATAATATTAAAGGTAGCCCAAATCGCCAATGAGCGGGGAAACGTTTGTGTGAATGAAAAAGATGTCAGACCGAATTTCTTTATCGCCAGCTACTAACAATAACCTCTCCCGCAGACGTAATACCAGTGGAGGGAGGCAACAGCGGCGGCGGCGGCAAGCGAGCGGCCGTCGGGGAGGCCCGCACGCCCAAGCCGGCCGAGGCGGTGGTGGACCTCACGTCCGACTCGGAGGACGAGCTACCGCTCAAGCGGAAGGTGCCTGCGCCCAAGCACACGCCTCCCGCGCCCGAGGTCACCATCAAGACGGACGACTCTTACGGCACCACAGGTCAGTGTCTGAGGCGGCGTGGACCTCGCGTCCGCCTCGGAGGACGCGCTGCCGCTCAAGCGGAGGTGCCCGCGCCCGAGGTCACCATCAAGACAGACTAAGCGTACGGCACCACAGGTCAGTGTAAGGCGGCGTGGACCTCGCGTCCGCCTCGGAGGACGAGCTATCGCTCAAGCGGGTCCAGCGGCGTAGCGTAGTGGGGGCGGGGGGGGGGGGGGGGGGCCGCCCCGGGCGGCACATTTTAGGGGGCGGCAAAATTTCACAATTTATAATCTATCCATACTAATTAAATAATAAAATTATTTGAACTATTTCATATTTTTATCGGAACTACAAATTCGGATTCGGATTACTTATTCTGTAACGGATTCGGGGAATCCCTTTTCTTTGAATGATATTTTGTAGCGACTGCTGCCAACACCGTCCACGACTTGCGGGGATTCCCCGTATTTTATTTTATGCTTTGTTTATGACTAAAACAACAGCGAGAATACGGATGATGACAAGGTATGAAAATGAAGAAAATAATTAGTCCGTCTCTTAGATAATAAAAAAATATAAGACCCGTATTTTTTGTTTTGTCGAAATAACAAGAAAATACTTAGATATAGCGCATTAAAGTTATCAAAATTGATCATCGCATTGGAGTGGAGTATGGTTGGAAATCACAGTGCACAGTAAGTTTTACCCGTCCGTGTTTTAAGTCTCCATCACATCCGGTGGGTGATGTAGAATCACACTTTTGCTACCAATGTTTCTGAATTGATTATTTATGTTTATGATGATATAATGAATTGTATATGACAATATATAACGCCCGGCGTTAATTGAGTCCTTAGTATGTACTTCAATAAAAAAAAGTATTCTTTGGTTCACCAGTTACATTGATAAAAAAAAATTATCATCAACCTGCCACTGACTATTTAATGAATTATGTATTAAATATATAACGCCGGGCGTTATATATTGAGTCCTTATTACTTCAATTTTAAAAAAAGTATTCTTCGGTTCACCAGTTAGGTACACTGATAAATTAATTAATTACACGGATGAACTAAAAGCCCGACCATCTGCGGCAATTAACTATAACTACGTCGATGGTGTGCTCGATATGTCCGCTTTGTGCGAAAAGGCTATCTAAGAAGATAGGCTACGCCAGTCACATGCGAGAACATGATCGACAAACGTCACGGACTTAAAGTGGTCGCCGTGGCCGAAACCGGTCGGGAAGGCATCACACTGATAAAAAAAATATTATCAACAATGTTTTATCAACAATTTTTTCTATGTATAATATGTATTTATTTACAAAAAAAAAATGTATCTAAGTAAGTTTATCAGTTGTCTAGTACCCATAGTACAAGCTTCGGCTTAGTTTGGGGCTAGGTGGCGCTGTGTGGCATGTCTTGGGTTATTTATTATTTTACTACTGTGCAGCAGAAGCGGTATCGTCTTCGGGGTACCGGTCGCCGGGCGCGGGCGGCGGCGGCGTGATCTCGCTGGACAGCCCGTCGCCGCCCGCGCCCGCCTCGCCGCAGCCGCCGCCCGACCCGCTGCCCGACCACCCGCACCTGTCCATCACGCCTATCGAGCGATGTGAGTACTAACTGCCCCGTTGCCATCTAGTTTAACCCACTGCAAAACTGGCCCGCAACGTGTCACTCTTTAAAAAAAAAAATCTTTATTTTCTTCACAATCTGTCGGTAGGTACATAAAGTTTCGTCAGGCACAAATCACATAGATTGTGAGGGACTGGTGTCTGAGCTAGGCTGTGAGCCTGTGTTACAGAGCACCAGCACCCTCCTCATTTGATGTGGACATTACAGATAATAAATACATGTAGCAGACAAAGAAGAGAAATACATAATTGTTATTTAGTAAACTAAGTTAAGAGAAGTTAAAAGAAACATTGTAGCCATCTTCCCTAATATAAAAGTTTAGGTGCAGCGCAGACAGCACACTTTTTGTGCGATCGAGTCTGCGACGCACAAAACGTCTGCGTGGCGCGCAAAAAGTGTCGTGGATTTTTCACAGACTCGAACGCTTACGACTCACATCTTCGATCATTCTGTTAGCAGAGCGAGAGAGAGAGAGACGCACTTTTTAAATGTCTCATGATATTCTGCCTTAGAAGTATACGCACTTTTTAAATGTCTGTCATGATATTCAGCCTTAGAAGTATCATTGCTGGTCTGCGTTAGCGCGCGTTGAAGCAAACGTTCCATTTTTTTGGCGCGGCGGTCTGCCCGAAATACACGGATTTCTTTGTGCGCCGGACCATATAATGCGTAGGTTCTATTTTCACAGACTAAAAAGTGCGTCACGGATAGTCTGTCGTCTGCGCTGCCCCTTAGATTAGTATTGTTTTTAAATGAAAGATTTGCGAATTCCTTCCTGCCGCGAACGGCTAAACTACGAAATTCTCTGCCAGCTCACGTCTTGTGAAGGCTCCATTCTTGCATCTTGCCTCTCCTGAAAACACTATACAATGAAATCTCACTAATTTGACACTTCAATATACCGCCACCTGCAATATCGCTCTGAAGAGTCTGTTACTTATCTGAATAGCTTCGCGACGACCCGAATTCGATAGTACCAACTTCGGCATAAATGGACTGTAAGCCTAGGTGACATTTTGTCACCGTGACAGTCGTTTATCTCTTTTGCACTTTTTTTTTTTTTTTTTTTTTTTTTATAGTGGCTCGACATAATGGCTTCCCTACGCCTGATGGAAAGCGAAAGAGAAGCCCAAGTCGCTGTGACAACGGGCAAGTAACTGGTCAGTTACCTGTCAGTTGCCACCGCCATGCCGGCCCAACCCTAACCCCCCACGAGCTCCGGAAACCCTACTCACCGGCAGAAACACGACCCAGAGGTCATTTGACTGCGGTATTCTATAGGGTGGAGGTCCTTCCCCGGACGGGCGGCTCAATTCGAGCGAAGATTCGCTATGCCCTACCTCTCTTAAGCACTTTTAAAATGAGAAGATATCTGTCACGGTGACAAAAAGTCACCAGTGCGCGCCTAGGCTAATGGTTTCCGTATCGTATTAGGGTAGATGGCTACAATGTTTTGTAACTAATGCAAGCTGACTTTTACAGGCACAAGTAATAATGCGGAGAGGGACGAGGGCGAAGCGACGCCCGCGCACTGGGCGCCCTACGCCGAGTCGGACAGGGAGAACCACGACTCGTATAGAAGGTAACTCTCACTACAATCATACAGATAAACGTAGGTAACTCGACCGGTCCTTGTGGATTTTTTTTTTATTTTTTGTAGGAAAGAAAGAACAAATGCTTATTAATGTTTTTGCCAATGATTTTGATAAATACTTGACGATGAGACGAAAGTGGCACCAAATTCGACCACAAAGTAAAAAGCTATTGAGTTCGAAATTTAATAGCTCGAAGGATTGAACTGATCAGGTCCATAGCGGCAATTGGATGTTTCGGAGAAATAAATAATTAAAAAGGGATTTATGCAAAAACAAAAGTTTCCTTCAAATACAGTTTTTACGGTGGAGTGACGATTTGCGCAGGACGGCTGGCAAGAGCTGGATGCGAGAGGCCCGGGATCGATCGAAGTGGCGAGTATTGGGAGAGGCCTATGTCCAGCAGTGGACTGATGTGGGCTGATGATGATGAAAGTTATCGCCTTTACAAAAAAAAAACACGACACCACAGATTATATTATACAGAAGAAACAATGAAAATTAGCTCAGCTATCCAGCTGAGCTAATTTTCATTGTTTCTTCAGAGCTGGTTTTAAGCTCCTTCCCTGCCCTAGTAGATGAATAGACCTATGTCGCAGCCAAATTACAATCCGGGTTGCTTGAAAGGCCATTGGCAGGTTCCATGTCGTTATCGTGATTTATGTGAGCATGTAAGCTATTCGAATAAATAGATCCACACATAATATAACAGCCAAAAAATATCCATACAATGAAAGTTGCAACATTATATCGAAATCTTCAAATAAATCACACAAATTATCAATTAGAAGTAATAAGACCGCTTTTCATTTACGCTTCTCCGACATCTCCTGGACTGCTGCATCGTAGTAAACTTTGCATTGTATAGACTCAACTTTTATTTTGCATTGTGTAACTTTAAAATATTAAAAAATGTTGTAGTACCAAATCATGTAACAATTGGCGATTTAAAAAGAGTAACTACCGAGTTTCTTGCCGTTTCTTCTCGGTAAAAATCTACCTTCCGAACACGGCGGTAGCTTCTTTTAAATTGCTTTTATTCACATTCTTACATTACCTTTTATATTTTTACATTATTTTTTACTTGACGATTCATAAGTGCTTATTTTAAGTTTATGTGAATAAAGGTATTTTGACTTTGACTTTGCTTATAGTAACGACATGTGTATGCCACAGATACTGACTGAGGGAGAAGAGTGGCCGCCCGTCGTACGCTAGCGGCCATTCTTCGGACGAGGACCAGGAGCCCTCCTACCCCGAGGTGCCGCTCCTGCCGCCCTAAGCGTGCGCCCAACAGGACCTTCCCCCACACAAAGCTGCATTTGCCGTGACAACCGTCGCGTGACATTATCATTGTACTACCATAACGCATGAAGATTAGAACCTCAGTGATGCGCACCTGAGTTACTATATCTTAGCCCGGTGATGAGTGAGTACGAGTCGAGATACTGTGTAGTGACATAAGAAAATTATATTGATGATGTGTTTTGAAGAGACTTATGTACTATTAGTTTTTATTTGATAGCCCAAAATTGGTATGATATGACTAAGTTTTGTACTTTTTGATAATGCGGTTGGAACTTTAATGAGATGTTGCTAATTTAATCTGCGGCTGAGTGATTCGCAGCGCTTCTTCCATTTGCTGGTCTATAAATTACTATGTAATTATGACAATTAAATCCGTAATAAAATGTAGGTTATTGTGTAGTTTCTGTTTAGAATTCAGTTTTATTTCTGTAAATTTCTATGTAGAATTTGCCAAAGTATGCGTCAATGAATTATGAATAAGGTTCCGAAAATTAGGACTTTGAGTCGTCCAGCCACCACTTTTATCGAAATGAAGGCATGTTGCATTCATTTCTTTATTAAAGTCATGAGGCGAATCCTGATTCTTCGAAGTACCTATTTGGATGTTTTCTTCGGCGATTTGCGGTCCAGTATAGTTTGAGAGCCACTGCTTTTGTTTGCAGACGCGGTGTTTGTTCTTATAATACGAACTAGGTACCTATATTGATTTTTAATGGACATTCTAATATTATTCTCTGTTGTTTACTACATCAATCAGATTGGATATAAAATCAAAGAAATAAAAGCAAATTTCTTTTGTGATAATATTCGTGACTAAAACTCTTAATTGTGGCGCTTAACTTCAAACGGAGGTAACTCCATTTTACCAAATATTGGAGATATTGGTATCAAACGAAAGCTGAAAAAAAAATCTACATATTCTTTTAAACAAAAAAAGATAAATCCCATTATATTTCAAATAAAACGACCAGAAAATCATGCTTTTTTAACAAACTTAGACAAATCCTACTAGGCGTTTTAATCAAATGAAGGCAAATCCTCCTTTTTTTTTTTTTTTTTTTTTTTTGTTGCACCGGGGGAAAATGCATTTACGCATACCTGCTACTCGGGGACGCAGCAGGTTATGTGGGACTCACTCCGCCTCTAGATGTTAGCGAGACGGAGAATACCCACTAAAAAACCCCGGTCTACACCGTCAACGCGCCTTGGGTGATGATGACGTGGGATCTTGGTATGAACCATAACACCACGCCACCACCAGCGCAGTCCGCTTGCGCAGACTCGACTGGCCCCCCCACTTGGGGCAGCCTAGGGCTCAGGCAGAAGCCGTCGCCCTCCTCCAAGGACGGGATCCGTGCAAGGCAAGGGAGATGTCCCCACACCAACCCTCGCTGGACCCCGTCGGGCGTGCAGTCGCCACCGCACGGTGGATTTTTAGTGTGGTTTTCTCCACTTGAGCTCGCGCCCCCTGGTCCCGACCGAAGTCGGGATAACAGGCGGTTTTTTATTGTGGTCTCACTCCACTCGGGCTCGCCAGTCAAGGCAAGCCCCCTGGTCCCTCCAGCGAGGGGAAACAGATTGCCCGGCGACCAGTCCAAAAGGACCGTATCCGACGACCACGAGAACCGTGGCCATCGGACCCGCCGCGCCGCAGTGATACACTGCCAACCCGCGCCGTCAAACGGCTCCTCTGGTAAGGCGGCAACGGTCGCAGAAGACAGGGAGGACGGCAACGAAACACCGCGAGATCCCCCGAAGGGCACTCCTCTTCCCCTGCGACCAACGCCGACAAACCGACGCAAAATGCGTCCCACAACACGTCTCTCACCAATCGGACAAACGCCCCGCCATTGGGAGAGACCCACAGGCCAAAAGGCCCCCATCTAGGTAAGGCGGCAACGGTCGCAGAAGACAGGGAGGACGGCAACGAAACACCGCGAGATCCCCCGAAGGGCACTCCTCTTCCCCTGCGACCATCGCCGACAAACCGACGCAAAATGCGTCCAACAACACGTCTCTCACCAATCGGGCAAATGCCATTGGGAGAGACCCACAGGCCAAAAGGCCCCATCAATGTGCCGAAGCACAGCCGTGGAAGGCGTCGGGGCCATCGACGCCAACACTGGCTCCCGGAGCCACGCACAAGTGCGTGCTCCCACAGGGAATTAGCCGTCGGGTAGTAGCCATCCTCTACTACCCGCCGTTGCCCGGGGTACGCCGGGCCGTCTGCAAGACGACCACGCGTGGAGGCTTCCCTTGTTGTACCCCAAGGCAAATCCTCCTCAACCAACCAGCGTGATGCATTTTTTCAATATGGCCGTCAATAGACGAATTGTAGTCAAAGGACAGTCATCTGCATTGTGATTTTTTAATTATTTAACTGTGTTTAAGTTGATTAAAATGGGTAATTCAGTGAAAACCGTGTCCTGAGTAAAGCCTGAAAACGTTTAAAACAGAAAAATTAAAGGAAAACAACGGGAAAAGTCAAAGAAACTGAAAGTAGTCAACTACGTTGCTTTTTTTTAAACAAATTTTGACAGTTCCGCTAGCCTAGGGTTGTACAAGTATTATTCTTTACAAAGAATTATAAGTATTTCTATTTTGTTGTGTTACAGATGTTGGTGAAATATTTTTCTACTTTATGTTGATGATCAATCATGACTGGCAATTAGCCATCATCAACAAAAAAAAATTGCAAAACAATATCGATGTCTTGACTGCATTTTAGGCTAGTTTATTTAGCTAATTTATTTAACATTGAATTCCTTAAATAATGCCGCTTTTCGTAAGTTCAAAGGTTACATACATACATACGTAACGTCACGCCTTTCTCCCAGAGGGGTAGGCAGAGACCACGTCCTTCCATTTGCTTTTATTTTTTTTCAAAGCTTACATTGGCTTTTAAACTTTTTGTCAAAATTGGCCACTATTGCTCGAGCTAGACATTTACGAAAGAGTACTAAGCAGCCAAAATGTGATTTGTCGTCCTTCGAATATTAATTACCTCTACATACAAACATTTATTGTGGTTTACCTACAATCTACATATATTCCGGCATATCTCATATTTATGTATTTTTAACATTTTTAGCTGCTTTGGTGACAGCCCTTGAACGTTTGTAGAAGAAATCTAAGCAAAAGTAGAGTTTATCAAATCTTGGTAAGTCCAGTAAAGTTTTATCATAAAAAGGCAAATCCATGCGGTATTATTTCATTATCGGGTAAATCCAGCCATGTTAAATCAAACATAGACAAATCCAAACTAAAAACGCATTTTTTCATTTTATTCGGCATTTAATTAATCTTTTTTATGCTTAATTTAAGTGTTTAATGTCAAATGCAAACGAATAACCATTTTTTTTAAATTAAACTGTGTATTTTGGCCACAATCAGTTTTTCTCAAATAACTCAAATTCACGTTCGCTGGAGTTACCTCCGTTTGAAGTTAAGCGACACAATTGACGTTTCTACTAAATGGCCATTGTTGCGAAGTAATGTACATTATTTATAAGTTTCATGCACCCGTGTCTGCATATTATATGGTCAAATGGCGTATCGGATTCGCACGTCACCTGCCGACGATGGTATCCGAAGCAATTTTACTCGTGTGCTCGCAAATCGCAAAGTTCGTTATTGTGGTTATAGTGAAGCTATCGGAGAGTAAACGTTGTTGAATATGCAAGCAGGCACTGTCAATCTGATTGGGAAATTATTACCTCTTCAGCATCATGTCAAAACATTATATTAAACGCGCTAGGCTATGTAATTTTTTTTATGCAAGAGGCGGCAGACGAGCAAATGTGATGCCCGATGGCAAGCAGTCTACACCGCCCATGGACACCCGCAACTCAAATCGAGTTTAGGGTCGCTGCCGGCTTTTAAATAGGAGTACGCTCGTTTCTTGAAGGCTCCCATGTCGTAGCTGCTCGTATAATTCTCTATTCTGGGTTTTTTTTGTGTTATTTGATCTATTAAAACATCAGTGCATTGCGTTTAAACTACAGAAGGAAAAACGCTTGTTATGCATCTTTGAAAATCTTTCCAGTAGCTTTACCGTGCCAGTGGGATGTAAGATTGCTTGACTAGTGAAATTCTTGTCTTGTACTGATGCACACTGAATGAATGTATACTGAAATAGTTCTAATTATTTTGCTTTCAACTTCCAAGGATGTTTAATTTATTTATTGGTAAGGTGTAGTGTAATTTCAGTATGTATTATATTATGTATACGTGAGCGGTGTCTCGCTAACACAATCACTCCACCAATATGATGTAATGCGTTAAGATATTATGATAAGAAGAAATAGAATAACAATAAATGTAAATATTATGCTCATTTTGTGTTTCAATTATCATTACATTTGCAGGTTACTAAAAAATTGGCTATTATGGCTAAAAATTGTGATTAGTCCGTCTTTTAGCTTATTAGACATTACTAAAAGGACCTCGGAGGCGCGGGGATAGCATTGGCTGCTAGGCATTCGCGCTAAGTCTCTAATTCGACTACCAGTGGGTTGAACATTTGTTTAATGTGTTGGTTGGGGTGCTCCGAGGTAATTTCCCCAATTTCCTAGTCGCCGTTACGCCGTTAGTAATAGGCGTTCTAGTGTATTAGGTAAACGAGACTACTAGGTAGTTCACAACTTACTGTCAAAGTTTCTTAAATGTGATAGGTGGTGATAAATTACCTACCTACAAAACCGATCGCATTATGAATAGTATGAAGTCTGAATATAAACGTTTACATCCCGCTTTTGAGAGAGGTTAGTCCATATACTGTTGGTGAGTACCTACCTACATCAACATGTATGCTTTTTTGTCCGTCCCCATCGCTACGGTCAGCATCAAAAGTAGCTGAACACTTTAGTCATCTGCCTATTGTAGTCCGCTGCTGGACATAGCCCTCTCCAGTTGTTCGCCGCTTAGGGCAAACATCTGGGAGGATGTACCAATAATCAACACACTGTGCGGTTGTTGGTGATCGTAGAGCGTAGCTTCTCGCTCCGGTGATGCTGCTGCCCGTCATCGGTCTGTGATATTTAGCCAAGCCTTCAATCGCGATGGTGTTATACCGCCACCAGTCGGTTGCCACTTTCCAGCGCCTCGTTTGGTATTCGGCAGGATGCACCACGGGCAGGTGAGGTGGGCTTGGAGGAAAAAAAATATAGGGCGTTCCCTTACATCCCTTAAATACTTTAGTACCTACCATGCTTTATTTACACGTTATTTAATTTTTCAATTCACTTGTTTCGCGTCAGAAACTTACCGCCTTTCATGAATAACATTATTATTTTAGGATTCACAAAAGAATGAAATATTTTTTTGTTGCTTGCATAAAAAGTTACGGCCTTTGTGGCGCACTGACTAAAGCGCGGTCGATCCGAAGGTTCTGGGTTCGATTCTAGGTCGGGTCAATTTAGGAAACGAACTTTCATTTGTCTCTGGTTCTGTTCTGGGAGACGTTCCCGACGAGAATAATATAGATAGCATCTCCCTGAAATCATCTAATCATTTATAGGAGCTTTTTCGATAACATAACTTTTTTTTGCATCGGGATTTAAAATTTTTCTATTCAATAAATAATAACCGACCCACAATAAAATCGAAATACAGTAAAGTGCAAACAGCGGAAATTTTAGACGTAACGGACCTTTTAAGTAATGAGTGAAGTGACGATTTTACAGGTTCAATCCCGATCAGGTCAATTTGGATACTTCTGAATATGCAGCTTCGATAACTTGCTAAATACGCATTAGGTAGGTAGCGTAGGTTTATGAATACAAAAACGTGATACCTACAGTAATAGCAAGATTACTAATAAAATATGTCAGATTGAAATTTAGATTCAGCATTAATTACCAGGCTAATTCTAAAAAAGGTGTGTGTGTAAGATAATAATTTTTAAGTTATGCCATCATAAAAGCCGTGAAGCGTGCAGTAACTATAGCGAGCCAAACGGCAACGACCTCCGGCTCCACGTTTAATTGTCGGATAATTATTTTAATGGATGAGCTGCCGCGGTCATGCCGATGCCGCCACAAATGCTAGATAACAACAATCATTATCTATTCACTCCGGATCAATCCAAGATCCGTGTGGCAAACGCCGATTGTACCCTCTGTACACGAGCCCTTCTCGCGTTTTATGCCTCCCGCTTTGTAAACTCGTGCGTCCCGCTCGCACGCGAGGCGGGTCGTCGCCGCGTCTCGCTCCCGCTCGCCTTACAGACCGGGGGGACACGTAGCGTTCCTCGCTCGCTCAAGTTCCGCGGTCGTCCGCCGACTCGAATCGGCGCTGACTTGACGTGCGTTACGCCGTACGCTACTATTTTACTGTGAATTCACCATTGTTATTTGTTTATATCCAATAACAGTGTGCAAGGATTGTACCGCACCACCTCCAGGATTGATAATTGACAGTGTAGTGCACTGTAGGTGTGTCTGTGAGCCTGCCAGCGAATACTGTTGTGAAACGGGTCGGCCGTGTTCGTTTATGTGCTGAATGGTGATTAAAAGTAATTTGCTTTTACGGTGTTGAGGGTCGGCCTGTGCGTATCGATCGCTCGCTGAGAGACAAAGCCGGTGGATTGTTGTGGCGGCGTGGTGGAAGCCGGTGCATCGAGGTGAGTGATCTGTTCTGTGGCAATTCATTGGTCGAGGAAACACGGCCGTCGGTAGGCAGCGCGGCGGGGGACGATGAAACGTCCATAGAATATGGAACGTGCAAGACAGGTACAGTGCATTGCATCTCGCGCTTTTTGTACCACTTACCTAACCAGGCACTTAATAAGCTCTAAGTGTAGAAAGATATTATCACCAGCAAACGGAAGCCGTCTTTCATTCATGAAGTCTGATGACAATCGGTGTGAATGCCTTATAAAGGAAGTAAGTAGGTATATAAGTATGTAAGATTATACATATTTAATTAAGCTGTGTTTTTAAATAGCTACCTACCTATACTTAAAACGCTCCTGTTGGTATGAAAACTAGCATACCTACTTAGGTTTTTCATACGCATTTCATGGACTAATTAGGATAAGCGCCACAGCTGTTGGTCACGACGAACAAACATTTATTAATGGGTAGGTAGGTATTGCCTATTACACATACCGAAATAATGCCTATATGTAGGTATATTATAAAGCCTATTTACGGCACAAGTTAACGCTTTTAAAATTCTGACGTTTAAATGAATGATAGGTAAATTAATACCTAATTATACTGATCCCATAAACGAACCTATCTACCTATGTCGGTATACAGGGAGGTAGTACCTATAATTCTACATCAAAATTGGTTTAGCCTTTATTTGAACACGCTCACACCACACATCACTTATAAATGTACCTACGAGCTCACACATAGTCACATACACACACACGCTAACAGCTGAGGCATTAATTTCAATGGCCGACCTTACCAGCTGCCATAACATCCCTAAACGATTTTTTCTACCTACCTACAATGTTTACAGAAAACGACAATTCCATTGTTAATACCTAACAAAGATTTCATGAACTTTATCTCACGACATGACAGGGCCACACCGCGCAATCAGACTTATATGAATGAGCAACGAAACAAACTCGTTAAAGTGCCACAGACTATAAATTATCTAGCAGACAAAAACAAATGAATAGTTCAGTTACAATACCTTCCTGTCACATACTTACTCGTAAAATTAACTTGGAATACTAATTAGACAGCTTTTTAGGTTGCTATCATAAATTAAGAACCAAACGTCGGTGTTACAAACTACGGTAGTTGGTATCCATACTTTAATATGGTTACAAACCGTACAATACGCTGAAATTTATGTTTTTTAAGCAGATTAGTAGGTACCTAGTTAAGTAAGTAGGTACCTACGTGACTGTCCTCAGATATGTTCTTTAAACCTGATTTTGCAATTATCCAGATAAAATTAATGGACCGATAAAATGTATGATAGCAATTGCTTGATTGTTACACAACGTTCAAAATAGGGAAAATGCTTGATGACAGTTTACTGTCGTATTTTGTTTTATTCTTCACTTCTCCAGTTTATGACAGCAATAATGATAAGGCGTTTGAAGAGTTATTAAAGAAGAATCTTAGCTCAAGGCGACTCTTTTATCGTTATTTTTTATTCTAAGGCAGCTTCATCGCGACGTCAAAGGTTTTCCTTTTATTGTCGTGGATGGCATTACGAGGAAGCGTCCAGTTTGATGTTATATAGTTCTCATGTTAATAGACTCAGCATTGCTGAGGCCAGAGCCGATCTGCCTAGGAAAGAACTCTTGACCACGTTTGAAGTACAACTTGTAGTGATCAAGACACAACCAGCAGATGATCCGTTGTGGATCTTGATGGCTACGTCTCGCCTGGGAGCTCTTGCCAGAGCTTGCTCGTACGTAACGTTACTTTATGTTTGGATATTTTGATGCCTTAGGTACCTACTTCTTTAAATAAGTTTTCTCCAGTACCGTATCCAGAAGTAGCTTGTCTACTCATCAGTAGGTACAAAGAGAAAACAAGATTAGGTACTTAGTAAATCTCATCGATCGATCAGCTTGAGATACAGATACTTAAGTTTGCGCCTCAGGCCGAGGCAATCATTTCAGAAGTTTTTATTGCATCTTATCTAATTTATGATCTTAGCATTTAAAGATCTAATCTAGATTTGTCATCTCATCAGATTGTATTAGAATTTTAACTATAAAATTATGCATACGTACCTATTATATCAGAGTAGTAATCGTGAAGTGGTTTGAGTTCCAGATATCGCTATGATCGCCTAATTCAGATTAAATGTTATAAAACGGCTAACATTTTTTAAAATTAAAATACGGTGTTTTTGCTTTATGAGTAGATAGATAGCTTAGTATAACATTTCTTCGAATTCTAATAAGGAGGTGACAAAACAAGGACAAACGTTACATAATGCAATATCAGCTTTCCTCATTTTGCAATCGATAGCAGTTGTCACCGGTCTTTAAAACGAGTCTGGTCAGGGCTCTTTTGTTCGGTCCAACCAAGCGTTCCCCTATATTTCTGAACGTTAAGCTGTGTCTGTTATTTACGTCTTATACAATAAAAGTGGTCCTTTATTAATAAAACTTTATAATATTTCACATTGAAGCTGCTATAACAATTCAAGGCTTATGTGTCGATTCATGCGCGCCACTCCCAAAGAGATGCGACTTTTGAGAATGCTCGTCGTCAGTGGTAGTATTGTAATTTAATGCTCAAAGTCGAATCTATAGTGTTACATGACACACGAATAGTATCAGTATGTGACATAGTATTGTAGGTATGCCTTGTTCAAAGTCCAATCTATATAAGTATAGGTAAATGATATTGCATAACAAGTTACAAGTGAATGAAACTGGAGCTTTAACTGAGCTTTGTATTTTATGAAAATATCCATAATATTAACACAAATGCCTATTTGTATTTTATGTGTGCCTGTGATTGTATAATATTGACTATCATAAATGAATATTATACATACCTACTGTAACAAAGAAAATATCTTTACGACAATTAAGGTGCCAAATGAACACAACGTGTCATCGCATGCGTGTCTACAATTAACACAAATCGACACCTTGCATTCATATGTTTGTCGTTAAAGTCTAAATGTTTGTGATAATCGGAGAAAGTCAACAAGGACCTTTCACGTAAGCTCCCACATAATATTATGCCCTTTTTATAACAATGCAATGTTTCAGAATGCTATTTGCCTGTAACATAAGCGTTTATCTTTATATTAATTTATTTTGAAGGGTAAACGTTTAAATGAATTAACCTTTACTAAATATCTTAATTATTTGCAATGCGTTTGATGTGCAACTAGCGACCCTAATGGCAACGTAACGACTGTCCATCACTTGCAGTGTCATTTCACATGCGACATTGTCGTGCGATCGTCACATAGAGTAACAGTTTATTATACAACGACAGGTGGTTACAAAACCAAATACTTTATCATCAGCCTATTGCAGTCCCCTATAGTAGGGATGATCGATATCCAAAAAACATCGATGTTGACATCGCTTCTCTTTCGCTTTTCATCAGGCGTAGGGAAGCCATTATGTCGAGCCACTATAAAAAAAAAACTTTCGCTATATTAGGTACTACTTTTAGTAGTATCAAGTTCACTGATATTTCAATAGAGAGAGAGTGTGCTGTGTCCACCGGGCATCGCGCGGCCTAATAGCTTCACATTCTGTGTGAGTAATGCCCTTCCCTAATGGGATAATGGCACGCGGTCGGCTCGAAATATTTATAAAGCGGTTGAATCGGCCGTCAACACAAGCGGCGGCTCGCTCCACTGTTTGCCGTCGCTTTTAGAAGAGCTGAGCAAGGGAGCCGATAAGGCGAGCCCTGCCATCGCAAATAGCGCCCTGTGCACCCACACACGCGGCCCTTAGCTCAGAAGTTCTCAAACTTATTGCTCGAGTCAGCACCAGTACCTATAACTAGGCTTTGAATGTCCCATATACCGTACTATTATAAAGAGAAAGATACCTATTCTTGTGTGTGTGAATGTTTTTTTAATGTCTTCATCTACACCTACACTGATTATAAAAAGGCAAGATTTGTATTCTTGTGTGTGTATACGTTTGTATTGAATAATCTCAAAAAGTACTGTACCGATTTCAAAAATTCTTTTACCATTGGAAAGCTACACTCACCCTGAGCAACATAGGCAACATATATTTATTGCTAGAAAACCTTAGGGAGCCTTTATAAAACGCCAGTAATGTACCCCAAAGAAATGTGTTACCTAAAATACCCGAAGCAAAGCGAGTGCGGTTTGCTAGCTAAATAAGTGGGCTCTCCTTAGCAGCCAAACAAAAATTAATGAACTTAATGTTTAAATTTCTTGGTGTTTACAAGTAATTCCGGAAACTAATTCTAATTCGAGAAGAATCAAGAAGATTTCGTTATTGTCCTGACAGTCAGATTTCTTGCCAGTCTTGCAGGACGCGGTATCTGAGTAAGTGTTGTTGCGAATTCATAACAGCCGAATGATAAACCCCTAGGGTATCACGTGCCCCACTTTGAGAAACCCTGCCTTAGGTGTTCGAGCCCGAGCGACGCCGTAAAAACACTTTATTTCGAAGTGGAGGAAACGTGAGGAACGCTTTAGCTCCACGGCTAGTCCCCACAAACGTTTACGTCTCTTCTTAATGTTGATTACTGGCAATTCCACGTCGATAAACGGTTGCCATTCACAAAAAATGCTTAACGCGTCATCTCGCGCGTAATCTCGTCAACAACTACAGACGAGGATGTTTTAGCACATGGCTGAAATTGGAACTAATGCCGGCACTCGTCTAAAACGTCACCCTTGACTTAAAAGACATAATATTTAGAACAAACAAACAAACTCTTCAGCTTTTTATAGTATTAGTTTATGATAAGTTAAGATTGGCACATTTGTTTTTGAGTTTATACATTACAGCATACAAAAGTACAAATCTTTCTCTTTATAATATTGTAGAAAAAATGAGAGAGTGTCTACACTCTATATCTACATGTATAGACACCCACGAAAATATTTACTTATCAATAATAGTTGTATAAAATACCATTGATACTAGTCATTAAGAAATACAAGTTTTGTGTGAGTTCACGAGTATCAGGTAACATATTTGTCGGCACTCGGCAGCCTAAAGAATGAGAACGAAATATTGTTTGTACAACAAATAAGCTGATATATCAAATGCGGTATTACAGCAATCGGTGTCAGCAACATACAGTAAAACTGTTTAGTTGTTGTAACCTAATTTACTACAATTATAAATGAAACAATTCACTTTGTAAACATTATTGGTAAATTTTTCATTCATAAGCTGCACCTGCGATTGAATAATATCTTAAAATACTACCCATTTTCAATTATTTAGGCTATTTTTTTTTTCAAATATGACAGATACGTATAAACATATAATATATTTATGTAAATCTGATCCACTGATTATTAAAAAAGAAATGAGTTTCAAGCTTCTAGCTCTAATAATGGCGATATTCCATTCCCATCACAATTTTTCATCCTCTCCCTTTTCAACCCTTATTTCGCTTTAATAAATAGCCTATCCTTTCTCAGGCTTTAGAATATCTGTGTATCAAATTTTTATTATGTAGGTTTAGTAGTTTTGGCGTCAAAGCGGGATATACAGACAAAAAGAGCATTCGTTCATTCGCATTCATAATATTACTTAGTCAGGTTTAGATATGGGTATCCCGCGTTAAACCATTGTAGACAGTTACAAGAAACTGGTAATTAATTGATCAAATCAAACCCTCTTGATTCGTGTGATAAATCCAAATCGATGTGTCAGTTCTTGCTTAGATAGTTAAAATAGTTCAGCTAAACTCATTAAAACTCGCATTGCTTATCATGAAGATCCAATTGTAATGAAAATTAATTGTTATAGGCAATACCCGCGCTATTATTTACGACATCAGACTGATACCATCTGTTCGTAAACAAACAAATATATTGGACCATGCCGCCGCATAAAATATTCTTAAAACACGAGCCAAAGCCACTCGGCACTCGAGGGTCCTAACTGCGTCTCGGGCCGATGGCTCTCCAGATGATAAGTAAACACCTTCGGGCACAACAAACAGCCGTGTAAACAAAGACGTTTCTGTCCCACTCGACTCGGTAACAAGTTATCGAATAGGGACATTGCCACGCTCAAGTGGAGTGAGGTTGGGCTAGATTTGAATGAAAATTCCTTGCGGTAAAAGAAAATAACACAAATTTCCCATTTCTTCCTTGTATTAAAAGAAAGGAAGAAAAGATGTTTATTCAGTGACTTGTTTTCATAGAATAACACAATAAAATGTCACCGAAAAGGACAAAATGCTCAGCATAAATGTCGCGGCGACAAAAGACGCCGTGACGCTGATCTTCCGAAGGAGATGCAACTGTGCGCATCGACATCACAATTACAAAAATACTAATTATGTAAAGAATTTAACAGTTTAAATTGGTAATGCCGTAGTTGTATTAAGCGTCAACTAAGGTACTTCTTTAGATTTCAGCTTCTCAGCCGGTGATAAAGTGCCCGTTGAATATCCGCAAAGTGGCTTCGGTAGCGTTTCGGGATCAGTCCAGATTGTCTGGTCCATGCCATTTGTTTCTCTTGTTGTGATACTTCATTACTCATCACATCATCATAATCGGCCTGCAAACGTCCACTGCTGGACATAGGCCTCCCCAATAACAATTGTCAATTGAATCTGCCTTAGTAACCACGCTTGGAAAGCGGGTTGGTGACTCCAGTTGGTTTTATTTGTACATTGTATGTAAACGCTGCTGTCCGTTTCTCTTAGTCTTGTACGACTCCACCTCATAACTATTCTAGATCAAATTTGAACCTCGACCGCAATATTTATTGTGGAATCGATTTATTCTTTAGGCATTTACAAATCCATTATTAATCAGAGGTGTTATAAGTTCTAAAACGCAAAAAAGTGAAGACAAATTTTGCTCTCTAGCTGGAAAACCTGTAAAAACTAAGGACGTGCTCATGTTTCTCAACGTGAAGCCGTTCACAACCGCCGACCGGAATAGTGGGTGTGTCGTCGTTATTAGAACGTGTAATGGATACTCGCATAAATGATAATCGGCTCGATAAAATATACCACGACGTAAATCATAATACTTACCTGCCGTAAATCATTATGTAAACTAAGTGGATTACTTGAATGCGAAATGTATCAATCGGAATCCTGCCAGTGGGTACGCAATGCGAGCCTACATCGAAATGTGTTGCTGGAGGAAATTTACACAACGGAGCGGTCGTGCTAACAATTGTACTAAATATTTAACATACTTAGGATGTACTATAACAAATTGTAGACCAAAAATGTTAATGCCCTCTAACATCAATGAACGATGCCCTATAAGCACATCCCGGGGACTATGTGTGGTAAATATAAAGAACCTGATACCTCCACGCTCTCTTGAGCAAAAGGGTCTTGACTTGACTGACAGTCGACAAGTGGTGCTTTTTTCTTTTATAGGATCGATCCTGAAAATTATTCCGGAAAGTTCACTTCTTGTGGAGTATAGATATAGATATAATGTACCTATTTGTATACTGCAACTTGAACTATTAATGAACAGAAATATGAATATTGGAATCTTTTTTCTAAATGACTACGATGATTGCCAGGGCGGCGTTGTCATCATCACCGGACTGTTGGGGAGCGGAAGGCTCTCCCCTAGGTATACTTGAATATTGGGTCAAAATGGATCGTTTATTTATTCTTGCCAAAATAAATTCGCAAGCATTACAATCGGATGACCGATTCTGTTGTAAAAAAATACTGGGCTAGGCTAAGACTGTCCACCAAAATTATAGCCCAGAGCTGATTTAGAAAACTTTCTTAAATTATCTCGATTGGGGCTTTCCAGATTTTAGGCGAAGGCAACACAATGCGGTCTTCAATGATGTCGTTGCTCGTGAAGTATTGTTCCAAATATCTGTGACTTGGTATCTAAAAGATCCATTAAATCCGTCAGGGTCAGCTTCGAAGAATCGACAAAAGAAACAAACGCAAAAAACGATCCCAATTATACCGGCATCATAAATGGGAATTTGAATTAGATCATTCGACTGCGAAATGTTATCAAACTTCGCTCGTAATTTTTAATCGAAAACTGGTATTTCGCTCATTTTTTAGATAAAGAATTCTGATTGATATAAAAACAGATTTGTGATTATAGCGATCTAGCTAGATGTTTGATTCTGGAGATAAAAATACGTGTCAAATCTTGAGCTGCTTGTGAAACTACATAATTTATAGCAACGTATTTAATAATAATGCAATATTTTTACTACAGTTTACGAGCAACAAAATAATTCCTCTTGTTATTCTTCTTTCTTTCTATAAACATAGGTATTGTTAGACGCGAAGTGGAAGTTATTCAAGTCGTTATACAAACATTTATTATGAACAATTTTATTTAGTTTGTTGGGCGGCATTAAACCCGTTAGTAACATGTCACCCTCGTCTATGTATGTATATTTGCAAACATGTCTGTTAGTCTTAACAGTTAGGTTAAATAAAAGCTTGATAAAAAGTCGCCAGGTTGGTCTTTGAGTTTTAGTACCCATCCGCTAAGCGTGTGTGGTATGTGGCATGGCGGACTCCAAGAAATGCCGTATCTAGCAGTATTTTAATAGCTTATTTAATAAAACAACAATAATAATAATTAATTGATCACTTAGCAAGGCCGATTTATAACACCGTTTTATTGAAATCCAAACCAAGTGCTACCTAATAACGCTCGCATCCAATAAAAATGCTAAAGTATTACGGGCCCTTTTTCCTCAAAATATTTATTTCAACCGCAATAAAACGTACAAAATGTCGGCACGACCCCAATGACCTTTCGTTTACTTCAATCCACCATGGCTTCTAGTTCGAGACTATTTTATTAACCCAACGAATAGAAGTACCAAAGCTTGCAGAAAAGCGAAACTTTTGCAAGTAACCTGCGTTGAATGGAAACAAAATACATTCACAAACACATGAAGAACTGCATAATAAGGCATTCTGTATGCTCATCGACACTCGGGAATACTGGCCGTGTTCTATACCTACCTACTTACTAGTCGTGGAAACTTGTCACGACTCTGCATCTGCTATAAAACAATGTTGATAATGAAAGAAATACTAATAATGTGTTGATAAGCTTGTTTTCTCATTGTAAATTTAGATTGATAGACGCTCATTATTCATTAGATAAGGAATTAATTAGAATACTTAATTAGTATCTTTAAGGCATTGATACGACGAATAAAGAACATACTCTATTAACTGTAAATATGTATGCTAATTGTAACCGAAATACGACACACAGTGCTAGCGATAACAGATTGAAACAGCGTCATTGTTTTTTATAGACTGTCAGATAACATTTTAAATAATAATGAGAAAATACTTTGGACTTCAATCTTGTTTGCCTTTGCAACAATCTTCTCAAAGCTTTTCAGCATTAATTTATTTTTACTTATGTTTGAACAAGAAACAAATGGGAATGGAAAAGTATGATTGTCAGAAACATTGGCTTGTCAAACTCGTTCTCAAGTAGCGAAGGGCATATTTATAAATTGCTAAATTTATATATTTTAACCGTACCATCGTCGTCATAAGTCTCTAAAGTATCTTTTAGATTTCTCCACATAAAATTACACAAGCAATTTGTTTATAAATGCATCAAGCAAATTGTATGACAAACGCCTGTCATATAAAACGTGACTTGAGCGAATGAGCGCTGTAAATTAGCCACATTGCTTATTTAATCATTCCGATCTGATATAATTAGTTTTAGTGCCTACCTGACAAGTTATACTGTAATGCCGTATTAACATTTACTTAACAATAAAATGTTGAAACGCTTATTGCTAAATCGATGGAATTAGATATTGAAATTATTACTGGTCCATTTGCCAAGCTGTATTATTCCTACTTTATGTACATTGTCTGCATTGTGTTGGGTTAAATGTTGGATGTGTTTGTAGAAAGTATTTGAGTTTGTGTGTTAAATGTAGCATAGAAATATGTATAAAAATGAATGAAGCTCCAAGTTTTCATTTCAGAAGCTCTTTACTAACTCTTCTATTTTTAGAGCTCATAAAACTTGAATCATGTTTTGTTACAAAACTGCGAATCGTTTACCGTATGCTAAATCTAGCATGACTCTAATAAAAACCGACGTATCATGAATAGCAGCCAATGAGCCCGTATTATGACACGACACGAGCATGATTGCGCTGTCAATAAAGCAATAAGAAACGGTACTACATGTTTTGGTGTCGTGGGTTGAGCACGGGGGAATGTTTAAAACATACGTCTCGTTAGTGAGAGGAGTATCTGCTCGCCTCCAATTTGTACATTTTTTCGGGTACCGCGCTCGCAGCGCCGCGGGTGCGCAGCGGGCGGCCCGCGAAACACAGCCGCTTTGTGAGCGAACCTTCGCTATTCCCTTTCATGGAATCGCTTATTGTGCACCGTACTTATTGCCTCGCTCTTTGTACGTACCAACCAACGTTGTTCAAGAATACAATTGCAATCGCCCGGAGGCTTTTCAATCATATCTTTATTGTTCCTGTGGTGTTCGATATGTTTTTAACGAGTTGTTTGTGGGCAGTTAGACAGTTTATTTCTCGAAATTCCTTTGCTCGTTTTGTTCTGTAGTTTTGCTGACTTTATTGCCAGCCGTGACGAGGCTTAATTTGTGATTCTGATCTTTAACGGTTACCCGTATCTTGATTGTCAAAATCAATGGGATTCAATTATTTTATAAAGACCACCGTTAACTGTTCCATTGTTATGTATTCTTTGGGATCAATTACAAGATCTTTTAATACATTCTATTCTGTAAATTGACTTCACACCTAACCTCAAAATCTAGTAACAACACCACATGTTCTACATGATTAGTCGATTGCTTCCGGATATTGCTCTAAATCAATAAAATCTTTGCCAAGTATTTTTAATCAGTGAATAAATTTGTATAGACAGCGCTGTCCTTTTCTGAATGGACGTTTTCTCCATTGGAATCACACCTATTAGGCGGAGAGCGGTTTAATTGAACCGGGCGGGCTGCACGCCGCTCCACAAACCTCCTCGTTTTGCTTTCTTTCATCATTCCGTCCGATTCCTTTTCGAATTTTTTCCTTTGTCCCTTTTGTTGGACTTTTCATATCCATCTGTTTTCCAGATGGATTAATTTTAATTTGGATTCAAAGACTTCGGTTTCCGTCGTTCCTTTTCGACGGAGTTCATCTTTGGACATTCATTTTTGTCGGTGCGGATAGATGGGATATTTATCGAGGGTCGCGGGATCAGCGGCCGCCGCCCACTGCCAATTTGCCGCCGCCCGGGGCTCCGCGCTCGGCGCACGTATTCTTAAACTAAACGCTATGCTAATGTAATGGAGCTCCATTTGATCACAGCCCACGGCCTCAAATTTTCAATGAGACGTTTGTGGCAGCAACTTTATTAGACGATTTGTTCGTCCGGTTAAAGTAATGTGGTAGCAACACAACAATCGATAGTTTGCGATTCAACATTTTAATTGTGAAACGTTGCGTTTAATGCAACATGTTGGTTCTATTTGGGTTTTTAATGCTTTTTGTGTTAGTTAGTTGATAGCGGTGAATCAGCGGTGACCTTTTTCCTCAACATACCTGGCAGCCACAAAGGATCTTCCGGGAACGATTCGTCCAAACTCGGACGAACTAAAATACTTGCGGGATCCCTGTTATCGTATAAAACCGAAATCGCTGTCGGAACTGCGAGCAACAAACTCTCGGCGGTTGCTCTCAGTAAATATTTGTTCACACTAATTCGCTTTGTGGACTCTGAAAGGTTTTTGTTGTCTGAAGTGATTCGTTGTCAAAGCTTGATGGCTGCGATCCGTTGTGAACAAATCACGTTTGTTCGTCCGTTTATGCAACGTCTCAGTCTACATGTTTAACACTCGATTCACGTGTGTTTCCCAACCGGGTTATGTCTTTTCGCTTCGCGAAACCGGTATAATGCTAAGTCGTAGTGTAGGGAATTACAGTGAAGTACCTACTGGAATGACTATTGAAACTTCATCAGATGATATGGGTCGTATGATATGCGCATTCGATTGTATGATATACCTACGTTTTATTTTCTCTTCTAAGTTTAAAAACTTCAGTAGAGTTTCTAGTAGAAATACATACATAATTTTACCTATACTCTGTTTTCAATGATAGTCATTAAACAACAATTAATTAAACATTCCTTGTATTAATCAATCACAGAGAAAAAATGATTAGATTAAACGGAATTCAGATAAGTGAAATTCGATCCCGATTATGCGAATCAACTGGTCTTATAAGTCTTGTATTCGAATTTAGGTAGCAAGTGGTTATACATACAGTAATCACTGTATGATTGATTGTCACAGTATGAGCAGTGTTAATCCTAATTATTATAATAATATTAAACCTTCTATGAGACATATCTCGAGTTTGCAGTAAATAATCAAACTTATTTGTATTGTAGTGTAATCAAGCACGCGTTATTGCCGCGTGGACCCAACGCTGAACCTGCACTCTCAAGGCCGGTCGGAGATGGCTCGCTGGGCTCCCTCCGCGGGCGAGGTCCGCGTGTGAGCGAGTAGGTAGCTCCTCGTAAATCACGTGTCGGGCGGTAATGCGTAGATAAGAGCTCTCTCATTTGTTTTCCCATTTCCCCGGAGAAATTTCTTAGCGACATTACCGCGGTGTGTGACGCAACAGCCAATTATGGCCGCCTCGTTCAGAATCTACCAGGTAATAGAATGATACGCTTAATCCAGTAATATGGGTTGCTGTTGAATTGATTAATGCTTGCGCCAATGAGGTGCTGGTCTACGCGAGTGGTGGGTGGGCTTATGAGCCACGGTGATAATGATATGGATCGAATATTCATGAGCGAAGGTGACAATGTTCGCTACTTGTCTAATAACCATATGTGATCGGAAGTAAAGCGACAGATACGAATCTGAACGGTCAAAGCGTTATCCTAAGATCAGTGAAAGAGAACAGAGTAGGTTTGTTTAGGTCGGATTTTACAATCGCCAGATAAAGTTTAATAGAGTGATAAAATGTCAGATCTCTAGAGAATTAGAGTTCTCTAGGATCTAACTAGATCTTAGCTTAACTTTTACAACATTGTTTTAAGAGAGGTAGGGCATAGCGAATCTTCGCTCGAATTGAGCTGCCCGTCCGGAGAAGGACCTCCACCCTATAGAATACCGCAGCCAAATGACCTCCGGGTCGTGTTTCTGCTGGTGAGTAGGGTCTCCGGAGCTCGTGGGAGGTTTGGGTTTGGGCCGGCCATGGCGGTGGCAACTGACAGGTAACTGACCAGTTACCTGCCCGCTGTCGACTTGGGCTTCCCTTTCGCTTTCCATCAGGCTTAGGGAAGCCATTATGTCGAGCTACTATAAAAAAAATTAAAATGAGAATGCACTTAATAGATATAATGTTATTAAGTGATTGAATTGTGTTCTTAACTACAGGCGTCAGTTAAACCTAATGTTATATACCGTACACACGTCAGACGTTACGCGAAGATAAGATTGGATGGGAACCGGTTCTTTTTATTCATTAATAAAATTGGAAGTTAATGTAAATTTGTATGTGTAATTTGCATGTATGAATCAGAATTTATTGCATTTACACTGCTTTTTGGAAAACGACCACCGAAAAAGGTGATAAGTATCTACCTGCTCTCTGTATATAAACAGTTATAATCACTTATTGTTAAATCCGTGATCGTGCGAAGGTAACATGTCACAAGATGAGTACGAAACGACAAACTAACGAATCTAGATCAACTATCCAGTAAATTTACTATCAGTAATATTCCTATGAGAAATCTGCCACCTAATAAAAGTTGACAAACCGATTTCACCGATGCATAATGGGTGGTGGTCTCAAATAATTAACAAATAATCCGTGCAATTACAAATGGCGGGGAGGCGAGCGCGGAATGGCGGCCTGCCAACGCTTGATTAAAGCCAATTATAGTCCACGCGATTCGCGGATAACCAAGCTTGTACCTGCAAAGAGTATCGGTGTCCGATGTCGTTGTTCGTCAACGTTTATAAGGGGTTCTTTAGGCGGGGTGTGAAACAGCATCTCAGTGGGCCTTCAAGGTGAGGGCGACAGGCGCGATGGGTTAGTCCTATTATGCCTACCGACCTAACATTTGGACACACATACGGGGTCTTGAGAGCTCCCACTGCGTATGCCTTGCGTAGCACTAGGGGCTTCGATCGGGAGATGTTTGCCAGGGCTGCTTCTCCGGGTTTGCTTCATCCCGAGTGCTTTGCAACATTTGGACCTCACGACTGATGGTACTTAGGTCATAGGTGGAGTGAGGTCATCCTGAACGCTCTTCACTACATAATATAGGTAAAACAAAGTAGTTTTTTTGTCTGTCCCTATATGTGCGTATATCTTTAGCTTTTAATATAGAGAGGGATTCAATAGGAAGGTTTATAGGTATAATATATGCATATAGTATTGTACCCGTGCCGGGGCGGGGCGCTAATTTAATAAAAAAAAGATCGTTCGTATTTATGAATTGAGAATGTTGTCAACATCCCTATTTGTTCTTTCGCTCTCTGTACCATAAAAAAAAATATTACAAATTCTTATCGATAGTGTACATTCGATTAACCTTATAATACTCAGAAGTGTCCTCCATTACCGTGGCATGAGTCGCGGCCATACTCACAGGCATGTTGAGTCGTGGGGCTAATGGCGGCTCCCACAGAGCCGACGCCTCATTCTCGGCTGGCAAATTACTATTGTCAACGGCAAAGAAAATTGGGTTTGTTTTGTGCTATTGTGAGAAATTTCATTTCCTCCGCCTGAACCCGGATATTGCCGCAGGATAACGACGAAAATGAGCGTGGGACAGTGTGTGGGAATTGGAAATTGTGAGTCGTATCTGATGTGGTATGTTGAGGTCTTTTGGGCTTAGGTACACTAACCACGCTAATAATATTAAAATGCGAAAGTATATATGGATGGATAGATCTTTGTTACTCTTTCACGCGAAAACTACTGAACTTACTACTTACATCACGATTCGGGGTCAGTGTAAAGGTAGCTATTGCTGCTACATTGTCGAAAGATAGCTTTAAATTTTTTTAATGGTTGTTTCCATTTTAATTCATATACTATATTAAAGCATCATCATCAGCCTTTCTCAGTCCACTGCTGGACATAGGCCAGTCCATCTCCACTTCGGCCGAACATCGCCACGCTGCATGGGCAGGCGAGTTGGCGATCGCTGGGCGTAGCTCCTCGCTCCGGTGACCTGCTGGCCTGTGGTATTTAGCTACGCCTTAAACGTGATAATTATACCGCCATCAGTCGGGTGCCAGAGCCTCGTTTGTTGTTCGGCAGGATGCACCCCAGGCAGGTGAGGGTGGGTGGCTTGGAGCGAAAGGATGATGGGTCGCCCCCTTACATTTTAAAGTATAATCATTACGAGTATAAATTACGAAACAACATATTATAATAGTAATCACTTTATTTACTCGTTACAACAGATACATTCATTCAACTTATACAATATCATTTCACTTATTAATATTAATTATGAGTTTCCAAAGTCTTCGACCCTCGATCAGTGTTATGACATACGGAGCCGAAACGTGGACACTCACGGTACGGCTAGTCCACAAGCTAAAGGTTGCTCAGCGAGCTATGGAAAGGGCTATGCTCGGCGTCTCTCTGCGGGATCGGATCCGAAATGAGGTGATCCGGCAGAGAACCAAAGTCACCGACATACCGCACCGAAGCTGAAGTGGCAGTGGGCTGCCCACATCAACCGCAGAACCGATAACCGTTGGGGTAAACGAGTATTGGAGTGGAGACCGCGTCTCGGCAAACGTATTGTAGGGCGCCCTCAGGCCAGGTGGAGTGACGATTTGAGCAGGACAGCTGGCAAGTGCTGGATGCGAGAAGCTATCAAAGTGGCGAACATTGGGAGAGGCCTATGACCAGCTGTGGACTGATATGGACTGATGAAGAGATTTTAGGTAACGATTTGAGGGCCCCCTAAGCTTAAGGGCCCCAGGGCGCTGCCCCGTTTGCCACTAGGTAGCTACGGCTGCGCCACTGCTTGTATGGTAAGCGTCGAAGCACTCGATGCACATTGCCGGTTGGCCTGGACATGCCAGGCAATTAAAGGACGTTTTTTTGCGTCTTCCATACCTCCAGCAGTAGTCCCGTAGGCATTGAAGAGGTATCGTGCCCATATGGAAAAGTAGACCCAGGAATACTTTAAGTTCACATATTGTTATATCTTTCCATAATCTGAGAATGGAGTTGGCCTTTGAGGTCTGGACTAATTTTGCAGCTTGGGCGTTGGTTTGTTCACAAATAAATAAAAGTAGTTCGTCGTCAAAGAAGAAATTAAAAAAGGCCATAGGTGAAGAACCAAGATTTTCAAAAAGAGAATGTTGTTTTTCATTAAATGGAATACTTTCATCTTCAGTCGCAGGAGTCGAACTTGTTGAAGGCTGAAAACGGCCCCATTTATCCTGTTGAGAACTACCCGCAGATAAGTCTTTATTTTCCAATGATACAGGTTCGTTTTGAATTGACGAATCAGAAAACGAACTCCGTGACACGTCATCTTCATCAGAAAATTTTTTTTCATCGCTGCTATCGGTAAGAAGCAATTCATTTTTTACATCATTGTCACTGATTATAACTTTCTGCCTTTTAGATTGGGAGCACTCGTCACTGTCGCTCATTTTTAATTTCACTGGAAAACAAAAATGTTTTGAACAAAAAATCAACACATTTAGGTATAGTAATATGTATAATTTAACGACGCTTCACGAAGAAACACGCGACACGTTGCGCTCGGCTCGATACCAGCCGCAAACTGGTCGTCGATGTCTCGTCTCGACGCGACTATAAGAATAGAAGTGAGTGAGACGGGTATAGTCCGCAGATGCGCGGGGCGGCGCGCGGGCTCGCCGCGGAGCACACAGTACAGTGGTGACGTTTGTTAGCTTTTATTCACATGCGTTCTGGATCCATTCCATTCGCTAGCAAGGTAATCGTTTAGATACGCGTGCGCGCCGTCTGTAGATATTTTACGTCATTACGTCACTGATGATCTAGCTGTCTATAAAAAAAAAATGCAAAGCATTATAATAATATATATAAGTATAATGCCCCGGATACCGGTTTGATATCGGAAGCTGAAGTGGCAGTGGGCTGGCCACATCCGCCGTAGAACCGATAACCGTTGGAGTAAACGAGTTCTGGAGTGGAGACCGCGTCTCGGCAAACGTAGTGTAGGACGCCCTCAGGCCAGGTGGAGTGACGATTTGCGCAGGACGGCTGACAAGTGCTGCGAGAAGCCCGGAACCGATCGAAGTGGCGAGCATTAGGAGAGGCCTATGTCCAGCAGTGGACTGATGTGGGCTGATGATGATGATGGTGAATGCCCCACCCGACAAACAGACATCATCCTCCCCCCTTCCGCGCCGCATACCTTGTAATAGCCGCAGACGTGCCAGTTTGCGCGGGAGGGTATCCTGAAGAAGGAGGAAACAGCACCCGGGAAGAAGACCCGGAGAAGAAGCCCGGGCAAAGATCTCTCTATCGAAGCCCATACGTGAGGACTCCAAGAAGGACCTCGCAAGACCCGTATAATAGTAGTCTAACTGTCTATTAGCTAGTGTATTATTACTACTATTAAAGTAGGATTTATAGTTACAATACACAGGCACAAAGGCTGTGGAATGAGCTCCCCGCCGTGGCTCTCCCCCGAGACTACAGTATGGGGTCCTTCAAAAAAGTTGTGAAGAGGTTTTTAAAGGGTCCGCAACGCACGTGTGATACCCCTGGTGTTGCAGGCGTCCATAGGCTGCGGTAACCGCTTAACATCAGGCGGGCCGTAAGCTTGTTTGCCACCCCAGTGGTATAAAAAAATACCACCTAAGAGAGAGGTGATGATGACAATGCCGCTTGAACTGTCATCTTAGTCAGTTAAAAAACAAAACAAAAATTATTAAAAAGAACAAGCAAACATTGTTACAAGGGTTTAAGTTTACTTCGAATGTATCCCAATCGGATTTCATCATCATCATCAGCCTTTTACAGTCCACTGCTGGACATAGGCCTCTCCAGTTGTTCGCCACTTAGAGCAAACATCTAGAGGATATACTCATAATCGCCACGCTGGACAAGCGGGTTGGCAATCGGATTTAGGGAGAGAAAAAACAGAGTGCATTCAACCTTCAAGTCAAGATAAGGTTTTCTCACGTGTGAGTACCATATCATCATCATCATCAGCCCACATCAGTCCACTGCTGGACATAGGCCTCTCCCAATACTAAATTATTGAGTACCATAATGACTACCAATGGCGTGTAGCCGAGTACGCCTACTTCCGAACAAAGAAAAGTTTGTTTCAAATACCGGGATTCGGACATAAAACCTTCTGCGCATTAGGCAAACCCCTTTACACAATGCGTCATTGTGTCGTCACCGCGATACGATATAACAATTGACCTTCTAATTGAACTCGTTACGTATAACTTGAAATAAATACCTGTTATTGATATTAAGATCAGATATTATGTGTTATAAAATGATATCAGATCGGGATCTCAATATGCAAATGTTATTTGAAGATCTTATCGACAATTTTGCAATTTACGATAAAATTAACTGTTATATTACAACGCATTAATATTTATAATATCACAGCTAAATACATAAATGATGAAAAGGAATTCCCAATCGATAACTTATCATATTTTTGTTCATAAATGACATCTTCTACCTATATGACTTGCACCTATATGGTTGCTTGTGCAGAGCTTGAGCGATACATTATAGTTTGTGTATATCGGCCTCCATCTGGCAATTTTGTTACATTTGAGTCCCGTATGGAAGAAGTTTTGAAAAAAATTTGTACATCTAGCAAAAATATACTTGTTTGCGGCGACTTTAATGTAAACATTCTGGACAAGTCACAGAACTCCATTAGGTTCTTAAATCTATTTAAATCATTTAACTTGCTACCTTTGTTTAATGAACCTACTAGAATCACTCCTACATCAGCAACTTGCCTAGACAACTTTTTCAGTAATTGCAGTGTAAAAAAAAAATGTATAATTAATTTTGTCAACTCGGACCATGCCGGCCAGTTGGTAGTATTGGAACAGCAAAGTGCTCGCACGACGTCTAGTTTTATTTGTAGACCTGTCACCGCGAACCGCATAAAAAAATTTAAGCTAAATATTAATGAAAAAGTGCACATTGTGAGCGCTGATAATAATATGCGAAATGACGATGTTGATCAAATGTATGAAAATTTGTTTGATGTTATTTCTAAAGAATATAATAGTGTATTTACAAAGAAAACTATAAAGGTCAATAGTTCTAAAGGTAGATTTAGTGAATGGGCAACACCAGGTATTTATAAGAGTAGGCGCAGGTTGTTTGAACTATATGATACAAAAGCTAACTCAAATGACCCTTCCATTATAGAACATGTAAGAAACTACTCAAAGGTATTCAAGAGAGTATGTGCTATAGCGAAATCAATGTTTCTTAAAGATAAAATAAAGAAAGCCAGCAATAAGATTAAGGCGACATGGCAAATAATCAATAGGGAAACTTGTAAGAGTAAAATTAAGGATCGAAAGTTCTGTTTGAAAATCGACGATAAAACTGTTGAATCGGATGTTGAAGTGGCAAACGCGTTTGAATCTTTCTTTGCCAACATTGCATCTAAAACGACGGACACATTAAATTCTAGCCCGCGTCTTGCTTATGACCTCCTCAACACATATTCTGTCGAATGTAAGGTAAAGTTTAATTTTCATCAAATCGACGCCCTAGACATTTTGGATGCTTTCAGAAAGTTAAATATTAAAAAGACTGAGGATTACTGGGGACTTTCTGTTGATATATTAAAAAATATAATCAGCATTATTTCACCAATTTTGGCAACAATTTTTAATAAATGTATTGAAACTGGGCATTTCCCAAGTTTGATGAAACTTAGTAAAGTCATACCACTATTTAAATCCGGTGATAAGTGTGACCCATCAAACTTCAGACCAATATCTATACTGCCCGCTTTAAGTAAAATTTTCGAAAAAATTATATTTAATCAATTAATAATCCACTTACAAGATAATGATATATTGCATAAGAACCAGTATGGATTCACCAAAGGTAAATCCACGACTGACGCTGGTGTAGCGCTCGTAAAACATGTATTTGATGCATGGGAGAACAAGCAAGATGCTGTGGGGATTTTCTGTGATTTGTCAAAGGCATTTGATTGCGTTGATCATCAGACACTACTTATGAAGTTAAGTCATTATGGTGTATCGAACGACTCGCTTAGTATGATACAGTCTTACCTGATAGGAAGAATCCAAAAAATTTATGTTAACGGTAGTCACTCCTCTGGAGCCCCCTTGCTTATGGGTGTGCCCCAGGGCTCAATATTGGGACCTTTGCTCTTTTTAGTATATATTAATGATCTTCCATGTTTTGCAAAAGACTTATGTGAGATGGTGCTGTTTGCCGATGACACATCTTTAATATTTAAGGTTGACAGACAAAGAGAAAATTTTGACGAAGTAAATGATGCTGTCTCTAAAGTATTACATTGGTTTACAAGTAACAATCTGTTACTAAATGCTAAGAAAACTAAATGTATAAAGTTTTCTATGCCCAATGTCAGACAAGTCAAAACTGTCATTAACATAAATCAAGAACCCATTGATATCGTTAACTCAACAGTGTTCTTAGGTATCACCTTAGACTCAAGATTGCAGTGGGCTCCACATGTTGCTGCCCTTGCAGGACGACTTAGTTCAGCTGCATATGCTGTTAGGAAGATTAGACATTTAACTGATGTCGACACTGCGAGATTGGTTTATTTTAGCTACTTCCATAGTGTTATGTCCTATGGCCTTCTACTGTGGGGCTCAGCGGCAGACATCCAGACCATATTTGTTTTACAAAAGAGAGCTATCAGAGCCATATACAAACTTGGCCCACGTGATTCTCTTAGAGACCTTTTTAAAGAAATAAATATCTTAACTGTCGCTTCCCAATATATCATGGACTGTTTAATCCATGTTTATAAGAACAAGCACAAGCTTCCTAAAAATTCAGATAGTCATAAATTCAATACCAGAAACAGGCACAAGCTAGCTATTCCTAATCTGAGGCTGAATAAATGTGGAAAGTCATTTATAGGGCTTAGCATAAAAATGTTCAATAAATTGCCTCAATGTATAATTGATCTACCCATACAAAAGTTTAAATTATATATTAAAGGATGTCTAATAAAGAAAGGTTATTACAGAATTGAAGACTATTTAAGTGATAAGACTGTATGGTCAACTGCCAAATAAGCGGATGCTGCTCGCCTGCACTTTATCATAATAAAATTATAACCATTTCATTGGTTGTTTATATAGAGTCATATGTAACTTCTATTCTATGTAAGCTACGTCCTTCAGTTAATTTATTCATTTATTAGTTTTATGATTTTGCCAAATATTTTATATTGGGGTAACTGGACTAGTCATGCTCACTAAAATGTTTCTGGGGTGGTGGCGCTGTGTGGCGGGTCGTTACACTCCCTCAAATATGGTTGAATGAAGCGATGGCTGGTACACACGTCATACTTGTGAACAGGTGCTGCCTTGGAGACTGGTCTACTCCTGATTGCCCTATATAGAGTATGTTAAGGTTAATTTCTTTTTTTAAATCTAATTTATAATTAATTTTGTAAGGCCCCAGACTGTATGACGTGGTCGTAGTTAAAAGTATAAATGTGATAATAATATTGTAAACACCATTTTGAAAAGAGCAACTACACGAGTTTCTTGCCGGTATCTTCTCGGTAGAATGCTGCTTTCCGAACCGGTGGTAGCTTCGACGATTTGTAAGTGTTTTTCATAAAAACCTATACAAATAAAGATTATTTTGACTTTGACTTTGACTTTGACTTTGACTATCACTTTTTATCGTGATTTTTATGGTGTCTGGAACTCGGATAATTATTAATTAAGTGAAATAATAATTAATTTAACTATTATTACACCTAAACTCTTGTACTTCATTAGATAAATCAATTACGTATCATAATCGGTTGCTTTACGCAAAAAGGTATATAATTTTCAAAAACAATCTGAAAATTAATCAAAAAGCATTTACACTTCCTAACTATGGATAGGCGGTGTGGATTATGTCCAAAGCCGTTTAAGCTCACACACACAAAAATATTAATTTTCACATTCAACCTTTAGTTGTAATCGGTTGACTTGACATTTATTTCATGTCAGAACATCGATAGCAAATAATTAATCTTTTTTTTATAGCGATGAACTTTATTATAGGAAATATCGCTTACAAAAAGTAATCGAAGGCTTAAATCGTTAATTAATTCGATCGAAATTCATCGCACTCGCATCGAAACGTAATCAAGTGTGTCGATCGCACCAGGGCTGCATGGCCGTGTAGGAGCGAAGCGGTATGTATAGTGTAGGAAAAACCAGTGAACTTGCCACATATTATTTTACTAGAAGCCCGTCCCGGCCTCGCACGGGGTAGACAATTATATTGTTCAAATTTTACCAAGGTTCAATTTTTTCAAAATGAAATGTAGCCTATCAAATTGGATGAATGTAGCATTATATTGGTGAAAGATTTTTTTAAATGGGCCCAGTACTTTTTGAGCCTATTCATTACAAACATACAAAAATAGGTACAAATCTTTCCTCTTTATAATATTAGTGTAGATGGAACCATTTTAAATGCATTCAAGACTACGGATGTAACGGGAACTTAGAAAAATAGATAAACCGGGCCAAGTTATCTATCAAGACTTCAAACGTAGGTTCCCTCCAAATCATTCTATCTCTGCCTATTTTTCACCACCTTCACCCAGTTTGGTTCTGCTGTTACAATACTAAGTATAGAATGTAGCCGCCATTCCAGTAAACTCCTTTGTTTTGTCATCATATATATAGATTGTATAGGATATAGTTCTCCACCTTTGTTTTACCTTGGTTACCACGCTGTAGTTTTTATAGTAAGATAAGTCCTACTGTTCGTTTCGTGATATTCCCTTAGTCGTCTTCTACGACACCCATGGGATGAGATGGGGTGGTACCATTCTAATTCCGGAAACCAAACGGACACGGTGTTCTTGTTATCACAGCTCTCTGACATGCCTTCTCAGTCATATTATCGTCTCGAATGACAGCTATCAGTAAAACTTATAGTAGGACCTTGTAAGGGGCGTTGTGAAAATGTATCAGTATAAAAGGAGTAGAAATATTTCAAAATATTTTCTATTAATAATCAAGTTAAAAAACAACACTTTGACAGCTGTCATTTTAATCATGGTACGTTTTGTGGACACTTCCTCGGACGGATCCATTCGTCCGTTGCGAAGTTATTACACTGTAAACGAATCCGTTGTGGGTGGACGGTGGAAGGTCGACAGAACCAGTTCGGCGGGACGCGCAAGGTGCCGGCCGGGTAAGTGCAAGTATTAGCATCATCGCCCGCCCTTTCATGTCTGCTTATCTGCACTCTAGCCGATTTAAATGGGCCTATTGAATTGTGCCCGCCAGCCAGCCATTGCGCGCCCGTAAGGACACTCGTTCATTAGTAAGATGTGTTCTGTGTAGATGTCGCAGTCATCTGGTTGAATCTCCTATTCAATTGAATCGCTAGCGTGTTCATTGAATGACGACATTCAATTGAATGACTAGACCGAACGTTGACTAAACACGCGTCACTTAACGTCCAACTAGGTAGCGTATTGAAACATAGCCCTTTGAAAAGAGCGGACGTAAAAGCAGTCAAGTGATTGTAATTTAGTTCATTTTTTTCCCGCGCGGCGTTAGTAGTCACTAAAACAAATATGGCGTCGAACATGATCACCTGAGTGTTGATATTTTTTTGATTAGATTTACTTTAAACTGACTTATACGTAATAAAATAGTGTGACAGCATGGATTTACCTATTAATACGCCGCCTCCGGATACTTTTAAAGAAAAATTAAAAACTAAACATTAAACAGTCGGCTTTTACCCATTCAACGACTATGCTAAAATGACGTTCAGTCAAGACGTTGAACGTTTCATTCAATAACTTGACGAGTTGACCTTTAGGCATTCTATTAAATGTCGTCATTCAATGAACGCGCTAGTCATTCGATCGAATAGCAGATTCAACCAGATGACTGCGACATATATATCATAGTTTGTTGCGATTTAAATGTTATTGTACGAATTTGAATTGAATTTCCGCTAGATGGCGTAACTTGGCGGGAATAATGCATGTCAATACTACGTCCAAAATAGACCATGCTATTCTTCTAGAAATAGAAAATTCATGTTGTAATCATTAGGTGGACGTGGATTGCGTGTCTATTTAAAATTATTTATCTACATTTCTGAGAAAACGGCTTTATCACAGAGTCAAATAAAGTACCTACATGATATGTATGTCACCGGAAAATAGCAAGAATCGTAAGTTGATCAATTTCCTAGGTAGTTGATTAACTTTCGGAATATAACAAACGGTAGTTGAAATGTATTATTTAACGCAATGGATTTCAGTTAGTTGATCAATTTACGGTAGCCTGACAGTCATTTAATAATTTACGATTTTGACACAAGTAAAATCGTCCTTAAATGGGCCAATCGTTGCTCAATGTACTATTTAACGGTTCACTATTACCCGTAACTTAATACACTGTTCCCTGATTGGTTGCCGGGATAACGCCACGTGAACCATTGAACCAATCAACGTTCACCTCACCTTCGTCGGATGATTTTACGGCAAGACCCCGTAAAATGATCAATTTACTAAAATACATACGTTAAATAATACATTTCAACTGCCGTTTATTATTTTCCGGAAGTTAATCAACTACCTAGGAAATTGATCAACTTACGATTCTTGCTATTTTCCGGTGACATGTATAAGCCTTTTTACTGGTAGGTATCTGAAATTAATATAAATAATGTATTTCTCATTTTTTGTGATTGACGTAATTGATATTTTCACGTAAAAATAATCGTTTCATATTTCATCATACCTACTTGTTTAGTCCTCTGTTAGTGAGCTCAAAGATGTATTCTTCGAGACATATTGTTGAATAAATATTATTAGAAAATTCGTTTCTACGTAGACTGCCTATTGAGACGTCCTTTATTAGTAACAGATTAAAGAGAATATTGTTGTTTCAACGGAATTATATTTGTAAAAGACGTAAGTAGATATATTTTTGCGTCCAAGTACGTAATAAAAGAATACTTAATTAGTCTAAAATATTATGGATTACAAACTCTTTTGTAAACATTTCCAATATAAAGAAAAGTAGACCTACCTAAAAATAAACTACTTTCGTTGAAAGCCTAAGTGATTTCTTATAAATAACAGGAATCCTATTTTTTTATAATCAATCTCGTCAGTTACAGTCCAAAAAGAGTAAAAATAGTTTATTTTTGTTAGACCACGATTTTTTACTGAAACGAAAGCTCCTATACACTCATAATTGGCAAAAATAACTACTAATGTCAAAGATAAATCACAAAACTAACAAATTAATCTCAATTATTTATTTTTATCTTCGTATCGTCTTTGTTAAAAGGGAGACTAATATGAAAATAGTTCCTTGCCCTCAAAGTATTCGTGATGTTACATTTATGTATACATTTATGTACTTATACATAAGTAGGTAATAAAAATAGCTATTCTCAAAATAGTTGTTGCCAAGTATTCGTTTAATATTCATATCTTAACGACTACTCTAAAGATCTTTGGAATCGTTCTTGCACAAAAAATATTCTTGTATGTCTATTCACCGTGGTGATAATAAACTGTATATTGTCAGAAACCTACTTATTCTCTTTGAACGGTACTAAAATGTTTATTAAATTATATAGCCAATAGACATATTGGCGACTAATTTTTGTTTTGTGTAGCCTGATTATTGATGCATCACCCAATCATAGAAACATTGTTGAAAATAATCTCTCATTTTGCACCATAATTTTGTTCAACCGGTTTACCGGTTCTGGCAGCCATCAAATAACACGGAAAATCAAACATAACCTTATTCCCCACTCTATTAAA
Organism: Conogethes punctiferalis; assembly: GCA_031163375.1. Classification (NCBI taxonomy): domain Eukaryota; kingdom Metazoa; phylum Arthropoda; class Insecta; order Lepidoptera; family Crambidae; genus Conogethes; species Conogethes punctiferalis. The sequence goes on from CM062094.1 coordinate 4,560,106, forward strand.
TGTTCATCTATTGTCCATCAACAAATGTCCAATCAATTTCAATGTTAAACATTACCATATAACTTTAGATTCAGCAACGGTTCATCAAACTTTTTAATAACCTAAATCTGTGCACGCTAGAACGTGCAATGTACTTTTTTTTTTCAAATAGTTTTATTTAGCAGAGCTATCAATAACATACAAAACAAATAGACCAACGTTTGAACAAAGGTTTGCGCCACATAAAATACGATGTCGTCGTGAGCATGTTGTACCAGCTGCCAGTGGCATTGATTTCACAACCGTCCCCGCCGATCGCAACTGAAACGCTTACTTTAACAAAATCATTGTGGAACTTTCCGCAATTATTGCCTAATAGAATGCAGCTGACATGAAAACTTTTCTATTGAATCGTGTATTTCCCGGCCTCACCTTCCTTTGTTGTTTGATTAAATTCTACTTTAGTTTGTAAATTAAATATTCTTTCTTAGATTCAAGTGGATAGGTGAATTGATACGGCGAGGTTCGCGTTCGGAATATCTATTTAAATATCATGAGCTACCTAAACTACGCTATAAAGTTATTTTAGTGTTGCGTCGATAATCTGTTAATGCATTTGACATTTAAACGGACCATTCATTATGAATTCGCGCGTTTGCAGCCACGGAAATTTCTACATCATAGTGATTTCTAGTTCTAAGCTGATTTTGGGAAAGTTCATAAAAATTGGTAGCGTTTGACCCTACGATAGAGCTCCTGCTCACCCATCAAAAACCGATACACGTTCGCCTTGGAAATCTTAAAATTATTAGGTATATTTAAGGTCGCGTTGCCATTTCTATCCTGTTGATCAAACAGAACCAGTTTACTCATTTAAAAACAAACTCTAAGAAAGTAGGTACGCTTATTCCGATCATCATAACTGTATGCCTTGTTTGTGTTCAAAACATTACATTTGTTCCGCCCATGTCATTGTTGTAAATATAAAAATCCTACATACTCGTATTTCAAGCCCACTGACATGTAAGCATACACTCAGAAACACACAATCGATATAACTATTGATTTAGATTAAATCAGACCTATCCCATTGAGAGATTTGTTGCCTCAGCACAGGTTAGCATACTCCGAGTACAATACAATATGATTTCGATTCAGAAACGCCTTTGAGTAATTAGACCGTAGCCTAGCTACAAATCCCTGTCTGTATTCTGTACAGGTAGGTAATCCTTGCGTCATCCGTCCGACGCAAATGAACATTTTAGCTTCAACCACATTGCAGTTGCAATATTTAAAGAGATATCGCACTTATACTTTGTATGCTTAATCAAAAGTTGCTATGACATTATAACATTTTAGTAAGTAAATTGCTTGAAAGTTTCCCGCGGGCGTCTAATGTCTCTTTTTGAGACTGGTTTTTTGAAAATATTTCTTCCATTCCATCGTCTACAATTAAAAAGCACTACATTACATTGAAACAAACAGCAAAGGTTATGCACCAATATTGTCAGTAAAGCCGTGTCAAAGAACTTCTAATAATTTTATAAGACTGACATTTTTATTAGTACCAATAACTTCCTTATTATAGAAAACCAATGATGACAGTACTAATAGAACCTATAATATGTGGTATGCATGATTCATGTCAATATTAAATCACTCACTACTTAATCGCTCAAGTACCCAGTAATTGCCTTCAGCATTATCTTTAGCCTCTTTACTAATGTGAGAAACCATTACTATAATAGCCTTAGATCCTTTATCATAACAGATGGTAGCAAACTCAGTACAGTTTGCTCGTATTAAGTTTTTTTTTAAATAACCCAAGACTTGCCTAGGATGAGTTAGACATAAAACTAGAGAAGGGCTTTGCCCAGCAGTGGGGCAGTAGAGACTAGTAAAATAAACTCAACATGCTACGCTGAGCCATACAGCACCATCTCATCTTAAACTAAGCCGAAGCTTGTACTTGGTACTATGGGTACTAGACAACTGATAAACTTACATTGATACTACTACTTCTTAAGTAAGTTTCAACTTATCGTGTCACTACCAAATTAGTGAGCCAGTCTAAATGAATACATGAGTACTTTGTTTCAAGAACTTTGGTGGACTAGAATATACAGCGCATAGCTTTTCTAAGCATGCATTTTTATCAGTCGCTACCATTTTGGCGGTGAGGGAAATCATTGTAAGGAAACCTGCTGTGCATTTCGATAACTCGGTAGTGTGTAGACACGATCCAATCGGTAAGATCCCCGTCGTGTCTGATAGCAGTTGCTCCATTGCAGATTTTCTGAATCTACGTCATAGCGTTGCTAGACTAGAAACAGAATTACTATGAAAAACATTTACGATAAAACTAGATAACAGCGTTGATTCTTTCATGGGGAAATGTTTTGCGTGGATTTCTCTTAAGATTTTTTAAAATGAAACCTCTTTCAGTTGAGAAGAAATATTTTCTAGAAAATCTGTAAAACGTTTGGGTTTAAAATCCTCATTCTGCCTTTTTAGGGTTCCGTACCCCAATAAGGGAATTAATGGGACCCTATTACTAAGACTTCGCTGGATAGTCAGCGAAGTCTTAATAATAGGGTCCCGATTTTACTTTCAGTCTGTCTATCACCAGGTTGTATCTCAAAATCCGCGATCACAAATACACAAATGTATAAAATGGTATTTGTGATCGCAGCTGATAAGGTATAATTTTACTCGAGAAGCACTTTAAATTACATAACGAATCGTTGTAGTTTCCACGACTAAAATACCCAGGCATTATCGACATTGTGAAAACCCCATTGATAAAACTGTTACCTTTATTCTCTTGCACATTTTTTATGTCATCAATATACGAATGAACTGAACGAACGTCAAGCTTTTCTTGCTTCGTATTTGTGTATTTTTCTAGCCATTCTTTGTTCTCCGAATGAATAGTTTCTTTACCTTGTTATAATAACTGTATTTTGAAAGTATCAATTTGCGAACCAGCATTCTTGAGTTGAAATGATTCCACAAGTTTTACTGCTATTTTATTCAGAATATTCTTTGTTGGAACCTAAAGAGCTCTGTCTATTTTTCATAAACTTAATAATTCTCTATGATTTTTATAAAATCTGATAACTTATGTGCAAAGATCTTTAGGGCAATGTTAAAATTATTAAGAACTTGCGTTGTGCCGTCAATTTACGCTCCAATGAGCCGTGGGATTGCCATAAAAATGTTGCTTATATATTACACACAAATGGAACCGTTACTATCCGATTTACCCGGTGAATTCGTAAGTAAACGGCTTAAGCGCAAACACGAGACTAATACCTGCTCTATCAACAACTAATTTGCTCTGATGCGGGGATCGTACATACATGCTTTGCGTATTACTTAAACCTTTACGCTAATGGGGATGTGTACTATTAAGTCAATTGATTTTATAATACTTTTAATTAACTGTCAAAACACGATTAGGCTAATAATAACAATAAAAGGTTTCCGAATTTAACTGTTCGACCGTTGATGAGATAAAGATAACTTGTCATCGAATAACGGTGTTAATATTGACACCAAAACTCATTAATTTGGTCACAGAATTAAGTTTTAATACCAACCAAATTATTTATATTCCGATTTTAAATTTAAAATTCGTACATTACCCTACGGAAATCCATTCACGGAAGCCCGGCTACACCTGAAAATAATATCAGCGAGTCTCTTTGTTTAATTTAGTGGGACAACCGGCAAAATCTGGAGGCGCGAGGGTAGCTTCGGTTTCCATAACAACACGCGGCGCCCCTCCCGCGGTATCGATCGCCTCCCCGTCCCCCCTCCCGCGCCACTCCAAATCAAATTACAGAGGAGCGCGCGCGAACCGGGCTCTGTGCCTGTGTTGCTACACACTGCAAATTACCTCATTATTTTAAATAAAAATATTATTTGATGAAATATTTTTGTACTTACATTATTACATGGTAGGTATTTTCATGTAACTGTGTGACTTCAAGACATAACGTACTTACATTTGTTTTCGTTGGATTTACTAGCTCTCTAAGATAAAGTAGTCAATTTTGTAAATGTCATCATCAATTAATCATTAATTGTTGGCGATGTAGATTTTTGAAATGTAAAGATTTTGTACTATTTTACTCTTTCACACCAGATTATTACCAAAGTATATTATTATATGTAATTATTTATCCTTAAATCATTATTGCCGACAGATCTCCTCATCAAAGGTCAACCTTTAATTTGTTTGTTTATTGATTTAAAATGTATTTGCAAAACTTACTTAGATAGAACATAATTGTAAATGCAAATTACTGTATGCAATTAATTTATTACTAATTATCCTTAATCGTAGAAGCTTTGTTTGTTCCATTCTAATAAAGTATATTAGTTGTATGTAAGTATACATAGCAGCAAACGTGACTGTCTAATTTCAAGTTTGTCACCTTTTAGACTACATTCCCAGCGGCATCGGCACCGGTCCCAATGTTCAAATCGCCAAAAGAAGAGTTTAATAATGTCTGAAAATCCCTTGAATTCCACAGGGCGAGGGTGTAAATTCCTGGACATTGGCAACCCTCGGTGTAATCCCGCCATTTGGCTCATCGACTCAATCAACCTTGTATTGGCGTAATAGTATTTTAATTCTATTGGCGCGCTTTTGAGTGTAACCACAATATGGCTTGTTTTCAACCGCCCACGCAACTCAACTATGCCAGATTTGGCTGCATTGAACTTTTGCATTATCGAAGCCAATTATTAACTAGTTTCTTAATGTACTTGTTAGTTTATTGCTTTAGAATTAAGTTTTACGACTCAATCGTAAAAGAACTTTAAGTGTTTAGTGTCATTGTACTTCGCACATGTTAGGGTAGTTAACTAATTGAATATTAGGACATTTTAATGAAACTCAATTATTGATACTGTGCAAATAAAAACAACACAATGTTCAGCAATTGCATTTAATACTGAAAACAAACGAAATACGCCTCCAATTGGTGTGAATATTTGTGCGATATAGTTGATTGTTCGAACAAAAGAATTTGGTCCATAAAAAAGATGAACAGGGTCGTGTGTACAAACGAAATTCCATTTAAAACGCTGCAATACGAAACGAGCGAGTATCGCATCCGTTCCTCTTCACATAACAATTGGATGCCAATTGTCGACGTCTCAGAACGTATTTCCGACAATTTAAAGCTCTATTCACTCCTCCACGGTACAATTAATAAACTTGTTGATATAACGCTGATTAATTCGCAATGTGCGGAGTGTGACAGAACTAAAACAAGCAAAATGTGTTTATCGCTGATTTTATAGCGATCGGCAGTAATCGGTAATCGTGTCGAATCGGCCGCGTACGACCGAGGGGCGACAGACGCTCGGGGATATTTTAATGAGAGAATGCCGTGATGCCGACTGGAGTAACCCGACGGGACATTTGTCTCCCTCCGAATAATGGAAAAGCGCTGAAAGGAATATTTATCAAAACTGCCGTACCTACTTGTCGGCTTATTTTATATCTTCAATCGTTAAACGAGCGAGGATAAAAATTTGTGGAGCGCAAAACGAAAAGCTTCGCCTATCGAACGGATACGATAACAGGCGGGATGTATATCCGCGTTTCGGATCTAAGGTATTCGTCTGTAGCGGCTACAAACATTCGGGCCGACACGGCGAATTTGTTGTTAAATGATGTCTGTGTTGCGTGATTGTGATGAGCACGTTCTGGGCCGCGGCCAATACGCCAGAGTCACTCCGGCGAACATTCCCCGGGAAACGTTTTATTGCGCCCGATGTGACTCATTTCAGCTTCATTTATCACCTTGCGCGATACGTTTGTCAAACAAAACTCTACCCCCGTTATTTACACACTAGTTAAGCAAATAAAATACGAATACCTAACCGCAAACTTGGAATAACTTTTTAAATTGCTCATGCAGTATACTAAATCAGAATTGTAAATGACGTTGGATTTCCGCCAATGTTACTTTGTTTCCAACTATCCAAGTATTCATAACTGGCTGCCTAATCGGAATGCGGCTTTGATATCGCAGTCGTGCTAACGATTTGGGTTATAATATGTTGGGAGGAGTTGCGATACCGTGCGGGTAAATAATTAGGTCGTAACCGTAGAGTCGACGGTGCACGTGTTCGAGAAGTCGAGATTAGTGAAGTGTTATCGAGTGACCTCTCCGAGGTCGTGCGCGAATCGCCTGGCGGCTCCGCTAACTACGGACGTGTAGGTATTAACATAACTAGAGAGCGCTAATACACACCTACGACGCAACGCACGTACAAAGCCACTTCGTGCGGACACAAATTGGTTTTGTTCACCAGCGGACGTGCTGTGATGGAACGGAATGGGATGGAATGGAATGGAACTCATGGAAAGTCTGGAGTTATGCCCGCCGCTGACTTACAATGAGCTCTCTCAGATGCTTAATTAGCTCCTTAAAACTTTTACCTTTTCTAATGGCATGGCGTTATGCAAAGTTGGGTATCGTTAAAGACGTGCTTTTGAAACTAACTTAGCCGTTAGAAAACTTGTTTCGAATGAAATAACTTTTGTTCGATTCAAAATGGCGAAAGGCTGGCGTCCGTCTAAGTAAACATCAATTTTGTCTTCAATAATGGATGGCTTCTAAATGGTGAATTATTGTTTTGTTTGTGTGGGTGGGTTTTAATGATATTCGACTGGGACTTAGGTACAAGTTTCATTCATTTAATTGGAAGTGTCTCACGTTTGATAACTTGAACAGGCTTCAGATATGATTATAGAATTATTAAAGTATTTATAAGAATTCAAGTTCATGTTGAAGTTTTTTTACGAGTTCAATTATGTGCCATTACAATTTTAATAAAAATATAATGGTGTGAATATAATTTCTTGTAATCTATGGCAATTGCCACGGTATGCATTATCTGACTGACGTTTATGGTTAAACTATGAATATTTCACAGATAAACGTAATCATTACGGACAATAATCTTTTATTACTAGCTATAAACACAGAATAGGAGATAAAAATGACGTGGATCCCTTTGTAAATCTTATCTAATCTCGTTGAAATAGAAAAGGCAAGGTTAAACGCATCAAATATGCGAGCTCGTATCTTATTTTATCTCGGCGAGATATATTTTATGTACAGTCAGCATCATAAAGAGATAATGCATACCATCCTTAAGTTAAACCAATAAGATGTATTTTTGGCTACAGAAAATCGGTTACTTTTGCCGTAAACTGTACTTAGGGGTGCCAGTTTTGGGTCTAACAATAGGTCTGAGTTATGTAATGATACCGTTAAACTGCTGCCATCTTGCGTCCTACAGCAGTTAGATAGTCTCTTAAACCAAGAAATAACACAAGGTACCGTGCCCATTCCTGAAACAAAAAAAACATATCACAAAGAAATAACACTGCAGTGATACCTACGTAGACGTCAACCTGTATTATGACCTACCTACTATTAAAGGAACATAAATGTATAGCGGCAACCCTAAACCATATCTTGAACCGGCCATCGCATTTGTTAGGCGGGCACCAGGAGAGCATAAAACTAAGAGTGTGATTTGGCTTAATAATATCGTCTGCGGCGATTTTGACGCGCGTGGGTGCCTTAATGTACAATAGGGTGGGTCAAAAAATTTTTTTTTAGATTTTTTTACAGGCTCAGCTACAAAAAGGTGCTAAATGGCGTAGATAATTGATACGTAAAATTGCAACACTTTATTTTAACTTTTACTGCCTCCGGATTGAGATAGAATTTATTGAAAATTGTTATTATTTAAGTCGATGTTACAACTTTTTTTTTCACTTTATTGCTTGGTAAGTAGCTTGAAAACTGTGAGAAGAGATCCATAACTAATTTTACTCCTATTCCTAGGAACTTACCGGAGCTTTTTGCTAAAGATATTACTACAGATCTGTAGCGCAAGTACCAATACCTTGCGAAAAAGTATGGGTATCGTCATAGTAAGCAAATTGTATGATATTTGTATTTATGTGATTCAGCGTCCCTATAAGCCATAACAGGTACTACAATTACGAGCACGAAAGTATTTAAAATACATCGTTTTGCCTTCGTATTGCAACTTAAATTTGTCTTGAAACTATTTGTATTAAATCGCGAGCACCAACTTTGTTTTGACGAATGTTAAAGTAAATATCGAAGGCTGGCTATCGAAACCTGATGAATATCTCTTGACTTAGAATTTGTAAGTAAAAATAATAATAATAACATTTAGAAAAATTGGATTTTTTAACTTTTTGATGGTGTTTTGCAGAGCGCCTAGTAATTTTTCATATATAAGTCTAGATATTTTCAATATATAAAAAATTTGCACACTTAAGCAGTTGAAAGGGCAGTTATAGCTATCATCTAAGCTTCAGCCACTTTATGTGATTAAATATCGAGAGAGGGATTCATATACGCCTAGATAGATTCGAGAAAATCGAAAACCCAAAATTCGGCAGTAAGAAAGATTTTAACGTCATATGAATAATTCATTTAAATAATAATTTAGCTAAATAGAATTGTTATTACTTTATTATTGTGTTCTTCTATTATTAAACAAAAGATTTTTATGATTTTCGATCTTTGTCTTCAAAATAAATGATCTTTATTTACCAATAGGCTATGGCCCTTTTTTACTAGATTTTTTGGATTTTCATATAACTCCGGAGGCAGAAGATGAACTCCGAATGCTATCAAACTCTGTACTCTATTAACAGTGACCATTTAGCACCATTTAGTCACTGTGCCCCTAGAAAAACTAAACTTTTTTTTTTCTTCATACATAAGTGACCCACCCTAATGTACAACTGGCCACACATCAGGCTAACCTTATCTGCCAAAATATCCCAATACATAATGATCTCTATGCTCTTAGTCAGTTAGTTGAAAATTTATTGGGGAAATTTGACTGAAAGGGTTAGTTGTACTGCCGGGTATCAAATGATCACTAACTATTGGGTTTCTACTTGGAGATTGCTTCGGAAAACGGTACAGTGAAGCCTGCCTAACAGATTGATTGATAACTTTCGTATACGTAATTGGATTTACGGCCAGTTTTCAATCCTCTCAGATGGATAGTGTAAAATAACGTAAACAGTTGTTGGATATTGATATCGTCACTGGAAACGGTTGGATAAATCCAATATTATTTACACATTGCGAGTAGATGCCGGCACAAAAAATGAGAGAGAATTGAATTCGGCCAAAGGCTTGTGTTGTGTATCACGACGCGTTTTTCATCAATGTTTTTGTAACGTACTACCTATTTTCATTCGTAGTGTGTTCAAAGCTATCGTTAAAAGGTTTTGGCTTGTATCTTTTGTTGTTAATCATACATATAACGTCGCTATATAATTCCAATATAACCAATATATCTAGGGCAAAATTGTCCTATTGTATTAATTTCTTAAATGATAGGTAATCTAAGACTTTAATACTCATATAAGAATTTCAATTGCATATTTTGAACTTTTTAAGCTTTATATAGCGCTAACTGTCCCTATATGATCATATATTTGACTGAAATATAAAGTTTATGTAAGATTATCATGGACATAAGGTCATTTAACTTTTTTTATCGGTTCCGACAATACTGTAGCGTTTGGTATCATCACTTAATTAATCTTAATTATATTAAATCAATTAATATATTATGCGAGCGTGTCTACCAGACCTCGTACTTTACGTAATTTAATGATGTCAATAGAATATTGTTAGCACATAATCAGGTTGGCATAAAGTGAACACACACAGACACAGCCTTGTTAATTGATGAATTATGCCCGTTTATTAGTGCGCCTTTGACAACTATAATTTATCTCCACACTGATTATAATTTATAGTTCAATTCGGTTAGTCGGAATGCGACTTACTACTATAATAAGACAGCCGCTTACAAAGTAAGTGCTCTGTAATCTGTAAGTGGAAAGAACCGGTCAATAGAATTAAAAATTACGCCAACGTTCGTTCGGCCCAGTTCTTTAGAAGTGTTTTGAAACTTAAGCAGTTTGTTTAAGCTTAAATTAAATTCTGTCAACACATCAGGTGAAGTAGGCCTTTTTTACTTCAGGAATTACTTGACAAATGCAACCTGCCAGGTACGTGCCATGGGTTATGTGGAACTCACTTCTAACGGAGAATACCCACTAAGCCTGATGATAGACCGGCTACAAGCGCTCATCTGAGGAGCATTGGGTTGCCCGTCGGGACTAAACGTAACCTCTCCTCAGCTCAGTAGTGCTGCAATGCCTAAAAAGCAGGCAGCATACCTCGGGAAGATGGTGTGGTACCCTCCCTGTACGAATTCATTAACCACGTGTTTCCGAAGGCCCTTTTAGCCGCCTCTCACAAGCAGAGATACCTCGGTTTTATTCTTACGCGCCATACCGCAGAGCGCAACGGAAGAAAATCCATTTAAGAAGGAAGTAAACCGATTTAACCATTATCGCGATAAAGGCCTGGAGATTTTACCATAACATTTCACATTATACAAAAACTTACCTTCAGATCGGATTATTGCTCTCTAACCATTGCGCCAACAACGGGGTTGTCAATCTAAAAAGTCGTAACTGAAAAGATGAAACTGTTTTAAAACTTAAATTGGTTCAGGTAGATAAGTATAAAAATAAGGAAACTAAACCAAATAAGAGAAAACTACAAGCAAAGTTGTGAACATGACAAGTTCGCTACTCCCGTCAGATAGGCTACTTACAAAGTAACTAAGTTGAGTTTGTTAGGTCGTAACAATATTCCGTATAATGCAGCAGTTTACCGAAGTAAGGCTGTTAATGTATTACAAACAGGGCGTAAGTTTGGTCGGCACTTTGAAGGACATTGTAATAATAGGGAGTACTTATAGGCAGAACTGTTTACGATCTCATCGTTTAGTTAGGATATTGGTTACACTAGTTGTAGTCTGCGGCTCCGCCTACGTGGCACGTCTTAACTAATACATATTATAAAGAGGAAGCATTTGTATTTTTGTGTGCGTGTATGTTTGTATACTCAATAACTGCGATGCCGAAATCCAAAACTCTTTCACCATTAGAAAACTACATTCACACATAGGCTATATTTATTGTTAGAAAAGATTATCTTTACTAATGTTTATCTGAAACGAGGACGTGGTCGCTAGTAGGATAGGTAATATTCGGCAAAAAGACACGTCCTTTTCCATAGTTAGGATCCCAGGATAGGACATGGACTACTTTATATGTAGTGGACCACAACATCATGTTTTAGTGGATATGTATGTAAAGGATGATGTATTGAATTTCATTTAAGCTTAAATAAACCAAGTAGTTTAAAATCAAGTGATCGAATGTTGGCTTAGTATTTAGCGTAGTTTTTTTAAACTATCTCGTGCATCAGAGTCAGAGTAAAAAGTAGAGAATTTCTATTCGGCATTTAGCCTGCCTTTTGTACACTATTTTATTGTGCAATAATGATTTAAAATCTGTTTAGCTGTTTAACCCTGAAAACATAACAGGATTATTTTCGAATTCCTAAGAGAAACTAATCCGATCCGCATTAATGCATTATGGTCAATGGCCACCTTATAAAGGAAATGGTTTTACGACACTATTTATTACGGCATACCGCATTGCGACCGTATTTAACTAATATAATAATTTCAATGACTACAAGCCACTATTGCAAACAAGTTTAGTAGCCACACCTGGTCATTACATATGGTCAATTAAGATAGCAAATCTGAACAGCTCTACACGGCTATTGATGGTCTGAAAAAAATACAAGTGTATTAAAATGATTACCGTGTCCGAAGTGCACGTTTTAATATACCTACATATTTATGAACAGTAGAAAAAATAATGATTGGACGTGCAAAAGTATTTTTTTATTTTATTTTATATCAATTTATTCAATTTGTTGTTTGAACGCATTGAATCACCTAAATATAATATATTTTTGTATTTGCCACATGCAATACCTACTTTAGTAAAATCAAGAATATTATCAACTATGATTTTCAAAAATCCGAGTAAGAGTTTTGACGGGAGAGGCTATAGTTTGACGATTACAATGCAATAAATTTTCTATTGTGTCTTATTTCTCATCGATCAAAGTATTAAACATACAGACGATAAATTTATTTATAACCAAGTTAAAAGTGGTTAAATAAATTTATCGTCATGGAAAATGTAATTACTTAACTACATTTTAAATAACTATTTATTGGACCAAAGTTATTAAGCAAAAGATAAACGCTTGATTTATTTAGTTTCATAATAGCTAAAGCAATTTTCTTTTCCAAGCACCTGGCTGTAAAGATGTTTAGCTTTACTATTCAAGAGTTGCGTTTACTCAACAATACTCCTATAAAAAGGTCTAGAGAAGGTCCCACATAAATAAAATTGGATTAGGGCGGAGCCTAATAGAATCTGCGATTATTCAAGTTCAGGGTTCGTCACCTGTTCTAGTCACTGCTAAAATAGGAAATGAAAAAAGTACACAGAAGTTATCTCAGTAATTATAATAGAAGTTAAATCGTATACATATTGGACTTGATAGGAAAGTCCCTTCTAAAACAGTTCATTTTGTCATATAATTCCGTGCGGAGACGGAAAAGAATACTACACAATACTACTACACAAAGGCCACAATATCGTGCTACTTTAAAAAAATCTCGAGTCTCCAATTTCATAGAGCAGCTAAACGACATTTACTTATGAGCGATCTTCATTTGTTGAACTTAACATCAGACAGGTTGCAGTCCTTTTAACAAGCTAATAAAAATAAGAGTCGACGATGAATCCCCTTACATCTGCAAGCATCTTAAGCCGTTATTCCGCACCTGATCTTTATCTGTTCGTGCCGATCAGTCGTCCCATCGGATTATGAGTCTGAAGAAGGGATGCATCTGTCGTTGCGCATAATATACCTACATATTTATGAAATGTAATATCTTCTGTTTTCATGATTGCAATCCATGGAAAATGGCTGAGTTGCTCGAAATTCGTTCAGATCTGATGCATATTGCACACAAACGAGTATGTATGATTATGTTTTGATTCATCATCATCAGCATGCAAATGTCCACAGCTGGACTTAGGCCTCCTCCAATGATAAATGTCATTTGAGAGATTTGCCTTTATTACTTTGTGGTTGTAAGGGAGCGGCCTTTTCGCTCCGTGGCGATTATAGGCATATCCTCCAGGTGTTTGTCCTAAGGGGCGAACAGCTGGAGAGGCCTATGTCCAGCAGTGGACTGCAATAGGCTGATGATGATGACTTAGTGGTTAGACACTTGGTCAGGCAGGTTTCATTTGTCTCCTGGTGAACGCTACTGCCCTTTTCTTGATTATGTACTAAATTATTTAGTTATGTAATAGAGGGTAAAATGGATGGTCAGAATATATGAGAAATTCGTACTAATTTAAACAAATGGTGGTCATCTGTTAGGAATTTAGGATTGCGGTTTTGAAGGAAATCCTCCGCGATAAGGGCCGTATTACGAACAATGGAATATTATAATATTCCACGATATTTAACCCAAATTTCTTGATTGTTTACATATTTATTTGGTTAAATAAAATACTTTCGTTATAACATTTCTGCAAACTATTTTGTAAATATCACATAGCCACAGTATTTAGGCATATGATATTACTAGATGGGCCGGACAGAGAAATGTGGCGCGAAGTAAAGGAGGCCAACGTTCAGTAGGGGACCAAGGCTGTGAACTGATTGATTGATATAACTAGAATAGAAGCAATTACATTATTGCGCTAAGATTCAATGCAGACCGCGATAATAATTAAATAACTACTCTTTAGAAAACCTTTTCACCCCAACGAATTCGTAATCAGCTTTGCAAAGCAAAGTTATGACGTCTGAAAAGACAAACTACGTCAAAAATGGTGTAGTATGTGTTGTGAATATCTGTTCAAAGGTTTGGAGAAGTTTTCCTATTTTGAGACAACTAAATCGAACCCGTAACCTTCGGATCTTCCGCGCTTGTCGAACACATTACACCATGCGTCATAAGGTCATCGTAATGTCATGAACATTTGTGTTTGTTCTGTCTTGTTGTCACTGTTGTATATGAGTACAAGCTGTCTGTACCTTTGTATGTTGCGGTATGTACGACGTACGTACAATTCCTTAGCTTTACGTTTGTATATTTTATATTCAAACGGGTTTCTCAGAATACAAAGTACGACCTTACGGGGAAATGATCATCGACAAAATGTCCCAAAAAGCTAATATTGTATAGGAACTAGATTCGATTATTTTATTTTCCTGGAAGACTAGAATGATAGAAAAGGCTGCCTTGTCTTCACTACCTAGCATACGGAAGGTGATTAGTCCAAACTTTTTCTATGCGCAGGATTGAATAAATAAATGAATTATCATATTATAATGCTATTATTTTATTTACATATTTATTTTATAATCCTTTATCTGCCCAAAAACCAAACACATTACAAGTTATTGTATGACAGCTGTGTGCGTGTATCCAAAATAACCTATCACTTAATTTAAAAAGTATACGCAAGTATAAGGTCTGATTCAAAGCGCGTCCCTCGGAGCGAGCGAGGAGGGGCGAATAAAGCGTCTAACGTTCGCCCCGTATTTCATTTCACACAAAATGGATTCCGACTTGAGGCAAAAAATATTTATGTTGTATCAAAAGAAAGATCAAAAGTGGCGCGCGGATCCGGAGCGGGGTCGTCCCCGGCTTACATTAGATTCTTTTTATTTTTACGTATAAAATCCATTAGAATTAATAAAGTTGTCGTGCCAATTTATGCGAAAACAAAATGTGAATACTTTGTGAATATATTGATTTCTTTTTGTATGTCTAACTAGAGACTTGTCGAAGTTTATTGGATATTTTTTTTGGAAGTTCTAGTTAGAATTTAAAGGTGTCTTTAAAAATAGCTTTAAGATACTTTAGTTGTTATAAGTTATACTGCAGAAATAGATTTAAACATCAAGATTTCTTAATAATTAATAAAGAAATCTTGATGCTAAGCAACCGATGCACATACAATAAATAGGGTCCAATCTTAGTATTTTCATGATCTCGTTTTATCTTACTATTTATTCTTCTTTCACATGTCATGTTTCATAATGAAGTTTTGTGCTATGAAATAAAAAACGTAATTTAAATGAGATAGATAGAAA
Organism: Conogethes punctiferalis; assembly: GCA_031163375.1. NCBI lineage: Eukaryota > Metazoa > Arthropoda > Insecta > Lepidoptera > Crambidae > Conogethes > Conogethes punctiferalis. The sequence goes on from CM062094.1 coordinate 4,575,249, forward strand.
ATTACAGATCAACCTGTACTAAAAAAAGATGCAATGAAAGAATACTTTGACTCCGAGTACTAAAAAAATAACAGTTTTCTTTTTCAATGGAACGTTTAAACAGTCATGTTCACACTTGACCGGTTTATCTTACCTCCTCAAAATTCCGGGCGCATTCTAATAAGATCCGGGCATCATCGGAAGTGCCTAAAGCGGCAATGTCCGGACCGCGTGGTGAGCTCCGAGGGTCTGTGAGGGACTTTTATCGTCTGTTACTTGTGCATAGACCATAAGGGTACGAACTCACTGGTGACTTTAGCCACTAGTGTGTGCATTTTCAAAGAATCACAACGAATCACTTTTCAAGTCTGAGTTTGAAACAGTTGCACATTGCTAAACTTCAATTAAATTCACACGGTCGACGGTGATCAAGACTTCAAAGTCTTCAAAGACTTGATCAACGTCGTAAGGTTGCTGGACTTTCAGTCTTTCGGTTGGATTTTGGAGATTGTGCTACGGAGTTTTTCCAGGTTCCAAAGTTTGCGAACGCCTAAACTATGGGCCTGTTTACCGGACTCCGTGTTCCCCGAAAGATATAATCTAAAGATTTTCCAAGTCGAGAGTGAATTGGTTTTTGTTGGGCGCTCCATCGTAGGCTTGTAACATCCACTTTACATCCCACAAACACACCCACCCACACATTTATACTTAAAATAAAATTATAATTAGCTTTATATTTTAAAGCAAACAACATTAGTAAATAATCGAAAATCACAATTATTAACTAGTGATGATGATAGAAATGAGGCTTCGTAATAGTACAATCTACTGTGATACAAATCCCATTACTTGATCTGTACCTACATACCTACAACCGCAAGAATTTTAGCTCAATCTAGGGGAATTTTGAACACTTCAAGGAAAATGAACGATTCCGGTTGTTAAGAACTATTGACAGGGAGCACCGGGAGGGTCGCAAATATCTGTTCGCTCTATTGTCCAAATTGTTTGGGGCGTTAATAATTCGTCACGCGCCTCACCGCTGTCGCCAACAGTTATTTTCGTGCGGAACAATTCTGTTCCTAAAACGCTGTCCAATTACTACAAAGCACCAAAACCAATTTCATAAAGTGATCATAACAAATTTCGCTCCCATATTCGAGTCTCAATTCTAATGTAAATTAAAATAAGACATAAATTTGATAGCGATCGGAGTCTTTTGTTTATTGAAACGCTTAACCCACGCGCGTATTATTTCTCGTAATGTATTTATCCGAACGTGAATCGCGAGTCATAAATATTAATAAGGTGTAGACTTAGCAGATTAAAATATAAAAGTTGATGAATTAAATTACCATACATTAAATTGTGACTTGCGAAGCGATTAAAACTTAAACGAGTCCGAGTGGGCTAAATTTATAATGATAAATAACAAAGACAGAGCCATTAAAGTCATAGAAGTTTCATCGTCCCGGGAGGACAAAAGGAAAGTGGGAAGAAGGGCCACTAATTTCGCGGGTTGACAGCGTTCTGTCCTGCTATTTGAACACGGACGAGTTTATCTGAATGGAAATTTATGCAACAATCTCATCGGGATCGGGGTGTCGCAGATAACGCCGAATTGACACCTCGCCATCAATCATTTAATGGATGTAAGAGCGACCCATCAACTTTCAACATCAAGCCACATTTGCCTGCCCATGGTGCATCTTGCCAAATAACAAATTAGGCTGGCAACCCGCTGGTGGCGGTATAGCCGTCACAATTGACGGCGTAGCTAAATACCACGGGCCGATGACGGACAGCAGCGTCACTGGAGCGAAAAGCTACGCCTGCGATCGCCAACTCGTCTAGCCAGCGTGGCGATTTATTGGTAAAGCCTCCATATGTTTCACCATAGTGTCGAACAGAATGATAATACCTATGTCCAGCGGTGGACTGATAGGCAGATGATGGTGAGTTTATCTGAATGTAAATTTATGCAACAATATCATCGGGATCGGGGTGTCGATAACGCCGAGTTGACACCTCGCCATCAATCATTTGACGTAGAGGCGAAGCTCACGCTCGGGGCTCGGGTCGCGTTGCAGTTGCGGTTATCGGCTACAAATTGCTGTCGTTCCGATGATTAACAGCGTGTGTTTCGGTAACGGCCGAATAACTACCAAAAATCAGCGCACAAAGGCGTTGTTGGCGTCGAAATAGAATCGGCTTAAATAAACAATCACACGTTCCAATGAATGCCGCCGTAACATAAGAGTCGTAATATAACACCGCTAGCGTAACAATAGTTACAGGTATTTGAAAATATCGGGTAATTTAATGTACGGTGGGAGAATTCGATTTCGATTAAAGGGATAAGTCAGCCCCGCTAAAGCGCGAGGACCGGTTTATGCGATTTGAGGTAAAGGATATATGACAATACGTAAGCGATTCAAAAGTGAGCCCGCGATGATTATAGTTTCCGGTATCTCTTACGGTCCATTGTGTGCATTGTTCGGCCGGCAAGGCTTCATCCGGCGCTCATAAGGTTGTTTCTCGGGAAGCCGGCTGACATTCGGGGCTCCGACAACGGTTTAGATTACAATGTCAATACACCTTTTGCCCACGACGCGCACTGGCCACTTGAAATTGTGAGACATTTTACACGGTTGAAATGGTATTATCAGTTTAAAATACTTTGTCGAGCTTCGATTCTTATCAAACACTTAGAGTATATTATTATTGAAGTTTATATTGTGATGTTAGCTGCAGTTCGCGGCTTTCCCCGCTTGAATATCGGTGATTTTGATGGATGAGGTATTAGTAAGTAGTAGTAAAGTTTCATTCTAACCAATTTAGTTTTTGTATAAATGAGGAGCATCAAATATCCCTACAAACAAACTTTCGCATTTATAATATTGCTAGAGACCCGTTATCGTTTTGCTTCGGATATTTCAGACAAAACATTTCATTGGGTTACACTATTGGCGTAAGCTTAAGGATCTCTTAATGTTTTCTAGCAATAAATATTTTAGGGAGAATGTAGATTCCCAATGGTAAAAGAATTTTTAAAATCGTCACAGTACCTAGATTTTGAGTTTATCTATATATATAAAAGGAGAAACTGACTGACTGACTGACTGACTGACTGACTGACTGACTGACTGACATATCAACGCACAGCCCAAACGGCTAAACGTAGGCACTTGAAATTTGGAAGGGACGTAGCTTAGGTACCGTAGGGGTGCACTAAGAAAGGAATTCCCGAAATTCCCACGGGAACGGGAATTAGCGGGAAAATCCTTTTGTATGTAAAATCTAAACCGCTTAAGTTAGACGCTTGAAATTTGGCATGCAGGTACCTTAGTAAATATAAAGTTTAGTTATGGCTGTATTTTGAGAAATTCCCACGGGAACGGGAGTTAGCGGGAAAAAACTTTTGTATGTATAAATTTAAACACGCGGACGAAGTCGCGGGCAAAAGCTAGTCTATATATATAAAAGGAGAAACTGACTGACTGACTGACTGACTGACTGACATATCAACGCACAGCCCAAACGGCTAAACGTAGGCACTTGAAATTTGGAAGGGACGTAGCTTAGGTACCGTAGGGGTGCACTAAGAAAGGAATTCCCGAAATTCCCACGGGAACGGGAATTAGCGGGAAAATCCTTTTGTATGAAAAATCTAAACCGCTTAAGTTAGACGCTTGAAATTTGGCATGCAGGTACCTTAGTAAATATAAAGTTTAGTTATGGCTGTATTTTGAGAAATTCCCACGGGAACGGGAGTTAGCGGGAAAAAACTTTTGTATGTATAAATTTAAACACGCGGACGAAGTCGCGGGCAAAAGCTAGTTCATTACAAAACATACACACAAAAATATAAATCTTTCGTCTTTCTAATATTAGTGTGTAGAAAGTGTAGATACAGAAGATTAGGTAGTCGGAATTCAGACACTTAGCTGGTAATGTAATATTAAACTTAAGCCTGTACTTCCCTTGCCTCAAAGTTAGTTAACTTTGTTGGACGTAGAGACTTTATACTAATGGTCCAGTTTTTCTTATTCCGCGACTCGGCGTATAACTCAAACAACAAAGAGCGAACCTGACAAAGGAATATGAGAAATATCTGCGCCTCTACAATCCGGATCACATCGGTACTGGTTTATATTGGAAAAATATTTTCTCCAGTACGGTTGTTTAAATAAAAAAATATAGGGAAATGCTTCCCGTTTTGTATATTTTTACGATCAGCTTATAGGATTGTGTTGTATTCGTACTGTGGCCTTTATCTCGAGTCTTATCTATCAGTGAGCGTGAAACAGGCCTTTCATAACGTAAGTCGCAGATGCTCTGTTTAAATTTCTTCCGGCCCTGTCTGGGCGTCTCTTTGTCATCGCGACACAAAAGCTGCCGCCCTTAGTAGGACATTCGTCTCTAGACCTCAGAAGCGTTTTAGTTTAGGTTTCTTTGACAAATTGCTTTCTGGAATTCTAATAAAATTTTGATGGAATACAAATTTGCTGTGTCGTTTCGTTTGTTAGTTATTCAAAAGCTTACGTTGAATGAGTAAATAGGTACGAGTGTGTCTTATTAAGAATTCTATCTATTTTGGTATGAATATTATGAAGGTACGTTAGATATATGAATTAGTATGTTACATGTTATATGAATTACATTCACACTGAGATTCTTCACCTGAAAATGACCGCTATTGGGAAAAAGAGCGTAAGTATCGCTAGGCCAACTCCTTTACAGATGAAGTGTATTTCATAGAAAATACATAATTTTAAGCTTAGATTAATGATTCTGAGAGTATAAGTACCTACATTCACAATTACCAAAGTCAATAACTCGTCCTATAAATTAGATCTATAGAGCTCTCATTCGCGATAATTTATTTAATCCGAACGACCCCTGCAGCCGAGCAATAAAACGCTTTGTAATTATCCGTTTGTTTAAAGAATGTATTACACAAATAAACTTTACGAGTCCAACGTTCAAACATAACTTTTTATTATCTCACATGTTTCTTACTCACGCACACACCGCGAGAAATTGGTTTTATCGCCGCCTGTCGAGCGAGCCGGCTCATTATAATGTATTCAATAATTTGTCAATTAAGCCCGTCCGCGGTCGGCTGATGATCCATCATTATAAATATTACAATACGAATAAATCTTCAATCAGACCAGAATAACAGCAGTACCATTTTGTTATCCCTTCATGCATAAATGTTTGTGTAATATTTTGGAAGCCTATTCCCGCCGTGTCGGTCCCTTCCCCCCGCTTACGCTCGCACACGCTGCGCGCTGCATCGCATCTTCCGTCTCACTCTAACCCCTGTGCCGGCTCTCTCTAACGTTCGGTTCACCGCGTGCTGGGAAAACTTTGCGTCGGTTTCTGAACATCGACAGGTATTGTGTTCGCTCGAGTGATTTGTGATCGAGATAAATAAGTTAACGAGTACCAACGTTCTAACCTCCACAAAAACGTCCCTGTCAGCTGGGATGTGTGTAAATGATGTTAGCTATTTGCGTATAATTTTACACTTTACTCTTCCACTTAGTGAAGCGTGAAATGATTTCTGCTGAGCGTAGAACATCACGATTTGAATTCCGCACCGTGACCACAATGTAACGGACGATAATAGTGAAGTCAAGGCGTTTATCAAATATCGTCACAGATTACGTGGCATTTCACACCCATATTTTTTTAAGCGTACATTTATTCTCATAGGAAATTATTTCGTGTAAATGGTAATAATATTATAACATTTGTAATATCAATTAATTAAAAGTACTTAAGCTTTAAAAAAATCTATTTATCTGCACTAGTTATAGACAATTCATACTCTATTAGAATTAATTACACACATAATTACATTAAAGATTAACCTATTTAATATATTAATTAACAACAAATAATTAAAATTACTTGTTCATACTGACAATGATCTCTGAAGTTATAGGTATTTATCTACTTAATTAAAATATAAACACTCTAAATAAAATTACAATCTTCATTATTAGCTTCATTTTTATCAAAAAGAAAAGTAATTATATTGACTATTGTTAATTATAATGTAATTCTTCACCTAATTTGTACTAATTATCTGCCAAATATCAAAATAAATTATAAATGGCGAATTGAAATAAATTATTCGTATTTACAAAAATTTATCACTGGCTCGAAAAAATAAATAAATGATCAGTCATAATTCAACCAGTACAACTTCCCAAATGTATGACTTAAAGGTCACGGCGAAGACGCGTCGCTGCCCGCGGCTCCACTGTGCTCGCCCGTACGCGCCATTCGACTCGACTCGCGCGAGTCAGTATTACTCAGTATCCGAGTGGCGTGCTGTCGCGCCGCGCGCATTCGCTAGCGACCACCTGCCCGCACTTTACTTGACAATAAAAAAATTAATGTTTCCGTGTGTGCTGATTGGCTGTTTCTCTCTCCGTAGGTGTGACATCGTGCGCGGATCGCCACCGGAATGCAAGTGTGTCTAGTGATGGTGCATTGAGGTCGTGCCAGTACCTACTGAATAGTGTTAGTGTAACTATAGTGCCATAAAGTGCTGAATGGATTGTGCCCCCCTTGGATTGCCACCGCGAGTCATCGAAAGATCTAGCTGGGAACGGTAAGACAATACATTATACATACCTAGATATACATATAAGTAGTTATAACGGCGTCCGCTTGTATCTTGGACCGCGTGGAATTTAATCTCCGTTGTGATATTTGTATAATTATGCCTTAACAATACCCTTGTAAGGCTTTAATTTTTGAAATCAATTTTCAAAACAACTCGTTGATTTGCAACGGTACCTACCTACAAAACATGTGGTTCGGTCATAGAACATCTACTTGTAGATGTAGACCTTTGTTTTCGTCGTAACAATAACGCTATAAGACATATATTTATAATTTATCTATTAATTAATTAGTTACAGATTAGACTGGTAGATTTTAAGCCATGTGCCGGTTGGTCACGGTCTGTTGTACAGATGGCCACACATTCATCTAAGTACATTAACTATCAAATTCATTCAACAATTTTCAATTATATGTCCAACACATAGAGTTCATTCTCCTTCCAAATATTTTGACACATTTGTGTATCTACCTGAGTACGGGTACGGGCCAAATTACGTACTTAGATGAATTTCATTCAAACATTTTAGTCAGCAGACAAAAAAAAGCTTATTTAAAATCCTAGCCTATTCCTCCTAGGTACCTTTAGGGTGCTACATATATATTGTTTATATTCTGTTCCATGTGCCAAAGTTATAAAATTTTGTCAATGTCGAATGATTAAAAGTAACGCATTTTACAAACTGGGCGAGGCGACGATAAACATCAACATTACTGGTATCTACATATTTGCTGCGAACCTAAGTGTAAGTAGCTTGAGCCTTGTTATTTATGGAAATAACTATAGAATACATACATATACTCGTACATACGTAAATACAAACACAAATGTTCATCACACGAATGTTTGCCCCGTGGGGGATAGAACCCACGACCCTTCGAGCAATATCGAATGATTACTTCAACACTAGGCAGTACCAATCTATCGTAGATACATTTATAGGTAGGTGTACCTATTAGAAGAAACAACAAATTAAACCTTGCTTGATACTTTTTATACCAATGTTATTTTGACACAGTTAAAGTCGTAATATGCTTTAGAAAAACAATGTTCAACTTGTCACAGTATAGTTTAGTGAAAATATGTGGGCATTTAGATCACTATTATGTTTGTTCATATTTAATTAGGTATGTTACTTGAAATCGGCATGATTGATTGTTATTATTAGCCATGAATAGTCGCTATTTTTATCTATTCGTTAATAAACCACATCAAAATCCGTTACGCAGTTTTAAAGTTCTATGCATACGGCATATGGACAGACACGAAAAGCGACTTTGTTTTATACTATGTAGTGATATTAATATCCAATTTATATAACCAAATGTGAACCGAGAAGCAAATAGTACAGACCGTTTTGTCTTTAGAATATAATAAAATAACACAGGGAATGTAGACGGCTTAACAGACAATACATACCAATACGAATTACATGTATTAACAACATACAAAAATTGCAACAGACGACATTACACGATAGGGAACATTGGTACATAACAACGCCAAAAGACATACCTACTTAAGGCTCTTACCTATTCAAGTGCAGAATTTGAAGTAGGTATACTGTACATGACACTAGACATTGAACCTTATTACACCCGTACGACGAGGCGAGATATTGCTGACATATGATTAGTTAATTTAAGGATAGATTACCTGCTAAAGTCAATGTTATAAATCTTGAGAGAATGGACGTAGAAAATAAATCGAACACCACGCGACCTCACGGAACTGACGTCGTAACTGACAGCATTAATGGCGGCTTGCATGTGTGCACAACACGAAGCAAATACAAAGAGGAGATGTCATAAGCATCTCGGTCTAGTGATAAAAAAGCTAGAGGTCGGTCTATAAATTTTACCAATCAACGCCGTTTACATGCCGTTAGTGGGCGTGGCTTATTAATTTGCACTCGGTCGTTCTCAGTACTCTTTCTGTGGACTTATTTCTATTTTCGACGTATTGTAGCATTTTACGAAGAAAATCATGAAAGTGTTGTGTGTTAATGTGTAATAATTACTCTGGTAAACATTCAATTGCAATGAAAGGAATCACAATTCATGTGTAAGTATATTTAATTCGCATTTTGTTAAAATAAAATTCATAAAATACGCTTTTGACATAATTCATGCACGAATAATGATTTTACTCAACGATAGATGGCACCTCTGTGCGTAATGGGAGCAAGCAATATAAAGACACATCAAGCTCAAAAACCTTGGATTTATTGAAATTTGTTTTAAATTTATGCATAAGGACTTTTATCTTGATGAAAATAATGTTGTTTTATGTAGATTCATTGTCATTATACAAAAGTATGTGCTATCTGGCAGCAATTTTTAAGCGGCATACAAATGTCAAAATACCAGGTCCGTAATTGGGATGTAATTTATATTCGGACATAGGCCTATGTCCAGCTGTGGGCTGCAATAGGCCGATGATGATGATTATATTCGGATTATTATTCATTGAAGAAAAATTATATAAATTTCAATATTAAAATTAAACTGTGTATTATGTTTATTCTAGACTAGCTGAGCCCGCGACTTCGCCCGCGTGGAATGAAGTTTCATCCCCTATTTTATCCCCTTGAGGGTACAGTTGATCAAAATCCTTTCTTAGCGGATGCCTACGTTTGATATATTTAGATTTCCGTCTAATAAAATCCTTAGAAAGGAATGGGTTAGACAAATAAATAGATAAAACTGGACTCCTACCAAATACCTACACCAAAATTTGTTCTTCCCAAAGTTTGTTTTTGATTGCAAGTAGTAACTCTGTTTAAGTAGTGACTTTGTTAGTAACTCTGTTTGATTAAGTGACTTTGTAAATTGTGTAAGTATATGTGAATAAATCTGTTGAAACTCTATCGGTCTTTAAATTGAATACAGTCCACAACAGTTTATATTGTTAGTTAATCACTATCGTCTGATTGTTTTTTTTTTGTTGTATGTTGTGTTGTATTGTAACCTGTGGAGCCAATAAAAAAAAATCTTTCTTTCTTTCCACGATGTTCGTGGCGCAGAGTCAGCTAATTTGTATTTATACTTACTGTTTTATATAATTATGTACATAATTTAATAAATATATAAATAATACAAGCAAAACACTATTTATTTTTTACTGTTCCAATCAATGCACCCTTTCTCCTTTAGTTATACATAATTGAAAAGTGTCATGCGCTTGATGTAATGTAATAAAAGCAACCGTTTATAGTCACAAAAATGTTAAAACTATAGGTCGCCTCAAGGCTTGGTCTTCTACTTACTTCTGGTGTCACCATGATCCAAAAAGTTCCTATGGACTAAAGGCGCAGATGTCGCTAGGAGTACTTTTTATTGAATAGGTAGGTATTCTGAGTACGTCCTTATAATATAGGTAGCTAGCGAAATCTAGTGCCCGATAGCTAAACTACATAAGAAGATGAGACTAGTAGTTCGGCTTCTAGCCGCCATACGGAAATAAGAAAGGGGCGTCCCCCCGTACCCCCCTTCTTTTTGCCACGCAATTTTCCTATGAAAGTATTGGTTATGACATCTCCTCTTTGTATTTGCTTCGTGGTGCACAAGATACGTTCGGACGAAAACGTACGTTGAAAAGCGAGCGTGTGCGTGTATGTGAGTGAGTATGTGAAGAAATAGCTGGTAGATTGCTAAGTTCTGTACGATTATTTTTATGTTTTTAGTACAACGCAGAAATCACCAATATTTAAAAAGAGAACCAAATTCTTCCTTTGTTCGCTCTTTTTTGTCTTCGAATGAAATCGTTGTGATAAAATGAGGTTTATCTAGAACAAACAATGAGTAAACGTTGCTGTTTTTTAGAGGCAAACCAATCAATATTTTCCTTATTATGTATATAAATAACTTAATGAGACTCTTTTTATCGTCCATTTTTATCGAGCTCTGCTAGTTACCTATTATTATCATATATCTGATTTAATATTAAAGCAATATTGTGTTCGAACTATCTGGTCTTAAATTAAAGTTTTCTCTTGAACCCATATGATGAGGGTCTTCTTCAAGATCACCTGTTCCCAAATCAATAAAAAAAAACAATCCGCCTGGGCATCAATTCCAAAACCTTTCGAACTCAAAATAATCCTCACTTTCAATGAACGCCTAACAGGCCACCTATAAAATACCTAGATTGTGTATCTATTCAATTACTCAAAATAATCCTGCGATTAGGCAAGCATTGTGAAGTGACACCACGAAATGTTCCATGATTGAACAGTACAATTATGTCATACAAAATGTATGGAGCAATCGCGACAGCTGTTAGGAATTAACTCAATTGATATAACTGGCAGACAGTCTTATCATCTAGTTAGTGGCTCCGCGTTGTCAATGTGTACTACTATTACTACCATACAGCTTAGCATGAAAGTGTGTAGTAACGCTAAAGTTCCATACTAAAGCACGGGAGAGTTCCATTTAAATGACTAGAAAAAGTTAAAAGTGCCTTGACCTTTTTGCATTTACAATTCCTTATGGAATGGAATGAATTCAAATTAATTCAAAATAATTTATTGCTTGTCACATTCCAAAATAACAAAAGATGGAACAAATGAATAAGGTTCAGTTCATAATTCGGTACAGAAACTCTTTAACAAATTCACATCATGTTTGATCGTCATACTTAGCTAAGTAAAATACATTTAAATTGTTTTTGTATGCCACATAATAACAGGTTAAATTTGTAAACAGATCATCAACGGGACTAAAAGAAGGGTGGTTTTACAATACTATAGTAATAAGTACTTTAGGAACCGCCATTTTAGAATGGCCTCGGTGGGGAGTATAATTAAAAGGGAATTAGCACCTGGTCATTTGTAACTAGGGGCAAAGTGAAGAAAATGCTTTTAACTGTGTAAGAACGAAAATTTTAAATATTCAATCACACAACGATTAGTATTTTATAACAATTTTATTTTGCTGTGCTCAAAAATGCATGTTTACATCCAAGTAATTTAGATAGCTAGTATGTGAATGAGTAAGTAGGTATGTATACGATAGTATACGAATACGTCATAGGTAATTCTTTTTTTTTAATTTCAAAGGTAACATTTACCAAAAATTTTTATAGATGAGTCTCTTGACAGTGGCTCTTTATATTTTTTTATTATTCAAGACATGTTACACTGGACCACAGATTACCTATATTGAATAATACTCGTTTTAAAGGATTCACAAAATACCTACGTACCTTGTACCTACGAGTATATGTAACATAGTATGAGTCTACAGTCTAGCTAGACGATGAGTCCAAGCCTCATCATGTCATTTTATCCACGACGTAAACACTACCAGCGTATAAAATACGTATAAAAACTAGCTTATTCTTTGAATATACTCAGAATCTGCTAGCCAACAAAAAATACCACTCATCATTTGCATATTCGTCCTTCGCAAATCCCAAAGCTGCTCGCTGCATTCCCCAAAGAGGTTTCTGTAATTCTGTACCAGGCTTGTTAAGAGTAATGAATCATCCTCAGGGTCATCTACCTGCGCCAAACGCTAAACGAAAATTTGTAATCGATCTCGCTACAACGCTAAACAAACTTCATAGTGACAGACACAAATCAATTATTAGATAGTCACGTAGGTAAACCATGACTTTCGGTTGCTTACAAAAAGTTTCGCGCGGTTCGATTTACATTGTTCAATACTTTTTGCTAAATTTCTTTTACTATTTTTGATAAAATTTAAATGTAGTTGCGTTATAATTATAACTAACATAATTCAAAATCACATGTATTTATTTAGTACCTAAATACACCTTATCACATGTTTTTCCTCTATTCCGGTTTAAAAAATACCCAAAATAACGAATTATTTAAATAATCGTTCTTATTTAAAAAAATTCCTGTCCACTAGTTCGTAAAACGACATTTAATCCGTACACACGGCTACACTTCAATCTACCTATTGTCAGGTATGCCTAATTTCCTTATAGAATTTTGAAATTCATATTTGAAGCATAGACTGCATAATAATATAGCATTGACATCATAATATTTTGACCAACGTCAGTAACTCCGCGACGCGTTTGTACTCTCAAAAACCCAATAGTTATTGGAATGATTACATTATTGATTTATTGTTTAAAGTATTATAAATAAGCATTATTATTCAAGTTAATGTTTCCGCAACTGGCTCTATGCGGCGATTTGGACATGCAAAGAGTAAAAATAACATTTTATTTCAAACACAACGCAGCAAAGCGATAATTTTTACTGGCAAGGCAATAATGCTTTAAGTTTAGTTGGTACATGTCGTAAATAACGTTCTTAATGCCACTTACGTTTTCCTAGTGCGTCGCACAATGGGCGCCGTCGTATCTTAATAGATGACATCTAAATCACAATAGGGCATTTGTCGCAGCATCTGACGGTTGCCAACCGCCAACAATTATGTGGGCCGGCTCCGTAGAGGCGATGATGTTTAATTTTTGAATTATAGCCCCATTCACTTGTCGTACACATGACCATTGAGCTTGGTACACCGTACAAGCGTTTTGAACATCCTGTAGTAACAGTTTGTAGGCAATGTTGCTTGTAGTATGTTTTTTCGTCTATGATTATTTTATAGTAGCTCGACATAATGGCTTCCCTACGCCTCATGGAAAGCGAAGGAGAACCTCATGTCACTGTGACAACGGGCAAGTAACTGGTCAGTTAGCTGTCAGTGGCCACCGCCACGTCCTTCACCGGAAGGGCGTCTCAATTCGAGCGAAGATTCACTATGCCCTACCTCTGTTATGATGATGTACGTTTTAAAGTTTCATTCAAATCTGTTGGGTAGTGTACGAGTGATAGATGGCGATAGAATAGTATTTTAACTGACTGATAAATGTTGAAACATTCATCGGAGCATGTAAATATGCGTAAATATCAAAAGAAATCGATTAGACATGTTGCTCAATAAACTTTCTTAGTAACTGCATTTAAACATAAAAATATAAAGTCACAAAGGTACATAATTAGTATTTCAAAATAGAATCGTAATATACTTTCCAGAAATGCTTATTAAGGGACTCTGTAAATATATTTTCTTTTAGTAATAACTTGAAATAGGTTGTTTAAGAAATAAACGATTAATATTCATAAAACTGCGTAACAAATCTTTAATAAGATGGAAATATACTTAAGGCTTTAACGACTTGCGTAATGTCAAGGAATAACGGCGATAACAACAATTTACGACTGTAATAAAGTACTACAAGTAATTTCAATTTATTTATTTAGATATGTGCTTTAATGTACTTACTGTACATAAATGATACCAGCATGGTTCGGTGTTATTAAGTGAGCAATATCAGTTGGGATCTTCCTGCGTAGAATACATACAATACTTAATAGAATAATATGAAATATCTTTATTCGTCTAAAATCCTGAACAATAGAACTTAAAAATATTCAAGTCTACAGCGAATTAAGCTTTATTTAAGTTAACGTGCTTCTTCACCCTAAGCCGCATCATCACTTAACATCAGGTGTGATTATAGTCAAAATAAATGCTTTTTAGTAATAAATAAAAAATAGATTAAAAATCAACATTCATGAATCGTCGAGTAAAAAAGGAAATTAAAAAAAATATTTTACCGCCGGCCGTGTTTGGAAAGTGGATTCTACCGAGAAGAAGCAAGAACCAGCTAGAATTTTTCTATAATTACAGTGTGCAATTCTATTGAACCAGTCTCGTTAGGAATACAGAAACATAGGATATCTGTAAAAAGTACTTTTCTACCTCTATTACGTTGCAATCCTTACTACCAGTATGTTCCTAAATTCGAAAGCTAGTTTGTATACTAACATACATTTATTTGGAACCTCTTCACGCCTCCTACTGAACCAATCTTTCGAAATTTTAGGTAACGTCTTAGCTGTACCCCTGGAGTTGCAGTCTATGAGCGGCGGTAACCGTTTACATTAGACGGACTGCTTGCTCGTCTGCCATCCTCAGTATTAAAAAACAATTGCCAATTGATAGTTAGGAATACTGAGACGGACATAGGATACCTTTAAAAACGTCTGTTCACCTATTACAACTAGAATTGCAGCCAAAAACTAGTAGCTTACTAGGATACAACCCTTAGGCTTAACACCCTAACCATTGCCACACTGAGGCTGTCGATTTATTAATATGTATATAGAATATATGTGTTTTTAAGTTAAAGTCGCAGATAAAATGTGGACGTAAGCCTTCCACTTAAAGAATTCATACACCTACTCATAGCTTATTGCAGTCCACTGCTGGACATAGGCCTTTCCAGCTGTTCGCCACTTAGGGAAAACATCTGGAGGATATACCTATAATATATATAATATTATAAGGTTATTAGAGGTAGGTAACTACCGCAAAGTGGGTCGGGAACTTGTACAGTTTTCAAGTTTCGTCGGTGCTGAATTGAAACTTTGGAAATGTACCCACTTATTCTACTGTCAGAAAGAACGAAAATGTTACTAGGAAATGAAACTTTTGTTTATTCATTGTGTTATTTTTGAAAGAGGACAATCATACGTGTAAATTGATAAGTCGTGGAAAATACTGAGCTGGTTCCATTCTTGGGTCAATTTAACTTTTTTTTACTTAGCCACCAATCATCGTCTCTCGTTGTAGAAAGGAAAACCTTAGCATTAAAAAGTAGCATAATCTGTTTTTTCTTAGGCCCTAGATTGTGTCCGAAACATTTAAATCGGTTCAGTAGTTTTGGCGAGAAAGCGACAGACAGAATTACTTTCGTTCACGAAATGTGAATTGAAATTCTTTATTACAGATTAAATTTATGTGTTTTGGTCTTAATAATATTAAAAGATAAGGATGTTCGATTGTTTTTTTAATAATTTAATGTGTTATCAATTTTGTTATACCTAATGTGTTTAAAACTGAATTTAGCAAACCCACTTATACAAGTACAGTACACTCACAAACACATAAAAATACACGTGACTGCACTCACGGTGAGAAAACAAAAACTTAAATGCAACATTTAGTCGTTAATACCACAATCACGGTACCAGTATCAGCCGATAAGCGAGTTGGAGTTTCGATAAAACGAATTCTTTTCATACTTCAAAGACGTCTGGCTCGAGATAATCCCAGACGATATTGCTTTGCCCCTGGCTCTTACGCTTAACTTGTTATTAGTATCCACGGGATGACGAGACCGAATATCCATCCAAATCAATTTACGTTCACCTTCTTTACAAAGAAAATATTGCCTTCAGGGAGTCACTTTGGCCGTTCCATCCCGTCTGAGTTAACAGCGACCGTTTCTCCTTGTTATTTGTACGGGAATCGTTTCGGGAGCGACGAGGACGGTGGTATTACACGTGTGTTTTATTAGAAGTGAGCTACGGAAGTGGGAACACGTGCCACAGTACGTTGGCGACAGTGATACTTTTGACATTCGTATAAAGCGAATTCCTTTTGAGTCACGAATTTAGATCATAATATTAGGCGTTCTCCCAATGAAATAGGGACATTTTTTTAAATAAACCTTGGTTTGCGGATATTGGAAGACACTAACTCGACATTGTATTAAAAAAAATCTTGTAATATATAATACACCACCAAAGTTTTTAGTTTCGGTACGTAACCGTACCGTATGTAACGTACGTTTTTAAGTGGTATCATTTAGCAAATTGTACTGGGTTGTTTAACAGGAAAACGCCGTCTCCTAGTTTCGATTCAGAATGCTTTCCTTTATTTGGTAAAGATAGACAGGTAAATTTCTTTATTGTACACTAGCTTTCCGCCCGCGACTTCGTCCGCGTAAAGTTTTTTTTTCCAAAATAAAATTGTGCCTATGTTACTCGTGGATAATCTAGCTTTCGAATGGTGAAAGAATTTTTAAAAACGGTCCAGTAGTTTTTGAGCCTATTCATTACAACCAAACAAACAAAGTTTTCCTCTTTATAATATTAGTGTAGATTAGTGTAGATTAAACGGTTAACTTGAAACTAGGCACACAGAATATTAAAGTACAATTTCGTCATCAAAAATATAAAGTTTAACACGTTCAGCGCCGAATTTCTGGATTTTCTTTTGTGTCTACAATTCCAGGAGTTAAAGAGTTATATAATATCTTCTATACTTCATATTAATTAATTAATTTTGACATCAAACCATGTACTTACTACTTTCACTTATACTGTGTGCATACAGCCGGTAAACCATGTATGCCCACTAGATTACGCAGCCATCATTCATTTTGTAATCTGAGTATGTCATTCGTTTTCTTTTTCGTGAGTATTTGTGGAGGTATTAGGTATTATTTTCATAAGATAATGGGCACACACAAAGGTCTTACTCGTTAAGATAAAAGACCAAGATAAATAGCTTGGATTTTAAATGACAGTGCCGTTTCCAGTGAGATATTCGTAAGTTTCCTTGATTAAAACCTCTTTTACATTTGGTAAACACTTTAAAAAGTTATTGCATATTAAGATAACTAGGGAATAGTCATTCTGACTACAATTTTCAAAAGCGTCTGTTTCCAATACATTTTTGGGTCGCAATAATGACTTCTATGTGAGTTTTCTATCTCGTACGACATGAATGTTCTCTCCCATACATGTGGATGTTACTCAAATATGTCAAAATATTTTAACGCACATGTATTGAAGTCGAAATTTGGGGAAATTTGACATACCTATAAGGATAGGTGTGGACGTCTATCTGCACATCATCACAAACCACCTTCGAAATAGTGTAACCACAATCGTACTTTGTTGCTATGCAATGGGCAATATATTCTAGTTTTCAGCCAAATAAGTGTTTCTTCAAATAAGTATTTATTTAAAACGCCTTCAAAATGTCTCTAAATCGTGTATTTAGAGTGACTATGTAGTCACTCTAAATACACGATTTGGGACACATGTGTGTCGCCAAAGAGTTCCTCCCTAATTTAAATAAAAACAATATACCTACCTACCTATTTCAACATGGCGGTATTGTCGTTCGGATTGACAAAAATAAAACAAACTGGTAAATGGTTAAGTAATATTTAAATAATATTTAACAAGACATGGCTTTACATTTCATTGTATTGTATTAACAAAATGACATTGGTTGTGGATAATATAGATATTAATATTAGATAACAGGTAAGATTATATCCGACTCATTACCTAAGTATTTACCAGTTTGGATCAGTGGTAGTCAACGTTGCCTCTAAAACAGTGGTCGCGAGTGCGATCCCACAGTATGTACCACATTTGTGTGCATTTCTGTTTGTAAGCTGTAATAAATTTATAAGCTGACTAGATGGCGCTGTCTGTGTGGGATGTCTTGGGTTAATTTTCGCTGAGTAAATGTTTTTGAAAGAAAGTAACGTTATATTCTGTTGTATATATATAATGAGCGATTATGGTACATACCATAATCGCTTGTTATCTCAACCAACTTTCATTCACGAGCTTTGAACATCGCGGCATCGTGCTTGCGTAAACACAATAATAGTAAAATTGCTATTCGCGTATTCAATTGTGAAATGAATGACGATTAACCCTCCAATGGAGGAGGCGAGCGAACATACGGACACGATTTTGTAATAAAGTAGCTGTAACGATTTATCATATCGAGTTACGTGGACGCTCCATCATCGTGCTGGCGTGTTCGGTCGTACCCATCGGGCACAATGAACGCGGATCAGTGAATTAGCTTAAAGATTTTATTTGTTAGCTATGAAATGAGTTTTTGCCGAAAAAACAGATAACATTTGGAATTCTTTGCCGGCTAACTTCTTTAATAAACGTGACAACTTGGAAATATTTGAGGCTAGAGTGAAAGCTTTATATAAGCGAGCTTGCTCCATCCTACCTAGACCACGTGATCATCATATGTGATTGTAGTTAAGTGCGTTCTTAGAAATTAATTAAGAAGAAAATTTCTTGTTTTAATTAGGTATAATATTAAAAGATCTGACAAAAAGTTACTTGTTATGCTAATACCGTGAGAATATCGCATCAAATTATTCATGTTTAACCTAGAGATTATGTTATGAATACTAACGTTCGTCATATCTGAAGGAAATATTTGGTGGTTTGCTGTGAACAAATTTTGAATTTATTCGTATTCTATTAGTAAAAGACAGTTCGAAGAAAAAGAAAAGGTGTGTTTTTACTTATAAAACGCGTGTTTTTAAGCTACTGCCAAACACCGGACCGGCCTTCAAACACGATACATCTCGAACAGCTAATCTCGTTTGATATGTGCATAACTACAATACACGAGCATAAAACATATCGTAAACGATCTGATTTTAAATCGCGTTGTCATTTACACTGTGGCCAGTGTCGGTACTGTCGGTGTAGTGTGTAGTATACGAGTGGTGTCGAACGCTCGGATATGCGGGGCACGCGAGCCCCGGCAGACATTGTTTAATAATATCATTACCGCACAAAATGTTTAACACGATAATGCACAGCGTTATTACCCGGGCCCATTATTGCTTCGTATAAAGTGCCGCAATTTACCCGGGCTATACAACAATTTCGTTCTATGGTGGAATAGGTGCGTTGCGTCATTACGACGAACGGTAGATTATATCTGCGGATTATTATTTCTCTCACTGCGTGACAGATTAACTTGTAACGGAATCCGCTGGGTATATCTTTCAGTTAATTAAATTATTAACTAATTGTGGTTTACTGCTTCTGCCTGCAGACTGTTTCTGATGTGACAGCTCACGATAATTTAATAATGCGATTAATACTGTTATTTCAATGTTCGTTGATTAAATAGGGTTTAACGGTAACAAGTATTCTCAGAATATATGTGTACATATATTGGACACGAGGTTGTAAAAGCATATTTTATTAACACTTCTGTCATACGTTTTAAAATACATTTGCGTTGTGATGTAAAGTTCTTTTGTAGTATACAAATTATACAATGACATGACAGTAATCGAAAATTTGGCGATAGGTCGGACCTATTATAGAATGTTTATTTCTTCAGCGAAAATAAAAAAAGTATCTACTAATGATCCCTTTTTTCTTTCAAATAACATCAAAAGCTTTCTCTAAAGCTATTCTGGCCGAAAAGAAGGGTCACGGTCTGTCAAGCAAATTCGGTAACCTTTCGCTTTACTAATGCATAAAACATAATTGATATTATAAAGAGGAAAGATTTCTTTCTAATGGATAATAGGTAAAAGAAATTAACTTATTTTTATATTTAGCTTACTATTAGAAAGCCGTATTATTCAAAAGTAATTTATGTTAATTTGAAGAAGCAGGGTTATTAGAGCTAGGAAATAAATAAACACGACAGACAATGGAAAGAAAACATCTGAGCATTGTTACGCAAAAGCGTTAAAAACAAGTGTTCTCTATTAATACAATAATAAATCTAAGGATATTTGACTATGATATCAAATACTATAAAAATTAATTCATTATCTTTATTACTTTATACGTATGTACATAGGTATATATTTTTGTTATTATTCAAATCACAAAAAGAACATGCTGTGTAGTAGATACTAACTTTGTACGAGGCATAATAACACTTTCTCAGCGTACGACTTTTCTAAGCGTTTCATTAAATTGTTTTACATTGAACGTTGTCTCGGGAACTCGGTGCATTTACGTACTTCTTTTGTGTGCAGCATCGCATTATGAGAGCGTTTACACCCGTCTTCTCAGATAACGTGAGTCATCTTGTTAAACACGGACTTAATTTTATCGCACCAACCTGTTTATTATGATTAGGAACATAGCGTGCGTTTACGAACGGTTTATTTTTGGATGAAAACAAAAAAGAGTTTGCATCGGTTTTTTTATTCGGTTTGCGTTTGACTGCGATTCGCCTGATGGTAAGCGATATAGTAGTATATTATGTAGGAACGCCCTCATCCAGTAAATCTATTCACTCTCGCCTTGAACAGCAGAAGATTATATTCCTCGCGGAATAAGGAGCCCGGCAAAGAGTTCCATAGTTCAGCCGTTCGCACTATGAACGTAGAGGCAGTGGTAGCAGAACGTCTCTACGTTCTTCACTCTTCGTTACTTCGTTCGTACCTCTACAGGTAGTAATTTTTATTTATAGAAATTGTATCATTTAGATTCGAATTTTACTGTAATTATTACAAAGATGTTAAATTTTCACGTTCCGTTACAACTAAAACCGCTTTCAGTCAACGACCACGACTGCTTCGTGTTTCTGTTTTGTAAACACCAAACTGTGAGTACATAATATTCTTCATAAATATCGTATATGAGTCGCAATAATTAAAATTTTAGGCTACAAAGATCCATGAATACTTATTTTATTACTATGACATTTCTTGTTAGTGCCAAAGCTTAGGCATAGTCCCCTTATTCTCTACGAACATCAGAGTTCAGACATATTAGCTGTATAAGTTTGAATTGCTATGTACCTAACCGTTTAAATAAGAGAGTGGGCTAATTTTTCTTGCGTGCTATAGTGATAAATGTGGGGCTTTAACAGTAAAGACACATAATACTCTTATTACTTACAATGTATTAAAATCGAATCAACTAATGACGCAGTGTCCACCGACAAAAATATTACACGTCCCACCCACACGCGGCCATACAAATTGGTTTTATTGCGTCGAATCACGTTTCTGGTACATTGCATTTGACAAATAGTTGTTTAGACCAATAAAGTTTGGCAGATTTGCGCTCGGGCTAGCTAATATCGGTATTGCGAACATATTTCCGCGGTAGAAGCAATTTTTCTCTTGTAAAGTGCACCTCTGGTCCGGGTTCGATGCTCGGGCAGAGCGCCAAGTAGCGCGGCCGGTCTGTAAATCACTGCGGATGGCGAGCCGAGCGGAGCAAGTTACAGTGAGACACCTTCACCTTTGACTTGGCAGTACGTTTGTCTAGCGTGTGACAATGTTGGAACATGTTACATGGAACGGTCAATTTAAGATAAACTTTTCTAATTTGTCTCTGCTCTGGCTAGATGTTCTGAGACGCTCACTGTCATCGTCTGGGTTAGCTTAGTCTAGGGTAATTAAACGTTTAGCGAAGTGACGTACCTAGTTTGGTTAAACAGCATGCGTAATTGCGTACCTACTTTAAACCTTTCTTGATGACTATTAATTGACATTGCTTGCGTGTTCCGACACAATGGAGACTGTAATGATGTCAGAATTTGTATTCAGATTAAGATGGATGCCACACGCATAAGTTATGTTTCATGTTTAATTATTTAGACCATAATACCACAAGATTCATAAGAATTAATGAAAAGCTTCCTTTAGTTATCAAAATCTAAAGTTACAACGCTGATAAACACTTCGGAAACGGCTTTGAAATCGGTAACTATCCTTTATTATTTATCACAGTCAAAAATTTTACGTTATAGAGGAGTCTCCTGTTTAAAAGCTTTTGCATTATGTGTGCGTTGCGTACGCCATATGTTTCCAATATGTTGCCATTAACTATTCTACTGCAAACTCCATTCTACTGTGCCAACCGCACAAACATCGTGCAAGTTATCTTGTTCCTATTTATCCAGGAATAAGGTTCAAAATTAGGATGTAAATGCTACGCGCCGGGTGGCGAGGTACCAGGCTCGCAGAATACGCGAGAGCGGTTGTCGAGGAGCTCCCAATCAGGCCTATTGACAAACATACGGCGGGTATAATGGAATACGTCGCGATTTATCTACGCCTTTTCGTTCGTTTTCGTGCGGATGCATTCACTCGGTCGGAATGAGATAGGCATTACGGATTTATTGCTCGCGTTTTAGAGCTAAGCCTCGGTTTGATTGAAGACAATACAATGACGTATGGACGGTATTGGATGAATAGATCCACGGTGTTTGTAGCGATGGGACAATAGCTTCTATGTCATGATTGTCATGTATTTATTTGTCATATAATAACTTACGTACTTACCTACCATAACGATGACATGTTTTGATGAACTATGGAATTGATTGATAACCATTATTATGAAAGTA
This sequence comes from Conogethes punctiferalis, assembly GCA_031163375.1. Classification (NCBI taxonomy): domain Eukaryota; kingdom Metazoa; phylum Arthropoda; class Insecta; order Lepidoptera; family Crambidae; genus Conogethes; species Conogethes punctiferalis. The sequence goes on from CM062094.1 coordinate 4,597,824, forward strand.
TTAAACACTAGCTGCTGTCCGCCGTTCTGTCCGCTTGCATATTCTTATAAATCACAGCCTATGTGTTAATTTGATGTCTATATTACTGTAAAGTTTCATCAGAATCCACTCAATAGTTTTTGCGTGAAATAGTAACAAATAACCATCCATCCAAACTTTCACATTTAATTTTATATTACTAGTAGATAAAAGAAGTTACTTATTAAGATATAGAATAATATCTTTCTTAGAACATTATATTGCATTAATGCAATTCATCGATCTTTAGATCGATAAATGATTAACCCGAGAGGTTATTCAATCGATGCTTCAAATGTATTAAGATCTTATAAGATCGATAAGGTCGCGCACAGTGCGAATGATGTGCAAACTTAACGTGACCTATTTGAACTTACTTAATTATTAGTCTTAGTCATATGAAGGAAGTACTAAACTAAATAATAAGTTTATCGCGTAACATACTATATTTATGGCCTTTTGCGTACATTATGGCAATCAAACACTTGCAAACAAAGGAATTTATTGCTTAATGAAGTTGATTGCAAAAGTCTTAATGGACTTTAATGCATGAATAGTACAATTATTAGTGGTAAATTCTAACATAATTTAAATTTGTCTTATCTAATATGAGCAGTTAATGTCACATCATGCTAGCGAGTGCTATCCATAACTTATACGAGATTAAGATACAAACAAGTTAGTTAAGTTTACAAATAATTCACAGACCTCTGATTTACTTAGGGGCAGCGCAGACGACAGACTATCCGTGACGCATTTTTTAGTCTGTGATGCATTTATATGCAGTACACGACGCACACGACACGCAAAAATCTGTCGCGGATATTTCACAGACTCAACGCACATCTTCGATCATTCTGTCGGCAGAGCTGTAGGGATCTAGATGCTCTTTTTAAATGTCTCAGACGCAGACTCTATCGCACAAAAAGTATGTCCTCTGCGCAGCCCCATACAGTTACTGTAAAACATTGTCCTAAATATGTATCTAAGTTATCCATTCAATCCCGCGGGTCAGGAATCAGGACGCGGGCAGCAGCGTTAACTTTGGTATAAATTAAACTTGCTGCGGTCACCAACCCAAACCAATTGTGGTGACTGGCAAATCCCCACAAAGTGTATGTGAAACAAAAATTTATGTACCCAACAACCTATGTACCATATTTTTGCAAATAAATTGATTTGATTTGATTTGATTTGAAAGACAATAGGAATGTTTTGGGGGTCAAAATGATTACATTATATTTAGTCCGTATTTTAGATCATAAAAATGTATTGGATACCTACGTATTTTTCCTTTTTTCATTTAAATAAAAAATAGCAAAGATACAAGGCAGCAAAAGTTAGGAGTGGGAGTCTTTGACGTCACACCGCCCCGTAAAAATGCTACTCCGAGTGACGTCACGCGTAAATTCAACGGGCTATAACTTTGTAATTTTTAGTCTAATTTACAAATTAAAAAATACGTGTCTTTTATCTTTAAGCTAAAAGACGGACTAATTACATTTTTTAGCCAAACATTCGTAAATATTGTCATTGGCGGAGGCCTCTGTCCAATACACGTTTGCAGGGTGATGATGACGCCCAAGTTATGAATATTTTTGTCAGTCCTTGGCCAGATACTAAAACTAGGTATGCAATATTTTATGAACAGTCTGTATTCAAAATTTTAAAACCAACACAAATCCACAAATATATTATGTTTGCCAGTTGATTGACACACAGTGCCAACAGCACGTTATCAAAACACACTCCATTTGTCGACATTCGCTGTTGGGATTAGCTACACAAACTATTTGTAGTCAATCGCAATTGGGATTAGCAAAACAAACTAGGGTGTATTCGCTTGACATTCAACCGGATTTTACTAAGGCCTAAATAAATATCATTCATATATGCACGACAATGTTTAAACGTTAAACCGTAGATCAGAAAATAACAGCTGTACTTTTTTTATGGCTGGCTGAAATATCCATGTGTTGTTAATTCAAATAATAAATCCATCCGTTTGCCAAATTAGTGATGAGTCAACGTGATTCATTAAATAAGTCGAGTTGAATTCTCTCTCGACTCGAATTACTGTGTTATGTTTATTACTTGAATGAAAGGGGTTGTTTATTGTTTTGCCACAATATGTTAAACGAACCACAGAATAAAATATATATAATTCGTCTTTGGTTCGTTCCATTTTGTTATTGTTTTTTACGCACTTTTAACTACAATTTTTATGAAGTAACAATCAGATAAGTAAGGCCGGCAACGCACCTGTGACTCCCCTGGTGTTGCGGTGTCTATGGGCTGAAGTGATCACTTACTATCAGGTGACTTTCGGGCCCGTTTGCCCCCTCTACCATGAAAAAGATGAACTAACTTGAACCTTAATATATCTTTGTGTCTAGTCAATTATTTGATGTGCAATAAAGTATATCTATCTATGAATCGCTTAACACTGTGATATGTTTTTAATTCAGTGTTTCGTCCTTGTTTGGGCAAGTGTTGTAGGAAACACTGAACGACCCAAATGAAAGTAATAAATATTAATTAATGAAAAGAAAAATAGATAGGTAGATGTTATTAGATATGTACGAGCATATCAAACAATTGTCTCGCAAGTGAGTATATCAGATCACATTTGTTACGCAATTAGAATACAAAAACTGAACATTTCAGTGATGTGTCGGTAATTCGAAATTCCACTCGAGTTAACTCGAATCATATTTTTTCCCAGCTGGCACACCACTATGCCAAATATTATGCGAAACCATTCGATAAATTGTTCTGCGTGATTGGGTAACAACCAAACACACATTTACAGTCAAACAAATTATTCAACAAATCCTACCAGGATTTGTAGAATAATTTGTTTCCAGCCATCTAGATTGGGACACAAATCGAAATACCTATTGTTTTTGTTCGTGTATAAAAATTCTGTGGTAAAATGATTCCATCGGCGGAATTCCGGAACGGATGTGACTCAAGCCTACTCAATCTTAACGACAATGCATGCTCGGTTCTTAAACTTTGCTCTAGTCCGGCATATAAGACAGTAAAAATTAACATTTAGATGAAAATAAGACTTTCTTCGTACTAATATACATACAGTACTTTATCTACAAGTGACAGATGACGGCAAGAATTGGTCTCATAGATACTTCAGCAAAATTGGAATGGTTTCGCTAAATTTTGCTTTTATATTGTTACGAATCACCAATTTTTGTCAATCGATTTTCCAATCGCCAGATAATAATTTTTAACAGACTGATAAAATAAGAAATAAGATAGGGACAGGACGTCATTTTGTATCGCATACCGAAAACATCTTGACTTTTGTCTTAGTCAATACCTTAGTCTGTTAAACTTATCAATCCATTTAAAAATTCACTGTAATGAATAAGCTTAAAAATTACTGCGCCGATTTCAAAAATTCTTTTACTGCACACCCATTTCAATGCTACATTAGCCCTGTTTAACATTAAGCTATATTTATTGCTATAAACGATTAGTGATCCTTACTAAAACGCCAATAATGTAACCTAATGATGAAATGCTTATCTAAAATAATCGAAGCGAAACGGGCCGCTATCTAGTTCGAAATGTAATTTGTTGCGACTGTTGCCAACATCCCTAGTAATCTGCGTGAGGTCCTTCTATCGCACAATCACTATGTAAATCCCATGCTACAGCCCTCGAACATGGTTTTAGCAATATATTGTCGAACAATATGACAAATATCGGGTGCCGTTCTGACAGGCGACCGAATTGATTGATCGCCCTGTGTAGATGCGAAATGGCGGACGTGTTCGCAGTCAGCAAGTCAATGCATTCGGCGCAGTACGCCGTGCACTCTACGTTTTATTCCGATCTGATTTATTTATGCTCTGCCGGGAAACGGGCATTTATTTCGTTGGTCTGCAACGTTCTAGTATTTTAATTCGCCTATCTAAATAATGGAGAGCACGATGGATGTCCTGTAAATAATCGAGGTAGTGAGTTCCTTATACAATCAAACATCATTCTCGGTCCGTGGGTCAAGACAAGAGAACAAATACAATTGAATAAAACCATAGTCCAACCATCACTTTTATTTATAAAAAAGGTCTGCTACTTAAATAATAAATGCACGTGAGTTCAGAACAGCGATAATAGAAGTGATTAGGCTACCTGTCATGTCATGCTAGATAATAATAAAGTGATAGTACGGTATACCTGTCTACATACCTACTTTAGGATCAGATCTCTGATAAATTCATCACTTTATCTATGCGAAGGTAGGTGTACTTATCACACGTATAAATCGATTTCGCTTTCAATCAAGATTTATTTTCCAGCAAAATAATTAAACTTTGGACTTATTATAAGTTACCTACGCTGTCTATCCTTGCATGCAGGCAACCATAATAAACTACTAAGTTCTGTATTCGTCTAATTTCTGTATTCTCCATCATACCAATGATCAATCAAATCAAAAATCTCTTTATTCATATAGGCTTGAGACAGGCACTTATAAATCGTCAATACTGAATACAGTAAATTAAAAGGAATTAAACTACCACCGGTTACGGAATGCAGCTTCTATCGAGAAGAACCGGCAAGAAACTCGATAGTTACTCTTTTCAATGCCAATTTTTCTTACAATATTTGTCATATTACATTACAATACATATTTGTCAAGTTATTACATTTTGTTATTAGGAAAAAAAAACGTCTTGGCATGTAACTTGTAATCACTTGTGATAATTTGTGTAGATAAAATAGTGTCTACTTAAACTCACAACCATTTACTTAAAACCACAGGATATTATTTATTATGCTTTATTTTACCGATTTTATGCGGTACTTTAAGTATATTAAACATTTATTACTTGCTATAGAGCAAGGTCCGTGATAGGAAATTAAGTAGAATAAATTTTAACTGTAATAATATCCCGCCGGATGTAAAAGCTTTAAGTATTGTATGTTTTTTAATAAAAGTATTTATGTATCTTCGATTTAGCAGCGCAGAGTTCGATAAAGACTGAGTCTCTGTACCAGGCTCGCATAAGCACGCGCGTCATAAAAAAGTTACGACGAGTTATCAAAAGGGCGCATAAAGCCGGCATCTACGCTATAAAATGGCCGCTGGGAACTGCTGTATGTAATCTCGCTCCTCGTTGCGCTGTCTTCCTAGTACATGGGTGGTGAATCTAGAGCCAAATGTATGGCAAGAAAGTGGTCTGTTGCTTATAAAATAAGGATTTTGTGTTGTTACAATAGTGTATGACATTTATTTATTACTTGTTACTGTTGTTCAAATACAAAAGAGTTTATCATTGTAAGAAGGAAACACCTTATTCTGGAACGATCCTCATTCACACTTAATTTTTTACTCGACACCTTATTAGGCTCATTACATATTTACCTACCGGGAAAATAATGAAGTAATTACAGCATGATCACATTACGTCAAATAACGTAGGTAATAAAAAGTCTTCATTCCAAAATGCGCAAAAAAGAGTCGATTGCCTCGTTAAATATACTAGTCAATGTTTTTGCTTTACGTATTGCGATTTAAATTGTTGGCAGGTAAGTATAATGTTAGTCTTATCGTTCCTTTTCTTACACTGATTCACATTTCATCGATCGACCGCTCGAACTTTTAACTTTAATGATAAATGAAACCGCAAATGAATTGTATATTAAACTAATAATATTAGCAAATGAAGAAATAACAATGGATATAAAAGGACGATATTTGCATATATATTACATAAAATAAACTGAAGTTTCATTTTTCATCTAATATCATTTAAATTACCAATCTCGACGCAAAGTAATAAAGCTTATTTTATAATTCCAGATTTTTTCGGTGGATAAAGTACCTATATCTGAGATTTAAATTCGCCACAATTTGATTGTTCGATAAGCGTGATAGCTATCTGGATAATTATATAGTCATTCATTTTATTTGATAATTCTCGAGAGGTAGGTAGGTATTGTCTTTATCTAGAGACTAAGTGTTTAACCTATCTCTACATTTCACCTTCAACAAAACGTCTGATGGATTAGTGATAAAATCAGTGAGATAACTGTATAAATCTTTGTTCTTTTCGACATTATCTACTTACTGGAAATATAAGACATTATCTCAACGTAACTTATGAGTGTATAAATCTTACATGGTAGGTAAGGTAGATGATTTAAACATCGTTCTACATAAATATTGCTAATGGCACTTATTGCTAGTTTAGTTTTAATTCTTGCAAAATTGTATAGATTAAGTAGACAAAATAACGTAGTGTGTAGACCGAATAATAATGTGATGCGAGATATGTGGCGAACAATTGGAGAGGCCTATGTCCTGCAGTGGGATAACATTGGCATAACATTGGCGTAAACAACCTAATAACACCTATAAAATACTCAAATATTGACAATTATATCCCTTTCCCAAGCACAACTGCGAAATCTCAACAGTTTACTTAACTAGCCCATTAAAATACCAATTAATACCAGCCTTATTTATGTACGTTATAAAGTTTAATAAACGTCAAATTAGAGGAGATTACGCTATCAGCAAAACAAGTACAATAAACTAGGTTTATCGCGTTCCAGGAAGCGTTAGATTTAATGATGCACTTGGAATTAAATACGGTTGGAGCTGGGCCGGATTAAGTATGAGGCCAGGGAAATTGACGTAGCTTTAGAGCATAGGTTGCCAAACTTTTATGAAGTATCGCCCCCTTAATAAGAAAACAAATATCCAACGCCCTCGACACCAGTTGTTATGATCCCCTCTTGTCATTGAAACCACCACGTGTAGTTTCTTAATATGTGTAAAAATAAACACCTTAAAGGTGAAACGCAGCTAGAATGAGGTAGGTACCTCTTGTGGTATTTGTATTTTTTCCGAACCCCTTGACTTGACTGTCATAAGTACCATAACGCCCATTTTTCCTTGTACCCGCAACCGCCCTCCATGAAAACCTTTTGGAACCTATGCTTTAGAGGCATCCAAATTACTTCTTTTGCTCTTGTTGATGTCAGTGCGCGTGTGGGAAAATTCTTTAAAATTCCTTTGTGGGAGGCAGAGTTCGCTGCAATTTTTATCCATCAGAAGCTACGGGTTTTCTGTGGAACACTCGCTACCAATTTGCGGTGGATTGTCCATTTTATTAAGCGTTTTTAAGTTCGAAACTAGTGATGGCTTCTGTGTAACGTTGCGAAAGTCGATTCGGTTATTTCTAATGGATTTCTTTCTACTGTTTATCGATTAATTATAATTTAATGACGAATAAATGAAAAAGTTAAATACTACTATTAGAACAGCATTCATTATAAAATGTAATGAAATATAATATATTGCATATATGCATTTTATATTATAAAATGCATTTAATTGTTTATCCAATCCGGCACTGGCTGGACTAAACCTGTACTTGAATTCTATGGATGGAAATCAGCGTTGAAATGGCCCATTCTATGTCAAGTATGACAACTGTGACACTATGGTTTATTGGATAATACATAGATAGGATTTATATTGCTGTGTAGTAAAACGTTTGTGCAATATACTAGTAGGTATATAGGTATAGATAGGTAGGATATATCTCATTTACAATACACATCGTAAGATGTATGCTTTATTGTCACATACATTTTGATGAATGTACTGTAAATCTTTCACGGGCGCTATTTGAAGTATATTTATTAACGGGCTTTCCCATGTCCCTAATTTTTGACGCTCAGCGATGTTTTGGAGTTCTTTCGTGCTCATGTTTCATAAATCACGTTTATAGTAAAAACCCCGATAGTAAATACTTATGTACATAAACAGACAGAATACAAGAACATACATTCTTGAATGAATTGAATAATGTCGTCTAAACCCTCTATCGACCTCAATACGGCCGTGAGAGTATATTAATAGAAAAAAAAACCCGCTCCAATATTAAAAATAAAATATTACTACTGACATGTGACTGTGTTAAATAAATAAAGACTTCATGGCACTTGGAAAAACACGTATTTTTTTTACTAAATTAAAGCAATTACTCATTACCTTGTTTATCTTATCACATTGTATGTTGAGAATTACAACGTAGGTATTTATGGACTTAATAATATCTTCATTAAATTTACATTATCTACGATATGATAATACTAAGTACGTGTATTATCATAAGTAGTCATAATGCGAAGTAAATAAAGCTCAAACTAAAAATACTTAAGTACTTACATAAATTAAAATGCATTACGACGGTAGGTACATACTTATAAATCTCTAAAGCTGTTAGGATTATACAACTCGTGTATTTGTCTATTAAATTATAAATTAAAATATCTTTTAGACGAAAATAAATTGGCATAGCTTTGATAAATAAATGGTATCATCCCGTTGTGAAATTTTAATGGGCTACTTTTAAATTTGTCATCGGCTTACATTCTTCACGATTTTCAACGCCTACATTTATAATAACTTCTGTGTATTTGTTACTGAAGATAAATATAAAAAGGAGCTGACATTTCGCGTCATTAATCATTAATGAAGTAAAAACCTGGTAGTTCTTATTTTGAAACACTGATATTATTCGCGATCTTTTTAAAAAGACATTTATTTGTTTTTGCCATGGAAGTATCAAGTACTTCGTACAACTTCCATGGTTTTTGCAGTTGCCATTTCAGAATGTTATGTCACTCATTGGAAACGATGGAGGGCTCGTTTTGCTTGCCGATAGATATCCTGATAGTTATCTGGCGGATACCGCTATAAAACTTGTGTTTAGCGTCCATAATGTAATGGTGTAGTTCTCGAGAAATAGTATAATTATAGTAACTGTTCTCAAACTCAGAATCATCTTTTCTCTCTCTTTATTTTTGGTCTTTTACAACTTAGCCTATGCCAGTCCTAACGAATATTTAATTGTCTATTTTTCAATGGCTATGATATTTTTATTATTTGTTACTCAAACTCAACACTTGTTGTTCAAATTAAAACAAAAATTAATGAAATTTATTCGTATATTTTAAGATTGTATTTCTTTAGATAGATAGTTTTCTCTGGATTCAGATAGCCGGTTTTAGAATGTCTAATGAATATGATTGGAGGCCTAGTATTATAAAATTACACCTCAATCCATATTTCTCCTAAATTGATAGAATATTTGATTGCGTTTCCTAAAGCCCTAATAACAGTGGTACTTCACAGCAAATCCTACGTAACTGAATAGTTATAGTAACCGATAAGTTTCCGTGCCTTTTCTATTAGTATATTAGGTTTATAAATCGGTCTAAATAAGCATAGCTTAGGTACTAGGCACGCACTAGGCGAGTTTACGCCGCGCTTTGTGAGAAACCTGGCTTATCTCGGCTATTTTACGACTATTTTACGATTATTGCTCCTTTGAATTGGTTATAAATGCGAACGATATGAAATTTCTATAGAGGAATAATTTTAAATGGACATGTTCATTCGGTGCCTAAGGCTGGTTAATTTTTACGGTGACTTGAACATGATGGCCGAATAAATAACAATTTCAATGTATAACCGCCATTTTGCACACAAAGTAATATTTGATGTCGTATTCAAAATGCGGCGAACGGTTTAATGCATGCGAAAATGAGAATTGACGTTTTAATTAATTGTAAACTAGATTTAGCTTGTCTACGGCTCTGCAGTGTAGCGATTGTTGAGGCCACGGCTAATCAGTCGTGAAGTTTAGTGATTAATCGATTATTGGCCATTTATGTCTTTTCCTGGATTTGTGAAACTAGAGAGGTTTGTTTTGCTTGGGAGTTTTTCAGCTATGAGGAAAACTGTTTAAAAATTTTGAAAAGTGCTTTTTGTTACCCATAAATGTGATATTAATAACTGGATTGTAAGCTTAACACAGCAAATTAACCAACAGGCTAATAAGGCGAGAGTTGAGGGCGGTCAGATAGATCTCTAAATCAGGATCTACGCTAGGCTTGCCAACTTTTTTTACAAGACATAAAGTATATTGAGGCCTAAGAAAACAAATTAAACAGTATTTTAGAAAAATGAACAGTATTTTATTTATTTAATAATATTAATTTTATTTACGGGGCATGTAAGGGTCCGACCTATCAACTATTCGCTCCAAGCCAACCTCACCTGCCTGTGCGTCCTGCCGAATAGCGAACGAGGCGACCGAAGGCGGTATAACCACCACAATTGAAGGCGTATTATAGTGTAACATCTTTGATGCTGAAAACAGTATATTTTATACTTTTTTTTTGTTCAACAGTAAAAAGTATTTTGTAGTGAAAAACAGTATAATACTGTTTTTAACAGTATAGTTGGCAACCCTAATCTACGCAAGCAAAATCGTACATAGATTTTCCCGGAAATCCGGGGCATGTATGCTTGCTAAACTGTGTCGGTTTATCTGTTTCACGGGTATAACTGGCTGGACAGGTATACCCTAACGTCTGTGTCCATCAATACTCGGAAAACGACTGCATTTGAACCTACGACCATCTTTTTCAAATTGCCATGGTTTTTCTTAAAATACTTACCAATGCTTTCAGCAAAATTATAGTTCAGAAAATTCACTATAATTTTCTTGTGAATCTATGATTAATTCGTTCGTAAATAGCTACCTTAAAAAACAATGTAACTGATACATACAAAATAATGCAACTTACAATTAACATAATCAATTACAAGTAGCTGAAACAATTAGCTGCAATTTGTATTATCTACTCGTACATATTTATTATTTAAAGTAGCTTTATTTGTAGTACTTGTATCAATTAGTCAAGGTATGATTGTTCATTCCGATATGCATCATTCATTTAAAAGTATAACAAAGGTTATTTAAATGTTGCTGATTTCATTGCAAAGATAGATAAACTTTATTGTACACTATAAAACTTGACTTAGAACTAGGAAAGAATAGAATAGAAAACATTTATACAGCGCACATTAAAAAATATAGGAACATACAATAGTTAATATTAGCCCAAGTTAGCCCAATTTAGGGTTATTTTTATGAACACTTACTTAAGATTTGTCCCCTTGCGGGGTCCAATAAAGTGAATAAGGCTTTCATGCCCGTCATAATTATTAGTAACATAGGATCAAATAAACCTCTGCTTTTTGTCTTAGGTATTTTCTCGATTTCCCCGCTCATCAACTATTACGAAATATCTAAAATAAGGACTTCTAGTGATATCAACTATTTGGTCAGCCTTGTGATGAGTACAAGTTACATTAATACTTAACCAACCGTACTTGAATATTTTTATTGCAGCGATAATAGCGTTCAATCGTAAAACTCAATTAGATAGTAGGTATATGACCCAACGTAATAAATTTTAATTAATCATTTATAATCAGCCAATTTCTATTCTATATATCGTAGATAGAATTGATTGCTATTTGAAAGATCAAGTTACGAAACCGAGACTTAGATATCAATTAATATTTATTTTGTTTTAAGAAAGATTAAAACTTCACAGAAAAATTCACAGACTTGCTACCTACGTAATCAAAATAGTTGCGTATGCGACATCAACCTATACGGTATTGACACGATCAGTGACCACCACCGGGCGTGGTGGCAGTCTACAAGGTGATACTTTTGCCTGAATGACTAAGGTGATGGTCAGGGCTGTCTAGTCATCATCATCGAACAGATGGAGGGAGGGAATGGCTCTCCCTCACCTCTGTTATTCGATTCATGGACGTGGTTTTTAGTTCTCCTCTGACTCTTTACACATCCACTGTCCACGGTGCAAGTGTCGTTTGCACCAGGCTAACACGTGGCGGTTGTTCCAGGGCTACAATGGTGTGTGCGTGTGCGGGGCAGCGGGGGGCGGGCGCGGCGAGCCGGCGCGCATGGCGGCGCCAATGAGGGAGGGCGCGCCGGCCGGCGGAGCTCGCCCCGCGCCCCACGCGCACCCCGCCAACTTCGAGTACGATGACAACGAGTGGGACATCGGCATCGGCGACCTGATCATTGACCTCGATGCCGACATAGAGAAGACCGACGAGGCGGGCGGCATGGCGGCGCGCGCCGAACCCGACGCGCAGCGCACCGCGCTCAAGATGAAGATCAAGCGCACCAAGCCCGGCACCAAGAGCTCCGAGGCGAAGCACGAGATCGTCAAGTCGAACGAGATGAACGGCGAGCCGAAGCCGCCGCCGGCGCCCGCCGCGCCGCCCGCCGCCGCCAAGCGCGGCTCCGGCGGCCACCGGCGCGACAAGGCGCGCGACAAGCACCACCACCCGCACGCGCCGCACGACGTCAACGGCGCGCCGCGCGTGCCGCCGCCGCCCAACGCGCCCGGCCCGCCCGCGCCGCCGGCCGCCAGCGCGCACGCGCCGGCCTCGCCCGCGCCCGCGCCGCCCGCGCACGCGCCCGCGCCGCCCGCCAAGAGCGACGCGAGGCCCGCGCCCGCGCCGCGCGTCGACGCCAAGCCGCCCGCGCCCACGCCCGCGACCGCGCCCGCGTCCGCCACGGCGCCCGCGCCCGCGCCGGCGCCCGCGCCGCCGCACGCCGCGCCCGCCGCCAAGCCCGAGCCGGACGACTCGCGGCAGGACGCGCACGCCTCGCAACCGCCGGCGAAGAAACAAAAAACTGAACCTAAGGTACCTTTTCCACCTTTATTTGTCTCTTGGCGACCTGTTTGGTTCAATGACAGTTCCTATCTCTGACACAGTGGTCGCGACCTCCATCCCCACGCAGTACCAAATGAACGTGTACTGTTTGTATTGGCCTGGGCCTTGTTTTTTTTTATAGTAGCACGACATAATGGCCTCCCTACGCCTGATGGAAAGCGAAAGAGAAGCCGAACGGGCTAATAACTGGTCACCTGTCAATTGCCACCGCCATACCGGTCTAACCTTAACCCCCGGTTTCTAATGCAACACACACCCTACGACCAGGGTGTTTCCTAAGATTAATATCTATTTATTAAAAAATAAGTATCTAAGTAGGTAAGTTTATCATTTATTTTGTCTAGTACAGTAGAACCTCGATAAGTTAAAGTCCAAGGGAAACACATATTTTTTTAAGTTATCGAGGTTTTAAGTTATCAAGGGTCTATGTTAGGGATAGGTTAATATAGAGGTAGGTATGTAAAATTAGGCAATTTTTCATTTTTTACGATGAAGGCTTTCTCCTGGTTCTTGTTTGTTCGAGATTCCAGCTTCTTTTTTAAAGATGATTGAAAATGTACTCTCAGGTATCCCAAACTGGGCCGCAACTTCTTTCCTTTTCAATCAATTTTCAGCTTCCATAGCTTTTAATTTATCAGCGTATGTAAGTTTAGTTTTCTTTTTGAACTTATTTTAAGTTCCAATGATGACAGTGATCAAAAACTTATCATCTCAGTGGGCCTAGTTGTCTTAGAGCAGACAATAGGTGACATTATTGTATTGTTTACGTTAACAATTTAACTAGTGAACACGTGCAAGCAATAAAATCCGAAACCATTTGTTTGCGCACTTTTTCAAAATGACTCATTGACAAATAATTTTATGTTATAGAGGTTTTGGAACCATTTCTTTAAGTTACTGAGGCTAATACAGAGATTATTTATTTAAGTTATAGAGGTTGCGAATTTTAAGTTAGAGAGGTTTTGGGCTCTGATGGGAAGGGAACATATTATTTTTTGAAGTTATAGAGGTTTTTAAGTTACCGAGGTTTAAGTTATCGAGGTTCTACTGTACATACTCTTCGCACAAACTTCGACTTAGTTTAGCATTAGATGACACTGTATAGTTATTTATCTCTTGACTCATAGGTATGTCTCACGTAAGGGGTACCTGCCCCTCGGAAGGCTCGTGACACATTTTTACCTTGACGTCTTATCTGTGGACCTCGCCATTAACCTCGTAAGTCCGAGTCTTCCAGACAAATAGTTAAACAATGGAATGTGGACTTTCAAAGGATATTATCAGCTAATCTTTTAGCAGTTACATGACGTTTCTGTCTACTCAAATCTCTAATGCAGATAGGTTTTCTGGGCGAAGCCGAAGCTTTGTTATAAATGCAGGTAAGTCATAGCTACTAAGCTTTAAACCTAGTCTACTAGTCAAATATAACTTTCTTTTGAAATAACTCATTGTATCCATGTTCATTTTATAACTCCTTAATTAAAAAGAGGACTTTGCAGACAGAATCGGATTTTTATTCCAAAATGATTTCAGTCAGCCAAGAATGATTTAGCAAAATGAACTGAGGAGAATGACTATGCTAGCTTATTAATAGAACGATCGAAAATTGTATGTTAATTAGAAATCTGAATATTAATATATTCTTTGAAGTATAATCAATTAATTTTAAATTACAATCATCTGACATTCTGTCATATAAATTGGTGCAGACAATATAAATTGTTCTGTAAGCACCGTTCGTTGAAAACCTTTATTTACGATCAAGATATAATCTCAAATCAGATTATTTATTATTGGGATTGGATCTGAACTGGGATCGTTTCATTAGTAATGAATCATTGTCATATCATTTTATACTGTTAGAACACCGAGGTTAGGCCTCCTTTTACGTGTCATTTCATTGATTAATGCTATTGCTGATACAGGTCGTACAAGGGAATAATAAGATTTAAAGTATCATTTAAATTGGCTTGCGCAATGGCGCATACATCTTTGACATTACGAGGGTACACCCTTTCACAACAAACTAACGGATCATTACCGATAAGATCAATCAAATCACGAATCCTTTTTGCTGTTCTGACAACTTCTCCTTTGACTGATCTCGACACAAACACGCCTGTGAATTTATTTCAAACGCTATCGCAATGTTAACAATTTCTTGGGCGTGACATGTTGATTTATAGGACAGTTATAAGGCTCTTTGATTGGCCCTCTCTGATTTGAGTGTCAAACCTCTATTGCATATTGCATCATTATGTATTTGCCGTCTCTATAAGGGAGAAGAAAGTATGAGTGATTTCCCCTTTAACAATATCTTCTGCGTAGTTTGCTTTCATATTACGAGTATATAAGCGAGTGGTGGAAGACGAACGGAGTCGCAAATCTTAATAGAAGATGCCGTCTCAAAATAGTTCGATAAGAAATGCTTCTTTTCGTACAAGTTTCGGGTAACTCTTATTTGAGTCAGAATGTAAAATGTCGGCTTTCAATGCGAATTTTACCTAACGTATGAATATGATAAAAGACGAGGATCAATGAAAAAATTTACCTGTACATAAATGTTTGAATATGAGACGTGATCCCCGTTCTGTCCATATATTTCTTTATCATCATTATCTTTGACTCTGAATACATTACGGATTAACACATGCTGCTGAAATTACCATGTATAAATTTAAATTTAATTCACGCCATTAAAATATGTAATTGGTAGTCAATAATATTCAATAGCAGTAGAATCCATTCGAGTCACTAAACAGTTAAGGGGCCGTTCAAGTACATATTACGTAAGCACTATGGGGGGGCGGGGGGGTCTTTGCTTTGCTTATTTTGGATGACATGGGGGGTGGGGGAGTCTAGATGATGATTACGTCATCTTTATTTATTTTCTTTTTAACACAAATGGCAATCCTCACATTCTGTTTGCTTGAAATCGAAACGTATTTTCGGGGAATTAGGACCTACAAATAAATGCATACGTTTAGTAGGGTTGCCGAACTTTGACAAAAAAATCGATCTTAGGAATCGATTCGAACCGGTGCCTTGAAGATCGATTCGAAAAAGAAAACGATGATATAAGATAGATCTATTAAAATCGATCTCGATTCTCGTACGAAAAATTGTATTACACTGAGGAAGTGTTATGGCTGATGGCTAAAGAAAAAAAACACCAATATCTCGAAAACTATGCATTTTACTATGCATAGTTTTCGAGAAAAATGCATATATAAAGAGAAAAAACCGGCCAAGTGCGAGTCGGACTTAGGGTTCCGTACTGATTGAATGAAAAAAATTGGTAATTTGATTTATGACGTTTAAAAAAAAACTACTGTCTAGATTTCATTTAAACCAATTTTCGTTAGTAGTTTTCATGGTATTACACGTCATATATTTTTTTCAGTTTTATTAGGTATGCCCATATTTTAGAAGTTACGTGGGGGGGGGGGGGGGGGGTTACATTTTACCACTTTGGAAGAGTCTCTCGCGCAAACTATTCAGTTAAGAAAAAAATCATGCTAGGAACCTCAACATCATTTTTAAATTCCTATCTATAGATACCCCACACGTATAGGTTTGATGAAAAAAATATTTTTGAGTTTCAGTTCTATGTATGGGGGACCCCAAAAGTTATAGATTTTTTCTTCTTTTTTCTTTTTTTCTGATTTTATTTTAAAATCATAATGCGGTTAACAGAAAACATCTACGTACCAAATTCCAATAATGTAGCTCTTATAGTTTCGGAATAAACTGGCTGTGACATACGGACGGACAGACAGACATGACGAATCTATAAGGGTCCCGTTTTTGCCATTTGGCTACGGAACCCTAAAAATCACCAATATCTCGGAAAATATACATTTTACGAATTTTATCTACAGAACAAAAAACGTTTATTTTTTATTCTAAAAATGTTTACGTAAGCATGGGGGGAGGGGGTAAGAGCTTTGCTTACTTTTGCTGACAAGGGGGGTGGGGGGGTAAATAACTGTAATAAATCTGCTTACGTAATACTTGAACGACCCCTAATACTATACTCATACGCACGACTGCTCAGCGTAATTATCGTCTTGCGATGTTTCCAAATCATTACGACATTAGAACCTTCAACTAGCGAGCTCACACCACAATTAAACCCGTCGGCTAATGATACAATGATGTATCCCATACAACATGGCGATGAAAACTGACAGGAAACGATCATGATTACCAAATCAACTTTATACACTTGTAAGTACAATTCGTGAGTTGTGTAAACGCGAATAACTGATTGAGTGTAATTAGAGACTAATTAACAATTTGGATTAGTTTTAGATTATGTATAATAATAATAATAATAAAATCGTTTATTCATAAAAAAGCACATGGTACATTTTTTACAGTAACACCTGCGGTAGATTTAACTGTGCTGCAGGCTTCAGTCTTCCCAAACTGTTGACTGACTGTTGATAATGTTCGTTGGGTATTGTTGTCGTTTTTAGATTGCTATGTGCGTGCCCATATTTGAATTTATTGTTTTTGCCGAGTAGGAGCAGGGTGGTATATAATGAGCTATGCCACGAGTATGTCCTCTCCTCTATTCATGAGATATGTACGTTTAGAAACCTTCTTTTGTTTCTTACGAACACTCGGGTGTTTCCAATATATTATGGCTTCTCATGACAGAGGTACACAAGAGATCTTCCTGTGCAAACCTCTATGTACTCGTAGATCAATGATATCTAAAGCGATGATAGCAGCAATCTCACTTCACCACCCCGTTGCTCTTATCGCTTTGTATCCGATTGTTTCGGAGTGTATTTAATTGTCGGGGCTTAGGGCTGTTTGCGAGCTTGATTGAGTGCAAACGTTCGTGGGGGTAATCCGCGCTGTCGCCCACCGCATCGGTTCATTAAATCACCCTCCCTTCCCCCTGTGCACCCGGGTGCGGCCGGCCGCACAATAGACGGGATGGCAGTGAGCCCTCTACGTGTCAAGCCACGCATAAACACAACCTAATTCTATCAAATTCCCGCAAAGAATTTTCGACTAAATGTCCAAGGCATAAAGTCCTTTATTCATTTAAATATTTCGACTGATTTGAGAGGTTGATATGTGGCTGTGTGTACACTAGTACCCACTGAATTAGTTTTTGTTGCAAACTAATATTCTTAATACCAGTAGACAGAATAAAATGTTTGCGGCACTCGATTCACACTAACCACCTGGTCTAAATTAAGGTTTTCCCTAGGTAGGTGCTAGATAATGACTGAAGGCGTCTCCTAGAACAACCAGACTCGAGATTTTTTTGGAAAGTTTTACCATGAACTCTCTTACTATATTTAAATATGAACAAAAGAAAAAAAAATCATCGAATTCCCGCAAAACAACGCACTATATAGTATAGTATAGTTTAGAAGTAGAATCCGCCAACACAATACCATAAATCACGTAAAAGATAACGCGATAACGAAACTCTTAGTCTATGACTCATTCACGACACACAAAAATATCTGTATTGTAACGTGGTATTTTTACCAAAATACATGTTCCTTTGTTATGATAAGACTTCGTATTAGCGTGGCGCTATTGAATAATGGTTCTATGCTTTCATAATAGGTAAGAATATAATAATCGTATAAGTACGTTAAAAGCACATTGTATACGTATTTTTTTAAATACAATATTAATAGCTGTATTATTGGATTAGCTGTATGTAGAGAATTCACAGCCCTAAAACCGAGTCATTCTTTCATAATATTTTTTTTAGCATTTACTCGTATTTATAACTTCTACAAAGAAATAACAAAAGTGACCAGAAAGCCGTAAGTATATGAAACTTTTTTACAAGAATAAGTCTGTTCTCTCTCTCACACTCTCACCCATTAATCACGTGATGTTTTACGTAACTTTTTAACTGCGGTCATATCCAACCACTGGAGTCATCATCATTACAATCTGTGGTAGGATGTCCTACGCTGGACTAAGATATCAAAGACGTCTTCGATGAAACCTCACGACTCTCAGTAAGATGGCATATCATTGACTCTCTTCGCTTCTTATCTAAAGGCCTCCAGCTAAGAAGTATTTTCAAACGGCGTCACCGATTTCAAAGCATTTAAAAAAATAAAAAGGCAAATTACGTCAGCCGATTTCTTTGCTTTCCCAGTCTACACTGTGCCCCACAGACTCGCTGCACTCCACAAATTAATACGATTGTGGCCTGTGCGGCAAATAAGGCTTTGTGCGCTCCGTTCGGAATTGCAGATGCTCGAACAGTCGTAATGGGAATCGCCGCTGCCTTACACCTACTTAATTACATGACGCAATGCTATGCTACTCACATTTACGTCTTCGTATTACTATCGGCTGTTTATGATTGCCGCGTCCTTTTGAGAAAGTCAGGGGAAATAATACAAAATATAATAATACTCTTCTGATTTTATTAAAATATAATAGTTTATTTTGTGCAAATAGATTCACTAGTAATACTTTTTCACAATTTTGCAAGATTTCCGGCCACACTGGTCAACACAACAAGAGACTTCTCCTTTTTTACCATTAGACTATTTGGTAAACAAAGAAGCAGTGATAAGGATACGTTTTTTAAAGACGCTAAGGAAGAATTTCAATAAAAAACGGCATTTAGAGAACTGCTTTTCCATTTTATACCTTTTCAACTATTTTTTTATGCAAGAATGGTAAGCAGTCAATACCGCCCCACATAAAAATGGACACCCGCAATTCCAATCGAGTTCTGGGGTCGCTGCCGGCCTTTTAAATAGGAGTACGCTCGTTTCTTGAAGGCTCCCAAATCATAGCTGATCGGAAAGACTGTCGCGGAAAGTTGGTTTCACAAAACCGACGCACGGGGCAAGATATTCCTCACAAAGCAATCTTTTTATTATTTTACCGTTGTATATTAAAACATATATTTTTTAATAAAAGTTACTACACCCTATCTCGTATTAAATTGATAATAAAGTCTAAGAAAAGTAGGCGATGAGCATCACATCATAGATTTATTATTCTAAGCAAGACATTTGCTATCAGTAAAATGACGATTACATTCTTTTGACGGCTAATGAATGCCTATTGCAAAAATATCTTGTAATCGTAATAACAAAAGACTGAAGGTAATTATTCACCCCAACGTACTTTAATAGGTACTTTAACTGTCATAAGGTCACAAAATATTATTTTACTTTTTTAATTCCGGTTTTTGCAGCTCAGAATCGAGTGCGTCAAAAGAATAAAAAATCTTTGTTGCTTGCACATCTGTCATGAAGACCCTTTTTCTCAGGAACAGGTAGAGATTCTAAGTTAAAGTTAATATCGAATGTTAAGGCTTAATATAAAGGTTTCTCTCTTCTCTTTTATATTACCGAAATACCGATCGATACCGCGTTTCGTATAGATTCCGGAAGGAACTTTATGTATCCTTTGTAATTTAATAAAAATGATATAGAAATTAGAAATATGTAGTTATAGTGAATCACAATTTTGTCGACTATCATCATTGTCATCATCCTATCAATCCATACGCCTTTCATATTTTTATCTACTTTGATCAATCTTAGGCTTTTCGACAACATCCTATAAAATCTTAGTCAAAGCCAGCCAATTACCACTTATCCCTA
Source organism: Conogethes punctiferalis (assembly GCA_031163375.1). Lineage (NCBI taxonomy): Eukaryota > Metazoa > Arthropoda > Insecta > Lepidoptera > Crambidae > Conogethes > Conogethes punctiferalis. Next base: position 4,618,080 of record CM062094.1, read on the forward strand.
GATAACTCTTGAAACATTGATTAGATTTCTTATCAAATCGGGTCCTAATTAGTTGGATTGAATACAAATCTCTGACGCTGATAACTCAATCTTGTATCGGCCTTTCCTTATCTGTGAAATTTCCCTAAACGATTTGCAACTGAATATCCAATCCATAAAGTGCATTATGCGTTGAAATGTTTGACAGATTTGGATGAATTTATAAGTGGCTGTATACATGCTCATGCACCTGCTTTGCAATCCAACTCTTTCATAAGCCGACGTGTCATTAATCACTTGTCAGCAACTATTGCCAAAGGTCCGTGCGAATAACTCGTCTTTATGAACTTATCACGTTTGACCATATCTAATTACGTAGCCATTCGCCGGCAACAGCTGGTTTGCCAATAGTCCGTACGTATTGCACGCGATTTCAACGCATCAGTCGTGTAGTTCAACAAATAAATAATGCTTATTTATATGGTCTTGAAATAACTCGTAAGTCGTTGGAAAAGTTAGTCCACCGGTCTTTCGAGAAGAACCGGCAAGGAACTCCTAATACTCTTTTACATCGCTTATATGTTTAGTTAATAGCAATTGTGGCCTGTGCGGCAAATAAGGCTTTGTGCGCTCCGTTCGGAATTGCAGATGCTCGAACAGTCGTAATGGGAATCGCCGCTGCCTTACACTTAAAATAGGTAGTCAGTAACTGTTCCAGATCTGGTTCTAGCTCCGGATTTCCTCATTCAATAATACTGGTCAGATAACTATTATTGGCAGCCATCAAGATCCGATAATGCCCAATTTAGCAAACTTTACTTCCCCAAAATATTCCTGGATAGAAACAGAACAGTCGATGCTAATGTAAAGTGTGAATCTTGGACCTACAAAGATCATAGATTGTATTTATTACCCACAAAGGTCGCGTTTGCGTCACCTATCCAATTCAGGACAGAAAAAATCCGAAACAGAAACATCCACATGTTAGTCTAAGTTAAGTTAATATAGTTTGTAGCTTGACATATCAACTCTTCGTTGTTTTATAAACATGTTAACTTAAAGGTTATTGGTGACCGTCGAACAGTACTTTTTCTATTGCATTTGGACGGCAGTCAAAGGTTTATAAAGTCTTTATTGATCTAAATTTGAATGAGGCTTAACTATGCTAGCATGTATCAGCCTGAACTGTGTGCCTAGCACGAACACTTTTGAAAAAGTATGCGTAACGTAACCGTAAACAGGGCGATAATTTTCACTACGTAAACGTAGTACCTCTTACGCACGATAGGGGCGCTGCACCAAGTTTCATACAAATGTTTACGGTAACGTTACGCATACTTTTTCGAAAATGTTCGTGCTAGGCACACTGTTCTTAAACCTCATAAAACCATTGAGCAAGCCACGTGAAAACACCGACAATGATGTTCACCTCACGTTTACTTAACCGCATCAAATTATCCCAGTATGTACACCACACCGACAGCTGCTTTACCAATATCTAATATTGCAACCACAATATTTTACGGCTGACTCAAATTACTGTACTGCGTAAAGGTACTCGTATATTTTATCGGCAATATGAGATGGGGTGGGGCCCTTTGCTTTTCTTAGTGCTCGAGGGGAGAATACGCGTCTCGGGTCTTCCAAATTCCTTTCATTAATCACTGTCAAGGGCTCTAAAAATTTCTAAAGTGCCTGCGGAATCAATTTACGTTCTCTCCCTAACTGGAAAAGTTTTCGAGCGTGATAATTAAAGACGAGATATCAATTTGAAGTCCTTTACTTGGTACTTTCGCCTCGAGTTGTTGCTTTTACGAAAGGAAGGCCTTTGGTATACCGTTTTATTAAGGCTCCCCTGTGTTTGAGCACGAATGTTTACACATGCTGTTAAAGAAACTGGGCCAATAAAATGTTAACGTTTCCACAGCTCTGGCTTAAATTTTGTTATAAAAGCTGGTTTATTTACATTTCGTTGCCAAAACTGTATGCGGTTAATAGAATTTTCTACGTATTTATGCCTGTGTGTACATTTACAACCGTTCTTATTATGGTGGTAAACCGTTTGTACTTTCATTAAAATAACATCAAAGAATAATAAACTTCTTATGGACTTATATGGAACTGACCTGAGATAACGAAGCAACGGGACAGGCAAATAATGTCTTGAAACTGATTTCGAAGCAAAGTCAATTAAATGTTGTTTTGTTTCATCATAAAAAAGGTATTAAAGTCTAAACACGTTTGTGTTTTTTCTCGCCAATATAATCTCCGAGTATTCTCTGCACTCCATACTTAAACGTCTCGAAAGGCTATTATGAATGTGCAGTCTAAATTGAGGGGTGCACCCCTATACGATGAAAAAGTTTTCAATTGGCGCTTCTAAAATACAGTTATCTGTATTCACAAAGAGATCTTTTGAAATGGAGTTGATATTTCGTGATCTGTATCAATGTTTATCGAATTGGTATTATTATAAGTTTGAATTCAAATGTATTTATTCGCAATCCATAGAAAATATGTATTCGAATTTTGTAAATAAAATTTAAGATTAATATACGTTTCCTTAGCCCACTACTTCGTCTTTTTGCCTAAAGTATTTATTGTATTTACACTTTATTGTAAGTATATATATATTTACATATGTAATTGGTTCCGATACCAATAATTCTGTTTTTAAACACAAAATAAACAGACCCAAGCTCATTTTAAGGTTAAGATATAATTTATTTGACTAATAACTATTTTGAATAATCTGCACATTGAAGCAACGATAACTAAGTTCACGGGGTGTTACTTGTTTACAATAATACTGTAATCTACTCGACCCCATTTGTCTGTTTTTCGATTCAATGCTTAATTAATTTAATTTACTCATAACTTTATCGTCAATGATAGTCTTCATCTTCATGTGTTAATATAACGAATGTAGATAGCACGCATACAAATTGTCTAAAACCTTAATAATGTTCTAATGTGAGGTATTAATAAGATTTGTATCGGAGTGACCAGGGGAGCATGATCTTTAACATGTTACACGCAGCCACGAACGAGGTTAATAGCACCGCTCGCTCGATTATACTGATCGTTCTGAATAAATTTACATGTTGATTGCTCGCTGATCAGAGCCCCCGCTAAACTAACTGCTAACTGGCAGTCAAGCTCACCGCTTACATTAAATAAATACGACGCCGGAGCTCGCCAATTCCGAAGACAATCTGTCTTGTAACGCAAATTGTTTTCTGTTGGATTCGAGGTTTCATGGTAAGTGGACAGCCAATTAATTCTGCTCGCTCGAATTATTCATTGGATCCGTAATAGTATTGTTGGAAATAAAAACGAATGATTGTACGAGTAGATGCGCTTAACGCTTCGCTGTAATAAAATTAATCGGTGCCAACGTTTCGCGTACGGCGCTGCGGTTCGATATTGAAATATCGGAACATGCAAAATCAACGCTAACACGAATGATAAATTCTGATGAATTTTTCGCTTCATCGGATTTATTTATACAGCGGAGCGGACGTATCGCGTTACCTGCCCGGGGCGTATCGACATTTATTTCACAAAAACGTTATTGCAAAGCGCTACGACCTCACGTGAATTAAAATTTTAATAACGAATATTCGATATAATTGATTGATGCGATCGAATGAATAGCTCTCGTGCTTCTATAGCCCTCGAAGGGCGGCCGTAACCAATCGCAATAATTACCGGTACCGACGATAATTATTTTAGCTCCGCACTATTCTGGGTTGATGGGAAAAGTAGTAAATAACCGAGCTATAGGCGTGCTTTCCTTGTCGTTAAAATCTGCCGTGAAAAGATTATGAAATTGTGTAAAAAATATTAATTTGTTATTAGTATGAGCAAGACAAACACAAAGCATCATAAAAACACGAGTAAAGGTCTAAATTAAAGCGGCACTACCAAAAACATAATGCAACTCAATATCAAATCAGTTATAATACTTTTTGTACGGCAAAATATGAACAAAAACTGTTGCAATTGTAAATTTATGTTTATTCAAAATCGTTCGACCAGTTTAAAAAAAAAACGACAACACGTATTCGTAGTTTTAAAGTCTCTATTTGGATGGGCGTGCCACATTAACGTCGGAGATAAATGAATTGCATACATTAGCCGCGCTTTTCGATTACAAATACAAACTTTTAATTAAGTCCACGTAATAATATACGATAACATATTGAAAGCTGTTGAGAAAGACAGCAGAAAACGCAAGTCTTGACAAAAGTTAATAGAGCATTAACGTCAATTTTTTATCATTTGTAAGTAGCAGCCGTAGAGAGCGTGCAAACCGCGATTAAACACGAGTACATGTATAAAGAAACGATATTGAATAACGCTTTTAAATGTTAATTGGGCCGAGCCTCGCTTCGAAGGGCAAGTGTCTACGACAATGGGCTATCTAGCTACAGACACGCTTGAGTGCCTTTCGGTTAGCTGCAAAAAGTCATAATATAAGTATACTTCTTTATTTTTAACCGCCCTGAATGCATAGCAATCAAACGCTACAAACTTTCTCATTTAAAACATTACTATGATTATATGATCTTCTATCGCGTGTTTATCGTACCTAGTAACGGAAGCATCGTACTAAACTAAATACAACCACTATAAAATATGCGGTTTTACACGGGTAATGAGGAAATATATCGAATAACGTTTCAAATGTTCATTGCGCTGCGGAACAAAAGATTTATTAGAACGCCCGTGCGGTAAACATGCATGATTATAATATGCTAACAAAACGTTTGGTTCTCGTAACATATTCAGTGGTGTTTTTTCTGGTTAACACAATATTGGTCAGCCAACTTCTAGTTTAATCATGATGTTTTCAAAATACCTATCATCAAAACTTTACTATAACAAGATCACGTAACGTGGCTTTATAAGAAGGAATTTCCCCATTGTAGCTTCTAATACAACGAAACTGAGAATGAAGAAACAATTTTCAAACTCGCCACAAAAGGTGAAGGTGGTAAATAATGGGCGATAAATTCCATTGGTTGGCTGTGGGTGGCAGAGGAACGGAGCGTAACATCACAAACTAATTAGTTACCTACGCTCTAGGTAGTTGAAACAATCATGTCTCGTTATTTGCTTTCTGTCAATTGTATTTATTTCTTAACCACTCTTAATAATGTCTAGATCTTATCGTCTGAGCTCTTAATGAATAGGTAATAAGAAGCGATATCGGGTGATGTTTGAAAATGTTTTAGGCGAGCGAGTCTGAGCGTAGACAGCCGCCAGCTGCGACTACTGTGTAATTATTATTGGCGTAATTAGGATGTGAGGCAAGACCGGGCCCGCGGCGCCGCCATCCGAACGAGCCATCCAACAAATGCCATCATTATTTCCGCTTCGCATTATATTCGCTGCGGTTTGTTACACTCTCGTTTATTATGTCATGAACAATTGAAATGATAATAAATATTATCTCCTGCAAAGCAAATTGATTCAACGTTAATTACGTACAGCTATCACGACTCGCAGACCAGTTTATGTTTACAGTTAACTTGTTTAACTGTTTTGTTATTTTCGCCGTGTAACAGTGATAATTCTCGTATAGCCTATGACAATGTTGCTGTTGTAACAATAGATATTATCTCTTTAAGACACATAGCAAATTGCACACCGTTATTAGCATCATTAAAGTCGACTTCAACTTTAGACCTCTTTCAATCTTGTGTAGATTTTTTATAAGGTTCCGACTTGTGATTCTCTGTATCAAATTTGCAAATCATTTTAGCATTGTTCGTCTAAAATGGATATCTTTCACTGTTGTTAATCATCGGTAGATACTTTTAAGATGCTATCTTTACTTACAATATTTGATTAAAAGAATTTACAAAAAAGTTTGATAAACGGAAACCTGGCTAAAACGTCACATCTAACTAGATAATTCAACTGTTCTCTCATTGAGTAACAGAGATCGTCTTTAATTAACGCTAAACTAAATCTGTTGTCGTCAAACTAACACATTCATTGTGTTCGCTCACAAAATTCCTCCGTCTTAGTTGTCATAAACCCATTTAAGTTAGTTATAGGTTGGTTCGGATCGTGTTGAGTTCCTCGTCGAGTCGGGAGCGTTCGGTCGACTGGGTCGGGGGTCGAGTCGGGCGTTTTGTCGGCCTGTAATCCGCAGCTGCCGTATACCTGGCTTCTCTTTGTTCGAGTGGAAAGTTCCGCCGGGAGCGCAGCGTGCTACAGATTTGTCGTTGTGAATGCCGCATTCCGCACCAACAACTGTTATTTTGCCTTATTTATATATGCTATCGCACACTGCTTGTGTGCAAACGTACTAATTAAAAACTTAAACGCTTTATTATCAATGCACGCAATTTTGTTCAAAGTTGTACCTAGAATTGATGCGGAGATCTAAATGGGATCAGAGGCGAATGTAATTCGAAACGAGATTACAGAATATACAATACAATGCCTGTGGAACGGATCGGTCGACTAGTTCGTCGACTAATAAAACTCGACACAATATAGGGGAGCCGAGGATCAAAAGCTGATTTTTTGTTACATTTTTTTTATAAGCCGCTATTTTGCCCTCTTTTGTGCCCGTGTTGTTTACTAATGGGTTCTGTTGGGTTCGACTTAAGATAATAACTCTGGTTTTTCTCGCCCATGTGTCGCGGCGGAGCGGGTTTTTGCCGCCGGAAATGCGAGAATGCTGTAGGGTGGAATTAAAATATATTTGTCGATCTTTCGGCGTAATCTGTAAGCGGGCGAGCGCGGCTCACATACGGCGCGTGTTTTTGCTTTATTTCCCTTTAAACCTGAGCGATTACGGCTTTTTTAATTCACTTTCATTTTGTTTCGATGACGGGTTTGTTTGTTGAATTGCTTCCTCTTTTTGTTCGATTTACGTTGCAGCTATCTTTTTACTGCGGCCTTTGAAAGGCACTCTCGTTTCTCTCGCTACGTTTATTCCGACTTTTTTGCGGTGTTTAATAGCTCAATTTTGTTAACCTTTTCAAATCAGAATTCTTATATTATGCGGCGTCGTAACTTCGGTTTGATATCAGAAATACCTTTGATATTTAAATGTCCGTAAAGTTTTCGGATAAATCCGCTATTTGCATTTCAACACAAGGCGACGATGGTTCTTTTTCGACAATAATTGCCTTCCGCGATTACGTGCCTTCATTTGAATTTATAATGTGTGAATATTTTGGAAACTTTTATTGATATTGTATTACTGATGACGGTTATAATTCTCAATTATTGTAGAAGGGTCGTCGATGTAGGCATCGTTATATCCGCCTATTACAATGCGCGCCATTTAATTACAAATGTCAATGGGCCCTCCCCCTAATTCATCAATCCGCGGCAATATCCAGGCCGTAATCGTTATCGCCGCTTAATCAATCACCGCTCTCGTTTAATGCCCCAATATCCTGCGGTATCCAACTAACAATTACATGTGAGGGTCCCGTATCACCGGCGGCCAGCTCGGTGCCAATAACATAAATTGTCACGGGGTCGGAAGTGCCCCCGCCTCCCCGCCCGACACCCTCGCCGAGATTGCTGTCGACTCGACAATCGATATTCAATCTCTTTGACGTTTTATACGCTCCCTACTTTCTTACTTTGTGTCGCCGTTTAGAACATGATTGGGATTGAAGGCGGCATTCCGCGACTCTTTGATCGATCTCGCCTATTCTTCTTTGCTCATTTTGTCTTGTACAAATTTTTGCGCCCCCGCGGACAAATGGCGCGCGGTTCCCTCCCAGTGGCAGTATTTGTTTTGTTCATTCTCATTTAATCCGCATGCACTATACAAGAGGCGAGAATTGACGCGCAACATGTGATGCTCAACTTGTTTAACGACGCTCACAACAGCGGACAACGTTGCCAGATGCCAGTTGCTATGGAGATTATGTAATGCTCCGTTCTTAAACCATAAAATTTGTATATTGCCTGCCTCTGCAAATGTTTTATGCTATAAATAAAATTAATAATCTATAAATATCCTTAATCAACGTCCATGACTGATCGTAAGTGGTCACGCAACATATTCTTCAACATCATGAGTTACATTTCGCGCGTCAATTATATGCAGCTTGTTTTAATAAAAACTGGTTTCGTTTTCCAAAACAATTTCGTTTCGTTCCTTAATAAGATCAAATGACGAGTGTTTGAAAGCATTTAGCGAGCCAAAAGCCGTTATTATCCCGAAATGTTGACGTCGCATATCCACGACGTTTCGCGGTAATAATATTAAAACCGAAGATAATGTAATTTGCCGTCGCGAAATGTTTATTAAATCTCGCGTCAAAAGCTTTTGCGCTTATGATTTCTCCGAGCTCTCATAATTACGACATAGTTGAACTAATTAGCGAATTCCGGGCGCGGGAGCAGCCATCGGCCGGGTAATTACAAATCCGACCCACGTCGCTTATCCACCAAGTTATAATTGAATGCTCGGTGGCCCAGAAGCCGAGCGCTTGTATCGCGTTATTAGGCGCGCATACGTAATTTGTTTGTTAAAGACGGCACGCAGTTATACCCGCTGTGAATAATTTAAATTCATCCCCAGTCCGGGACGCGGGGCGGCGGCCCCCCGTATCGATTCTGCTGTGTACATCTGTGTGCGTATTTGTGCGGCGGTCCGACCACTTTCGGCGGTCTCTGTTCCCCGGGTAGTAGGTATTAGCGGCAGGATTCTCGGCTCGTTCGCTCGGCGCGCCGCAAAGCCCGGCTATCAACTTGACACGGCTAGCTTTACCGTCTTCACTACACCCGGCCGCGCACAAAAACTTTTCGTGCCGTAAAACATCCCTTTAATAAAACGGACGCAATAAAACTCCTCGTGACCGCATAAATTATTCATACGGCCCGGCCCATGTCCGATGGTAATTCTGTTCTAATTCAATAATGACATTCAAAACATGTAACTTTGGGTGTCGAAGTTGTGACGCGCTCACATAGCAACCTTACTCTCGCCGCGTGTAAACCTGATTGATTTATACGCTGACTACGTATTGTGGTCCGTGAGGCGTAAATAAATATTAGTCCCGTCTCCATTTGCGTTTTCGATGCGTGTCAATTGGTTCGCTATTGGCTCAGTTGTACCAACGTAGGTGTTATAAACAAAGAGGGTATAAATAAATAAGAGTTTATAAATATGTACCGAGGCTCCGTAGCTAATTCGGAATGTTTGTTTCCATAATATTTTGATGCTGTGGCCGCCCACGCGAGCGTACGTCTATTTCTAAGCCGTGGAGTATCAAAGGAAGCCCGGCTAGGAACTGAGTCTATTTGCAGCTCAAACATTGAGGCAACGCCAAAATCATGTTGTATTTTGTTGAAACGACATGTCCGTTCAGATGTTTGAATGATTGGAATCTTTAGACGTATTAGTAATGCAATTTTGTTGCCAACAAAAAGCGTATTTGTGTCAGACGTTAGCGTAAGGGCAGACTGAGAATCTGTGTTTGGACAGTACCTACTTATGTATGACAGAACGCATAATTCAAGATAAAAAGTCTTATTTTAATATTGATAGAGAGCAGAGTCGTTTACAGAGTTGTGTTACGTTGGTGTTCAGTAGCAAAGTTGTAATTGATACAAGGGCGCAGGGTCAAATGTTACAGTTAATGGTCTATCAACTAGATAGCGACATCACTTTTGTTTGTTCATTATGTGTATTTGATACTAGTTTATCTGTTGAGAGGGGAATCATTGAGTAATCATCCTTTGCTATATTGATTAGCACATAGGTCTTTAATTGTGTATTTTAAGATCTTGTGATTGGAACAGTCCATAAGTTTATTAATTGTGACATGGAGAATATACTTAAGAGTCATCATCATCAGCCTGCAAACGTCCACTGCTGGACATAGGCCTCCAATGACAATTGTCGTCTGAGGGATTTGCCTTAATCACTACGCTCGGCAAGCTAGTCGTGATCGCCGTAGGTATTTGTCGTCTTCTTGTATTGGTCGTCTTGAGTGGCATCATTTTACTCAAGACAGGGTTGGCGAGTTTGAAGAAGAGCGCAGGCGGGAACTCGATCGGAAACGCGACGAGTTGAAGAGCAGACCGTCAGCCAATATCGACTATAATAGGCTATTATGGCTAAAAATTGTAATTAGTCCGTCTTTTAGCTTATTCAAACATAAAAGATACGTATTTTTTTATTTGTAAATTAGACTAAAAATTACAAAACTATAGCCCGTTGAAATTACTCGTGACGTCACGCGGTGAGGCATTTCTACGGGAGCGAGTGACGTCAAAGGCTCCTAACTTTTGATGCTTTGTATCTTCGCTATTGTTTATTTGAATAAAAAAAGGAAAAATACGTGTCTTTTATTTTTGAAAAAGCTAAAAGACGGACTAATTACGTGGACGGTTCTCTTACGTGTGCTCATTGTAGTCACAAATTTTCGACTAACATTGGATGCATAAGGCACGTAAGGGCAAAGCATAAAACATAATTTGTATCAATCGACTGTAAATTGCCTCAACGGCCGTCGCCGAAACCGGCAAGGAAGAATACAGGTATTTGTACCTAGGTAAACTTTGCTTCCCGCTTCCAGATATTCCCTTAGGCGTCTTCTACGATACCCACTTAAGAGTGCAAATAAAATTAATTCATACCAATACGCATACTAGTACCTGCTAAGTTTAAGGCAGAGGTTTCACGGGGCTTACTTTGTCTTAGCCCTGTCTTACTCACGTGTAACTTAGTTTGCTTTGCTACATTAGTTAAAGTAAGTTACGCTCGTATAAACATAATCCGACGTAGCAAACCCGGTTTTACGTAAGTTAATTCTGAGCTAAGTCAATACGCATATATGAATTTTATGCTTTCGAAATTCATAAATACATTTTAGGATGCTTTCTTCCTAATTTAATTACCCGACAAACCCGATTCACTCTCGCCTTGAAAATATGAAGATTTTGTCCTTCAGGGAACACGGACTCCGGTATAGAGTTCCACAGCTTAGCCGTTCGCACTATGAATGGATGGGCTAAGCGCTTTCTTCAAACCTAGATTACATAATAAGTATGTAGTGTCGTCTCTCTATTTAGCAAAAGAACACCGCCTCTTATCAGAGATCTATATCAGTTATCTGTCTAACCACAGTTTTGTTAGGAATATAGTAAAAACTAAAAGACCTAGTGGATACTCCACTAGGTTTCCATAGTAATGTTTTCTATTTTGTCAAACAATTCCATAGACATGACTTATCGTATTCAAACTCTCCTATTAAAGCTATTATAACTTATTCAATGTGAAACTAAACTCCAATCCCACGATTCTCTCTACATCAGAGTTCCACAAACGCATCTCGAACCCATAAAACATGTAATAGCTTTTCTTCATTACGATCGTAAAATATCTAACATTGCCTTTAATTTAGTCCGTGGGAATACAGCGGTCGAGCGAAAAGTTATGTTATGATTTCACTTGTTATAAGGTAGGAATGAGATGGATGGAAAAATTAAAAATGTATTAAGTTAAACGAAGAATTTTTCGCAAGCTGACCGCTGGAATTTGGTTGGGCTTTTAAATTTGAGCAGCCTCGTTAAAAAAACATGAAGTACCATCGTTCGTTTAATTAAGATTTATGTAGGTACTATGTGAATATTGTGTAAAACTGTGATAGAAATACCTACTCCACATACAGTTTTATACTTGTAAAAGTTTATCGCAAGTTAGGCATTGAAGTAAAAATTTCTGGTCAGAATCTAAAGATTTCCCGGGTTCTGTCTATTCCTATAGATAGGTAGATTTTGATTTTTTATAAATTTGATTCGAGGCCGTAAGCAATCGTTATCATCATCATCATCAGCCCACATTAGTCCATATTAGTCCACTGCTGGACATAGGCCTCTCCCAATGCTCGCCACTTCGATCGATCCCGGGTCTCTCTCATCCAGCATTGCCCTTTTAAAATCCCACTGCGTCTGGAAATCTCGGTCTTACTCCATCCTTTCGTTTGCCCAATTCATCCAAATTCGAAAGGTTACTCCGCCTGTATAGTTTTTGAGATTGTCCAAAAGCCAAATCTATCTGTCGCAGGCAAATTCTATTATTCGCCCGTATACAAACGGCGTCGGCAGTTTACAAAGACAAATTTGTTATATAAAATGCCGTACGCCGTATGTAAGATGTCGCAATAAAATGCATTGTATTTTGATTCGCTGTAAATCAATTGTTTCGCTGATGGTTTTACGCTTGTTTAAGCTTAGCAGAATAAGAAACTTTGTTGAATTTATTTTTGTTATTACCACTGAATGTCTTGTTTAATTAATAGGTAATTCTTGGTAAGTTTACTATGTATGTGTAAGGATCCTAAGATTAGGGAGAATATGTTCTCACACGGTACCATTTAGTGCAGGTTTTGTTCGGTTACGGTTTCAATTTCATGCTTATTTAATCGACGAATTTATTTTCGTAGTCAATAATTTAATATTTTTCTATTATGAATCTTAAATACCTAAATAAAATGATTAAAAACCCTGTTTCATTTCTATTATCATGGTCACCCTAATACACAAACCAAGTCGTCGTTGATGCGATGACAATTTGCCTTCGGCATTTTATAACGCGTATTTATCTTTGTAAACTGCCGACGCCGTTTGTATACGAGCGAATTATAGAATTTGCCTGCGACATATCTACTGTACCAAGGTCGTCACGAGTCATACTTAACGTTTCAAGATCAAAGGCAACATGTCGCTGAGATGAGGTTATATTTATCATCCGTACGACTACAGACGTTTATCTGATGAGCGAGCGATGGAACATCGGCCGGGCATGTCCGAGCAAATTGACTTAATTGCTTATTTACGCAGTCGCCATGTTTGTGAGCGCCAACAATGTAGCAGGTGTAAATAACATAAATATCGAATAACATCGCATATGTACGTTGACCCGAGCCCAAAGCAAGCTTGAACACTTGTGTTATGGTAATCGGATTCTACGAAAGTACCTCAAAAAGGAAATAGGTACACGCCTGATGTTAAGCGACCTTAGAGCCTACGATGGAGCTAGCTCACCCAACCAAAACAGATTCACACTCGCCTTGTAAACCTAATGATTACATCTATCAGAGAACAAGGTCCCTGACAAAGAGTTCCAAAGCTATGTGGTTGGTAAAGCGAACTATGTTTGGAACCTTTGCAAATATCGACACATAATGACTTGTCTAAAGTTGCTATTCAAAAGAGAAAATGTAAGAGTGAACATTTCATTTTCACTCTCATCTTCATCTCACTGAAAACATAAAATGGTGTACATTTTACTAGTACTTTTTACTAGTCTACCGCAAATAATTATGAATGCGAGCGCATCTTGTATAGGAAAAGTTTTATCCCTGCTGTATTAAAATTGTTCAGGGTTCCGTGCTTCCATAAACCGGAAATTATAGTATCTCTTCGATGTTTGACATCTACTCATCTGTGCCCTCCTCTCTCACCCTTATTCAGTACAGGAACTTTCTGGATCAGTAAAAACAGAATCTTGACTTCTGAGTCAATGTTTAATTTAATTGCATTAGATTAGATATGTCCTTTTTCGACGCTTAATAAGTAACGAAAGCACAACCTAAAGAATACCTTCCGCTGATTTGACCACGAGATTTTGCAAGGGGCAATGTTCTAGTAAGTCATCACAAAAACAATTTACCACGAAGCCCTCTGTTCGCTGCGTTTCTCACTTGATCGCCTTTTGAATGCTCAAATTTAGGGGGAGAATCCTCCACGTTTTCAGTGCGCAAATGACTGAATCCGTGATATTCCCGGCCCGGCTCGACGCCCGAGCAACTTCGCTCGCGTTAATTGCCAGCTGAACGTCCTAATGAGACGCTGGCTTAACGGCGCATGCACGCACATTATCTCTAAAAACTTGTACTTTTGTACTGAACACTTCAACTAAAAGGTTTTTTAATGTATAGTGTACGGTACATTGGCGTCTTTGGGAGTTAAACCGCAAGTCTTGAGTGGACGTTCAATGACCGTTATCTTGCTTTGAGTCACACAGCGGGCGTGGCGTGGAAGATCGACCACGCGACAGCAACTTCCAGTTATTTCTTGACGATCTCGCTCTCATTGTGTGACCATTTGCTTGAAGCGTGGAAGATCCTAAGGTGCTGTTGGAATCTCAGTTGGGCCGATTTTTGAAAAGACATCTGCTAACATTACGGCTTTATAGACAGCATCTGATAAGGATATTGATCCTTATCAGATACCGCCTATAACCTTAATATCAACAGAAAACCAAAACCCGTTAGTCTTGTAAATAGAGCTTTTATTCTTGGATATCAAAACTACGACTTTCACACAGAAAGCCTATAAAATATAGGTATAAGAGATGCCATAAACTCTCCGCTGTCGCTAGAGAGAACATCAATTTGCACATAATGTCATGTACCATTCGAGAGCTCGGCAATAATAAAAACGACGCAAAGAAATTGCGCAGCTGAGCCACTATGAATTATAAATTGCAAGCGTGATGCCGTTGCCTTGCCACTGCGACTTGTTCCGGCAATCATACAGAACGAAATACTACTTCACAGTTTACATTTGCAGAAATAAAGGAGAACTGTTCTCATTCAAAGTCAAAGCGTTTGCAAGTTGATTTACGAGAATTTCTGATGCTTATTTTGTTTCTTGCTGTCGGTAAGAGATTTAATGTTCGAGAGGAGGATCGGAATTTCGTTTCATTTATAATTGCAACGCTGTTTAGATAGACTGTTTTATCATTCTGATATTTTATCGTGAGTTAGATAACTCGATTATCATTTATGGAAAATTACTTTCCTATTTGACTGATAAATCTAGACCTGGCGCATAATTCCCGAAGGCTATCACCGATTAATCTACATGTGGTTTAGACTTAGCATTCAAATTGAGCAAGCTGCCGAGACCTCTATCTCCACAGAGTAAATACTCACAAAATCAATATGGGTCTTGCACATTCGCTTTTGAGATTTCTATGCAGCATATTCGTCCTTCCCATATTGGTTCTCTAAACAAAGGCTGAAGCAGCATTTATTTGGTCTACGAAATTTATTTTAGGACCAATAGAGTGCAACACTCACATATCCTGGTCTTCTTATCAAGTTCAAACAAGATGTTGTCCCTTTGACAACCATATGTGTTCCCTTCTGCCCATTTCAGCCATTTATTTCCTGGCCATCTTATCAAGCTATTAAAACAACATTATCCAAAAGACATTGAAAACCTATAAATTAACTTTAAAATTGCCATTTTACAACTAATAGACCTGTCAGTTTTGATGGCCGGCCATTCGTAACTGACCCTTTATGTCTTCGCCGTTCGTTGCACGGCGACACAGATGTGGCTCATAACACGCCCGCAATAATTACATAGATTGGCAGATAGATAATTGAAATCGCGTGAATAATAGCCTCGGACGCGGCAAGTGCTCTCGGGCACGTCAGCTTGCGTGATCGCGGTCCGCAAAAAATGAATAAGATATCGAAACATATGCTTCTCGGAACTGGCGATGGAGCGTGGCGCGGTCCGCGACTCGTGTCGTGTTTGTTTATTACGAGCAAACTTATTAGACGAACAGCTTACGAGCACAGTTTCTTTGATATGTTTTTGTTATTTTTAGTTTTCAGAGTAAAAATCGCACTTCTTCCAACAGAAGCGATCAATTTGATGCGTAACAGAAACTTTTAGTGTTTATTTAATGCGCTGTAGGATCTATTTCTTTAATTTATTTGTTCTACTCGGTCGGTTCTGTGTTTTTTGCGTGAGTTATTATTAGAAAATATGGTTGATTTTCTAACGCCTTCGCATCAGTTAGTTAGATCGTACACATTATATCAATATTTATGTTATTATTAATTGACGTATAGTGAATGGTAGACGAAGGGAGTGCACAACATTACTGTGGAATCAATCGATTATTTGGTGATTGTCGATAACTTTTGTTTTATCGGAAATGTTAATATATACTACATATTCACCATTGTACGTACAAAACGTTTTAAAAACAGCTATTACAAACAAATGTCAGTATTGTAAAATATGTATTTGCGTGACTTTGAGTGTTTGCCAACGTTAAATTGTTATATTTAATTTAATTGTGCAGTTATTTATGAATGTTTACTATTTAAATACCTACTTTAGATGACACATTGTAACGTGGCAGATGATATGACGGCATCTCAGATTGATGGGTTTCAGATGTCGCCACAAATTCAGATTTAGGTCTACGGCATTGAAAAAGACTCATTTGTAGTTGCCAATACATTTTGTACTTATTCCGATTATTTTATCCTGTTTGTAATTAGGTTTATGTGTTCTAGTTCTACATTTATCTCACGGAACATTATAATATTAATGTTTGATTAATCTATACTATATTTGACAAAATAGTTTAATATTAAATAAATATTTTTCTATCTTTTAACGGTTTCGGAATTATTACTTTTTTGCGTGGTACATACGTGGTACGTGGTATATGTACTCGTATTTGATTGCCTGCTTTGGTCAACGAGTCCATTGGACTTTGAAGGTAGCTCGATAGGCTGTACCCACCAGCCATCCCCCCCATCCTCCACTCGGGGGACACTGAGGCCCGGCTCCCAGCACAAATAGTAAATTTTTGTTAGCTTCTCTTCTGTAAAAACGCGCCCTAATGGTCGCTACATAACACCATTAACCATTGTTTCATGATTCAGGTACGGACTAACGACCAAATGTATGGCAGCAATATTACACCCCTAATACTTAATTAAATTAACAAACGAACGTGACGTAATTATTATATAGGTCGTGGTTTTAGAATATGGACGCTCACTCATCGTTTGAACTTCTAGCCACATTTGTTTAAAAATATTGCCATTTTATCCAAATGAAACTATTATAATACAAACATATCATATAGATACATATATCATAAAGAAACGATAGTACTTAGTTGCATTGCACATACATCCTTCTTACAGTATAGGATCCTTTAAACGAAGCGTGAAGAAGCATCTCACGGGCCAGCATGGCTGTGGTAACTGACTGGAAACTGAGGTTTCCCGCCCGTTATCAGAGCGATTTGAGCTTCCTCTTAGCTTTCCATCAGGCAAAAGAAAGCCACTATGCTGAGCCAATATAACAAAAAAAATACACGATTCATGGCAAAAATTCTTTGTACGTTCTGACTGTATAAATAAGTTGGCAAAAAAAAGAAAAACGTACAGAAAAAAATGGCGGACTATTTTTTAAAATACTCAGCAGTTTTATTTAGTCCCCTCCTATGTAGCTACGTCTCCCCTGTCAAGTTAAAGCTGTCTCCAAACCCCTGTAAAACTTTACGTGTGAGCGAGCGGAGGGTTCCATAATTCAAAACGAGTAAAAACACGTCTATAGAGATGCATTAATGGTTATGTATAGCTAAGTAACATTTGTACATAGGTACATCTTTACAATCTTGCATCATAAAAGCGAACGGCCTGTTAATAATAGATTTTTACTATCTCAAAATTGCTTGCACACATTACACGGACAACATCGGCAGATGTCCGCAAATAAACTTACAGAAAATCTATTATCATTATTTAGCACAGTTTAACCTGCACTGTGCAGTCGTCGACAAATAACAACTTTGAAAAATGTAATCCCATACAAAACTCAATAAATTACACGACGCTGAGTTAACAATGCTTTAATAGCATGTATATCGGTTCTCGAAATAGCAGACGAGTCGAGACCGATTTTATTAAATTACTCCTTGATGAGACCTATAATTTTAACCAGCTGCATCCATTTTATTATATCTAAGAGCAGGGCTGTAAAATAAAAAGGTGCCAACGAATGCTTTATGAATTAATTTCTTAAACACAGTAATAACTGTCTCTCAACCCGTTTAGAGCCGGGTGGATGATGAAATATTAACTACCGTTTTAATTAAGCGTTTTATGAACAAAAATGTATTATTTTATTGCAAGCCCAGTTTTTAGAGCCTTCTCGGTGTTAATTAAGAACATGCCATGCCATTTTTCAATTATAAGTTGTTTACTCTAAAAAAATTTCGTAATCTTAATCTTCTCAAGCGAAATATGAGTCGTAAAGTCCGTCAATAAAATGTAAGGTGCCTTTTTTGGATCAGATTTCACGCGAGATATCATCTTGATAATTTAAATTTTTATTGCATGGCAATAAAACCTAGCTAATTGGTCGTCCGGTTGCGAATAGACGGATCAAAAGAATATCTTACACAAAGAATCTGTTTGATCCCCTATAAAATATGTTTTAATGGATTTGCTCTATTTTTGTGTTCATAGGGGTATATAATATTTATCGTCGAATAAGCATGTTTGTTATGTTTTCTTTGTTATCCCAAACTGTTCCGTAGGATACTCGTATTATCAGATCTCTCTGTCTATTTAATTAGTAAGTTCATATTATAACCCCTTAGTTCTTCGCAGGTCTTCTCTGTTTCTTTTAAATGTGATTGAAAAGTGTGTACTATTTTTTTATTAACATTATGAATACCGTTGGTCTAGACGTTTGACTACTACTATTTTTTCACCACGTTTTGTAGAGATACTGTGGTTAGCGTTGTTCTACGTTCGTGACTCATATCATACATACGCTTAGAAAGTGTGTCTAACAAGAAGATAGCTCTTGCTTTTGGCTCAACATTACATTTACACATAAATAAAGTTCTCTTCCACCACGGCAATCATCCGCTGCAACGTCAAAGCATAAGTGGTAAAATGCTAAACAGCTTATCAAACGAAATTATGTTCCGCTGACAACTGAGAATTTCCACCAAGATTTCTACAACATGTTTCAACTCTCACGCGAACCTCATTTTATTCTGTTCCAAAGTACACGTTCTCAGCTTTAAGCTCCTTTTAAAGGCAGCCATTTATTCTTGGTACGCCGTCCATCGGCGTTTTCGGTATGAAACCGGTTCCCTCGGCTAATTTATAAATTAAACACTTAATTACAACTCGTTGGTCATTTACGCCCGCAGCGACCGCGATAAAAACTAATAGGGACCAGTTGTATCGATAATCATACATAATTTACTTTAAATTACTGTATAAGTCAGCCACCATGCGCGGTCAATAGTCGATCCCACGAAAGTGTGAGTTATGTCTTTATAGATTTTGTACAACATGCGATTAGCGTAATAGATTAAAAAACCTATCGAATAAATTAAAATTATGAACTCGATTTCGATTAACGAAAATTGCTTTGTAACGTAACTTCGTAATGAAATGTTTCGAATGGGTATCATCACGTTTCATTACGTCATTATATAAATGGATGTTTTTGTTTGCCTTTATTTCTCGATTGGCTATCGTAAAGTTTCGTATATCGAACTCTCCAAGTATTTGTATCGTTTTAGATTTACAATCGCCAGGCTGATTAAAGGTAATACGACTGATTACAAAACCCATCATTTATTTGGTAAGAAATTATACTAAATACCTGTTATCATTAAAGTTTATCCGGTTATTTAAAAATCAGGCCAAACACATAATCTGACGTCCGTTAACAGAAATTACATTGTAACGTTACAATGTAATTAAACGTTCAATAGTGACGTTAGCTTTTGCGGTGTTTTTGTTTGCCGAGGCCTGTCCATGTGGAATTGTGGAGACAGAGGCGAGCAGATAGCGGTCGGCGAGGCATTTAAACAATGTAGGCGTCGGACTAGCGTCGTTATATCGTAAATCAGTGTTGACGCGGCGGTAATTGGCGTTCGCCCGCTCCGCTCTGCTATCCGTACTGCCGCTGAATCGATTTACACTACTTGAGGTAAAGTGCATTTCTGCAAACCTTTACCTTAAAAAGGCTTCTTGTTTATTTGCTTGCCTTCATAATTTACTTCTTCTCTTTACAATAGAATACAATTCAAAACCTTCCTGCCATATCCTTTGAACGAAGTGTGAATTACCATCTTGTAGGCCAGCAGAGCCGTGGCAACTGACTAGAAACTAAAGTTTTTGTCCCCCGAATGGGTTTTTAGCTTTCCATCATAGTCTTTGTTCTTTCTTGTGATGGATAGATCATTGTGGTGCATAAAACAAACTATTGAGTAACGAATGTAACATTACAGTATAATTTTTCAAGAGATCTTTCTGGGCTCGTACATGCGGTTATTTTCTGAAGTCATAAGTGTGGTGTGGACCAGATAGTCTCTACAGACAGTTGTATAGTGAATAGCATTGCCGGACCATCAATAGCTTGACTAGCGATCTATAGCATTGAACCTCAATACTGACATTACTATCAATAGTATCGGCTATGATTCGCTAATTGATACGGTGAAACTATCGTCATATCAAAAGCGTCAGCAGGGAAATGCAACTACCATCTCTCAAAGACGTGCCGGATTGTGATTGTGTGGCTCCATATCAAACCACCACAAATTATCTTGGAAGATTTCATCCCCCTCGGTCTTTTTTCTGGCGGAATGCGTAAGCTTCATGAACTCTCTTCCACCGCGTCAGATTCGCTTCACCAATTGGACTCTGCCAAAAATGTCAAGGGATATAAGGCGACCTAGCATCTTCTCGCTCCAAGCCACCCTCTCTTACCCGTGGTGTATACTGATGAATAACTCTGGCAACCGACTGGTGGGCCAGTGGTGGCGGTATAAGCATCACAGTGGGAGTCGTAGCTAAATACCACAGGCCAATGACGGGCAGCGGCGTCAGCGTCAAGCGCGAGAGAGCTATGTCCAGCAATGAACTACAATAGGCTGATGATGATGATCAGTAGTATCGATACTAACTGCGTTTGATCATCTATCCATCGCTAGGGGACGAGCAACACTACGAGCAAGTGAACAATGTAGGCGTCGTTATATCGTAAATCAATGTTGATGCACGCGGGAGCAATTGGCACGGCCGAGTATTCTATTCATGTTTCACGACTGCATTGGGTTCGTTTGAAGTGTTATAAACAAAAGACGTATCTATCAAACCGCGTTACTCTTTTCTTTTAAATATTATCACAGCTCTGCTATTGTAATAAATTTAAATATAAAAGCGTCCACCGCAATTAAAAATAATAGTAATAAATAAATGCCAAGCAAAGGGACTGGTCTGGGTGTTTAAATTTGTATTTAAGTCACTATATATTTGAGTTGCCTTCGTTGAATCTGATAACCATAACATAAGTGTTTAAAACTTTTTACTTTGGTAATTTGGTATAGGAGCAATGTATGTAATGCTGTGTGATACAATTGATACCAAA
Source organism: Conogethes punctiferalis (assembly GCA_031163375.1). NCBI lineage: Eukaryota > Metazoa > Arthropoda > Insecta > Lepidoptera > Crambidae > Conogethes > Conogethes punctiferalis. Next base: position 4,639,284 of record CM062094.1, read on the forward strand.
AATCGAGTGTAAACCTCTTTTGAATCGCGTGTGTTTATGCATTTACTTTTATACTTTTTGAATTTAGAATTCCAGTGTTACGTTTTTATATTTAGTGTTTTGTTTTATGAGAATAAACTGTTCGTGAAAACTAAGCGGGAATGAACTTGTTTAGAGCTCATCACTGCGGTTGTCGGCGCAAACTTCAGATGTCAACAATGTAATCCCAGTTGTATCGTAAATAGTGTCGATGCGGTAGCAGTAATTGGCGCTCGATTGGTACACGGAGCATCGATGCCGTGCTGAATCGATTTAGACGGCCGTGTGAGCTCGCTTCGCTGTACAAAATGGCATTTTGATACAGTTATGGTTCTAGATTATATTGTGTTGTGAATGTGATCCATCAACTATATTGTAATGCGAGCTTTCGTTTATAACAGTAGCCGGTGACTCTCTACATTCATATAAGGTTATGGAAAAAGGCTGAAAGAGTATGGCTTAGACTAACTTGATTTATTTTCATTCATCCTGCTTTGTTTTCTATATTTATTTGTATTTCGGTAGAAGCGTTTCTAGCTGCTAGGCTGCAGGCTTGTAAAATAAATCCTGATAACTGTATTTTCTGTGATGGACCTAAAAGATATTTTGTGCAATGATAGTAAGTAACACCTAAATTGGAAAGATTGATAAACAATGAGTGTTTTTATATTTCGAGTTTAGCTATAACATTAGTATTATTTGCCGATGCTTGAAAAAGCGGCACAATTAAATTAATCAATTAAAAAATACATAGGCACAAGTCCGACAATTAAACCTTTAAGACTTCGGTCTTCACAGTGCGTTAGTAGATTAATACTCGAGATATCGACAATAAATAATCGATAATGGATCAAACGTCCCGCCTCTTCGATAGTTCTCATTTAGACTCATTTCGACACCGGAGCCCGGTCCTCCCACGAACCTCTTCAATTTCATCACGTGACTAGGCAACTGTTCATTTAAACATCATTTATCTACATTGACATGTGTTACGTGTTATTCACGGATAATTACTTTCAATTAAGTCTTCGTATTGTCAATGTGTTGCGTAAGGTTTGTACAAGATCGTATTAACGACTGTGTGTGATCGGTATCGAAATGTAGGCCAATAGAAAGCTTAGACAAATGAATTAAATTTGACAATTCACTTAGTAGTTTATTGTTTCTTTTATTAAGCGAAATGCCAGTACCTATTTACATAATAGGTTATATGGGAATGTATTCATCTAACAATTCAAATTGCTAACGATGTCTTTCAGCAAACATAGCTTTATAGCATGTCAGCTATGGATTGATGTTTAGCTTATATAATAAAACTAGCATGTTGTCTACATGTCTACTGAATGCACGCACTTTACCGCCACGTTCCATGCCAAAATCGTTCTTTTAATAATACTTTATAAGAAAATAACATGGAGGTGCCGTCAATAGTTCACTTCAAATTTGTTATCTAATAAGTTCAAAGGACCACCGCATTCAGAAGTGACAGTGAAGCTTAGCCTGTTAAACAGAAACTTGATGCAACCAGAACAATGTTGAGATGACGACTAACGTTACGGAATCCAAAAAAAGTCCCGACCATTTCCACAACGGACCACCAACCCCCGTTCGACGCCAAATAAAAAAGGTCTTTACATTATCGCAGCGCTATAAAAACAGTAAAATAAAAACGCTGACGACATAATTGATACAACGCAGTGCGCGAGCCGTCCGCAGCGCCATCTGTCGCACGTACCGCTCGTAAAACGTACCGGCTAATGTACGGGGGCGACGTAAACGCGCAACTATCGGGTAAGCAACACATAAATCCAACGTTCTCGCAGCTAGATGCTACTGGAGAATACCTAGTTCAGATATATTCCTTTTTGAACCACTTCAGTATTCTTCCTCTACATCCCAACTTTAGCTGTCCAAGCCGACTTTAGCTTTTAGACCATAGGATTGCTGAATACTATTGCTGTAGGGTTTGTAAAAATCATGGAGATTAATCTTTTGGTCACTGATTTATTTTATTTATTTATTTAGAACAACCGACAAGTTTACACCGATACAGTATTGCCTACATTATTTGCTTAAATAAAAATTCGAACTAAGTGTGAACTTAATTATACGCTGTTACGGTAAAAAAAGACTAAGAAGCAAGATAAAAGCCAGAAACTCCCGAATCCGAAGCGCATGTTATATAGGTATGCAACATTCCAATAACACAAAATTAAATAAAAGTATTTTTTCCCGTTTATGCTTTGTAAGAACTGCGGGTCACAATGCTAAAAAACATAGCATGCAATCGATGATCAGATTATGTCAGAATACTGCACTACTTATCCTGATGTCAACTATGGCAAGTGAACATCTTAAGCTCAAATAACTGAGTCATTGGTAGCCGTACCTACTACTCCTGATGATTAAAATTTGTCAAGCCATGAGTTCATCTTCGAAATCTAATGAACTTCAGCAATAGATTAAAACTGTTCTAAATGCTGATATAACTATCATTCGTAATACTGCATTATATTGTTGTTGTAAGTATTTTTTATTACCCATAATTTCTAAAGTCTTTCTAAATTAAACTAGTCTGCGCTGACAAAAAGGTAAAAGATCAATAACCACTTAAACACGAATTCAAAACACAAAATGGTAAACTCGTTTGTTTTTTGTTCAACAAAGGTGACCGAAATGTTATGTTCAATATTGGTTTAAGCATATGTTTCAAATACCCAAGAGCCAATAGTTTTAGATCTAATTTGTATAACCTCTTAAAAATGGCTATTATTGTTACGGCAATATCAAAAACAGAATATTTCGTAGCAATAATTATTGTAACTACTGCCAAAACTACAAATTCATCGTCCCAAAGAGACAGAGGCCATCCGCAAATGTATTTATCTTCTGTGAACGCTCCAATCCGCAGAGTAATCTTCTTAACGGGGATGTATTAAGTTGTTTTTGAAGGAGCCTTTGAGGAATTATTAAAATTTTGCTGTCGCCACTCATCGGGAGGTCTCATAATGACATTCGTAATAGCCCGTTTACACTCGCGTGCGAGTGACGAGGCGAGGCGCGAGGCGAGCGACGAGGCGAGAGTGTGAACACTCGCTCGCGCCTCGCCTCGCGCCTCGCCTCGTCACTCGCAGCGCTCGCGTCGCGAGCGGTTTTTTGGTCACGAGTCAAAGGGCCTCGCGACGAACGCGAGCGGGGTGTTTACACTCGCGCTCTCGCTTCATTCGCGGTTCAGCGTTGTGCCGCGCAGGTCGTTAAAATGGATGCGTCTTATGAGGAAACATTTAGATTTACTGGAGCATTTCAAAGGGAACCAATAGGCTATTATGGCTAAATTTTTTTAATTTGTCCGTCTTTTAGCTTATTCATAAATAAAAGACACGTATTTTTCCTTTTTTCAATTAAATAAACAATACCAAAGATACAAGGCATCAAAAGTTAGGAGTGGGAGTCTTTGACGTAACTCGCTCCCGTAAAAATGGTTCACCGAGTGACGTCACGCGTAATTTCAACGGGCTATAACTTTGGAAGTTTTAGTCTAATTTACAAATAAAAAAATACGTGTCTTTTATTTTTGAATAAGCTAAAAGACGGACTAATTACAATTTTTAGCCATAATAGCCTATTCTGTGGAACCCAAAAATAAATACTATAAAATGAACTAAAAAGTAAACGATGCGTGGAAGAGGTTGTCATTACAAATGAAATGAATAGACCTTTAATTGATTTAAAACATAAGACATTTTACTTTTTTATTTGTATTTAATGTGTGTAGTTCAATAAACCATGACTTGTTGCCGCTAACATTTCGACGTCCTCCATTGTCGCGAGCTCAAAGACAACTGAACTCGTGACGAGAGTGTAAACACCTAGCTCGTTTCGGGGGGCGTGGCGCGAACCACGAGGCGAGGCACGAGGCGAATCGCGAAGCGAGAGTGTAAATGGGGTATTAGGGTTGGAGCTAGAATGAAGGTAGTTATTACAGTGTTCTCCACGACGCCGCGTAGAACACTGTAATAAAGTGTACTTAAAGTAACAGGCATTATAGAAAAGAAAACAAAGAGGTACTCTACCGCTGGTCGATGCATGTCGAACTTATTTTTTATAATTTTGATTCCGGCTGGTAAAAATTCAGCGAGCAGATCCATCATTTTTTCTTAAAAACAAATAAACATACAGACAGGTTTTATACTTGTCAGAACCTTCTTGGTATTATGCGGTATATTAACCTCATTCCTTTGCGATCGCGTGACAAATCGGTACATTAATTCGATCGAAGTTCCGAATACCAAAATAATAATTCAGGATGTAACACATTGTGTAAATGATGGCCATTGTCGTTGCTTTTATTTCAGCAATTATGACCGGCCACAACGACATCTTGGCGTGGAATTAGGCCATTATCCGAGGCGTTGTTGCGTAAACGGGAGTTGGAAACTCGACATCAAATCTATGGCGCAGTAACTGTACTTCGAGTACAATAAGGAAATTGATATGAATCTTTCATTCCGATGTTCGGCGAGACTTTAAGACGAGTTGATTAAATGTGGGAGCACCGTACTCAATCGGAACAGATCGCGTTTATTTTATATTTAATCATTAGTTAAGAAGTTTAGCTCTTGAAGAGCTACGCTTAGTAATATTTTAGTTGCCTTGGTTACAATTTTAAAAAGTGATCTTGGACTATTTTCAATTTTGGACTTATAATTTTACAACATTCGCTCTTTACTTTGGCGCCATTACATGTTTCACGTCTCTTCAAAAGACCCAGGATTATGCAAAGAATGGAACACGTGTGATGGTTTCACAGTCTTGCGTTTGTTTATTGTGTGATATTAAGTATATTGCGAGGCAAATTTCGTGTACCGCAGTAGCATACAGTGGGACATCACAAACAGCGGTCCATTTGTCGACGCGGCCGTGTAGCCTTTATTCCTGCAATTCTGAGCCGCAGTGACAATGAGAGAGCGCAATATCCTGCCGCAAACGACGGAAGTAGGGTTGCAGTGAACGGCCACTTTTGTAGTTTTTCAAATTAGAACGTGGTTGAAGATTTGCAAACGGTAAAAGCTATTGTCAGTTTAGTTAATAGGACAGATAAAGGCATTTGTGGAGTATGGATTCATGGAAATGTGTCAAAGATGGAACTATTGTCATCGTCAGATCGGTCATTAATTACTCACTTCTTTTATTACGTACGAGTACTATTTCATACTATTCCCATCCAATAACCGTTCTGAATAAGTTTTAGATTAATGCTAGTTGCAATTTTAACTATTTTTATTATGCTATCAGATAGCAAGGCCGCCTAGGATGCTACCATCTTAGTCATTAAGGAAATAAAAAGAAAAAATTGGACATTAACAGATTCGCAGAAAATAACAGATTCTATAAAATAAATGAAACCGAAATATCTGTTTGGTAGATATTATGGTCTTTAATGTGTTTTTGTTTTGTATACAGCCATACCATAATGTCTACTAGGTTTTTTTAGTAGGTACGCTATTTTCATAAAGTAAATTTAATTCTGTTAAATACTTTTCTCAAAGTTTCTTAGTAAACGTGTGACGCGTTTTTGTGAAAGTTAATTAAACGTTATCATATCTCAGAGAGCTTGGTATTTATAACTCTTTTGATAACAGACCAAATAAGAAGAAGAGTTTACATGAATAAGCTACATAATACGATCATATAGTTGTTATCTTATATTTCTGCAAATATAAATATTCATAGTCATTCACAACTTCACACATACTGTTAAATGCACTGGAAAATAGCTACATATAATTAAATTATAATCTTTTAGTGAGGATAATGACATGAAGTTGCCTATTATAATATGAAATCTTCTTAAATACATATTGTACTCTGTTATAAATATATTATGTAACATATAAACCTTGTATGTTGCCTTCTTCTTATTAAATAACTAGTTTATATCTAAAATGCAATAGGCTTGTTTCCATAAAAAAATTTATTAGTCCGTCTTCTAGATTATTAAAAAATAAGAGATACGTATTTTTTAATTTGTAAATTAGACCTAAAATTACAAAGATATAGCCCGTTAAAGTTGCGCGTGACGTCACGCCGTGCGGCATTTTGTCGCACGGCGTGACATCAAAAACCCCCACTCCTAAATTTTGTTGCTTTGTATCTTTGTTATTTTGTGTTTAAATTAAAAAAGGAAAAATACGTGTCCAATATATTTTTATAATCGAAAATACGGACTAAACATAATGTAAGTATTTTGACCCTGGTAACATCGCTATTAAATACCATATGAAAGTGCAAAGTCCCATAAAATGGTTTTCTATTATATTCTCGACAAGGGCTCAACTTGCCTCCTGCAGAGGGGGAAGATATTTAATCCATCATCGTATTAACAGATGAAAATTGTTAGTTTGAAACGGGGATGAACGAGGGGTGGTGGAGAGTCATTGTGGACAACCCTGCATCAAACCAGCTACTTTTGTCACCACTGTAGCTTGCTCTTTGATCTCGCAAATGTCCCTGTACAAAAGCAAACACGAATCAGTTTGCTTTACTATTAACTATTTATAGATGTGCACTTATTTCGCAGAAATAACCATTTATTATATCTCCACTTATTCACTTGTGTTAATTTCGATAACCAAAGCATAATGATAAGCGAATGATATCTTGTTTCGATAAATATGACGAGATAAAGTGGAATTAATTAGCAAGTACAGTCGTCGACATATCAAGTAGACAAATAAGCTTGTGCGTACTTGCTGGAAAGTAATTTTGTTTTAATATATAAAGAAATCTAGCACGTAATTTTGTTAGGCAACACTTAAATGATACCTTTATGAAAATAGGTTCTTAAACATGCTGTTTCCTAAAGTTACTGTTGGTTTATTTACCGCATTCATAATCCTATAAGTCCTTAAAAGTTTTATTACGTTTGGAAATATGTAGTGATTCATTTCCACAGACAGTAAGTACGTCTATATGATGATGATGATCATCGATTTCCTGGACTTCTTTATTGTGTTTTCATACAAACCCAATATAACGGGTGGGTACCCGTATGCCATATTTAAAAGTTGTAATAACGCATTTTATCTAGACATCTGATATTTATAATTGCATGTTGACTGTACAAAATGCGGCTTCCAATAAAAATATTTTTTTATCTGTTGCAGGTAAGACGAAACTGGCCTGGCAGGTGAGGTTTTGCTCTGTTTGCGGTCTTCAATGGACATGTGTGAAGTTTATTATTACTCGTTTTATTGCTGATAAACTGGTCTATGGAGGAGACTCCGCGGGGAGTGTTGTCACCTTTCTGGTAAGGCTTAATGACACGGGTAATTATTATACTCGCAGCGCAGAGTCGAGGCCGTGCATCAGAGCCTTATAGGTCCGAAAAGGTTTCTCGATGCATCGGTGAGTGCAATTACTGTAATCGATTTATCGTATCAGACGCTGTTTCGAAACTGTTTCCTTTTGGTTTGTCCGTTTAAGGTCAGTTAAAAGATGTGCGTTAATTATGCATTCGAAATATTTTATAGTAGTGAATATATTTTAATGCAAGCTATTGTGCAGTAAAAGCTACATGGAACCTATACTTAGCAAGTGTAAATAAATATAAATATCAGACAACATCACATACATTGCTCCGATCTCAAAGTATTACAAACACATATAAATACTTACAAACACAAGTGTTCATCACACTAATGTTTGTTCCGGGTGGGAATCGAACCCACGACCCTTTGTTCAGAAGGCAGGGATCACTACCAATTGTACTAAGGTGTACAATTTGGGCCGGAACAGAATCCAACATAAGTAATTTTATTATATGTCTACCTTATCATTTGTTTATCAAAATGATTCAGCAATATCTAATCAGTCAAAGGAACCGCACATTTATTCACACGAGGACATCTTAATACGATTATTTATCAAAGAAAAAAATCTATAAATGTCTGATAATTATATTCAACGTACCCACTTGTCTATAGTTCAAATGTCTGTGGGGAACACCCCAATGTCGTTATTTAGAGAAAAAAAGCTCCACATGTGTCATTAATTTTCTCTCCGCTTGAAGGTTACTGATACGCCACGTGTGTGTTGAAATGCCATCGTTGTCAAAGTATAGACTTGATTTCGACCCGAATAACAACACGTTGTTATTCCTAACGATGTTATGTATGATACCCAAATAAAAACAAAAAATGTCAATACTACCGCTAAAATATTTTAAAATTAGAACGATAAATATTGGCGGGGCCATTAGAGAGGCGGAATATGTCGGCGCGTCGGTTTCGACCTCTTTATACCGAGACAATAAAAGCAATAAAACCCCCGCTATAAACCGCGTCGCCCGGCGACTTTATCTACACTAAAATGAATCAATCAGCCATCAACGGTTCGCTCTCTCGCTTTATCGCTCCCATTCGCATTGTGCCGATGAAATCTCTGGCTCCCGAGATCAACCTCCGCTTCGTCGACGTCTATTATTAACTTTACACACTCGGCAGCTATTAGAGAATAGGTCAGAGTGACAATAAAAACAGATGATAGTGTCTCGAGTCGTGTACGCAGTTGCTTATTATGTAGGGTTGATCAGCCGATGAAGTCACCACACCTCACGAACTGAATGACAATGATGTTAATAAAATTGTCGGCCTCGGGACGGATAGTTGACCTTTGCGTTTGAACACATTTGTTGTTCGAAATAAAAATTGTAGCAGTAGAATTTAAAATGTGTGTGTGTAAAAAAGTCTAAAAATGTTAACAAAAGCTACAAAAAGGTTTTGTAGTGTTTATGACAGGGCGAATTACGTTTCACATAGGACTGAAGTAAATATATTGGGCTTGGCTGAGCTTACAATGTAAAAGTTAGAGCAATTAAAATTTGGGTTCAACGATACAACAGAGCAGAGAAAACACATTTCTGTCATTTTACTGACTAGGCCGTATGGTACCTGCTGACACGATCGACTTTAATAAGTTATACGTCGTAATTAGCTTCTAAACGCATTTACAATTCTTTTATTCATGTGAAATTGTAAAACAGAAACGACGAGAAAGAAGAAAATGGAAAATAACAAAATCTGAAGTCGTAGCTTTACGTAATTAACTTGCATGCTCGTCTGGCGCCGTGTCAGAAAAAGCATTATGTTTTTCATTTTTACGAGGACTATTTGCTTATTTTTTCACGAGCAAACATTATCTTCCACCTCACGCTAGCATACACGATCCGTGCACTTCAACCGTATTAATGGAGGTTTAAAATGGCTGTAATAAATAGCAATTCGCCACGGCGTTATTGTTATGAGTGGTAATGCGTGTCCTAATGTGGGCTAATGCGGCCACGCTCGGCTGAATAGGCCTGATGCGACTCGCTTACACCCGGGTAAAGGTTGTCGCGTTACCACGAAAAATGTACACATTTTATTTTATGACGACGATCTACTCACCTACCCGTGTTATGGGGGCGCCTAGACAAAATATATCTTCATTTATTTGTGTCAAGACAGATATTTGAGCGCTTAAGGAAATGATACATGACGTGATTTAATGCGTAAATTGTGGCATTTGTAGAAAATGTTATTACTTGTGTACTTACTAGTGTCTTCGTTTTTGCTAAAATCGATACTTTCATCGGCAACACATAAAAAGAAGACAGAGTTCAAGATAACTTTCTATACGTTGGAATTTGTCATTCTGCTGAACATGGGTAGTTAATATTTAGCACCTGATTAATGTAAAAGTAGCATTCAGCATGTTTTTGTGTGATTTGTCTTAACAAATTGATCTATTTGCCAATAAAGTGCGTTATTTGTTGCGTTAATTAATGTGTATCAAGTAATAAATAGTAACAGCAGATTTGACATATCGCCTGCTAAGCAAGTATCACATAGTTACGTTACTACAAGACTTTATAAAACGATATTTCTGCAGTCACGCACATAATTCTGCTATTTCTTATACGAAGTTGCCAACCACACCTGGGAGATTACTTTCTTCTTCACGCCAAATTAAACACACAAACAGATAGTATCTAGGATGGAACGACAACCCTACAACGAGGCACAATGGGCTTGTAAGTTCACACGCATCGTCAAGTCGACAAACAATGACACGATAACGTTTTTACAACTCATATAAGGTTTATGTCGAATTCACAGCCTAGCCGGGGCACCGCGGTACGTGTAAATTTGTTCAGCGATATGATAAACGCAGTGCAAATAGTTTTCTGCTTGCAACGTGGATATTTTTACTCTTTAATAATAAGCATAATAAGTGGGTTTCGTTTATATGTTATTTTACTCCTCTACTATCATTTGAGTGTATTGAAGTTTTGTGTCTAATAATGATGGGCAAAGTTTAAAGCAAAAAAGTACTACTAAATGTGGGTGAGATACAATCCCTATTGTTTGAGTTCTATTTCATTACACAAGCAACCGTTTCATTTACATTAGAACTTAACAAATGTTATGCTAACAAAAATAGATTTATGTAAATTAAATCACAATGCTGCCAAGAGCCTAACATTTTGTTCTAAACGCTTTGTTAACCTCTAATCTAGCAATTTTGTTGCCAGTAATAAAAGAAGTTTGATTGATCATTGTAATTTACATGTATTCGAGACTTGTCCCCCAAGGCCATGTTTCAGTACTCTATCTTAATCGATTTGTGATAGATGATAGTGACTACATTGATTTACTATCCTTATCTCACCTATATAACCTTCTTTATTTCTTTTCTTTCATATACCTATGTATTTCGAATATCGAATGTAGTACATGAATAAAAAAAGCACTTACGCTGTCTGATATTACACATGCAAATGAAAACATGATTATTTTAGCGCTAAAAAGACTTGTGAAATGTTGAAAGTACCAGGGCGGCAGAAAGGCGGTGGAACATAACAAAATATAAAACCAGCGGAGGTAGTTCCGCAAGGACCGGTCATTTGCATCGCAGCTTTTCCAGGAAATTGCTAGTGTAGCCGCGTTGTACGCAGTCTGGATACTAACTACACGGCGATTACGAGGATTTACAACACATTGAACCTTATGTTTTAGCGCAAAAGATTGTATGTTAATTGAGAGCGCTTGTTTGCATTGGGAAATGATAATGTAATCAAATTATTAAGTTTCGAGCTGCTAATACGACAAATTATAGTCTTTCTTGACGTACTAATAATTGGTTTCGAAGATTACTGACATCTTTTTGAAAGTGAAATGCTCAACGCAAATTGTTGTAGCTTAGTATGTATTTTATATATTGATATCAAATATATATATTCGTATACACATAAATTATAGTACGTGGAGCATAATTCTTTTTGCGAGAAGTTCTTTTTTTCATAAAACAACACTTCTTAAAAAGGAAGTCTTCCTTTTTCAAATCAGATAAAAATGTACCAGAACAAAAACAGATTATTAAAATTAATGACCTACCAACAGTGTAATACAAACGATGTTCTCAAACAAATACTAAATTAATATTGGCTTAGGATAAAGCAATCGAGCCGTGAATTTGCCTTGTCATCAATCAACCTCTCGCGAATAAGTGGCTCGTAATCTTTATGCCCATAAAGTATATCGAATGAAAACATACTTACAAAACGCAATTAGTTTAATCCCGAGATAAAGTCCATCTGATCTATTAGACCGTCCAATCGCTTGTAAGATCTGGCGGCGTGAGTCGAGTAGAAATTATTTCTTCACTCTGTATTTATGTACTCACCGTGTTCAGTTTAATATTTTTTTCATAAATTCTCTTTTTTTATCGCGCTTTGTGTGGCTGTTTACATTATTTTTTTAATACAAAGCTGTTTATCAGCCATTATTAATCTTGAATCATTACCATTTCGCATGATAGGTCGTATTCTGTACTGTATCGTATTTAGAGCATTAACTTCTATTATATTAAGTCTACAGTAATTTTAACGCCTACCTAGCGTAACTTTTAAATTGATCTGTTTTTAAAGACAGTGTTTGAAATAGTAGTTTACATTGCGCGTACATTACGCGTTGTTAAACACTTTTTTTAATTAAGACTCAATTTTAGGTACGAAAGAATTGAGAAACGTTCGTACACTAAAAGTCTACACTTTCATAAAACAACAAAGGTTTAAAGTTTATGTTTAAATACGTACTTACTTGCCAACTTTCTTGGAGATTTAATCGTTACGCTGAACACGTTTTTTTGTATTTTGTTAGTTTTGTAAATTAACTAAAATGCTTTGTAAATTGGAAACTATTAACGGTAACTTGGAAATAACGCTCGCTATGGCTTTTTAACAAATTGAAATAACCTTTAATTACAGTACGGCGGTTACAGTTACCGGTTTTATAGGTTGTAATTGAAAACTTTAATGGCGGCATTATAAGTAATTATTTGTTTTAAATGGAACTCGTTCAACAGTACTGTTTATGTACGAGTATATCGGATTGTTACCGTTTGTTAATCGATTTGTATATTTTAATTGGGAAGTTTCTCATATAATTTGTGTATTACTGTTTCATCGGTCAAATAAACTTTGTTAAATATACGTCATGATACTCGTAACTCATTCTGAATACCAATATGTCTGATTACGAAGAACAGACGGGGTTTCAATTTCGTCCGATACTATTTTGTATAACTTATATGAAAGGTACACTTTAGAACATTTTTATTTACGTTTTTTAATACATCTAAATGGCTTGATGTGTTCTATCTAATGACTCCGCTTTCAATGCTTGCCAAATTTTTAATAATAGGCAATACGATTCGACCTCAATTTCGCATTGTGTAAGATATTTTTCCCTAATCTGATTTGTCGGTTACGAATTCTTTTCAGGTCGAATCAATTATTTAAAAACACTATAAAATTCGTCGTCACGGGCAACTAGTGCCTTATAAATAAATAACTTTAGTCTTCGTACTACGAGGAATTTAGCCAACAATTGAAAGTACATATTTGTTCAGCTATTCAAACGTGAGCATGTATCCTTAGGCAAATACAATAAGTCTATGCGCGCCGCCTTTAGCGATGTAGTTATGTACTCGTACTGACGAGTACATCGCCGGTTTAGTGGCCAACATCTGTTGACGATTAACAGGCCCTGGGTTTGGCCGAAAGTTTTAAATTACTTACTCAATTACTTTGCAAGAGACTCCTATTAGACTTATATTTCAGTTTCAGTACCAGGAGTTAAGAAACGGGCAGCAGTGTTTATCTGGGTACACATAAAACCTACTGCGGTCATGAACCCGCTAGCCAAGCGTGGTGACTAAGGCAAATCTTTCTATGTCCAGCAGGCTAATGATGATATTATGATTATGGACATTATTCTTAGCTTATCATCGTAAATTGACTCGTTGTTATTTAATTATAATCTGAGTGTCCTACAGTGTTGCACACAGAGTAACACTGTTCCATCCGTCTAAATCGGAGCTCCGTGCAATAGTTACTGCAGAAATGTAGGATGTTCATGAATAGTAAATGTTTTATGACGCCGCCGCTAAACAACAATGTACCCTGCAGCGCTTATAACACCGCTTTTAAAATTTTAATGCCGTAATTTGCGGCCAGAAGTGTGCTCGCGACGTACTATTGCAACAGACGCTTTGTGGCTGATGTAATTCACTTTACTACCGTCCCCGTACAGAGAAAATAACAGTAAAGAAACAGCTTCCACGCTTACATTCACGCGTTCATAAAATCTGAGCACTCAGTGCGCGAACTCTCTCGTTTGATCTCATAATTGCGATACCGAGCGCGAAACCCATTTCAGGGCTAAACTAGAAATGTCTCACTGTCGTGTTCTCCATTATGATTTACGATACCTGTGTTTGTTCTCTATTACTTTTACCTCTATAAACCTGTTATTAACGCGAGTGCACGGCGCGAGTGGCGTGTTTTAATTATTTAATGAATGTAACGGCCGACGCATGGCGGCTCGCCCGCGGCTTCCGTCCTCTAAATGTGCCTCTAATTACACAGCCCTACTTTTAACTAATAACTCCACAGTGGGAACAAATCGCCCGCTCTAATTTCAGCTGCCACTATGATCCGTACACAATCACCCCACGCAACAATCTAAATTGCCACTTTTATTTTGTTAGTCGTCGTTTAATTTCATTAAATCTAGAGGGCTTCCGAGTTCCCTTGTCGAATCAAAGTTTGGAGCCTCGCTCCGAGTTTTATCTCTGTATAAATTGTGTTAGTTAAATTTTCTTTAACTTCGGCACCGTAACCGTTTCTACGAATTGAAGTTCGACAATTCTTTACGAAATTAATAAAGTTTTAATTGAATTCAGTCGGAAAGCAATTTCGGTTGATGTCGGGCCGGACCCGTCTACCGTTTGAGAGCTTAATGAGCGTTTTCTATGTGCGTTCCGGAACGTTATATCTTACTCTTGACAATGCGGTGCGATGCCGGTTTCTGGTCACGTGTACACAATTCTTTTGTTCGTATGACACGAATCCGCGGCCCCGCGGTCCGTCACGATGGCTATCTGAGACATCCCAATGAGTATTTCTTGTTAAATCAGCTATACCGCTGTCGTTCCTTTTAAAAGGCTTTCTTGCTCTATTGTTTGGTATTCTATTTGAGTGCACCTATTTGTGCTCGCTCTTTATTGATATTGATATACGTAATTGAGTAGCCACACAGCGTTCCCGAGATCCAATGTCGGTAAATCAGAGTTAAGGCTTTCTTTGCCTCCTCAGATTTATGGCTCGGCACTTCGGCCGTCTCTCCTTGTCTCGCGGTATTCCTTTACGTTCGTACGTGTCAAGCGAGCCGCATTTTTTGCTCTACTTTACAACCGGCATTATCAATAACGTATGTAAGTCGTGACTCAGTAGCACTAATGTTTATAATAACTCACCTCACAGAAACATTCGCCGGCGGTTTTATCGAAACAAATTTCTCAAGAGCGTTATGAATATGACGGGAATAAATGAGATGTCTTGTTGAAATAGTGGGACGATAGTGCGAGCAATCGATCACGCCGGAGTACGAATTGCAACATTCATATAGATTTCCCCGGGCCTTCCCACTTTTATCCCGGAGATTTATTCCCTCTCGCGACACCTCTTGGCCCTTTGAAGTTGGTAGATGGGGGAATAAATTCTTACCGAGCTCCTTCGTTGTTTTTAATTAAAACAGCATAAAGTTTTACGGTTTATGGAATTAAAGTTTCTTATTTTCCGAGTGCTTTTGCATTTGAGCTTCGTTTTTTTTGTAATAATATTTTATGCTTGCAGTCTTAGTGGTTTATGTTCACTTGTATTAAGTAATTTCGATATTGAATAGGGTATTTGACTATGTTTGACCTTGTATTAGAATTACCAGTTTTCTCAATGTTTAACTGTGTTAAGTCATTTGAATTAGAATTATACATTTCATTTTATTATTTTGTTACTAATCTTTGCTAATGACCATGACTCACATTCACAATTACGTACTCAACTGTAATCATGTTTCATAAATAGCTGGTTGTTTAAAGCTCATCAGATGTTTGATATGTCCTTATGTAATAAATAATAATGCCTGCTGCATAAAATAATTATCTTATAATGTTATTTCTTGTTATTTAGATAAAAGACAGAGTTAAAAGACGACCAAGTATTGCGCTTTTCCCTGAAAAAACAAAGCTTCTATACTGTATATGTAATTAAAAAAATTACGACTTTTTAGGGTTCCGTAGCCAAAATGGCAAAAACGGGACCCTTATTTATTAATTAATCAAGGCAACACAGACTAAATGTAAAAAACAACTAAACATTCTTGTCTAATCTAAATTATACAAGATACGTAGGAACTAAACGTAAAAAAATAAACTTTATCGAATCTTAATTTGAAATGAGATAAAGTATTTTGACCCTTCGAATTTCGAACACCTCAACACATCGAACATCGCCGTGACATCGATCTAATGAGCGCCGGCCGTTAGTCCACTCCCGATCCCGATACAGGGTGCGAGGCCATTACGGGAGCATTGTCGGCGGCGAGCCGGTCTAATCCGCCGCGCGATGCCGGACGCGCCGCAATAACTATACACTGTCGACCGCGAACGTCTGCCATCTTGTACTCGACTCGTGTAGGGATGCGACAAATGTATGACTTCACTAGGAGTTTGTTATTATCATCATCAGCCGCATTGCAGTTCACTGGATATAGTTCTCTCCAATTGTACGCCAACTTGGTGGTTACACATCTGGAGGGTTTACCCATGAACGCCTTGCTAGGCAGGCGGATTGCTGGTCGTAGGGCGTAGCTTCTCGCCCCGGCAACTCTGCTGCCCGTTATCGGTCTGTAGTATGTATTTAGCTACGGCTTAAAAAGACGATAGGTAAGCTCCCTTACATCAAACAAGTTATTAATTTATTAGTAGGACTATCAGGAAACATCATGATAGCTCTTGAGAAATTAGTCCAACTGAGCTTTGTAACCGAGTTAAATTCGTTAGTCATCATAAATTTAAATGCATACGTAGATAGTGATATAATCTTGTTTAAAGCATTTCTGGTTTATTTTCTAATTTTACTAGTAATCCATTATTGCGTCTATCAATCTCAATAGTTTATCTGCTATTTGCCTATGTAGGCGTTTAGTTTTGTGTAGTTAGCGAAGCAAGCAAGCTATCGTTTCGAAAATAAAACAATTAACGTCGAATAGCACACGCCATAACGAAACAATTATAGTTTATAATTTTTTTATTCGAGCAAAAAGCACATGAAATGTGGGTGCATTTGAAGAGACGAAAATGCCGGACATCTGTCAACCCTAACCCAAATCCCAGACGCGATGAAATATTTAGCTCTCCCTCACATCCCCGCTGTCACCGATTCGCCCCGTCTCCCTCGCTCACCCTCGGGCCTTACAGACGAGCGGAGCAAGCAATTTTACTGAATTTCGTAGGGGAACACGATAGCATGATTATCTCGAGAAACAGCTTTCATGTGAGTTCTTTAAGCATGTGCTTAAAAACTCTTTATATTGTTGTGACGTGAATACATCACCGATGTTTATTATGTTTGCCACATTAAATATTAAACAATTTTATATCTATCAGTGCTTCCATTATCGATAGGCTATTTCTATACTATCAACACGATACAGTCAAAAAGCTACTTGTATTATTATTTTTTTACTGTAAGGCTAGGCGCGCTGGTGACTTTTTGTCACCGTGACAGTCGTTTCATCTCTTTTGCACTTTTAAAATGATAAGAAAAGAGATATCTGTCACGGTGACAAAAAAGTCACCAGTTTGCGCCTAGGGGTAAAGTATAGGGGATCCGTTTTCGTCTGATGTAAAAATAGAAAAGTAACAAACGTCATAAATACAAATTTAAACGTTGCACTAAACGTCCACTTAGCTCAAGCCGAGGTATCTTATTAAGAAACCTCGCACTGGTCACTCGACGATATCCCGATCCGTCTTTAAAAACAAGCATATTAATCTAACATCACATTAAGCACAGTCCATTGATCTCTAAAACTTCATACTAGAAGACACATAAACAAAAAGGCGTAATGTAATGCGTGTCTCTTCTCAGAGAACTCTACATACTTACTACTATCATATTTTGTCGCCCGTTTGCGAGTCCGCTGAATATCTCCACGATTTCGTATTCTCCTAGTATTGGAGTTTAAATTACACGAATTAATCCAGACGGGCACTTCGCCTTCCCGGGGGACTGATGGCGTTTACAGACTTATCCTGTACAGAATCTGCTACTCTACTGATTTTACTATGCTACTTGGCTATATATATTACGAGTATAATAGTTTTTTATCGCTTGTAGTAAGTATCCTTTGAGTCATTCTTAATAACTTTAGTTATAGAAACATGATCACATTGGATCAAAAAGCCATCTATAACAAGACTTTGTAGAAACCTATTATGATTTAACATCGCCATATGCCGAAACATTATATAAAGAGCTAAAAGAACAAATAAAAATATAATTTTTTCGTACGTTGTTATATAAAGTCTTTTGAATCATTATAAGTAGGTACCAGTAAATCCTTTTATTAACGTCATAGGTTGATAAATCTATAGCAATCATCTTCGTAAAATAGTATAATATAATAGACTTCTCTAATGTCTACGATCATTATACGTGGAAATAATAGGTCAAAACTTTGTCACACGGCGTTATTCGCCTGGGGGGAAATCAATACGTTAAAACATGTGTTCATTTTACTGTCCATTATATTGTTTGTTCGTGTACTATGGCATTGATGATCGACATTATTCGTATAAGGCGTAAGGTCTCTAACTTAATCGGTATTAGATTTCCTGTTTGAAAGGTTTAATCGTTTTTTAAGTGGTTTCATAATGTGGTTTCATATAATTATTATAAATGTCAAATAATGTCCATTCTAAAGGACTGCCAAGGATTTTTTAGCTGGTGGGTGACAATGACATGAAGCAAAAATATTAAAAATGTATGTCTAAAATGACATTTCGTATAAGGGCGGCGTAGGTTTTCTATTCTGGCCGCGTTCCAAAACATCTTTGTCGAATTTTAAACGCACTGGCTGAAAAGGAATTGTTGAACAAAGAATACGAAATCATATTTAGAAAGACGTTAAAACAAACGAAACATAAAGAGCTGTGGAATTTCTGCAATAAAGTGTGCGTATTATACGCTGTTATGTTCCAAGCTTTGCTGTTGGAAGGAGCTGACTCGAGCATTCATAAACTATTGTTTAATGTTGTCCTACTAGTAATATATTACTCTTCGGTCGTCGAATTGCCGTCCCACCCGATATTCAGAGTGGAAGAATACAAAGTGGACTTGTCCACATATAAAACATGCAAGTTTAACGTACACAATACTTCTCTAAGCATAACATTATTGTTTCCTTATGAATGGCCATCATGGTAACGGAACTGTTAATAAATAATAATCCAAGACTTGCCACACTGCGCCATCTAGTCACAAAACAAGCCGAAGCTTGTGCTATGGGTACTAGATAACTGATAAACTTACTTCGACACTTTTTTTAATCAATACATGTTAAACCTAGCAACACCCAGACTAACACAAACGTTCATGATCACATACATATATATATTTGTACAATCTACCACCACTGTTTCAGAAGCAGCGTTCACTACTATAGTCATCGTTTTTCTGTACCAATTTGTTGTTTTTGTTGTATTTGTTCTTTGTAGATACAGTGTGTGTCAATGTTTTATTTTATCTTTCACTGAACCAAACAGGTTCTCAAAATAACATCCCAAAATTATTCAACTAGATTTCGCGAAACGCATTAGTCGAGCGCATATTTCGATCCAAAAGAATTGCTTTAGTGATTCAGTGGTCGAATTAGTATTACGATCACAGAACACTTTCTCAATGACGCTACGCGGCATGCATTATAGATGGGGCAGGGCTCAGACGCGACATCTCCGCACACCATTTTATTGTTATAAATTATTCTTTTTCCAACCGCTTTTACTGGCGTGTCACATAATTCTCGGCTGGAATATGTCAAGATAGAACGACCTGGATATATACGCGTGGATTAATCTTACAGTTTGGTGCATGAGTGTAAAAACGGTAGTTCTATAAGCGACCTCATCAATACGTCTTATTCACACCAAATAAGCTTTCTAGCGTTCAATTCGACGAGAATCATGAATAATTTATTTGCTAAATGTGGTGACCAAATCGGTCTTAATAATGAACTTTAATGCTCTCAAGAAGTTTATTAAATAGCGTTACGCTCATATTGTAGCTTGCATATTTACGCAACTCTTTATTAGCGTGACAGCAAATTGATATAGCTTAGAGAACGAGCAATCCAATTCTTCTTCGTCGTTTTCTTCTTTGCTGAAGGTGTTGTGCTCATCCTGA
Source organism: Conogethes punctiferalis (assembly GCA_031163375.1). Taxonomy (NCBI): domain Eukaryota; kingdom Metazoa; phylum Arthropoda; class Insecta; order Lepidoptera; family Crambidae; genus Conogethes; species Conogethes punctiferalis. Next base: position 4,659,148 of record CM062094.1, read on the forward strand.
TAGGCCCTGGTAGAAGTAGACTTGACGTTTCCACACCACCCTGTCATCAACCCATCTGAGCGCTGCAATCAAATGATAGTTAAGCTATATTTGTGCGTTGTTGTAAGCAGTCGACACCGCCCATGGACACCCGCAACTCAAACCGAGTTCTGGGGTCGCTGCCGGCCTTTTAAATATGAATACGCTCGTTTCTAGAACGTTCCCAAGTCGTAGCTGTTCGGAAAGACTGTCGTAGGAATTTGGTTCCACAAAACCGAGGTGCGAGGCAAGAAGTTCCTCATAAAGCGTACAGTCGAAAATCGCCAACCATCGAGATGATGTTATAATTATATTTTTAAAATATAAATTATAGTCGAGAATCGCTCGGTTATAACCGTTACTCTATTTTACAGTCGACAAGTCGCCAGATTCGCAATGGTCAAATCAAATTTTCTTTCGCAAATGTATAATTGAATTCGTGCCAAGACGTAAAGAGTGCATATGAAATTACTGCAGCGCTATAAAAACTGGTAATAACATCGATGGACCTGTTATTAAAGGACATTAAGGATAAATTATGTTGTGGGGGAATGGAGATAATGACAGCGTTCCCAATCAATTTTGCGATGTCAATGGCGTAGAAGACATATCACCTCTTATAGACAATTATGTTGAACTTAATTAAAACAAATCAATTTTGTACCGTTTACGGAAAGCAAATTACTGTGCTTGACGTTTTTTTTTTTTTTTTTTTTTTTTTTTTTTTTTTTTTTATAGTGGCTCGACATAATGGCTTCCCTACGCCTGATGGAAAGCGAAAGAGAAGCCCAAGTCGCTGTGACAACGGGCAAGTAACTGGTCAGTTACTTGTCGGTTGCCACCGCCATGCCGGCCCAACCCTAACCCCCCACGAGCTCCGGAGTTATGTCATTACATCGAAGTAATTCTACGTATCAAGCGCTAACTCTATTTAGAATAATCATTTCCTTACCAATAACACGGAGACAAAGTATAAGTTTTTTGTAATCATGCTTAACAGGTTTCCTGTTCCAGTGTATCACATTTGATACATAACAATTAAAATTCTATTGTGTATCTGGACGGTAGACAGGGAAAGGGTTAAACAGCATTTCTACTTAACTGTCTGTATGTTGTTTAAAACATGCATAGGTTTAGTTACCTGCCCATTGTCACTGGACTTATTCGTTTTCCATTAGGCGTAGGGACGCCATTATGCCCTGCTACTATAAAAAAAAGCAACATCCGTAAATGTAGCTTCTCTTTTAATGTTAACGTCACTACGACTGGTATTACGGTGTCTATGGGCTGAACTGATCCTTTACCGTCAGATGACCTTTAGGCCCGTTTGCCCCCTCAGTCGTAAAAAAAAGAAAAAGATTTTAAAAACAGTATACCGACTTAACCCCTCGCCTGCGTACGTAGCTTCTAATGTAAACGTCATGGACGCGCTTATTAAGATTTTAAACCGCTCAGCGATGCCGCGAGGGTTGGCCGGGTCGCCGCGCAGACGGCTCCTCAAACTGTTAATCAATTACACACGCCGTTGGTCCGCGCGCTTTTTCCGAGCCGTAATGGATACCGCCGTACCGGTAACGAGTACGTAGGTATGTGCGGGTTCACGCACGGATGCCTCGCCAACTGCGGTTAGGGTACGTTCAGAAGGTTTGTTTTGGTTTGTTGGTGCATTCGACTTTGGAACGCTGCGTTTTCTGCTGATGTGCAAATGTTTTTTTAGAATCGCACGCATGTCGTCAGGTACGCTTATGGTCATTATGCGTATTTCGTTAGTCTACAAAAGAGGCATCTGACCAATTGAATGTCAAGCCGTGTATGATGAGTCATGTCACGTTTATTAAGTTTTTAAAGACAGTATGTTCGCCGTTTTGATCGATCTTGGGCTTCTCGCATCCAGCACTTGCCAGCCATATTGCGCATAATCGTCACTCCACCTGGCCTGAACACATCTTACACTACGGTATCCACTTCAGAACTCGTTAACCCAACGGTTGTCGGACCTGCGGCTGATATGGCCAGACCAGGCCAACCCATTTACAAATGACCTTAGCTCTCTGTAGGGTGACCTCATTACTTACTTATGTTAGGTTAATGGTTACTACACACATTTATTTGGTTTTTAAAGTTGTTACATGCCTGTTACCGCAGCGATTTTGGTTTCTATTTGCCTTATCAACAAGCAATAAAAAAGCTGTGGCTTGCAGTCAAAACTTTTGTGAAAAATAACCTTTGTTCTGTAGCTTTGGCTTTTTATTAGACTAAGCTGCAAAAAGTTCTCGCAAAATAGTAAAGGTGTGAACAGACCACAAGCCGCAGTGTGCATGTTTTATGCTCATGTGTGCCGTTCTTTAGGGAGCGTTTTCACTATAACTATTTATTTTTTTAAATAATTTTAGTCGTGTGGTTACCGGATTTAGAATAGGACCGTGGATGACGTAGTAGACGTGACGGCTAAGGGAATATCAGGAGCGTTTACCTGGTTACAAATAAAGCCTACTGCGGTCACCAACACGCCTGCCAAGCGTGATGACATATACAAATCCCTCACATGAGTAGTGTCATTGAGAGGCTTATGTTCAGCAATGCACTTTTGCAGGCTGATGATGATGACGAAAATGGAATTACAATTAATACAATATCGTCTATTCTCTCTCTCTACCTAGCCTTAGTCCCATCATTTGGGGTCTATTCTCTCTATTGTGGAGAGAAAATTAATTATTGTTAAAATAAATAAATGTTATAATGCTATTCCCTGTCTGCACAGCTCCGCTCCGCTCGCTTAAATCCGCTCCGCTCGCTTATTATCCGCTCCGCGCGTTTTTCTCCGCTCCGCCCGCCCCAGTGCGCACGCCGCCTGCCCGCCGGTCGCGTGTGTGCCGCTGCTATTTTTCGAGAGCCCGCTTGCGTGTGCGGTGTCGTTTTTGCGCTCTCTTTGTTTTATTGTTTTCGTTCGCGACTACAAAAATGAGCGGCTCCATCGTTATTGTTCACTCCGCTCTTGTCTTCGCTTATTTACCCGTTACGAGCGATTTCTTGAAGCCGTCGCATTATAATAGCATTATTAGACGGTTTTTGCCTTGTTAAGAGCTATTCATTTGCCGTTTTTGTCCGCGATGTTAACGCGGTAATTGTTGTTTATGGGGTATGGCGACGAGAGGCCTGACACGGTCGATCGGCCACAAATTTAGGGCTTTCGCGGCACAATGAACGATCGGTTACGGTGTTGCTACACCGGGGTTCGCATTTACATAAGGACGCGGAGTTAGCGTCCACGGCCCAAATAAAGACGGAAAGTGATTTGCATATGCAAATATCTTGCCGTTCTCATGCAAATACTTGCTGTATTACAAACGGCTTAATGATACTTACAGCCTCTGGTCCCCTGGGTGCCCGGTGAGCGTAGCTATTTGTCTTTCAATCGCGGCCAATTGAAATTGATGTTTGCTTTAATCGTTTGTGCGTTTTCACAACAATAGTCGCTTTATTGAGGTGGCAACGCGGTTCTGATGTGATTTGTGTATTTTACTATTCGTTGTTTGTACGCGAAATACCATTAAGGGGCTATTCATAGTCTTTTCGTTTAGTTTAAGTATCATCTTTTACATTTTCTGCAGTATTTATCGCGACACTATTTATAATAAAAATACTTAATTATATCCAATGGTCTATTTCTATATCCGCCCGATATCTATATGATAAACAGCTTTCAACGGCGTTTTTCTAAAGCTCAGAGGAGTAATCTACATGAATACGTAGGTAGCTGTCAGGTTGAAGAATTTTAAGGGAAAGTACATAATGCAAACTGTTCAACATCAGAGAGAGGGTGACTCCAGTGAGCCTATAGTCTAATCTTATAGATAGGCCAATACCCCAAATGTCAATTGTTATTGGGACACGCGTATGACCCAGCAGTGAAAGTTATCATCTTAATATACGATCACAAACCATCAAACATGATAAATTATACTTGAATCCGCTCTTGTGAATCCGATGATTACACCGACCACTCGGCAAATAACGTATTCAGTAGTGTTTGTGACTAATGACCTGTTTGTACTAACGTAACAGGTAATTAGTCGGTATATTGACTATCGGATATATGTGTACGCGGATATTGCTGTTGACTTTTATTGGTTATGTGGATAGATATGCGGATGTAACGAATGTTGAAAGCATTTAAGGTTTATGACCGTATACTGTATATGTAGAACGTCGGAAGTATAGAGGTTAAGGCCATTGACTCCTTGGTTCAAAATCGTATAAGTTTCTTCGACGCTTTTATGATGAAGAAAAACATCGTGAGGGAACCTGCACAGCTGTAAAAAGTCGACTTCGAATTGTGTGAAGTCGACCGAACTTGGCCATCGTTGGTCACTAAGGACTTAGGGGCCTAATTTAATTAAGGTAGGCTTAAGACATCATAGCGCTAGGGGAAATATAGCGTAGGAGATCTTTTAGATGAAGCCAGTCTAATCTGACTTGTCAAGTCCAGACTGCTGTCAGGAAATGACAATTGTCATTTTTGGAGCCCTATGTCCAGCAGTGGCCATTTGCCAGCTGTTAATGATGATGATGATCAAATCTCGACTGCTATTAAAATGCTTGAAAAGGTAACTTAGACCGGTACTGTAAATGGAGTAAACGTACAGCTTACTAGAGTTATCATTGACATTTTATTTTCATAGGTATCTTAATAATAAGCACTTAAAAACTGTCTAGTATTTTACCCAAAGGTGAAATTCGAACATACGAAGTGGCACCATAAATGCGACTCAAATAAACACATAACATTCTAAGGTGGTACTTCAAACATCCTCACTAAACAATTTAGAACGTCAAATTGTATCCGTTACCAACATTTAATAACCAATACGCCTTCCGATCTAAGACCTTATGCACATACAGATAGTCACTTATCACCTACCCTTTCTGTCAAATATGTCTAGTCCATTTTCAGCTAAATGTCCAAGGCATAAAGTCCATTATCCAACGTGCTATTTTGACAGATTAGGGTTACTTGACGTGAAGCCGTGTGTACAGTCAGCTTGTGAGTATCAAACACGTTTCATTACCGGGCAGAGCGAATGTCAATCATACCCTATTGAATGTTTTTTGCGGCGAGTTCTCGACAGAGTGATTACAACGAAGCCATATGTGCCTGCATAGTCATTATAATGTGATAATCACCATGCCCGCACGATTGATAATGAAAGGCAGATTAATGTCGTTTACTGACATAAAGGAATTATGACGTAATTGTTCTCTATGTGCTATACACTTAACATAGGTAAAGATTATCTGTGAAATAATTAGAGCATTACGTTTATTCATAGTTATTTCAAACAAATTCTTCATCGAGACTTGACAAACACCTCACTTAAATTAATCGAACACTACGTGACTAATAAATTTCATGGTTCCAACTCGAAAATTGTCTGTTAAATACACAGAATGATACCTATTTATACCACGTTGGCGAACATTGGGAGAGGCCTCCAGCAGTGGACGATATAAGCTGATTATGATGATACCACGTTGCCACGTCAACCAAATCATTGCAGTCCACTGCTGATTAGGCCCTCCCCAGAGAACCAACCAACCCGATCCTCAGAACCTGTATCCATCCTTGGAGAGCCATTTCGGAGTGTAGTCCCACACTTCGTGTATCAAAACAAGGTGTTCAAGGTAGTATAATTGATGATCAAACGAACTTCTTGAAGTGAAGTTCGATCGATATTATATGAGTTGTATCATTCGAAGATATAATATTTACAACGTAGTCCTTTTATCCTACAAGGCATAATCGCACGCTTTTTAGAGAGAATCGATTCTAAATCGATTGAGCTCTCAATTTTTTTTTTTTTTTTTTTTGTACTACCCAATGCTACTACTACTGTCGAGCCGTCATTTCTTTAGAGTAATTTGGAGTTAGCATTTACATTTTCTATACATAGTTATAGGGTTAGGGTGGGTGGGTGTATTTATATCTTCGAATGATACAACTCATATAATATCGATCGAACTTCACTTCAAGAAGTTCGTTTGATCATCAATTATATTTCGTTGTATCATTCTTCGATATAATATTTACAACGTAGATGTTTAGAGATGGTAACTATCTAGGTGTATGTTTTAACATAAACACTAGTTTTATAGAAAATGTATATGTTATGGACCAAGTGATTAATACGGGCATTATTTATAATGCGAGGGCATTGTGAATAATGCCAAGCTCTATTGGGCATAGTGATAATTCCTATCTAAACTTCATTATTTATCACATTGCTAGGTCATTATTGTATTGCTACTTGACAATTGGTCAATTTGATAATAAAGCAAGGGAGAGGGGCGCACGCGTAACTAATCATCACCAAGGACTTTTTTAAACGTCCTCGCTAATCACTTATTCGGAGATCGCTGCATACGCTAACGTTTTTGTTTAGTTTTACAGACGATGTTTGCCGAAGCGACATATTAACCGTAGTGTGGTAGGTATATTGTTTTGATCAATCACGTTGGATTCAGCCAGCGTTTTAAAAAATACACATTAAAATGTGATGTCGTAAATACACACATTTTTTTATCCACTCTTTACTAGGGTCTAGAAGTTTTAAATGCAGGTACCTACCAGCAAGTGGATTTTTAACATAGGAGTCCTTACTTATAAATCCAAATAATTAGTCTGATTATTCCAATTGTTTAACGTTATATTTTCTATTTATAAGTTCCATTAATTTACCAAAGTTAAAAGATAAAAAACCAGTCCAGTGGGAGTCAGCGTAGAGCACCGATGGTTATGTACCGAGCCTTTGATTTGTATGGAAAATTTCATCTAGCGGTTCATAAGTTATGGTATGGTGACAGATGACTGACGGACAGGGAAATCTTAGTAATAGGGTTCCGTTCTTACCCTTTAGGAACCCTTGTTAAATTGAAATGGCAAGCGTCCCGTTATTTCACACCAATAGCCCAGTTTTCCTGTACAATAGGACCTCTGTTAATTAAATAGCCCTATGGCTTAGTTTAGTTCCCAATTTCCCATTATTATGCAATAGTGCTGCATTTGGCAAGTATTACTAAGTACTGAGTGTGTCATCTTGGGTCAATCAGAAACAAGTAATGTCTGTCCGATGTATCCTGTCTCACATACACATATTAAATTATCTTAAGGAGTGTTGGCCCTGTGCCCCCACGCAAGCCTTACAGAGGACCAGGAGTAGTAACACTTCAAATGGAGACTGAGTTATAGTTACTGGATTGTTTTTATTACTCTGCCCAAAAGGTGATGAACAATATTTATTATGCCCGGTCAATTTGATTATTTGAACAATTATTATCAAATTGCCTTCTTATATTGGCCATTTATCACAATGCCCGGGCATTATGTATAATGCTACATTTATTACTTGGTCCATAACATATATACCTATTATGAACATAATAACATTATTTGTCAATTATTAATATATGTTATTGTGATTACACAATGAACACAAAAAAGTCTTTCGTCTCAACTTATTTTAACTTATTTATGATAATAATATCTTATTAATATTATAATACTTAATTATAATATGAATCACGCTAAGCATAGCCTACTATTAATCCTCTATAGGCAAGGAACATACAGCCCGAGCAAATGCACCCTCATCATTGAGAGGCCGATTATAAAATCGACTAAATGTTGAAGATGAATTAGACCAACCCGCTGTCTTTCTTATGGTGCTTATATCAATTCCAGCAGACTTAGCAGCCGACGTGGAAGCATGTCTTGTGCTATGAGCACCAGATACATCTAAATCGACCCCGCTTTCCTTTCCTTTCTAAATCAACCTGCCGAATCCATCTACTGATGGTTTGAGGAGAAGCACTGGAATGTGGTTTTCTAAACGTGATTAATAATTATCGTTTCTATTTTCCGTTCTGATGTCAGATGTAACAAATAAATAATCCTCTATGGTCGTAGCTGGGCATATTCTTATGTTATCAGTAAAAATATGGTAAATGTAAAACCGGTTGATCGCGACCTGCTGCCGATGTCTTAATAATATCTGAAACCAAAATCTTCAAACCTAAGTGGGACCGAGTAATGTGTGAAATTTTAATTAACGTTAGAGTTTGTACACAAAGCCGGTAAAATAGTAAATTTTTTGGAAATTTTCTCTAGTGGTAACGTTCTATTTGGATACCAAGTAGCTACATGACTTAGTACTACCTGCGGGTCCCGCGTATTTGAATATTTTGGACGGGAAGGCCTTTGCCTATACATCCCCCTTAGCAAACGCTTAATTCGATCCTCTGATCCGAAATTATTTCCTAGAAGCAATGAGAGTACCGACCTATGGCTATTAATGGAACCGTAAGATGCCCCATTATGGAATATTTCAACTAAGAATGACATCACAAAAGTACTAGGAGTGTCAAAAAAGTTTAAGTTATTGTCAATACAAAACTTCCACCATAATTTATATGTTACTTCGTATTGTTTCAATGTGCTCTTAGAAACGGATGCCAATGTAAGTTCTAAAGCTACAGGCGGAGTATTTTGTCTCGGAAGGCTGCCCAGGGTGCTTACTCTCGACGCTCGATAACATTGGGATTGGAGATTGGAATTGAAATATTGTCCTTTTGGCACTCTTGAATGCCACACTAGCGCACGATTGGAATCAAATCTGGTGGAATTTTATGGAACTAAATGAGATCGAGCAATGCACTTTTTCGGCACCCTTGACGGGATTTTGACATTGACGTATCGAGTTTAAATTCGTGTTTAGGATCGAACAAATACAGTCGCACAAATCTTACTTTTTCGGGATCGAATTTGGTGTTTGTGTTTGATTTTACTAGTCTTGAATATAAATAATGGCACGTATGGCTCTTATTTGTAATACTTTGAGTAATGCGCATTCATTTGATGTACGACAAAGGCGGAATTTAAGAATAATGGAGCGATATGCCGATAACGCGTTTGCTATGGGTGACGATGAATTTCGACAAAATTACAGAGTTTTAAAGAACTTTTCAACCTAATTCATAATGAATCATCCTGACAAAGCTGCTAAAATTATTAAAGCTTACTGTGTCTTACATTACATTTGTAACCAGCCACAACTAAGTCAGGGTGATTTTGATGAAATTGTGCCACCCATAGGACAAATCCAAGATCTATTAGATAACCGAGGTGTTACTGATGAGCTTCGGCGAGGCACTGAAGCAGATAGTACAGGAATTGTGGGCGGCAAGATATAGGCAGTGAATATATTAATAAATATTTAAACTTTTATGTCACTTATTTCTTTCCTTTGTTAATACACAATAGACCCTATAAAAATGCCTATTTTTAATATTAGTAACTTGAGCCAAAACATAAGCTCTAATATTATGATAGGTAGCCTTCATGGACGACGGTAGCCTTATACCTATCATATAAAGGATAGGTATTTATGATCATACATAAATTAAAACAATTATTGACTTGATATTACTTGTATATTAAGATTTAGCTTTATATATAGATTACTCTTTCTAAACACACACAGCTTAATTTACACATTACATGTAAGACAATTAAAATATAACATTTAAACTTACAAAGTAAATATATTCCGTACATAATTTAACATTATTATTCTGCAATTTTATTTAGGGCATTTCCTATTCTTTCACTGCCCAATCTGATTTCCAACAGAATCCAACGATGATGTGAAGGCTGTTAGACTATTCACAGCATCGGAAAGAGCTCTAGCAGTATTTGATTTTGCTTCAACTCTTTGCCTCTCTATGGCAAAAAATCTTTCACTCTCTTGATCCAGTCTAGTCCTAGATTGTGATTGAGATGAGCGGGTCCTGCGCCTTTCCCTAATTGCAGGACGAGGCCGAGGACGAGGTATTGGTGTCTAAAACCGGACTATGATTCGGTTTCGTATCTGAAAAAATAAAGTAGTACATATTTAAAAAAAAATGCTTTCTGTGTCTTTATTAGACTTCTACAAAAATAGGTATTTTAAATAAAAGGAATGCCTTGCCTCTCACAGGCTCTAAACCATTTTTAATTTCAAAACTATAAAACCAGAGTAATTAAACTTATACAGTTAGTACATACCTTTGCCCAGCCTTTTCCGTCTTTCTGCGCGTCGCCTAGAGCATTTAAGGATATTTCGTTCCACTTTATTTTGGTCTCTTGTTTCGCATGAGCGGTGCGCAAGAGACGCTTGGCTATTCCCGGGCTTTGCGACAAGAAATCCGTCAGGATCTCTAACTGTTGGTAGAACGGTCTGCTGCTCATTATATTCTGTTGAAATTACACATTATTTGTATAAAAGAAATAAACAACGCAATATTTCTATCAAATACAATAAATAGAACTTTCATACCTGTGTTGAATTATTTGTGTCTTGACTTAAAATATTCCAAATACGGTGCACAAGAAGAGTTCCGTCTACGGAGTGACTAATAAGGGCTTAATACTTGCATTGTATCAACAAAAACTAGCCACATAGAATACTTTAGCTTTTTGTAGCGAAGTGTTCATAAATTTCAAAAAGTTATTTATTTGGAACTGACAAGAGTGACAAGTCGACGCGTTGTTTTTTTAAATCCAATATGGCGGGCAAGGCAATGACATATTCATCAGTCTTCCTTCATTATTTTTCGTAAATTACGCTTTTAATCGACATACATTAATTGTAAATGCTGAAAATAGTTACCTTTGTAATAAAAAACAAATTAAGTAATATTTAATCATAAATTAACGTATATTCAAATATTCCTGTATTTGGTAGTTTACATTTTGTTACATTATGACCACCCCAAGTCATAGTTCATTCATTCTCTGTATATTATCTGTACTCGATCCTGCAGACGATTGCGATCCCAATCCTATTTGGTTCAAGAGTACCAATATTTTTAAGATTGGAATTGAAACTGCACTAGATTGGGATAGGATTGAGATTGGGATTGGTTTCAAGAGTAGGCCTACAGAGAGCGTTGCGACCCCCAGGATAAGCTGGCGGTTCAGTGGGTGTTGCAACCTGTAACGAGAACGTAAAAGGTCCCTTCCACGAAATATATCTACCGGAGACATTTGGCTTTAGTGCGAGAAGCAAACAAATCTATGTCGGGTTGACCCAAATTTTTTAATAGGTATCTTTTGGAAAACCCAATCCAATAGTTCCCATCAATGTTAGTTCTTCTGAATTCAATGTCTGCTTCGACATTATCGCGAGTATTAATATAATAATATGATGCGAAAAGAAGGATATCTCGGCTTTCGCACCATTGCTAAATTTGTCTCATCAGGTCATTAAGGTGAGGATGTTGAATTCCTCCAAACCGATTTATGTAATTTATAGCAGTTGTATTATCAAATCGAAGCAATATTGTGCAGCTAGTTAAATGTTTTGCAAAACATTTCAACCCCATGAAAACCGCCACTAACTATAAGTAATTAATGTGACGTAAAAGTTCTCGTCTTTCCAACCCCCGTTGACACGATCGCCGTTGCAAACCGCTCCCCAGCCAGTTCTCGACCCGTTAGTATATATTTCCAAAATCATTGTTTGGTTGCATACAATTATTTGAATATTATATTGCATTCCTCCAGCAACGGAGATCCGGTAAGATAGAAATATCGGATTTTATTTTTACCCCATAATTATGATATGTCTGAACGGCTAAGAATTTAAGGCGTTCTAATTTTTTGGTATATAACACCTATTAGTTGAGAAAACTCTCTTATAGTGAAATTGGACAAGAAAAGGAACTTTTCTATCGGAATTAAAAATCTTGCTTCGTTTATCTAATGGTAAGCTTAAGGTCATATAGACAGTATTATATATAAAGCCTAGAAATTTACACGATTGTTGTGGTAACAGCACACTTTTCTCAAAGTTAATAATGAACCCCCGGCGATTAAGTAACTTAAGTGTTACTTCTACGTTATGGTAACATTCAGAAAACGCAAACGCAACCTATGCATGAAATATCATTAAGACATATTACGGACTTATGTCCTTGGCTGCGTAAATAGTTCATAATTTCTTTCATTATCTTAGAAAAAATTCTAGGTGCGACAGATAGACCGTATGGCATGGCGCTAAACTCATACAGTTGATTAAACTCAAATCGCAAGTACTTGCGATGTAGTTGGGTAATGGGAACTAGGAAATAGGCCTCCTGTATGTCAATAGTGGCTAAAAAACCTCCTTTGGATATGAGCTTAGCGGCAGTCCTATGGTCCTCCATCTTAAAATGTTTTTTAGAGATGAACTTGTTAAGGTGTTTCAAATTTAGAATAAACCTTTTACCCTATTATGTTTCGGCGCCATGAATATATTCGAAATATACTCGTCTTCTAAATGCTCACATTCAGATACAGCCCCAAAGTTAAGTAGTTGCTGTATTGCCGAAGACATAGCCACCTTCTCCTCGGGAGAAAGATTATTACATGGAATAAATGATTGTCTAAGTTTATGTGAAAAAGGGATATAAACTCCCTCTGAAATCCATCTAAGGATTGTAAGATTGTTAGTGATTTTACACCAACAGTCATAAAATGCTGGATTCTTCCAGCGTGTACCTCTATGGGTGTTGATTGGTGACACGTTGCTTGTGAGGGGCTGCCGTCCTCGACTGCGGTGCTGAGGTGGTCCTGCGGCTGACTGGTGCCGAGGTGGTCCTGCGGCTGACTGGTGACCCCCCCCCCCCCCCGTTCATGGGTGGTGGGTAACGGGGAGGGCCCATCCAGTTTCCCTGTGGTCTTTGACGACTGGTGGAGGGTTGAGAGTGTGGGATTGACGATATTGTTGACTTAATATTCGAATATTTCTTACTAATCTGTAAGCTCTGCTTTTCAATAGCCCTGGAAGCTTTTATTTTATCAGAAAGCTTTATCAAGACTAGGTGTAATAAACTTCTTTCTAGCCTCTGTTTCAACGAAATGTAAATCGCATAAGAGCCGACAACTATCGCTCAAATGCTTTACGGCCTGAAGCCTATCAGAGTCAGCGTCCAAGTGCAGATCTAGGCCCCTATTAAGTGCTGTGATGCCAGCACCTAGTTGCTGCTGAACGCTCTCGACCCTCTCGACTCGAGTGGGGTCGGATACGGCAGCCAAAATTTCAGGGTTTAACTTTGGAGCTTGAAGGAACGCGTAGTTCTCGGGCACCGAGTTCTGCTTTAAAAGCTTGTTCTTAGCGTCTTTTTCCATACCCTTACGAGGAATGGGAAGCCATATCTGTGCTAAGCTATCGTGAATTTTTGGGCCCACCTTAGGAGTTTCATCGATAACCTCACCCAACGCGGCGAGTACATCGGCGTCCAGCTCTGGCGCTGCCGCTGCTTCTTGGCGCTTGGCGCGCATTCGTCCAAAACAGGCTGGGACTGAGTATCCTTCTCGGGATCTTCCTCAATAAGTTGGCATCGCTCATTATCTTGAAAAAATAATGAGCTAATTAGGAATAGTGCGAAAACGCACATAAAAATTTGCTCACGTGAAGGCACACGGCCAACCTCCGAGCAATGCATTAGTAGCGACTATGCATATAAAGTTTATTTTACCATCATGTTAATCCACGGTTAACCTCCTGGCATCAAAAAGCTACGTTGTGTTGACCCACGGACAACCTCTACGTACTACATACTCGTATGTAAAAAGATTTATTTAAAGTTATATAGTAGGTACTTAATATTTGCACGCTTGATCGCATGGGCAAATTTTAGTGAGACTCGTACTATTTTAATACACCACATTGTTACACCTAAAATTATGCAAATAAATTTTTGATAATGATTATGATTATTAAGCTTTAGCACTGATAAAACGCACATAAAAATTTGCTCATGTGAAGGCACACGGCCAACCTCCGAGCAATGCATTAGTAGCGACTATGCATATAAAGTTTATTTTACCATCGTGTTAACCCACGGTTAACCTCCTGGCATCAAAAAGCAACGTTGCGTTGACCCACGGACAACCTCTACGTGCTACATACTCGTATGTAAAAAGATTTATTTAAGGCTTTAGCACTGATAAAACGCACATAAAAATTTACTCACGTGAAGGCACACGGCCCACCTCCGAGCAATGCATTAGTAGCGACTATGCATATAAAGTTTATTTTACCATCGTGTTAACACACGGTTAACCTCCTGGCATCATAAAGCAACGTTGTGTTGACCCACGGACAACCTCTACGTGCTACATACTCGTATGTAAAAAGATTTATGTAAAGCTTTTAGCACTGATAAAACACATATCCGTATACTTTCTTTTCGGCATTATTTAAATGCCGCTTTACGAACGGTTACGATTTTTAACTCTATGAAACGTTCGGAGCGCGCGTACTCTGCCTCGCACGAAAAAAGAATGACGGCTCGACAGTAGTAGTAGCATTGGGTAGTACAAAAAAAAAAAAAAAAAATTGAGAGCTCAATCGATTTAGAATCGATTCTCTCTAAAAAGCGTGCGATTATGCCTTGTAGGATAAAAGGACTACGTTGTAAATATTATATCGAAGAATGATACAACGAAATATAATAAAGTCGGAAGGCATAAAAACTGAGGTACCCGACACAACCCAACACACGCCAACACATCGCATTTACAGCGACGGCAGTAAAACATAGCGCAGGAGATAAAGCATTAATATACAATGTAAATAGCATGCTAGGTGTAGTAAAGTTGTTTGGGTAACAAACGTACTCTCAGCTAATTTGATGGGCAAACATTCTTTCTGTAAAGCGCTGTGGATTACAAACTAACGTCCGTAGAGGAACGTGGTGATTTCATTTAGTTGTTTTGTACAATTGTAACTACGTTATTTAGTATGTAGATAATTATTCTAAAGGAAGATTGATTGACATCCTAGAAGTTAATTAGCTCTGTAATAAAACTTAATAGTCCGGTTCAACAGCACATCATACTTACTCATCATCATGTCATATGGCTCACTTCTTCTGTATTGAAATAAATAGGCACTTATTTGTGACAAGTCAATTGATATACTTTTTTGTTTTTTTTTAAATTATTTGTAAGCCACAATCATACCAGAGGTTATTATGATGCTGTGTGGCCTAAGTCAGAGCATGCTTACTCTAGCTGTCAAAACATGATTGCTTCATTATTTTGTATGCCTTTACGAAGTTTGTAAACTTCACGAATCACGAATTTAGCTAGGCAATTGATTGATATCGGTTATAATGAAATTAATATGCAATGAAGGTGTTCCAATATTATACGATGTCAACTTTTACTAAAATGGTATTTTAGAATTTATTGTCTTTGTCCAAATTCCTATTGTGTACTAAGAAAAGAAACCTAGCACACGATAGTATTACTTGTATGTGTTGTAAGAATGAAACGCCATGTAAGTAGGCTTCATTGAATAAACATTGACCACTCGAGAGACTCCCAGCAATAACAAAAGTGTTTTAACAACTAAAAATATAACATTACTGCACCAGTTAGCAGAACAATCAAGATTAATAAAACTCCACATCAAGAAAAATCTTCAGATAACAAATTGACGTGCACCAAAACGTATTCAAACGTTCGTACCGTATTATCAGATGCCAATGTACACACTACACGGTAAAGTGAGCCTCGGGCGATAATATCGCTTATACAAATAGCAACATTAACTTAACACGCTGAACCCGGCATGTTCAGAACCGCTGACCGACACCTCTCGCTCACTCATCGCCCTGTCTCGCTCGCACCCTCATGATCGATACCACTAGGGTTGCCAAGAAGACACAAGTTATGAATTTGAACAGAAATATCCCCCTAAAAGTGGGATAACGGTAAAGTCAGACGGGGATATTTGCGCATGCCTCTCTGAGATAAGGAAAAAAATATTACCGCGTAGTTTTGTGTGCAGAAATGGTGATTTACAGGATGATATCTTGAGATTTATGTTAACAGAAAAACCAGTAAGCTAAACACAGAGCCCATTAGTCATAAATGTATATTAATAGGAGCATACATGAATTGTTTTTTGTTTTATTACAAGGCCAGAAGTTCATGCCTAATAACAGCGATTTGGCGTCTCTAGCATAGCAATGTATAATTTACTGTGGTAATATAAACATGAGCTTTGTGTGTTTTTTTAGGTATATGTACTTGCATTCCTTATTCTTTTGACGTCATATTGTTAAATCCTTTGTCTTTTCTTTCTCTGTGGTAATATCATGCACATAAACTGTTTCATTAACAGTAGTAAATCAATTTGTAGTAGGCTATTAGTGTAAATGGTTATACAAACCATAGCTAGCTAATTAGACTTTCAGAATGGTTTCAACATTTTCAATTCTTCGGGAATGCTAATTAAATCCTAAGGATATTTCCAAAGAGTTTTGACAATCCGATTCTCATATAAACCGCACATTCATACGACATTAGAATAGCCACTTACCACAACGGATCGCAAGCATGCAAATTGCACGAACATCAACCCTAAATGCCTCAAGTTGCACGCTCGAAAAACGCAGCGATGAATTAAAAAGATAGCGCGAGCGTGGTCCTGTACGGTGACGTAATCACCGGTAATTGATAAAACAAACATTGGTTCGCGCGACGGGACTCTAGATAACATCGCGGGCTTAGCGCGTCCGACTTGAGGCGGACTGATGCGTTCGATGACCTGTCAGCTGGATATTAAGATTTAAATTTAAAAAGAAATTGAGTTCTTTCTTTTTTGTTTGCTTTTATATTTAGCCAGTTTTCTATTTTAAGGAGGTCTAAACTTCTGTCATTTATTGTTAATTATGGCTTTACACCAAAACCGTGTACTGCCTGAGTTGAGTAAACTTATAAACTTTGGTCAGGGATTTCAAACAATTTTTGTTGTGTATAAACATTTAAACACGTTATAGTTGTATAAATACATTGAAGAACGCAGAAACAGTAACTTTAACTAAACAAAGGGTTCAATTTTGCTTAAGCCTAAAGTGATCCTACTAATATTATAAACGCGAAAGTGTGTAAATGTTTCCTTCAATAACTCTTGCTTGAATTCTTTAATTTTCCTACACATTTATCCTATAAATTATAAAAATTATGTGAAAAGAAACACAGCAAACTTTGACAGACCTTTCGGCACCGTACTATCAGCAAATATGTCGCTTTGCATGTAAAGCGACATATTTGCTGATAGTACGGTATTATTTCTTTTTTTTTTTAATAAAATGACTAACACGTGTCTTGTTCCCTTTACATATCGAATTTAACACTCCAAGCGTTGCCGCTTAAGGAAGACATATTGCGACTTCGTTACTAATTCCGCAATCATCAAAAGAAACATAACAACTTCAGATAAAAAAGGGAAAAATGGTAAGAGACAGTGAAAAACGGTGCTCTTCCTGAATATAAGATCCTGCTTAACCTACTTTTGACGTGCGAAATATTTCAGCGGTGCATGAATCCCCTTCCTTGTTATACATATAAAAAGTGGCATTTTTCTGTGAACGATAACGATGTAAGTAGGATAATCTGCATAGCATAGGTTCGGTGTAGTATCTGAATAGAAAACAAATTACCGCCCCATTTCTTCCTGTAGGTGTCGTAATTTAAGATACTACTGTGGGACTTATCAAGATTTAGCGTTTATAGTTATAGCGGTGGTAGGTTTAGGGTGGTAGCGAAACACCCGAAAAAGAATTTGATCACGTTTCGAGATCAGTCGGTGCATAGCCATAATAATCTTACAGGTGGCTTTGATTGATTTGGTTACTTGTTCATTGCCGCAGCGACTTGGGTTCCTATCGCTTTCCATCAGGTGACAGGACTACTATGCTGTGCTACTAATATCCGTATTCACAAACAATACTTATCTATGAAAACTAACAATACTATGCGAGCTATGTCTTGTGTATGAATAGTTTCTTGGGTACTGTGCGTCGTGCGTTTCTTGGGTATAGTAACGTTTATGAATACGGGTGTAAGCTACATACATGTTGGCTGAGTATACAAAGTACATACAATGTTTACAAAAAGCAGAAATGTTATTTTTCAGACGAATGAAATCTCGCTTCACGGCTAAGCACGTTGTATGTTTAAATGAATTAACAGCCTTTGACGGCCATAATAAGGCTTAAGCTTTACTACAAAAGGCACTCTGTTGCAATGTAATAAGGCCTGTGGATAGTCGGAATGTTGATTTTAATCTCTTGCTACCGTATCTACGTTACTGTTAAATAAATTGTGTTGAATATCAAGTCGGTTGATAGGATCGGGTAAAAATGTAATTGAAAGAAAGAAAGAAAATATATTTATTCAGTGACAAATAATAGGACTTATAGCTAATATATTCATTCATAATAAAATAACATGTCACTGAAAAGGACAAAATGCTCAGCATGTGTCGCGGCGACAAGAGACGCCGTGACGCTGGTCTTCCGCATATGTCCCTAAGGAGACGCACTGTGCGCAGCGACATCACTACAAATTTTTTTATTGTTATATTCATAAATCATAGAATACTTATGTCATAACTTAAGGTGTCGGTTCAATAAATAAATGGTTCAGGCAAAGAAAATTGACACATCACTAGATGTCAAGGTATCAATTCTACTAATGTTATAAACTTGACGTAGTAAGTAATAGAAAATTCACATGCACTTTTTTAACAAAGCTTGTTAAATTTATTAAAAACCTTCATTTCGTGTTCTTCTCTCTTCTTTAGGTCATTTATAGCAAATATTTGGCATTTAATAAACTGCCTAAATTTGTCCTCTCTAATGCAGAAAAAAAATAACGAAATATGAAGTCTGCTGAGTGCTGACTGTATTTTTTTTAAACATTGTAACATTGATGTACCTAGGTATAAGTCTATAAAGAGACTACATCGTCCCTTGATGACATCTCCTCAGTGAATTAGTATTAATATTGATGCAAGACACATAGTAACTATAATTTATCAATGCCAGCTGTAGCGAAACTATGTAAGGTTGCATGTATTAGCATAGCAAATAGCCAATTAAAATGTTGTAAATGGATACGTTCATAAAATAAGTTAAAAATGGTGCGACATACTAAAGTTTTACATACATATCCGTACAAGTGCGAACAAGCCGTTATATTATACCTATTGCAAATTTGCTAAATAGACGAAAAGGAACACATTCACTTCAAAGTACTAAGTGCCTGTACAAAGAACACGCTTAAAACACAACCCAGAGAAGAATTTAAGTCGTCATGCGCTTTCTTTGCGCGCGGCTATAATTCCATTTTCTCTGCTGGGGTAACATGAGGCGGTGGAGCTCATTTCATAACCCATAATGCGATATTACCCTCCCGCTCCCTCGCTGGGCATCAGACAGGGACAGCCTCGGCTATAAAACCGCTTCGCATCCGACTTTGAACTCTACCTCGTAGGAGGTAAACCTTGTTTTCGGTTGGACGAGCGCCGGCGATGTCTTCCGTCCTCGGCAAACAGCGCACTACACTTAGGTAGAAGTTTTCTGCTTCATTTATTAGCAGGCGAATGTCGACGTCGAGCCAATAAACCGACGAGCACTCGCCACCCTCTCCAGACGATTTATGAGTGAAACTCGCACTAATTCCACTAACACCGCTCCCCCAATTTGAATGTTAATTTTTAACAATTTAAGACTATTAGC
This sequence comes from Conogethes punctiferalis, assembly GCA_031163375.1. Classification (NCBI taxonomy): domain Eukaryota; kingdom Metazoa; phylum Arthropoda; class Insecta; order Lepidoptera; family Crambidae; genus Conogethes; species Conogethes punctiferalis. The sequence continues at coordinate 4,678,780 of CM062094.1, forward strand.
GACTTCGTTATTATGAGCAACGCGCGTCCGTTGAATTCCTAATGGCTTACCTCGTTTATGTTGGATTTACGCTCTAAACGGCGAACGTTCGAGTAATAATGCCTATTTACGATTATTGTCCTGTTAGAAACGCTACAATAACTTCGAATTGGACCGACTCTAGTCTCCTTTTATTCGTACAAGCACCCAAGACTGCATGAATATTCAAATAGCCTTTAAGAACAGTGATTTATTGCTAGAAAGTTGTTTCAATTCACAAAATATATTTTATTCCTTTTCATCTGCGTGTTTAATGTTAATTACAAACATGAATTACGTTTAATTTTAGTTTAATCTTTTCAGGTAAGTCGCTAGAGGAAATGCCCCGTAAATTCCCGCCGGTAACACGGTAAGTACGAGTACAACAAACTACTGTGTTAGAACAATGGACTCTAAAAATATTATTACGACTGCGGTACGGAATTAATATTCATTTCTGTATTTACATACAAATAGATAAGTTAGCATAATAAGATGCTTTCTGAGACCTTTGCTTATGAAATCGTGTTTTTATTACGAGAACTGTGAATGATGGCTTGGGTGTGCCACGTCTGTGCCATTAGGCGAGAGCAACCATCTCTCACAAGTTACGCGAAACGCCTATTCCCTTCAACGTTAGCAGTTTTTTTTTCAACATTTATTTCTTTACGTCTGTCCATTACACAATATTGTTTTGTTCGTTTCTTTTTTACGAGCTTTACGTTCTTTTCTTTATTATATTCCTAGCGAAACGAGTAAAAATAACGAAAAACTTTTGTCGGAGATAAAAAATTTGAACGATTGAAGATTTATCATTAAAGGGCGAGCGAGTCTTTTGTATTGAAGATGAACTCTGTAACAATTTTAATTTTTATGAACCTTTGTTTTGATTTTCTTTACAATCACAATTAGTTGAGGGAAAATGTTCTCTTTCCATTGCGTTTTCTATAACTGGTGTTGACTCTTTTGTATTTACATAATATGTATGTATGTATATCTATTATTTTATTTTTATTTATAAGCATAACAATTCGTCTTCAGTTCCATTGTTAATGAGAAATTTACTACCTAAACCTTCATTTAGCAAACATTCATCAAACTAACTGGATAATTATCGCAACACATTTCACACGCTCCACTCCATTACAATATTTCATTTTCTCTTTCTATAGAACGTACAAATGTTTTGATCGCAAACGTAGAATTACTGATAAAAGTAGAAACAGCAATTTCTGATTCTTACCATTGTCGTGTCAAGCAAATAAAGCCAGCACAATAGTCGCTCAATAATGCAATGCAACACCAGTGAAAGAATACAGATTCTAATACAGAATTTCAAACTCAAGAGTCGAGACCATTCCGAAGAGAAATAGGTACTTGAGTGGCCCCTTGAGAATGAATATTTTGTATTCTTTATTGATGTGAACGACGAATATACAAATACAAATTTTGTGATAATTTATTGTTGTATCGAGGCTCTTTGGTAGATTGTCCGCAGTAAAAGTCAATTGAAAACTACGTAAACTCTGATAAGTTGTATCTTAAGATACATTTCTTTTAGGTTTCAAGAAGTTTTTCAGGATACAATGTTTTACAATAAATCTAAACCTTGCAATATAAATCGAAGTTTGATAATTAAGATATCTTATTAACTGCTTTGTTATGTAGAGGTTTTGAGTATTATGATTTATAATAACCACCCTAGTCCCGACTATCGGTTCCATAATTTGGAGGTTTCCTATAGTGAGAAATGTGAAATAGAAATATCTAACGTACAGAACACGACGGAAATATATCTCTGTTGTAGTAGTGTTATTAGTGTAGATAATTACATTAACACTGCAACGGTCATGACTACAAATGTACCTGTAAAATGGTAATAGTTCTCAAAAGAATTCTCCCAAAAACACCCAAATCCGGTAGGATCGACCTGTATTATTAACACGAGTAACTTTCACACTTTGATCTCCGGCCGCTGCCATTTTCTTATCCCCTCTTTAATTATTTCGCCTTTGAGCCTCCCTTGGAACTTGCGGAGTGAATTTTAAGAGGTTGTCACAAAATGGACTCTTAATTACGAGCGGGGCGAGTTTTATTTGTAATAATTAATAAGTTTCCTTTTATGTCCTGACTGTTATTGCGTTAAATGAAGGAGACGAGAAAGTTATTGCGCCGTATTTTAGTCATTCGTAGTCGCTGTCTGCCTGAGGCATCGATTTAACGACTGCGACTGTATGAGTTTATTTTATGCGACATCTTGAAGTTTTATGTTGTAAAGTTATATTTATTTAAGGCGCATTAACAAAAGCCGTATTGTGGCCGTGTATAAAATATGTATGAGCACGTCCAATTATAATTAATTAGGCGCGACGATTTGCATGTCAACACACATTTTATTACCGATCAAACTGTCATGGCGTGGGCTGCCGTAATCGTTTTGATCAAATAACTAACTATTAATTAAGGAATTATTAACATAAGCCGTAATATATTATAGATTGGGAAGAAAAAGACAATGAAAAGAAATATCTCATTCTGTCTGTTCTCATTGAAATACTTCAAACGGAAACCTAAAGTAAATAGGTACTCTCGCAAATTAGTATTCATAACGAAAGATCATAAAATACCTACAAAAAGAAATAATACTGTTTGCAACCATAGCTTTATTCTTTTACAAAAGAAGTATTATCATCTTTAGAAGTTATTTAGGTACAGAGGTTGGATCCTTAACGAGTTTTCTTGAGTAAATTAAGGGAAATAGACAATGAATATCTTTGAAATAGAGTTTTCTAATAAAAGACGATTATTAACTAAGTAACAGATTAAAAAGATGATTACATTTGGGTGGCAAAAAGTTAGGGTGGTTTATTCGTTTTGTTAATTTAGATAAGTTTAAAATGCCTTTTGTCTGTATCTGCAGCAATCTTCTTAAGATTATTCAATTAAAAGTTGTAAGTAATATTCATTTGCTTTTTATGGATTTGTAGTATAAAACCTTCAGTTTTATAGTTATAGGCAAATATGATTAATTCTTAAGAAATCTAACTTTCTGAACGTGGATTAAAAAGGTAATGGCTTATGCAGACTTATTAAATGTGATTCTGTTTTGTTATTTATATTCTGACGTTGTTTTTATTTTTCCAATGTTAGTTCTCTAGTAATATGTATAAGAATGATTAATTTCTTAATTTATTCCCATGTAAGGCATCGGATTAGCCATATCCGTTACGCGTGTTGGTTATACAAGTTTACGACAGCCCAGTCGCGGCGATTAGAAAGAAAGTAGCATAAATCAATTAATAAGATGATTTATGTTGATTAAATCTCTTAGTAATTAACGCATTGCATGGATATGGTAGTTTCTCTGCCTGATTTTAACTAGAAAGGGGGAATTCAATTTACTGTAAAGTTGTCACTGGTTGTGCTGGATAGCGAAATGATTCTAACGTTTTTCTTTTATTACGCGAACACTTTGATGAAGTTCGTCCTTTAAACAAGATCGTTTAACCTATAACGCTAACAATCTAATGATTTATCTGTTACAATGGGCATCCATATCCTTGCTAATATTATAAATGCCAAAGTCACTCTGTCTGTTTGTCTGTTACGCTTTCCCGCTTAAACCTCTCAACCGAGTTTGATGAAATTTGAGAAAGGTCTCAAGGTCATAAGATTGTCTGTGCCAACCTTTATTGCAAAAACAGGGATGAAGAAACACATCTGTGATACATCTACATGAACGCGGGCGAAACCGCGGGCACAGCTAGTATAAAGTAAAGCTTCAAAACTAGTTACCAACCGAATTAGGCGAAAACTGAAAAAAAGATCGGTTAATAATATCGCTGTAGATGCGGTGCGCTAGTCAAAAATGTATTATTTTATTTTATTGAGGAAGTTGGCTCCGGCGGGCGTCGTTAAACTCGCTCCGGGCCGATCAAATTTAAACCATTACCATTTTATAATGCCGTAAACGGCTCATGACTCCCGTCCACCATTTTGTATAATTGTAAAATAACACCGAATCCAGTTTTGGAAACGGACGGAGACAAATTAATGGAGTATTTTAAGCTTCAAAAGGTCCTTTTAACTCCGCTGTAAATTATAATGTGACAACGTTACTTGATTTTATTTACCGGGCGTTAAATTATGTAAAGTAGAGATTAACAAATAAACTGTTTTTATTACTTGTACAATTTTTATTCGTCGTCATAGCATAATCTCGTTTATCAATAACTATTTCCTAGTAATATTAGTTAAATATTAGTGTCAAAAGGAAGCCTGGTACTAAAACTTCATAATCCCGTGAGAGGTAGCCTGTTGATTAGAAAGTTCTCGTGCGAATTAGCTGGCATCAACGCGGGAGGGCGTGGTAATCGCATTATCGGCCACTTATAGATATTCCTGGCGTGGGCAAACTACAGCTAACTTCTCCTTCGCTCAATGAAAGCTTCTACTCAGTTCTGGCCGCCTAGTAGTAACCGTATTGTCGATAACAACGTTACGAAACTGGCTTCTGTTCGCGGATTTGATACAACCGTTAATTGGTTTAACTGAGATAGTGTTTGTGTTGTATCAGATGCATATCGGCTACCATTGTTTTTGCAGACCGTTACGAGTTCATTTGAGATGATGTTGATCAATAAATCATAACAGTTTCTATTAGAACTTGAATATTATTTAACTAAAGTTAAGTAGCTCTCTCATTGAGCAGACGTAGTGCAGGACGCCCACCAACCCATTGGGCTGATGACATTAGAAGGACTGCTGGTAGTGGCTGGATTAGGGGAGGTCGGGATGGAGAAATGTGGCGCGAATTAAAGGAGCTACTATGTTCAGTTCAGACGGACCAAGGTTGTTGATTGATTGAAGTAGGTCTGTTTATAATGGAGCTATTGATTGCAATCTGAATAAGTACTCAAACAATCGGCCCATTTGCATCCACTGCTGAACGTAGGCCTCCCCCGGAGGACGCCAAATATAAGGAACCGATCCCGACAATATGCATCCATACTCGGCCATCTTTCTGAAGTCATCGCGTTGGAGGGCGTCCCACACTTCGTTTACCAAGAAAGATGTCCTTTCCAACACCCTCTTAGTCCATTGTCCATCGGAGCTCCAAACATTAGATTTACTTTAAAAATACTCATCAGAATTTTTAAGATCCCAGAAGTTCTGGGTAATCTTTGAGCACCTTCCGAGTATTGACTCGGTTACTAAACCAAGGTTCCAATTTAATGAGCTGCCAATAATTCGTCATCTGATTTCCTTATGATAATGAAGTTGCTAAGTAGCGTTATACGATACCGATCTCGACGTGAGCTCCTACGCAAACCATTAAACGTATAAAGAATGGCACCTAACTGACGATAACCGATTGTCGAGATAACAAATGGTCTCTTTTCTGTTTACCGGTTCATGAATGCCAAACGTTATAATAACGTTTGAATGGCTCATGTCTCGCATTGTTTTTCTCGAGTAAACAGCGGAACAAAGAAAAGCTCGGAAAACCTTGTTAACTTTTTAAAGCATTCGTTTGCTGCTCATGTATTATTCAGCGATTTCGGTATACATACGGGCCTCTGACCACAGTGCGTTGGGTGTGGCAGTGAAGTAAATTGATTACATGACCCGCGTACATTAAGCGCTCATCAAGCTTTACAAGTAATAAGAATCATTGTTAGAATAGAAATAGAAAAGTGTGTTATTTTGTGAGACATTTATGGCAAATCTATTATTTAATAGTGCTTGTTTGTACGTAACAAATTCTCTGGCTTTATGTTAATCCAGTAAGATCTGACTTAAAAATTTATATATTCGTACAAGACAACGTACATACTTAAGTAACTTTGCCTTTGGTAACTTTGGGTTTTGATAAACAATTAACCTTTTATAATCAGCTTCTGTGAAGGAAGAATGTATGTCCTTGTAATTTATTTACTATATCAGGATCTGTAACTCGTGTTAGTGTAACTAATGTTATAGTTTTGCGTCATATACTTAGCATTAATGAAAGTTATCAAGGTGAATATGGCAGCCTTGTCATATTCACCCCAATAGCTTTCATTCAAGGCTTTCCCTAGACATCACCGTCATTTAAATCATCGTCAATTTCAAGTAGATAGCGGCATTCCAGACATAATAGTAAATCCATCTAGCGTCCGAGTTCTTATGGAATTTAACGGGTTAAATGTCATAAAAATATTATGATCTCTCATCTGTCACTTGACGTACATCATCTGTAACATAGCTCACTGTAATATAATAGGGATGAATGTTTGCCTACACTGTTCTCTACGGTCATCAAATGCATTGTGTCTCTCCGTGATGGTCTTACATATGTTAGCGAATAGCTTGCAGGCCACCGCCATCTAGCCATTTCTACCCTCCTCACAATTGACATTTTGCAAAGAGCCAACCCTTTGTTGGTCGGATGAAACGTGAATTTCAATGAAAACGAGGTTAAAATTGCTCAGGCCCCGACATCACCGTAAAAAAGAGATTTCATTACGAGTCATTGTTATGTTACGATTTTCGCGTTCCATTTGCAGAATTATTAACGGAGAAAAGGCTGTTTTTTGTACAATTCCAAGTCTGGAGTAGCTCCTGAGGCGCGGCGAGCGTAATTACCTCGGTTATTGTGTTTCTCGCTTGCTTCTACTCAATTAAAAATAATTTTAAATAATAGGTGGGGACACAAAGACGCTGCTTTCGCGGCTGGAATAATTTTAAGCTTCGAGTAAACCTCACGAAGTTGGCATCTTGTTTCATTAGCCGCCGACCGCCGCGTAATATTTATGTGCCCCGCAGATCATGAATATTCACCGCGGTCTGGCTTTAAACAGCAAATTTTGACAGAGCTATTTACTCTTTTGAAATATTAAATTTATTCGCTGGTTTTGCGATGTAGTTGTAATTAATTTGATACTTTATCTGTGCGGACAATGGCGGATGATATAAGTTCGTTTTATATTATGGGACGGAAACACTCCCGACGTATTTTCGCCCGCAAACATTTTAGATTGTAAATATTTCTAAACCGTGTCAGAATGTTTTACAAGAATTAACATATTAATAAATTTTAGACAGTGTTGACTTTTAACAAGTGATGCAAATATTTAAATAGATTGTTATAGATATTTTTTATACGGTTGACTAAAAATATGGCGATAAATAGACATTTGTTGTACAAATTAAAAATAAAACGACATATTTCTTAACTTAATTGATTGAAACGTAATGTTCAACGTCGTGATTAGAATATTACATGTTCACATAAGTTTTTAAAAAGGCATAAACTTGTATCACTCGAGTGCCTTGGGTAGTAGCAACCGTCCCACAATCCTAAGCGTGGGACACAAAATACGCCATTTTTACATTTCGCTTATACGCTTCGCATTAAGCAGCTACTTTACTGTTTCACAAATACTATGTAACAATCGTAAAAACGTGGTAGTGAATAAATATCGCGTTTTCAGTGGGGTCGTACGGACCGCGGTCGCGAGTGCCTCCTATAAAGAACTTGGATTAGTCGCATACGCACGCACCAAAATAATAATAACGTGGGGGATCTTGTTTGATTAGGGTTGCCATAAGTGTGATAATGTAAGGAAGCGACCTATCATCTTTTTGTTCCAAATCATCTTCGTGCCCGTGGTGCATTCTGCTGAATAACAAACGAGGCTCTGGCAACCGAAGGGTGGCGGTACAACCATCACGATTGAAGGCGTAGCTAAATACCACAGGCCGATGACGGGTAACAGCGTAAGGAACTATGTATGCCCTGCGATTTCAGCATTGTAGCTGCGTGGCGATTATTAGTAAAGCCTCCAGTTGTTTGCCCTAAATGGGGAACTAGCCTAGCTAGTAAGAATGCGTTTATTGCATGTATAGTTACCGTTTACCAAGATCAGCCAAATCAACTATGATTTTTAAACCGTGACAATTTGTTTATCGGTCCCGGGACACCACTCTTCAAACCGGGACTGGCAACCCTATGTTTGATGCGCTATGTGTGGAGATTGCGTTGTGAACGGGATTATATTTGTAGACGATTTTTTTTTGTTGCGCTAATACTATTTCATTCGGTTCGTTCCCCGTTCCCGGCCCTAAATTGTCGAATTATTTATTAACCAAACAATGAAGTGTATATTAAAATGAGAGTGGATAATAAAAATTCTCGGACCGATGCACAAACATAGACAACTAACAAGATATACGCAATATTATAATGTTTTAGTATAGGTGCTTATTTAAATAATATAGCTGACATTATCTCCAAAACATTGCGTTTTAGCTTATACGTGAAGAATCTTTAATTCTTTATTGCACAAATATACAAACATTTACAAGAAAAGACACTACAGACATCTTTCAGACAACCTTCAGGCAAAGGAAATATAGTGTTCTGAAGAGATGTTCTGTAATTTTTCTTATTCTTCACGAAATAATTAAATTTCCCGTAGTTTTACAGAAATAAATTGTGAAATTGTGATGCCTCCCGTTTGAAAAGTAAGTAGGAAATTCATGGTTGACCATTAAACAAATCATCAGGAATCACCTGCTACATGGCAGTATTAAAATGGGGCCACCATTTAGGGGAAAAACAAATTTACAGTTACCGTTGACTTATAAATAAAATACCTTTGTATAAACTGTTCACGAATAAACCGTTTAATTGCTCAATAAGTCATTTTCCATTGTTTCACAATGGCATTAACCAAGCTTGACTTATCCCTCTTAGCAGGTTATTTATTCCGCGAAAGCATTGCTTCCATTTGAACGAAACAAATTAACGAAAAAATATATAAACACGCGGTTATTTCCATTCTAAATTGTAGCCGTTGCCCGACTAGCTCGAGTACTGAAACAGTAAAAATGTAATTAAATAAACCACAAATAGTAGTCAGTATCTGACTTTTTAATTTCCCTCTACTTTCATTAAGCAAGTTTTTTCAACGGGTGGGCTGAAAAAGGATTGGAGCGAATGCCTCGTGTCCAGAAATAGAAAAGCAGAAAAGTGCATTTTCAAATATGGAACGCGAGGTTCTGCATCTATTGGCGTTTAAAAAAAAAATTGTACGAAAATAAGTAAAACTATATTTTAGAATAATGACTCGCAGTTTTATTAGCAGTTATGAATGACATACACACACGATATCAAAGGACAATAGACAAAAGTGTTGCCAGGTATTATATTGGTTTTATACCAACACCCCCCCTCAATATAATACATATACTTTATCGAACATCTAACAATCTAACATGTTACACATATTTATGAATTTATACAGCAAATTTTTATTTAGAGCTTTTGTGAACATATCTGCAATCTGAACTTCAGTTTTTACATATTTCAAAACTAATTTACCCCGTCTAATTAACTCCTTAATATAATGGTACCTTATATCTATGTGTTTCAGACGCTTAACACAATCAGTGTTAGCAACCATTATGGCACTCTGATTATCACTGAACATTACTACAGGGCAGACATTCTTTATTTTAAAATCATTTAATAGATTTATAAGCCAACAAGCCTCAGCCCCAGCCATACTGATTGCCACATATTCGGACTCTGTAGAAGACAGACTAACACTAGCTTGCCTTTTTGAGCACCATGATATCAAGCAATTTGCAAACATAAAACAATAACCGGTTGTAGACCTTCTAGTATTTAAATCTCCCCCCCAGTTAGCATCACAATATCCAATTAACATATTATTGCCGTTACATTTATACATTAAACAATAATTAATAGTACCTTTAATATACCTCAAAACTCTTTTCAAAGCCATCAATAACATATTGTTTGCTTTATTTTGATATCTGCTTAGAATGGATAATGCTACACAGATGTCTGGTCTTGTTCCCAATGCTGCATAAGACAGTTTGCCAATTATTTTCCTACATTTATTTTCAATAGTTTTATCAGTTACAGAGTTACAATTTTCTTCTAACATTTTGACATTAAAATTAAAGTCCATAGGGGTAGACATTGGTTTACAATTATGCATTTCAAATTTATGTAATAAAGATTCTAAATATTGTTTTTGACTTAATTTTGTGATTTTATTTTCTAAATCCTGTTCTACCCGTATGCCTAGGAAGCTTGACACTAATCCCAAATCTTTCATTTTAAATTCAGAGTTTAACAGTGACTTTAAATTAAATATTTCATTTTCATTGTTACCAAAAATCAAAAGGTCGTCAACATACAGTAAAACATAAGTACTGCCACTATTTGTATGTTTCATATATAAACAAGTATCGCTTTGGGATCTTACAAAACCTTGCTTTATTATTACAGAGTTGAATTTGTCATTCCAGTACTTAGGTGATTTCTTTAAGCCATATAATGATTTATTCAGTTTAACAATATTATTATCCCCACTATAGGCACCCTCAGGTAACTGTAAATATACAACTTCATCAATACTCCCATATAAAAATGCTCCGGTGACATCCATCTGATAGATAGGGACGTTTAACTCGGTAGCAACTGACACAAATAACCTAAAAGTAGCCAGTTTAGCCACTGGGGCATAAACTTCACACGAATCTAACAAATCATTTTGTTCAAAGCCCCTGGCCACAAGCCTAGCTTTATATTGAATACTATCATTTAAGTTTTTAATTTTGAATACCCACTTACAACTGACAGTCTTTTCACTCACAGGTTTTTCACAGAAGTCCCAGGTTTTATTTTCATTCAGGGTTTGCAGTTCATTCTCTATGGCTTCTTGCCATTTTCTGGCGTCTTGCCTTTGCATGGCCTCTTGATACGTCTTGGGCTCATTTTCTTCAGTAGAAACATAATGACAAGTATAGAATGAGGTTTGCTTCCTGATCCGGGTACTTTTTGGGCGTTGTGATATTCCATCTTCCTCATAATCGGACCTCTCATCGCTTGAACATGGAACATACTCACTTCCCTCACTCTCTGTAGATAAATTTAAAGTTTCATTTAACTGCGTAGACTGTGGACCACTCTCGCTGGATTCCACCTGCTGTACACTTTTATTTGACTGTATGTTTTCTTTTTTATCTTTCTGTTCTTCAGATATTTGTTCCTCATTGGTCCCTTCGAGAATATTTGATTCATGTTCCAATAACACCAACTGCTCTGTCATCGATTTAGGTTGTTCCAGGAAAACTATGTCCCTCCTTATTTCCACGCTATTTTTCTTTTCAAAATACACTCTATAACCTTTAACATCTTCTCCGTAACCCACCATTATTCCTTTCTCCCCTTTAGCATCCCACTTTCTTCTCTTTTCTTTAGGGATATGGACATAAACAGGGGTTCCGAATATTTTCAAGTTATTTAAATCAAAATGTTTATTGGTCCATACCTCGAATGGTGTTTTTCCTTGTTCATTACTTTTGCTCGTCCTATTTAATACATATGCCGCTGTCTGAACAGCTTCTGCCCATAAGTTCTTGGGTAACCCTTTTGCACATAACATTGTTCTCGCAGCCTCAACAAGTGTTCTATTTTCTCGTTCTGATTTTCCATTTTGTTCTGGAGTATATGTCACCGTGGTTTGGTGTATGATACCACGTTCAGCAAACAGGTCCCGTACTCCTTTGTTTATGAATTCCAGTCCATTGTCACTTCGAAAATAATGTATTTTATTGTTAGTAATATTTTCTGCTTTATTTATGAAGTTTTCTATACACTTTTTTGCTTCATCCTTGCTTTTAATGAAGTACACAGATCTGTAATTGGAGTAGTCATCCTTCATAATAATGAAGTATCGGGAACCTCCCACTGACGGCACCTCCATGGGTCCACATGTATCAGCATGTATAAGTTCACATGGCCTAGATGTTTTTGTTTCACTAGTATTGAAGGGCAAACGACTTATTTTTCCCTGTAAGCAGCTCTCACATTTTGCTTCAGTATTGTCTTTCACAGGAATATTGTTGTTTCTTAACACAGTCATTACATGTTGCAAGTTTTGATGAACCAGTCTTTCATGCCAATCTTTGAGACTTGTTTGCACTTGAGCCACATTCGCTCCTTTGCACTTGTAACGCACGTCCAAATAATACATATCGCCGATACGATTCGCATTCGCACATACTTTGTTTTGTTTATAAAACTTGCACGAGTTATCATTTGTCATCATAACATAACCTCTATCTGTCACGCAATTGACAGAAAATAAGTTTGTTTTCAGTTCCGGTACAAATAATACATTGTCTATGGTAGTGTCTATCCACTGCTTTCCGTCGTGTACTTGCAGCGCCACCTTTCCACAACCATGTGCACTAATCGTATTTCCGTTACCGACGATCACAGATTTGTTAGACAATGGGAAATATGTAGTGAAGAGATTACGATCATGACACATATGCTGACTTGCGCCAGAATCCACTAACCACTGTGAATTTTGAAACAGTTCACTTGAAATTACAAATGCATTACTGTCCTTTTCTTTATTTTTCTTAAACCAGCATTCACCTTTTAAGTGTCCCACCTTTTTGCAATAATAACACTTTTTCACAGACCTCGCATCATTGTTTGAATTGTTATTGTTTATACGATTACTTTTACACTCACTCTGGAAATGTCCAAGTTTATTGCACTTATAACACTTAACGTTTTTCTTTGCAACGAAGGCCGCCGCTGATGACGATGGCTGCTGAGGCATGTCCTCTTTATCTTTTAAACGTTCCTCTTCTATGAGTAGCCGAGCAACCAGGTTATCATATGTTTGTTTCTCCTCCGGTGCAGATTCCCAGGCAGAGACAAAATGCCTATAGTCGGCTGGAAGCGACATTAACACTTTTGTTATGACAAATTTCTCGGAAATACTTTCTCCCATCTGCTTCAATTGATTCTTTAATTCTTCGATTTTAGATAAAAATGTGGACATAGGTGTACCATCCACATATTTATATTGAAAGAATCGTTGTTGAACGATATGTATGCTCGTTTCCGATGTTTGTTCGTAGACACTCGCTAGCTTTCGCCACATTTCTGCTGATGTGGTACATGTTAAAATATGCATCATCGCACTTTCTGACATTCTTGTCACCAGCCATGTTTGAGCTTTTGCATCCAGCCTTTCCCATTTTATCTTTTCAGTCGTTTCTTCCGGCTTTACCTTGATACCTTGTACCACATCTAGTAAATCCTGACTTCGTAGCAGAATGACTGATTGGAATTTCCAAACATTCCAATTTGATGCACCTTCTAGCTTGATGTGTGTACCAAAGTTCTTATTTTCTTCCATTGCGTGCTTATTTTCCTTCCTGCTCGTCTCGTCCTTGTAATAACAAGTATTTTCCGTCCCGAACTCGCGTCGTGTCGCGTTTTTCCTAACCTCAAAACCGGCGTTTTGCAACCGCGCTGACACTGTCGATATATATTTTTTTTGTTTTAATTTAATCACAGGATTATGGTACTGGGCCCATAACCTGTACGAAAATAAGTAAAACTATATTTTAGAATAATGACTCGCAGTTTTATTAGCAGTTATGAATGACATACACACACGATATCAAAGGACAATAGACAAAAGTGTTGCCAGGTATTATATTGGTTTTATACCAACAAAAATCTTCGCAGTTAATTTTGTCACTTTATCCTAGAGTCGTCGGTATTGAGTACATTCCAAATTTATGATGCGATATTGTTTCGAAAAGAATACTCGAAGACTCAATACCGAATTCCATTGCTTTGAAAATATTAAAAACTCACTTTGCAATTAAATTATGACTTCTAAAGTTCAAATTACCTATTCACCACAACCGCAGGGACCCTCGTAAAACCGTTTCTTTCTACATTTCGCAAACCCCTCAGCAAAATTTACTTATAATTTTATAGTCGCGGCTTCGAACCTATAAAGCTAAATTACGGCTCTAATTACCAACAGTCTGAATAAAATGTTGAAATACACAAAGGGACAGTGCTCTGCGGTACCAAAGGATCTCTAAAAAGCACTTAACTAAATGTTTTTCAACAAATTACGGCTGGTAGTGGCGCGCGAATAAAGGAGATATACTGCTGAAGATATAAATCAGATTATCCTGAGCTCTGTGCTTAAATTAAATGGGTATGAAGGAAAATTACGATGTTTTCCAAACGGTTTTATACCTTTGTTTACTCGGCCGTAGCGCCCTTTGCGGAAATTATGAATTTGGTGAGAGCGGTTTGAGTAAATATTTCCCCGTGAATGAACCGGGTATTGGGGATAGAGGACGCGTGTAAGCGGATATATTGATCCGGGTGTAGGGCTTGGTTGAGCGGAACATAACCACCTGGATATTATATTTTGAACCGTTTCGAGTGTGCGTTCAACTGATAATATCGCGTATAATGATACAATCCCAAAGTAAGTGATGAAGATTATGAATGTGAATCGAATTTGAGTTTATAAACTTAAGTGTAGAACTCAGGCATGCTTTGAATGAAAACAATGAAGGTGCTGCTTATATAATACAACTGCGTACATACACATACTGTCCTAATGAGACGTTAAAGAGTTGACACACACACATTTATTTAAAATGGGACCCTTTAGGAAAATGGGAAATTTATCCGAAGTACAAAATTAGCAGCGCGATTTAAAATAAAAAACAGAGAGAATCTTTAATTTAAAATCGATTCCACGTTTGAAAACACAGATCTGAAATTATGTGAGAAGAATTAAATTCGTTACATTAATATACGAGTAATAATATAAAATATGTTTCTCATCGACCAACCATTGGGTACTATTGATATACAGACAGACTTACCATCTGATGTGGAGGCGACCGGGCATTACCTAGTGTACAAATAAATCACTAATTTAATATTCATATTGAAACGTTCCGCAGTAAGGTTAATGGTTATCCCAACAAATGGCATCTTGGGTAAAAAACGTTGAACTTTACCAAGCCGATACATTAATGGACTTTATGAATATTTACTGACCCATAAAAAGTTTCTAAGAGCTGGTATCGTTTTTTATTAGGTTTAATATCTGCTCGTTTTTCAGTGGAACATAAAAACATCTTGTAAAAATAAAACCAGTTGTTTCAATCGAATTACTTTGTCCGAATATTTGTTTAATGTGTTTCTGATTGATTTTGGTAATTACTTGTTTATAGATAACGAAAATCATTCGTTTCGTTTAACTCGTCATGTCGTGACTCGTCGTAATAAAATGATATTTATCTACAAGTTTAAGTTTAATGACCGATGTTCAATAAGAACTCATTATAGTTCATATTCGTTTTAGTTTAAGACGTAATCTTTACTATAAAAAATCATTTTTCAAGCATCAGTCGGGCAATATCAAGAGCCAGAACATAATTTAATTTCATAAATTTATCAGTGCTTACCACAGATGGATTTAGGGCAAGCCAATTTGATTCCTGTCCAAATATAATAAAGCTCAATTCAACTAACGGTGAATCTTTAGTCAAATTTATCTGTAATTTTATTCTCTGATCTCTACATTAACGATTGAATATGGATTGGAAATACTCAGTATTACTAATGCTAAACATTGAAACCTTTATACATTATTAAGTAAGCTATTTCAATGCAAAAAAATATCTATATATACGCCACCAACTGCCACCATTACATTAAATAGCCAGAATAGGAAATACTCAATAAAGTTGGACTATAATCGTTTTACAATTTAAATCAATATCAGATAATTTGATAGAATTTAATCCGAACGATAACATAAATAATATGAAGATTAATGTCTGTAGATTCGAGAACTTCCGTTATACATAAATTAATGTTGAGTGTTGAATATTGAACAAGTCTGCTAACACCGTATTACACGTTGTTGTGTATAAAGAAATTCGTAATCTATGTGCCTGTTTTGACTTTCAAATTAACAGTTAACAGATTCGAGTGATAAATATTTTTATTGTCACACATAGTTTGCTTTGATTAGATGTAGATGTATTCCAATTACGATACGTTGATTAGGTTGTAAATTAAACTATTTGAATAGTCTCTAATTCGTTTGTTCATAGAATATTATACCCTGTTTCAAATAAATGTAGATAATGGACTATTTCATTTGCCTAGTACGAGTAATGCTCGGGCTACATTAAAACGATTGAAAGTTCTTAAATATCAGACAATAACATACATTCCTCCGACCCAAAATAACGAATTTGAGCAGTTTGTGTTATGGATATCAGATCAACTAAGTTACGTCTAATATATACTTTATTAGAAACACACAGACACCGCTAAAAGGGACCACGACCTTTAGTTTAAAAGGCTGGGAACACTACTAATAAGCCACCGGCCATTATACAGTTGTTAATACATCTCGTCTTATTTTCAAACTATCATAACTTGTTAACGTAAGCGTTCTGCGCTGATTGCTCATTATTTAATCATAATGATATATCTAGATAGTTTGGTTCAAATACATAATATGCCCGATTGCTACCACTTCTTTGCAATAACCACGCATAAGACCTGCAGTATCAAAAGCTAGTATTAATCAAAGTCGACCTGTCGATAATAACGGTGATTATTAAGATACCAAATACGGCCGCAGCCTGCATGATTGATGATTACAAATTGTAGCGGTTTGGTTTACGACAATGCTGAGAGCTACTGCTAAATCATTGATCAAATGCAACTGTGAAACACGACAGGTAGTGTAATAGACATACTGTAATTGGTTATAATAAATCCGGAAGCCTTTACACTTGAATCTGAGACTGACGAGTTCTTTTTGATGACGTTATTCGAAAACAAAAGACAAGAGAATGATTTTAACAATTTCATTTCACCAAACAATCACTCAAACATAGTTTTTTATTATAGCATAATGAATATCCGTTTTCATTTGACTTAGCCCGAAAAGTGTTGTAGCATCTGCACTGTTAATATTATTTGTTCCTATCAAATAAATAAATTCCTATTTAAAATCTTTTAAATCTAATATGTTATTCATACTTATGCAAAAATACTGCTTTTTAATGATGTAAATTTTTATGCAGAACTGTTTTATTGCACTGATCATTATCTGGCGTGTATTTTTGCCTAATTGCCGTGGTAATGTTACAATAAAATGTTGTAACGACTCAATATAAATAATTGAACATTTTATGTATTTTGTTATCGACGCCAATAAATGCGAGAAAACGATACTTACCACGGAATACTTACTTTCTCGATGTGACCATACCAACGAAGCGAATGTCAAATGCGTTTTACCAAGTAAACGAGAAATACTTTCTATAAATCCGTTATTGATTTCGTACGACTCAATTTTCCCACCAAGCGTAAACCTTTATGACCGAATAAAAGCCATTGGTAAAAGATTTATCCAAGTCACAATCCTCTACACGGGTTTAAAATGAAATATCGAATGTATCATAGCAACCCCCTCGCTATGTCGACTGTATTTATGTAAAGAGGGGTGCTCTTGAATAAAACAGCTTCCACAAAGACCGAGGAATATTAAAAAATATTTTGCCGGAATTTTTTGCTCGCGAATAAGATTTTGTAAGTGCTCACAGACGCTTTGAAGAACATATTACTTTTTATTGGTTTTAAAAGGAACTTGATGAAGTTGTTATTCAACTTGCACTTGGGAATGTTTATTAATGTTTTTATGAGATGTATTCATCATTAGTTTTTCAAGGTGCGATGTTTTATAACTACATTTTTTATTTCAATTACATTCTGTACCGCCTCACAGTGTAGGGTCGACATTCATAAAGCGTACTTTGTTCTAGTTCAGACTTACTTTATGTAAAACAACATTCAAGATGTGTGTATTGTGTTACGTGGAAACAAGTAAACCTTGCATTTTAAATTCTTTTCAGCTGTGAAATTCAATTTCAAGTTTTTGCTAAGCAAGCATTTGTTTCATGTAGCAAAACCTGCAGTTTGTTCTCGCAGAAGCATTGATTGTTTTCATAACAAAGTACCCTATGCATTCCAGCCTGATCTAAACTCATAATAGCGGATTACGTTTTAAATTAATGCCTGTGCGAAAATAAAGCAGAAATACTGTTCATGACAACGATGAATGCTGTCGTTTCGTTACACAACACAGATGTTAATTAAACGCAATTCCGCCACTCGTTAAATATAAAGCGGCTCTAATGAGTTTCATTTAAAAAGTAATTAAAAATGTTTTCTGTATCGCTGCGCTTTCGGCGTTCAACATCTTTTGACTGAGGTAAAATAAGTTGTAAACTTCGCCCGGCTAATTAGAGGGGTAGTTTATTAGGGGAAATAAGGGGCGAAGCTAAATCCCCCGAAAGAGGCGTAAAAACTAAAATGAGGAGATTGAATCTCTCTTTTAAAGTCATTTATTTCTGCAAATGGGCTGGGCGGCGTTCTTTTAAACTCATTTATTTATGCAAACGGGTCTCAAAGAGGGTTTTGCTTGTCAATATAAAGTGGTATATCCTAATATTCTTGAGCTGTGTTAATTTATTATTTGTTTTGGACTTCAATTTGTGTTTGAAGACTTAATTTGTTCACTTTTATAAAGAGTGTTGTTTATAGCGTTCAATTAAATATGTAGCTACTAGCATTTAACATCCGCTTCGTCTCTTTAGTTTTCCCCCAATGACAATTGTCATTTGTGGGATTTGTCTTAGTCACCACACTTGGCAGGCGGCTGTCTATAATCTGAGTAGGATTAATTCATCTGCAAAAATTAACGAAAACGCAACTTCCAATTGGTATGTAGCAGATAATATTCCCGTTTTAATTAGCAGTAGCGTCTGTTTCAAATTAATACTCCCCCGGATTGAGAGTTCCGCGCCTCGCAAGCCGGGACTTAAGTCGTCTTGTTTGCTATCGGTGTGACGTCGGAATTTCTTCGCCTCCGCTTGTTACTTCTTTATTGGGTCACCTTTGAGTAAGATATTGTAAAAAGCACTTCAGATTTATACGTCTGTACTCGCACAATAACTCGCGTTTCTCGTAAATATGCCAAGCGGCTTCAGCTCTTATTATTGTGGTGTACTCACTCGTAATTTTAGATTGTTTGTTGTTGAAGACGTTGATGAGATTTTGTGTATCAAATACGACATTTAACACAGCTAATTGTAACGTTGACTTACAATATTAAAACCCAGAATTAAAGGAACTAAATGTTTTTTATTTTAAATTGAATATAGCTTTGGAAGCTAGCAGCTTTTAAATTACAGTTCTTACTTGTATTTTACATGTCTTATTATATTGAAAATTACTATTTGTATCACTGCGACACACAATAAGTTTACTTGAGCAAGTGTTTCTTCATTGTTTTTGTTTAGTTCATGGTCGTTTTGTCTCTTTTTGTGTCTTTCTTGGTATTGTGTGTAAAGTTTATACAGTTACAAGCATACATTTTATCGATGTTTCTGGATCTTATCTAAAACCCAATGACAATAACTGAGACTCTTTGGTTTTGTATTTTTTAATATTATTTTTGTTGCTACCACTTCTACATTTAATACATTTATTTTTAGTTTCACTTTATCAAAAATAATAGTAATTATCGTTATACACATAGGTCATTCATCAGTTTCTTAAACATTTTTTTTATTTATTAAAAAATTCCAGGCAATGTTTCATCATCAAATCGTACTTTAAATTAGGTAAATTTTGCACCCACGGCTTTCAAAAATAATATCACACCCGTCCCAAATCACGCGAGCGGCGAGTTCACGCTCGCAACAAGGGTTAAATAAACGAATATTGAAACAGTTGCTGGCATCAAATCGAATTGTACAAAGTTAATTAGGGAGTGACGTTGAAGAGGGTCCACCCTCGTACGTGCGACCCGCTCCTACATACCTAATTATTATTTATATCGTGTGCGAGGCGTTATTGAGCATTTCATAATAGAATCTCATTATGCAGAAAACAAAATTTCAATATAAAAGCGCGACACGTATTTGTATTGCGGTTAAACCACTACAATATAAGGCTTTTTCGGCGATGAGATAACAATCTTTTGTTTCTGTGTTGTTTGCGTATAATGAGTCCCCGATATCAAGCTGATTTTTCACTTAAATCAATGACATCATTGCTTAATATACTTACGCGTATATCTTCTTTTCAAATTTGTTAAGTACTGTGACTTATTCCCCTTCTATTGATTTCTTATTATTTTATTATTCATAGCATCGAGAACTACCCGAAATGTTAATAAGTGAGCCAAAACTTTATAGGAATATCTCGTTCGTTCCACACGATTCGGCAGTGATTCAGCCTCTGGGCTCTCTTGGCAAAGTTCTTAAGTCGTAACGTTGATGTGTTCTGGCCCATTTGCTGGCACGAACACTCTATGTCGCCACTTATTCTGCATAGCACAAAATTAATGTACCGTCAGTAGGTGGTGTATAAACAAGAGCGGGTGGACACGCCCCGGCATTTACTGGCTGGCTCGTGCGTCTGGTGCGTCCACCAGGCACCCATAAAAGCGGCTACTAAAACGCGCCATTCGCCTAAATTATTTTAATGACGTATGTTCCCCGGTTTAGTGGATTGTAATTCTGTTTGAGAACAGCTCCGCAGTGGACTTTTCGTTGCCAAATCCGAGCAATTTAGCCGAGAACCGACCGCGCGAATAATCCGCGACATCTCGGATACTTACGCGAGTCAACCGCAGACTGTATCGAGTCATTAGGCATGTAGGATGGTGTCGGCGTCGAACGGCTTCCTTTGCGGGCCGAGTCGGCGTCGGGACTACAAATTAGTTCCTGCAGTGCGTTACAATGAGAGGTCGGGCCGACTCCCTTCGGCGTCTTAATCGAAGCGGCCCTCATTACGCCCGCTCGGCGCTCTTTTGTTCTTGACGCTTGTGAATTGATTTACTCTCTATTGTTTAGTCGCATCGACACCGGCACCGTCTTATTTGCGTCCGATATGGCCGCCGACGCGCTCGAGCGCACTTTTATTGAAATGTAAATTCAAACCTAGCCGCACAAACTTTTTTCTTAGTTTCCTCGCGATGCGAGTTCGTTTGTCAAGATAAAGCGGCAGCTGGTCCGTCCCCTCTGTTTGCACTCGGGGAGTATCGGGCGTAACTCCGACCCCTCACACAATGCCCCCTCTCGACTTGTTCACGCGGCGCCCATAAAGGATTTAATAGCGATATGGCGTGTCGAAATATTAATATGTTTGCGGCTAACTGTCCGTATAAACTGAGCGTTGACTCGGGCTTTCGTTTGTAGCTCGCTGTGGGCGTAAGATGATAGCACATTTGTCATTCGACTAACAATAAAGCGTTTAATTTTGTTTATAGTCGTCGCGTGGGTTAATGAAGTCGGTTTGCCGTTTTACTTCTAATGCACGTAGACATATGGTTTCATCTCGCGTGACGTGTTGTCGGAGGCGATGCCAACCGTGTCCGGTGTTTATTTAGGTGCTTCAACTCGTATTGATGGAAAAGATCATTTCTCTCAAAACAAATTGCTTCCAAACACATCGGTGTATCGTTCCAGCGCGGCGTCGCTGGCTCGTGACTAATCGGCCATTATAATTAATGACTTCGAACTCGAACGTATCGGAACGTGACGGATTCAACCTTTTTTTGCGTTTAAATTTCGAATTGTTAGTATTATAACCTGCATGATCGGTATGAATATCGTTGGAATTTACAAGATTAAGAAATGAAACGTATTTTTTAAATATGTACACAGATATATTATGTACTATAATGTATGTATGTAGTTGGTTACAAAACAGGTTATGATGATTGTTATAAATGTTTAACGTGAACAATGTAACTTGTACGTAGGTATGTACATTAGTACCGAGGACATTTATATTTTATCAATGAAAATTACCAATTATAGTTTGACATTACATTATTTCAATCATCACTACTTTTTCTATAATGCCCTTTTAGAAGCGTCACTACAAATTCAAATGTCCCACGAAGAAATATGGCGAAAATTTGGGCCTGAATTTCCTGGAATTTATTACCCACACATTACAAATACTTAAATTTTACCTAAATGTATTTCCATAATGTAGCATTGGAATAGAATTAGTTATTATCTCTCAACATTACCTTTCCATAAACTTTTACAATGCTTTACAAATTCCCTGAGATTAAAGTGTTGTATGCGAAATCAGGGCGCCCAGTAGAAACCTAATTGAAATTTCAATCTCCAATATCCATTCCAAAATCCGACTATAAGGACAAACCGGCAATAAAACGGCATCCTACTTGTCACCGAGACGTGGAACAGTTATTATTAAGGTAATATCTGTCTGTTCACATAAAATTTTGTTATTTTTCCAATAACATTTCGGGAGTCGACATCACCGTTTCTGTGCGGGAGTGCTTTAGTTCGCAATTTGTGACGCCATTATCCGCGTGCGTGAGCGGGACGGGTGAGTGGCCGCACTGCTCTAGCGCGGCCGCTGAATGTAAATGGCTTCATTTGATTATGTTCTACGCCGTAAACGCTCTTTGCATTTATGCAATCCCGGTAAGTTCCGGAGTCGACTGCGCTCGTTACGATTTTCCGGGGCTTTTCGTTTGAAAAATAGACGTGTCCGAATGTTGTTCTAGTGTTCTAGGTGTTTTTCTAGAACAAAATCAAAAAGGCTGGCTACAAGAAATAATAGAAAGAAAAATCGATCCTACCTAAAAATTAGATGTTGGGATACATACTAAAACATAATATGTACTGTTGATTTGGTATTATTAATCTATTTTTATCAATCTACTGCTGAACATAGGCTGATGATGATGATGATGAATCTTTGTTTAAGCTATCCTCATATTCTGGTATAGCATTATTATTATGCAACATTACAACGATGTATACCTACTTAAATATTGTATAACAGTTCACTAATAAGATCACTATGATTTAATTTACGATTGATACTAGACGTAAAAATACATTATCTAAAGTTGCTCTGTAACGACTACAATTCTAGTTACTTTTGCTTTTACGAGTATACTCGTATACCTATCTATATAGTTAAAAAGAAGTGCTACAAATTAATCCTCAACATGTTTCGCGGTAAACTCTTAATACAAATGTGGACCAAATTATTGAAAATCCAATCATACCTACATTCAGCACGGTCGTGTAATATCGGAAAGCTGGTAGATTTAATCATATGTAATTCATGCATGCCTGGTCGCAGTAAATACCGCAAACGTATTTGGTAGCTTGTATATTCATTAAAATGATTAATTAAACGAAACTTTATCAATTAATCTTTTATTAAACAGACTTGTCATCGCGTATGCGGCGGAACATTACAAATAATCATGCATTGAAATAAGTTGGCCACTGTTGAAACGTGAATAATGAAATGTTTTGTTATTTTGCACTGAAATATTAAAGTGTATTCAGAAAATAATTGGCAACGTTTCGATGATATTAATACAATTATTGCACTGTATGTTTACTTTTAACACGCTTTTATATTTTTTTTATGTTAATATTTCGTATAGCGCCGTCTTTTGTTTTGCAAACAAGTGACAATTGTCAACTATATCGCCGCTTTAAATGTTATTCACTCGTGGAAATGCGTTTAATCATTGCTCCACTGTTTCAGACATGTCATAATAACGAGTGTTTTGCAAAAGTCGATAGAAATTCAGATTTTACTGTATTCACCACACCAAATTGTAATGAGGTTTTTGCACTTTGTGAAATATTTGTATAAGTTATGTTTTATTTAGCATTATTTTTAAAATGTAGTTTGACTATAAAAATTTAGCCAGTATTATTATGAAATATATAAAATAGTGTGTTCCATATTTGAATTGTCGATTGTATTTTGTTTTAAGTTCTTTTTTGTGAATGTGTCCTACATTTATATTTCTTTTTTTGCAGGAGACAGCAGAAGTCTGCGTGGGCACGTCGGTTGGCACGATTACGGAGCCCGACTGCCTGGGCCCCTGCGAGCCTGGTACCTCGGTCACGCTGGAGGGCATCGTGTGGCATGAGACGGAAGGTGGTGAGTTGTTACTAGCGCACGAACGCAGCACCGTAGCGCATCATCTCCGCACGCTTATGCACGCCTGATACTTCTTATGTTGCTTCGCGCTCCATCCATTCCCTGATATTGTCAATTTGGATTCAATCCAATTACTTTAATGATGTCATTTATACCAATCACATTTGAGACTGACTCTAAAACGGCCAAGGGTTTTTAAATTTCACAATGTGTCCGACATTTTTTATTGAAATAAAACATTAAAGCAAATTTTTTGCCCATTAATTGATTTTCTATCCGTTTACAAATTAATTTTGTGAAAGTGATCAATGATTCCAACTTCACTCGTCTTTCATTAATATTCTCGATTACATTATGACATCAGTAAAAACCCTTGTCGGATCTTTCTAGAAAGTGACAATCAATGGAAATCCCGCGCCATTAAAACCATTTTGACACACTTAAGACATCCTCTTTAGACCAGTCTTGACCACACCCAAATTAAGATAATCGTTTTCTTTTAAGGAGAAAAATAATTGACTGACCAAATTTGTTGATAATTGTGAAAATACGAGATAAATTGGGCTTCGTGCCATTAGTGTTCAAGATTCAGAACGTAGGCGTATTAATTTACATAACTAACTTCATTTAGTAAGACGCAAATTAAGATTTAAAATCTTATTAATGAACGGAGTGGCTTAATAACTTAATCTTCGTAAACTTAAATCATTCTAAGATGCTCGTAAAATTCACTTCGTTTTATATTAAGTTAATTTCCAAGACGCACTATACTTAGTACTTAATTGGCTTGCATCAACATTGGATTACTTATTGCAACAGGGATTTTTACCTCGTTTTACATGCTTGCATACATGCCACACTGAGCCACACTCTGTGGTGTTTGGGAGGACCTCTCCCGATCTAAGTCGATGCTTGTACTATGAGTACCTACTGTACTTTTTTTTGTAGAGTTTGTAATATTTATAAGGATAAACAACCATCTACCAAACCTCGAAATCAAATCAGTGTAGTTTCATCTGCCGAAACAAAGACTTTTTCTCCTCGTACGTCGTAGGCATTGCAGTTTTTATAGTATACATACACGAAACACATACTCAGGTCTTTTCTTTTTACACCTCCGTGAGATTTGGCTGTTCAATGACCTACTAAGGCTTGTACAATTGAAAGCAGTAATGAAATATTTAATATTTTTATTTAATTATTATTATTATTGGCGTGAATTAAAGGAGGCCTACGTTCAGCAGTGGACGGACCAAGGCTGTTGATTGATTGATTTAATTATTGCTCATCTCCTAGTATAAGTATCGAAGTCAATATTTTATACATAAAAAGTGCAAGTAGTTATCTTCTGGTGTTGATGGCGTTACGAGTAGGTATTAAAGTAACTTTACCCTACTAAAAATACAATAACTTGCGAGAAAATTATATTCCTCGACAGTCTTTTTCCTAAAATGTCCATCAATATTTTAATAGCCGACGTAAATAAGCTATACAAAAGCTAATAAAAGAGCTATTTTTATTATATGAAATGATACAGCAAAATATTATGCGCCAAGAGCGTATATATTTCTTTAGCAATATAAAGCTAACAGTAAAAGTACATTACAATCAACATTTATACAGTAAACATTATTATGATAACGTTACTTATATAAATAACCGTTATTAATAACTCCCCGTACCTAACTGTAAATAAGTATCTAATTAAATATTAGTCAACAGCAAACAAACTCATATATATTTCAAATTCTAGTCGACAACCATCAATTAACCATAATGGGCACCTTATTAAAACCCGAAACACAAATTCAACAATTAAAATTATTAAAGTGAAGTACATTTTGTTGTCCGATGTAATCAATATAGCCTTAAATCAGAATGGTTGTCAATGTTGCCGGCAATTACGCGTCAATTATGTTGTACAAACAGGTAGTTAATATGCAAAAAAGCAGAAATACTTGGCTGGCTTTAATTCTGAACTTGTTATCCCACACTGTTTAAGATAATTTCATTTAATTAGGCGCAGCGTTTCATTATAATGCATTTTTGAACGTAGATATGGCGCGTTGTTTATAACACCGATAAACTAGTTTTTTATATTGAACAAGAACAATAATTGTATCATTATTTGCTTTTACAGATACCTACTTGTTAATTGTTTTATTTTCATTAGTAAATGTAGCGGTTGACCTCAACTCGCCTGATGTTAAGTGACATTTGAGCCTGCAATGAAGCGCGCTCATCCAACAAAAACGGATTCACTCTCGCCTTCAAAATCTGTAGAATATATCTTACGATGAACCGGATTCTGGTAAACAGTTCTATAGTTTTGTCGTTCGCACTATAGAAGCAAAGCGTTTTGTGCGAGTTTCTTGAACCTGCACCGTAAATCGATGTCTCCTTATGTTCCTGCTCGTCCGATGGTAAAATGTTTGAGATTGATTGACTGACAGGCAAGGTATTAAAGTAAAATTGTGGTCTATTGCCAAGAAACATTTTTACTTAATTAGTTACTTAACAAAGGATGTTGAAGCTATAACTTCTTTAATTGAGTGTTTAAATATTGCTTCTTAAACATTTTACAGAAGCAATAAAGCTTAGCTGAATATGTTGTGTAATAACTTACTTATACTATGTAGCTAGCATACTTAAAGCGATTTTGTAACGAAAAGCTGGTTCTAATAACTGTTGTCACTACGCTTTCCTATTAACATTCCCTTTGTACGTTTTCTTTATGGCTTTAAGGGCATTTACGGTAATCTGGCTAGCTCACGCTTACTAATCTGTACGCATAAAGGATAATAACTAGGCATTATGTAAGTACCCAGTTAATTATAAACAGTTCATATTATATCCAGATTAGATTCTCAAACTTTTAAATGGGAATACAATATCAAAAGTTTTAGAATTATCTGTGTATCCTAGCATTGTTTTAGAATGATCTGTGGAAGTATGAAATAGATTGCAATGTCATGTTCCTAAAAACATGTGCCAAACAATGGTCTCAAATAAGGTTAGTAACTCAGGACCACATTATGACTGAATTCATCTTCCAGAACACCCAAACCGGACCGAGTATCGAACTCGGAACTTTCGAGATCATCGAAATCGGTTTGAGCTTAGAATCTAATCATTGTACCACCGAGGTCGTCAAATAAATAATACATAGGAACATAATTATTTATGAATATTCGGGCCCCATCCAATTTAGAAAATGACAGTTCCAAATAAACCCGGAGCTTTCGGTTCTTCAGTGTTCTATTAGGACGACTTGCCCTCATCATAACAATGTCTGGTGATTTCTGTACATAATATTTAACCTTTGACTGGCTCGGTGGCTCAATTGGTAGTGACCCCTGCCTTCTGAACCAAGGGTCGTGGGTTCGATTCCCGCCCGGAACAAACATTCGTGTGATGAACACTTGTGTTTGTTCCGTGTCTGGGTGTTTATACTTGTATTTAAGTATTTATTCGTGGTACCTTCGTTGTACTGATACCCATAACACAAGTGCTTAAGCTACTTACTTTGGGATCGGAGCAATGTATGTGATGTTGTCTGATATTATTATTATTTATTTATTTATTATATATCCACGTATCACAGATTGAGAAACACTGTTTCTTACCGCACAAGCATTTGCAATAACTTCACTTGGCCAACGAAACCAGTCTCGCCTTACAATTACTATAACAATTTACTGTGCCAATAACAATATAATTTGATTTACGGCACTTGCCTTAAGCGATTATTGAATGTATGGACCTTTTTTGTCGTTACCAAGTTTCATCGCCTTATTGCCCTTTCTCCACTCCGCATTCTGCCTAAAGTCGAATATTAAGCATAAATAATCTTAACTAATATTATAAAGCTGAAGAGTTTGTTTGTTTGTTTGAACGCGCTAATCTCAGGAACTACTGGTCCGAATTGAAAAATTCTTTTTGTGTTGAATAGACCATTTATCGAGGAAGGCTTTAGGCTATATAACATCACGTTGCAACTATTAGGAGCGAAGAAATAATGGAAAATGTAAAAAAAACCGGGGAAAAAATAACTATTCCACGCGGACGAAGTCGCGAGCAAAGCTAGTATAAATATATTCATGGAATACATAAAACAGTGGAGTCAATTCGGTTCCGTATATAATTACTGGAGTGCTTAGTAATGCTTGATAGCGTGTCTGTTAAAATAAGGGTGGTTATCAACTCTCTTGCGATGCGAGACTGTAAAGTTACCGACCTAACTTTTAGACCTCACGACCGCTTTTTTTTTTTATAGTGGCTCGACATAATGGCTTCCCTACACCTGATGGAAAGCGAAAGAGAAGCCCAAGTCGCTGTGACAACGGGCAAGTAACTGGTCAGTTACCTGTCAGTTGCCACCGCCATGCCGGCCCAACCCTAACCCCCCACGAGCTCCGGAAACCTTACTCACCGGCAGAAACACGACCCAGAGGTCATTTGACTGCGGTATTCTATAGGGTGGAGGTCCTTCCCCGGACGGGCGGCTCAATTCGAGCGAAGATTCGCTATGCCCTACCTCTCTTAAAATCTTATCTCTCTTAAAAGCTTACCATCAGGTGGAGTGAGGTTATCATGTAAGCTCTTCTTATAAAAAAAGTCTTGAACACCGTATTTCTTGTTGTCTATCGGTACTATCGTTAAGATTTTGGAGAGTGAGCGACGAAATTAATTAACTTGATTCATCACGCCCCTTTTTATCGTGCGACAAGCATGGGCACGGCGAATAGGCACTGTTACATGGTGCAAGTTTCAAACGGTGAACCGCCAAACTGTTGAACTCTTTACCGGGTTCCTTGTTTCCCGAGTCTTATAATCTTCCGATATTCCGGCTGCAATTTTTCCGAGTGGATATGACTTACAAGAAGACCTTTATGACCTTCAAGAAGCGAGCCTATAGATTTCTCAAGGGCCGGCAACGCACCTGTGACTCCTCTGGTGTTGCGGTGTCTATGGGCTGAAGTGATCACTTACCATCAGGTGACTTTCAGGCCCGTTTGTCCCCTCTATCCTAAAAAAAAATATATATTGAACCGGTTTTTGCTGGGTGAGCGCTCTCCATCCTTAGACTTCGATTTCACTTACCATTAGGCGAATTGCTGGAAACCATATCGAATAAAAATTACTCATTACTTTTGGTTTAAACAAAAAGATTACAAATCATCATAGCTTCTGGCCTTTACTAAGCTATACAGGAAGGAGATACAGTTAACATTACACGAGGCTTATTAGCCATCAGGATTCTAACGGATAACGCATACAAAGGTCTATACAAAATGTTTATGGCTGACGAAGTGTAGTGTTTATTCTGAAATGTTGAATTAACCCCAAAACTTCGGTAATAAACTTCCGAGTTGGCGCTCAGGTTTGACAACAGATCAAATTTATAGGAATTTAGAACTACATTAATCTATCTGGACCCTTTTATCATATTGTATAACTCCAGACAGACATACTCGTATATCCAAAAGCAAGTAATTCAGATATTTTATCCTAAAGACTTTACTATCACATATGGTAATAATACAAATTCTACAATCCTTGGTTTAAGCCAATGTGTTATCAGCAAAACAAATAATTTGAAAGGAAAAGATTTCACCAAATTTATGCTCGCGACCATATCAATTATATCAGTTTTATTATTATTTTATTACTTATTTTAACGATCCCGACTCGAGAGTCGTTTGCAGTATTCTTCCCACTGTAGAGAACCCATTGGTGTAGGGTATAAAGTTTTTATTGGGCTTTAAAAATGCGGAATTCTAAGACGTACGAATATAATAATCCCTTTAAGGGGCAGAAAAAACTAGAGACTAATCCTTTTGAGGGGCAAATAAAACATACCATAAGTTTTTCGATATGCAAATAAATTTGTACCTAAATTTATATGTATATTGATTTCTAACATCATCATCAGCCTACAAAACTTCACTGCTGGATATAGGACTCTCACAACTAGAATTGTCCTTAGTCACCACGCTTGGTAGGTGGGTTGGTGACCGCAGTAGGTTTATTGGGCTCTGCGATCGCCAACTCAGGGTGGCGATTAAGCCTCCAGGTGTTTGCCCAAAAGTGGCGAAAAATTGGCGAGGCCTATGTCCAGCAGTGGACTGCGATAGGCTGATGATGAAACAGTGCTGCACGTGTCCTGATAGACCCATAATGGTCTTTTACGGCACCCACGAGATGGGATAGGGTGCTCCCTTTCTATTCTAGAAACCACATGAACAATGTATTGAAGCATTGATTTCTATAGAAAATATTAAATAGGTCGTATTACAATAAATAATAATCATTTACAGAATTTAATTTCAGATTAAACTCGTTCATTGTTAATGTATTTAATTAACGCTAGGTCGCTAGGCATAATACGATAATGTTATCTTGATTGGCGCGCAGACAAAAGTAGTTTATATATTATGGAGTAGGTAAATAAAACTCAATTGGAATGTGTTTTTTTAAAATGTGTGGGGATTAATTAACGTAATGATAAAGAAGCTTCGTATAAACGAATAAGTATTAAATGTTATTAGGATTACATGGAATTATGTACAGTAATTCGTTTTCCATTTGAATCGAATGGAGAGCGTCAGTGGCCTAGTGGTTGAGACCACCGTGTATCATGCGCGGACAGTGGGTTCAAACCCGGCCATTTACCTGAGAGAATTAAGATAGGTAGGGCATAGCGAGTCTTCGCTCAAATTGAGCCGCCCGTCCGGGGAAGGACCTCCACCCTATAGAATACCGCAGCCAAATGACCTCCTGATACTGACCAGTTATTTGGGCTTCTCTTTCGCTTTCCATCAGGCGTCGAGAAACCATTATGTCGAGCTACTATAAAAAAAGCTGTTTATTCTTTTTTAAATACATATCATGTAAGCTATGCCAATCTGTTGCGGTGAAGGAAGTCAAGTTTTGTCATACATAGACATGGGAAGATTTCTAAGGTGTTGTGAATTCGACCAATTTAATTCGCACTTGGCAAGTGTGTTATACTAAGTACTTACCGCCCTATTTTATGTTAGCTCGATCCCCTAGTTGAGAACCTATCATCATATTATGATAATCGAATGTTAAAAATCGTAGAACGCCAATCAAAAGAAAACATTATCACATGAAACGGCGCCATTATAGATCCTCATTAGATTCGGATTCGGTAACGCGGAGAGGGCGTTGTGATCCAATGATCCGGTGCTCATCCACGCTCGTCCATCACCTTGAAAATAAAACAGGACCGCGTAACAGGATAGCTCACATCCAGGCCATTAGACCCGCACAATGCCGCCCCCCGGCTTCGCTCGTAATTATTATAAAACACGATAATAAATCACCATCTGCTCGCTTCTGTTGCCACTTTCCAAATTTATCCGCCCGCTGCCCTCGGGACTGGGGGGTGGCGGGAGGGGGGAGCGTAATTCACGCCCTTCTTCCTCCGAGCTTATTTATTTTCGGCTAATGGCGGCGCGAAGCTTACGGAAATTAAATATTGCTTACTGTGCGGTGTTGTTTTATGATACTGGCTTCTTTTAAGTTGAACATTGATTTAGCCGAACAATTACAGTGAGAGTTTATAGTTATCGTTATTAAAAAAATATATTAAAAAACCTAACAAATCCCGCGTTGGGCCAGACAACGCGTTGTCTAGGCTTTCCAACGCCATCTAGACCCAAATCCAGCCGAAGCTTGTACTCAGGGTACTAGACAACTAATAAACTTACTTATATACATATTTTTTTAATAAATACTTATTATGAGCTTAAGCACTTGTGCTGTTGGTATCCAAATAACGAATACAAATATTAACACCCAGACAAGGAACAAACACAAATGTTTATCCCGGATGGGGATGGAACAGACGACCCTTTGTTCAGAAGGCAGGGGTCACTACCAAATGAGCCACCGGGCAAATGAAATTGAAAATAATAGCCGCGCATTCTATATAATGTATAGCCAGTCGATGTAATAACATATTATTTGCTTAATACCATACATATGTTGGCAATCCTTACACCGATGTCTCCAATTATATTCTTGAAGCTTATATTACGGGTAACCTTTTAATAAAAAAGGATACTCAATTATGGTATTTTATCTCGACCCCGAGTTTTATGGAGCTGAATCATTCACATACAGATACGACCGGCGGGTCGGTATTAATTCTTTAATGCCTCCCATTAACCATGAAGGCATGTGGCTGGCGCGTTTGAGCTAAAAAACCGGACAAGTCTGAGTAGGACTTGTGGAAGGGTTTCGTATCAACATTTGGGCAAAACAACTTGTTAATGAACCACCCACGTTTGGTTGTGGTTTTCAGTCATTAATTCACTTTTAAGATAGCTTTGATAAAACCTAATGCTCAATTTCAATAATTATCGAGCAAATTACGAAATTAAAATCAGTTTTGGTGTATGGTACCTTGGTACCCATTTACCTCTAAATATGAATCTGCATTTATTGTTATAGGGCTAATAGAAATACTAGGGGAATTTTGTTTCATTAGTAAAAATTTCAACTGTCTAAAACTTTCTCTTTCGGTGACTGATAGACGGACAGACAGACCGACAACGGGTCTTCGTAAAAGGGTCTTTACCTTTAGTTACAGAATCCTAAAACTCCGGTCAAGAGCGAACCGTCAATAATTGTAAACTGATTTTCAGCTAAATATATGACAAGCGTCCTGCCTGTCAACATAACTCATGAACAGACACTTAAATAACATACAAATACACACAGTACCACCATAATAATTAGAAATTAAATTAAATTAATCAATTATATAAAGACATCTCTTTAGGAGTGTTCGGGGACAACTAGTAGTGTTTTTTACTCTTCTATCTATCTAAGATAGAAGGATCAGAAGAAGATCAGAGGATTCTGACATAGTAGCACTAATTGGATAATCAAAATCCCACTAATATTATAAACGCGAAAGTTTGTTTGGATAGATGGATAGATGTTTGTTCCACTTTCACGCAAAAAGTACTCAACGGATTTTAATGAAACTTTACAGGAATATAGTTTGTACATCAGATTAACACATAGGCTATGTTTTATACGAATGTTCACGCGGGCAGAGCCGCGAGCAGCAGCTAGTAAAAAATAAGTTCGAGTCGTTCTTTAAACATCTGATTCAAAAAGCTTACTCGTACAAATCGTTAGCATAACGATATTCAATCTCCGTTCTCCGTCGGAAAGGTAATTTTATCGAAACAAAAATACTATCTCCATAATTGCACTATCATTTGCATTTAACAGTTAACATATATGTTAACAGATTATTTTGACGGGAAATATTTTCGAAACTTGTTTAATGTAATTGCTGGATTTCAATTTCGAAACAAGTTATTGGGACTTTAAGAATGTGTACTTACCATTGAACCTTTTGTTGACCGGTCATCATTTTTACGGTCGTCCGGTCTGTTAATGAACTTAATGATTATGAAATCCTACTAATTTTAAATGCGAAAGTTATCGATGGATGTTTATTTACTCATTCACGCGAAAAGTACTGAACGGATTTGTTTCAAAGTTTACAAGTATATAGCTCATACATCAGTGAGATGGAATGATCCTATTCTAAACCTGGAAACAAAACAGACAACACATTTTTTTATGTTACTTTATTTACGGTTCAAAACCGGAATGTAACATATAGACATCCTACTAATATTATAAACGCGAAAGTTTGTTTGGATAGATGGATGGATGTTTGTTCCACTTTCACGCAAAAACTACTGAACGGATTTTAATGAAACTTTACAGGAATATAGTTTGTACATCAGATTAACACATAGGCTATGTTTTATACGAATATTCACGCGGGCAGAGCCGCAGGCAGCAGCTAGTATTGTCATACATATGAAATGAAAAGATACATTATGTTCATTCTAATAGACAGTTAATACTGCGTAGATTGTATGGACATTTAAAAAAAAACGCATGGACAAACATTCACATTTGCGTCTTTGTATTTAAGTATATATTTATGGTTCCCGGTTCTGAGACACAAGACCTTAAGATACTTTGAGCAATGTATGCGACGTCGTCTGATATTTATCACCGCGTGTACTAGACAAGATCCATCCTCGATCTCCGCTAAATACCCCCGGGACAGGTTTACGGTTCCGTACGGAGCTTCCTAACAGTTACCAGCGCAGTCCGGCCGCGCCAATTAGCCGCACTTAGCGTCGCGGCTGTCTGCGACTGCGCCGCTTTATTAACTCATTAGCTTCTCTGTTGATATGCGAGAAACACAACTAACTCCGATTAAGCGCGTGCCTTTCATTGTCATCCTATCGCAGTCCACTGCTGGACATAGGCCTCTTCAGTTATTCGCCACTTCGTTAAACATCTGGAGGCTTTACCCATAATAGCCCCGCTAGGCAGGCGTGTTGGCGATCGCAGGGCGTAGTTTCTCGCTCCGGTGACGCTGCTGCCCGTCATCGGGGGTCATCGGCTTGTGGTATTTAGCTACGGCTTCAATCGTGACACGTTACACTGCCACCAGTCGGTTGTCAGAGCTTTGTCTCTTATTCAGCAGGATGCATCACAGACAGGTGAAGGTGGCTTGGAGCGAAAAGATGATAGGTCACTCCCTTACATGTTTTCTGATACGCGTCGAGGAACACAACTAACTCTGATTATAATCATGTACGGGGTCCCGCCCTCTGAGAGAAAGGCGTGACGTTATGTATGTATGTGTGTACTATGTACCTTTTACCACTGCCTTTGCTGAATCGAGAAAATGTGGACTCTTATTTTGGCATTGAATGCCTAGGTTAATTGCAATTTATCATCATGAGTGCACTGCTGGACATAGACCTGTTCCAATTGTTCGCTTCTGCGACGGATTTCACAAGCCAGCCTTCAAACTTAATAAATATAAATAAATAACCCAAGACATGCCACGCTGGGCCACACAGCGCCATCTAGCCCCAAACTAAGCCGAAGCTTGTACTATGAGTACTAGACAACTGATAAACTTACTTAGATACTTTTTTTTTGTAAATAAATACATATTATACATAGAAAACACCCAGACCAATACAAACAGACATGTTCATGAACACAAATGTTTGTACTGTGCGGGAATCGACCCCACGACCCTGGGCTCAGAGGGCAGAGGTCACTACCAAATGAGCCACCGAGCCTGTCAAAAACTTGACAGGTTCTAAGGTCGCAAGCTATGAAGCTACTAAGAATACTAGTTCACCACCGAACGACTCTTCTAAAGTGGGGCAGCTGCCCCTCCTTGCCCATACCTTGCTACGCCCAAGTGTCAGTTACAACCAACGCTACACTATACCAGCATACAAAAAAGACACGTTACTTATTTGTTAGTCAAAGAGCAACACCCCCAAATGAAAGCCATTTGTAGGCGTTGTGTACACGCTGTTTACTTAACCAACATGTCGGATGCACTTCGAATGAATGTAAATTAAATCTCCGGAACTTTGTTTTCCCCGGTGTGGGAAACAATGGTGGTCTGACTAGACGTGCTCTATTTGATGTGCTGTATTGGAGTGGGAGATACTGAAGTGCTATAAATCCTAATAACTTACGGCAAATTAAAAAAAAATTAAACCGACTTCAAAAAAAAACACAAACGACCAAAACTAAAAAGCGATAAATAACGTAAGTAATTCTATCCTTAATACATAATTATTTAAATATTACAATTATCACTTATTTTTGAAGTCGGTGCCAGCCTCTAGATACCTAACGTAGACTGTTGTTGTATGACGCGCGCGGCCGGCAAATCCCCACGACAATATACCTACTTAGATATGTACATTTTTTTGTTTGGCTGGCACCGACTTCATAAATAAGTGATAATTGTAATATTTAAATAATTATGTATTAAGGATAGAATTACTTACGTTATTTATCGCTTTTTAGTTTTGGTCGTTTGTGTTTTTTTTTGAAGTCGGTTTAATTTTTTTTTAAAAATAATTTTATTTCTCTATTTTTAGTTGCGTTAATGTGCTGTGACCTTGAATAAGGGCTAATTAATGTCCTTAAGAGTTTTACTTAGGAATGAAAAAATTTGTTTTAAGTCAAGTGAAGACTTTGCGATCTAGAATCAAGCAAATCACTTACCAAATCACCTGCCCTATTAGCCCTGCATAAGTACATACTACTACCTAGTTTCTATCGACCAATGTCAGTACTGTTCCCTAACTCCTAACCGTTAAGGAGTTCTGTGGCTTCATCATCAGCACCAGATGTTGACGCCCGGAAGCATATACCTGAGTAGAATATGATAACGTAACAAAAACACCATATGAGCACACAATTTTTGGTTGTTGCCCTCAATTTCTCCAGGATCCCATCATCAGATCCTGACTTGGTGATAATGGGACCACCTCGGAAGTGTCCTCTGTCGAACAAAAAAAAATTTTTGAAATCCATCCATAATTGACGGAATAATCGGTGAACAAACATAAAAAAAAAAAAAAAATATTATACATACAGACGAATTGAGAACCTCCTCCTTTTTTCGAAGTCGGTTAAGGAAAACATTGATAAGGAAACCTGTACAACTCTTCGCCTTGAACCCTTCCATATTTCGCCATATGTTTGATTTTTCCGCGGCCCGCGTTCCCATAATTTGTCTTGAACAAGTCCTAATCCGTTCCTTTGTACTATACCAAATGGTGACTAAAATGAGACGGCCGAACACCCGAACTGAGCCAATTAGTAGAAAAGGTTGTTTAAAAAATTTATCAACCCATCCCATTGGTCGAATCCCAAATATTTAATCGTCTATACTTTAGACTAGAACATTACGATTTCCTCTACCGGTAGGTTTTCTGGAAGAGATCCTTTAGTAGCGACAAGACCGCCTAAACAATTACTTCAATTAAGTATGTCTACAATGCTGTTTCCTGTACATATTTTATTATTTGTGCAATAAAGACTATCGATCTATCTAATGCACAATGCTAAATTGAGCACCCTTGAATTAAAAACATCAACGTTTTTATAATAAAGCCCATTTTACTCGTATCATCGACCTCCCACCTCTGTATTAACCCCGGCCATTTAGCCGAAAGGTCCCAGGTTAAATTAAAAAGCTATCTCTTCTATTATCCTTTTGGATAAACGGACTTAGCGAAGCTGAAAATACAAAAATGTTTCATCAACGGTATCTTTGTTAATATGGAATCCGTGTAATTTGAAAAGGGGATTTCACCTGGCTGGCAAAAATACGGGTTGCAGAAAATGCAATAACTACTGATTTAAAGTATGGAGTGAAAGATAATAAGATTATCTGGCCTAATGTTAATAGAGACCTGATGCTAAAACCAGCGATTAATTACTTTTTAAATTATCATCAATGCACTAAAAATAGAAATTCTTAAATACTTACAATAACTAAACGTAGATCATGGGCTATCGTCTGCTTCGTTTAGTTAACTGATAATTAGTTCTCATTATGACCACATTATGACAAACAACGAACGAAACGAAACGACTAGTTTCTTTCAATGTGCCCAATGGAAAAAATAGAGCTTTTTATACCTACAATAAGACCTTCTATCCATACTAATATTATAAATGCGAAAGTAACTCTGTCTGTCTGTCTGTCTGTCTGTCTGTCTGTCTGTCTGTTACGCTTTCACGCTTAAACCTCTCAACCGATTTTGATGAAATTTGGCACAGACAATCTTTAGACCATGAGGAAGGACATAGGCTACATTTTTTTTGCGAAAAAGAGGATGAAGGGGTGGAAATAGGGGTTAAAAGTTTGTATGGAGGTTTTTTAATTTTAAAAGATAAAACCATCTATATTAATAATTTCGATCGAAACCTTATACGAATAACAAAACCTAAAAAAATATTGATTTTGAGTCGACAACATATACCCGCAAAATTCGGATTGAAGAGAATTTTGTTAAATTCCGATGGCACTGACAAACAACAATTAAACAAAACGCTGTCTCCATCTTTGACGTGAAGCACGTTCCGTTTCATTCAACATATTAATAATTTCGTCGAGGGGTACGATAGACTCGATCGAAACCTTATACGAATAACAAAACATAAAAAAATATTGATTTTGAGTCGACAACATATTATATCCGCAAAATTCGGATTAAAGAGAATTTCGTTAAATTCCGATGGCACTGACAAACAACAATTAAACAAAACGCTGTCGCCATCTTTGACGTGAAGCACGTTCCGTTTCATTCAACATATTAATAATTTCGTCAAGGGGTACGGTAGACTCGATCGAAACCTTATACGAATAACAAAACATAAAAAAATATTGATTTTGAGTCGACAACATATTATATCCGCAAAATTCGGATTTAAGAGAATTTCGTTAAATTCCGATGGCACTGACAAACAACAATCAAACAAACCGCTGTCGCCATCTTTGACGTGAAGCACGTTCCGTTTCATTCAATACATTGCGTGCGTGTCGCGTGAAAAAAAGTATTCATCACCAACAACTGTGACTCATGTGACTATGTAAAACGAAACGTTTTGCCGCCAGAAACATGCGTCCACATTCGTCAATCGTTGACGTTTCTTCACGAAATTATTGTTTTTGACAATTTTTGACACGTGAGAGGTTCTCTTTGTTCGAGACTTGATAAACCTGACGATAACCTTTTCACCACGAAGCAAATACAAAGCCTTTCACCGTCGTCAGTGGCAGAAGCACAAACCGTGCATACCCGAAAACCACAAAAAGGATAACCTTATAGAATCCTTACTAATATTATAAATGCGAAGGCCAAATTGGCACAGACAATCTTTAGTTCCTGAGGAAGGACTTAAGCTCCCTTTTATTGCGAAAAAAGGGATGAAGGGGTTGAAATAAGGGTTGTAAGTTTGTATGGGATTTCTTAATTTTAAAAGATAAAACCATAAAACTTTATATTTAAGCACTTGATAATGTTAGAGGAGAATAATCAACCGTTGCGGCACAGCACTATTCGCCACGCTCAAGAGTCACCGCACTAACGTTGACAGTTGAAGTTTGACGTAACGGTGACACTGACAGCTGTCATCGAGTTCCCGCCGATTATTACTTTTTCTCTCTCTGGTTGAATGAGTGTTTGTAATTGGATTGTGTAAATAAATACTTTCAGATTATCAATTATATAGTGTGTCATAATAATAATAAATAATCAAACATTTTCTAGCGTTTTTGAAATTTCGACCAGTAAGGGGGTGAAATAAATGTTGAAAGTTTGTATGGAAGTTAGTTACTTTTGGGCGAAGAGATCGAGTCACGGAGCAGGATGGAATAGGAACACGCATAATAAACACTTCTGTGACACACCTACATCAACGCGGGCGAAGCCGCGGGCACAGCTAGTAATTTATATAAATTTCAATAAGAATACGTACAAAAAGTGAATTAGACTAAGGGTTAATCGCTTATTTATTCTTTATTCTGATTGAAATAACAATTATTTCTATAGGAAACCGTTTCATATTTCATCCGAAACTCTTTCCACTTCTGTATTCATTTATATTCACAATCTTTCTAGACTAATTTAGGTGCTGCGAATTGTCTAGCCGTAAACCGTAGCCTGTTTATTTTTTCCCGTCAGTGTATACTTGTTGGTCGGCCAGAACAAAGAGGGCTCCGGGGGAGGGCACGACAGTCATTAGGCCGTTGATTACCGGCCGAAGTATAATTAGCAACGCCTAAATCACAGTATACAGGGAGTGACGGTGAGAGGGGAGCAAAGTGTTGGAGGCATGCGGCAAATCCTTTTTTTTATTGTTGCACCCTCCCTAAATGGTTTGAATGACCAATCGGATCACAGCAGCCAGTAATTGCTGAGGTATGAGACCTAATAACTGTTGCCTCGTTTAGTGGTGTCGAACTGCGATAGATAATTAATGGAATTATTGTTTTGCACTACAACGGTTTCTTTTCCTAAATTCCTACGATGGTGATAGTTAAGGCAGTGTTTTTATCATCACCGGTGGTTCCTTAAGAACCACATTCCCTATACAAAAATTTTCAACATCACAAAGTTCACTAGCAAACGCATCATAAGTCTAAAGGCTTAACGTACTTTCCAATGCACGCGGTGTATCACCGCCAAGTTCCTAACACCGCCCGCAGCTGCTTGCTACTCAATAGTTTCTGTACAGGAAAACACAGTAAATTTTGGCCCTACCCGGGGTTCAAAACGGTACATCTCAATTGTCAGGTGGCAATTGCCAACATTAGACGAAGGATGCAGTCATAAAATGTAACAAATTGAAAAATTCTAGAAATTAGAAATTATAATTTCTAGCGTTTTAATTGGCTAGTGGCCTGTCAGTGACCTGTCAGTCACTATTTTCTTAACGCGAATGAACTATAAGTCTAAAGTATCGTGTAGGAGTTGTCTCGCTGGAGGATCTACCAACTTGTACTTAAATTAACCTATCTCGCAGTCATGGGCGCCTGGTACGTATATTATCTTGATCTCAATCACGCTCTACATTTAGTTAGACCGACAGACAGATTCCCACTAATCTAAGCTAATTACTAGGATTTGATTTAATCAGCAAACGTTTCAGTTCAACAAATCTCAATGATTCAACTGATAATGTCTAGATTAATTAAATTAGGTATCATACCTTGTCTGAACATGCAATTTAAGCTTTTTTTAAGTCTCTAATTAGTGCTAATCGCTAAACTCTATCAACGTTACACATCGTTGTTTATCGTGACATGAACGATAAGGTGACGTAATCATTAGCTAATTTGTCTTTTTAACTCGTAAACTAACTTGGGAATTTGCGAAGCAAAATGATTTATTAGAAAGAGGATAAGATAAAAATGGGATATTACGTCATTAGTGAGCTTTGTGGAGATAAAATGTAATGGACGCTTTTAAGGGGATATAAAAAGTAATTATTTCTCGACTGTTAAAGATATAGTAATCTAAGGTTTAAAGGAAATCACATCAGATCTCTTTTGTAAACTACCTATTCATTTAAATTTAATTTCACTGTTATTTTCGTAAAGAATATGAGATTATCCACACTAAGGCTTCAACCATTTCAGGCTATACATAATATGTAGGTTGTATTATTGGTTACCTATAATGACATTCATAGAATAGTGATATAACACTGGTTTGCTAAAAGCCAAACCGAAAGCACCATTTTAAGGCTAAAAGTTTCTAAGGAAAATAATTGAAGACGGGCGGCAGCCCAAATAATTAGTATTTAAATGATCTGTCTGCTACCAATAATACAAAGAGAACCCTCTCTTTGATGCCTAATGTTGTTTGTCGCCTTTATTCATTACTAGCAGTGCCCGCGACTTCGTCCGCGTGATATACAATTTCATCCCCTATTTTATCCCTTTGGGGGTAGAATTGATCAAAATCCTTTCTTAGCGTATGCCTAACTCATAACATCTACCTGTATGCCAAATTTCAGCCCGATAGATCCAGTGGTTTGGGCTGTGCGTTGATAGATCACTATGTCAGACAGTCAGTCACCTTTGAATTATATAATATACTAGCAGTGCCCGCGACTTCGTCCGCGTGGAATAGAGTTTCATCCCCTATTTGATCCCCTTGGGGGTAGAATTGATCAAAATCCTTTCTTAGCGGATGCCTACGTCATAACATCTACCTGCATGCCAAATTTCAGCCCGATCCGTCCACTGGTTTGGGCTGTGCGTTGATAGATCACTATGTCAGTCAGTCAGTCACCTTTGAATTATATATATTTAGATTTAGATTTAAAAGAAAACGTCGCCTAGCGCAACGAAAACGCATAGCACGAGTATGAAATGTTTATTCTAGGTCGAGACGCAAATAGACTTAAATCTTTCACCGGTCGCGGCCGTCGACAGTCTCCATTCGCCGACAAATTACAGAAAACATGACAATTTAATGATAGTGCTCTGTGTCGCCATGCTAACGACTATCTAATGACAGCCGGGCCATTAGGGACAGGCGGACTTACAAATCGAAGCGATTACATGCAGCCGAACGGGCCGGACGAAGTCTAATTTAACTTTTCCGTGACCGCCGGGCCGTGTTAACCATTTACAAGGGAATCCCACCCCTAAATAATAAAAGTGCGGAGGGCCAACAATTTCCTCGTAGCGACCGAATGGCATCTGTGCGTTCGTGCGCTTTTTAGGGTTGCGTTGAACACGTTTCGTGTAGATGTCTGGCCAAATTGACGGAGATAACGGTGACCCTGTTTGTGCTTGTAACAGTGGAAGGTTTATTTTCAAATAATACGAGAAATAAGGATGGAACTTGGCCACGCTCCCGATTGTAAAGATCAGTAAGCGATTTATTTTATAGGTAGGTTAACATACACATGCAACAAATTTTAAATACATATTTGTATTTGTTCTTTTTAGTAAGTAATAATTATTTTTGCTTATAATGTTTAACCAAGTTAATTGTGACTTGATCTATTTGATAATTAATTCATTTATTAGTGTATTTACATTATTTTACATACATCGTATTCATGTTAATCAGTTCTATGACACTTATATAATAGAATAGAAAAGAAACCATATACGTATTTGGTACATTATGGACATACAATGTGGACTGTTTAATTGTATCATTAATTAATTAGGTATACCTTATTAATCTCATTACAATATTGTACCACAAAAAAAGGTTCATCTATCAATACCACTACGGAATCCTTTCCTGTAGGACCTAATTTAGCCCCTTTTTGTACGTCTTCCTCACACGCCGTCGGTGGCGCTATGAATTCACCCCAAGCCTGTACTATATGCGCCCATACATAAATTATGTACACGTTGCATTATTTATTTGCAACTGTTGAACATCCTATAGTTAATTCATGTGATTCTTGTATTGCTTCCAATTTGCAGTCTAAACTTTATCCTGAACTAGCTGTGCTCGCGACTTCGTCCGCGTGGAATAGTTATTTTTTCCCCGTTTTTTTTTTACATTTTCCATTATTACTTCGCTCCTAATAGTTGCAGCGTGCATGTTATATAGCCTAAAGCCTTCCTTGATAAATGGTCTATTCAACACAAAAAGAATTTTTCAATTTGGACCAGTAGTTCCTGAGATTAGCGCGTTCAAACAAACAAACAAACTCTTCAGCTTTATAATATTAGTTAAGATTTGAAACAAATTACTACAAAAAGTAGTGAGTTTATGAAACTCGGTATTGTTTACATAGGACAGTTAAACAGTAGGCATCGTTAAACATGTAATGTTTAACGATGCCCTAGAAATCTCAATGAATTAAAGTTTCTCTGCTAATAAATATATTATAATTTACATAAAAACCTACCTCTTGAATCACTCTATTCGTTAAAATTTGCGTAGTTTTAAAGATTTAGTGAGTTTTTGACTCACAATTTGAAAACTCAACGATTGAGTCACGAAGATGTGTTTTCTACAAAACGGCAGTTTTTTATTTAGTTCTTCAACTTGATTAATGATGCTTCACAATCACAAACCATAAGGATTTACTTACATCGATTCTAAATTTAATTGCGAAGTAAGAGCCATACCTGTCATACCTTTAAGTACCCTTTCATCCCTACCTCAGCATTTATCTGCATAATATTCTCTTGAAACGTAGCAGGGAAAACATGGTTGCACATAATTAATCCCAGGGGAAATATGTTGATTCTAAACGAGCTCTCAAGAGCCGTCAAATGGGGGGTCGGGCCGGTTGAAATTTTAATGACTCGAGCGACTAGAAACATTTTTTTTTGTTAAAACACTTCCAGGAAATATAAAACTGAGCTTCTAACTTGTAAATCAGTTAGACGCTTTTAGTGTTCACTTTAATGACTTCCTACGAATCTATGGTCACTGGCAATAGACAAATAGACAAGACTATGTAATAAAATGGGAGGAAATAACCCTTTTATGTATATGTGAGCAAATATTAATAATGGTATATAATGTAACCGTTTAAGTGCTGGTAGGTTATAAATAATGTATAGCTAATAGCATTCTTGAGTCCTATATGTAATAATCGAACCGAAAGAAGCTTTATAGATGCATAATAATAA
Source organism: Conogethes punctiferalis (assembly GCA_031163375.1). NCBI lineage: Eukaryota > Metazoa > Arthropoda > Insecta > Lepidoptera > Crambidae > Conogethes > Conogethes punctiferalis. The sequence goes on from CM062094.1 coordinate 4,722,744, forward strand.
CTGCACCATAGATAACTATTCTATATCTAGATGGATATCCATATCTACAGTACCATTTATACATACTAGTAGTACAAAAATTTCGCATGTTCATTAAAATTTGACATAAGTCCTACAACTAATGTCAAATTTGAATGACGTTCATTCAAAGATTTCGAATTTGAGTCGAAATTCGGATTTAATAAATTAGTATATTAATTTTTTCCTGTTTAAGTTATTCACAATGCTTATCTGTTATTATTAGTCTAGTATAACAACTAGTCAAATTGGAATGACGTTCATTCAGATTTTGCGAATCTGTGCAGGCATTGTGAATAGCCCCACGGAAATAATAAAAATAATGAAAGCAAAACATCAATTCGGTACACCACAACATACTTATTGTAAGTAAAGCTTCAATTCACAACGCAACATCTGCCAGTATTGACAATATCACAAATGACATCCAATTAGCGACTCGCCACAACTCGATCATTCCACGTTAATCGCTTGTAGTAATGCTTTATGTGTCCATTGTTCGAGGAACAATATATCGTGGTTGGGATTGCTCGTATGTGCACACAACTACAATATAAGTGTGTATGTCTGCGGCCGAAGGCAAACTAACTCTAGTGTTCTTGCTAATCTTGAGTTTAACTTAAAACTGAATGATGTCTCTCGTAATGGTTTTTTTTAATATAGTTATTGTACAGACAGGCAGTCATCATGGGTTGACGCGTTTGAGTTTTTGAACTAAATGTTGGAGGGCTATTGTCCATTACCCATAGAGCTATTTTGACAAGCTTGGGTAACGGCGTTTCTGTGTACATATGTCACAGTGAAATTGTAAATAACGTTAGATTATAATAATCTGTCGATATATATGTGAACTGTAACATATTTCTTACATTTTAACTAACATTAACTATTATTTTTCGGTAGATTTTGATCGATCAAAGTGGAACTGTTGATAATTTAACGCGTGACAGATTTTAATTAATGAATTTGACATCGATCGAATACAGTCTGTGACCGAATAATAGTTAAAATGTTAGCATTATTTTACAGTTCACAATATTTCGACAGTTTACAATCTCGCGAGATAGATCATAATCAATAGTATTTACAATTATGCGGTGACACATACATTCTCAATCTATGATCAAAAATTCTAGTGATTCTTTTTAATATTATGTAACGCCTCGGCCCGCCCATAAAACAGACATGGTGAAGTATGAACGCTTTAAGGAACAGCATTTTGACACGCAACTCTGCCGTGATACCAGACACAATGGAAAAACTATTGTCTGTTGGTCACCAGTGTCTGCCATAGCGCTCAACTTGTTAAACAAACCCTAAGAGTATTCATCAGCCAGATTATTGTTCCACGATATTGAAATTCTATTACAATATTATGTCAATGCCAATTTAACCTTGCCTTGTTACCTTTGCATAAATTAGTTAGTTAATTTCTCTCGTCTATCGTATTTCAGTAGTACAATAAGTCAATTTATATTCAGTAATTGTAGAGTTGATTAGTTCTTTATGAAGCTCTTTGGATATTAGTTTTCTATAAGATAATACCGTAGTATTGTATGTGTGTGTAGATTACTGTAGAGGTTTTACTGTTTATAGATTTACTTAGGTATACCTACTGTACCTATAATCATATTTATAGCCGTTTTTTTATTATTCGATTATTATTCTTCAGGCCCCATTGTAATGCCGTAATGTCAAGGAGTTGGTATTCTTATAATGAATCACATGTAGCACCTATCAATATATATGCTATAATATGGTGTGTGAATTTAATCGTATACATCATTACAAACACCTAACTACTTATGATAAGGACATCCTTTGATAATTGAATATATCAATGGCTCTAGTAAACCCGCAATGTGTGGTCCAAAATCCTATTAAGCCTCTTGAAAATGTTAAAGAGCTACTTATTTACAATTCAACGGGACCAGTATATAAAATCGTGTCTCCTAAATAGCTCGCCTGGGATTAAAAAGGGATTGTCCGAGACCCTCATTTTTATCTCAATTTGTTCATCTTGTTTACGAAAAACATTTTGCGGGTTGGGTCAGATTAACTCCGCGCAGAATTACAATGGGTCCGGCAAATTACATCGCACTCGTTACGGATTCATAAAGAAAGTTTTCATAAAAAAAGCGGGGAAAGTGTCGTGAATAAAGAAGGGGGTGAGATTGATTAATTAAATTTGCATAAGTCGACACGCTAGCGCGATAAGTAGGTAGTGGGGGGTGGGACGGATATGCGGCGAAGTCACGTTCTACCTCCTTTGCCCCTTCGCCCCTTCTTCCCTAATATGTAAATGAGGACCCGTGACAAATTGGATCGGAACCTCTGCGAACCATAGACTGCATCAATTTGGTTAACGCCAACGCAGTTCCGAAGTAATCCTGTTTCGGAGTGCCCATCGGGCGGAATTGAGAAGCCGTAAATTTAATACTCTATTGTGGTTGTTACAGGTGTGTTGGTGGTGAATGTGACGTGGCGAGGGAAGACTTACGTCGGGACGCTACTTGATTGTACCCGGCACGATTGGGCGCCCCCCAGGTTAGTAATTAGTAATATGACACCAGATAATTTATGTGTAAACTGAGTAGCGTTTTGTGAAGAACACCTTGTGGCTCTACTGTGACAATCGAACCAACAGAAAAACCGATAGTTCGATGGATTGATCGCGTGGACTTGTGGTATAAAAACGAACTACGATGTTTTGCGGATCTGTCGACGTCGATCTTCATTTATTTAGTTCGTTTATACGAACACCAAGTTGGGAGAAGAACCAAGTTGCGATTCGTACATCGAACGTTCGTTTTGAATTGTTGATAGTAGGGCCTCTATTCGCAATCGTCTCTGAAAGGGAAAAGGAATCGAATTCGAAAACTTCTCGCACATTCTATCAAACTTGACATTCGTTTTCGTGAATTGTGACAGTTTGCATCGAAAACTTTACGACAGTTCTGACGTACACAATCTGATCTGAGGAAATCTATTGTCATTGTCGCATATAAGCGTCAAAGGGTTAAAAGTCAAAAAAGACAAAGCATAGCGAATTTTTGATATATTTCCGTAGCGTTCTGACTTGAGGAGCAGGTTGCAAATAGTCCGGCAGATAATTGAATGTGTAACTGATAACTTCTGTATTGCTTTAATATTACGTCGTCGGCTAAACCAATTCGACGCTGATATTTACTTAGCTCCTGACTCAAGACACTCGAGTACTTATAAATGGCATCACTGTTTACATAATTAAGTATGTGTAATACTGTTTGATTAAACAATCTATTCAGGAGGGATATAAACTTTAACATTATCCGTTAAACACGGTTCTCGTTAATTATAAAACAGTAATTACACTTTCTTTCTCTGTTTGCTATTAATAAACGTATAAACGTATAGATTGGATAAAACGAAATATGGTTAAAAATCGTACATTTTAATTCTTAATTTTTCCTCGAATCGTAGGTAATTGTAATTGGTATATGCTGCTGTTCAAGTAGATATTAAAGTAGTTAATGTGTACAAAAATGTTAACTACATACTTAATTAATGTCTAAGTCTTAGTTGTAATGGAACGCGAAAGCTTTCAAAATCTGTACAGTACAATAATGCATTGAATACAATTACAGTACAATATCATAAGAATTGTTCTAACCAAGCCCATACATGTGTACTTAAACCAGACACCGAACGAACACAAATATCATGAGCGTGTTTGTGCGCGTCATGACTACAAAACCAATTCTAATCAAACCCCATTTAAATTCCAGGTTTTGCGACTCACCGACGGAAGAGCTCGACGCCCGAACGCCGAAGGGGCGCGCGAAACGCGGCCGGGGCGCCGCGCCCACGGACATGACCAACTTCACCGAGACGCGCTCCTCCGTGCACAGCAAGCTGCGCAACGGGGGCGCCAAGGGGCGCCGCGCCCTGCCCTCCCCCACGCCCTTCACGCCCCCGCGCCCCGACTCCAAAAGGAAACGCACCTCCGAGGCCGAGGAGCGCCCGCCGACACCCAAGGCGAAGCGGCCGCCTCCTGCCCCGTCGTCTCCGCCCCCGGACCCAGTCCTCCTAGAGTGCCCCGAGCCCAACTGCTCCAAGAAGTACAAGCACGCAAACGGGCTTAAGTACCACAGATCGCACGCGCACGGCACTCCCGACGACGAGGACAAGGACGGCTCCAGCTCCGAGCAGGAGGACCCGCCGGTCGAGCCGGCCTCGCCCGCGCGGCCGCCTTCGGAGCCTGCGACGCCAGCGACGCCGGTTAAGTCCCCCACGCCGGTGAAATCTCCCGAAGTGAAAGAAAAGTCACCCGAAAAGTCCCCGGAGAAGCCCGAGGCGCCGGCGGAGTCGCCGCAGCAGGCGCGCTTCCCGGAGGAGTTCGCGGCGACTCCGGAGCCCCCCACGCCGGCGGAGAGGCCCGTCACGCCGCCCCCGCCCGCCACGCCGCCGCCTGAGAGTCTGCCAGCGTTACAACCTACACAGTTTAAAGTGAGTATCTGTCAACTGTGCAGTGCCGTAACTAGCCTTTTATACGCCCGGTACGAGCTTTCAAAACTGCGCCCCTGAAAAATGTGGTCTGGTCATTTGTGCGCCCCTCCATGGTCTGCGCCCTGTGCCTGGGCACCACTGGCACCGCCCTAGTTACAACACGGCTACTGTGTCCTTAACACCATGTAAGTGTACTTAAAATAAGCTTCTGCACTGGCCGTCAATACTGACTACAGTAGTTTATCATAGGTATGGCCTTCTTTTTTTCAAGTCAGTGGTACTCTGCCTCAAATAAAACCAGCCTTAAAACTGGCGACCTGTCTGTCGATTCCTTTGCAAAGATCACCCACCGAGCAAGTAGTGGGACACAGCTGAGAGAGCTACCGCCGGCTATGGTACCGACGATCTAGAGATACAATCAGACGTGTCCCTTACAAAAAGTAGTACCTAGTACTAAAAAAAACATACGGTCGAATTGAGAAACCTTCCTCCTTTTTTGATGTCGGTTAAAAATGTCGAAAGACATTGCACAAAGGTATAGAATCCGACAGATACGTCTTTCGAGACTCTCAAAAATCTCATAATAGCTGGTGCCTTTTTTTTCTTTTTACAAAAACTGTATTGCACAAAGGTATAGAATTCGACAGATACGTCTTTCTAGACTCTCAAAAATGTCATAATAGGTGGTGAAACACGGAGAATTTTGCTTAAGAACTGCATTATTTTATCAAATGACCCTCAGGCCCGATTAAATGCTTGAAATGGAGAAATGTTCTCACCTCAGCCTGTCTAGTGTATGAGTCTAGAGATGCCGGAGTCTGTATACAAAAAAATATATCTGCGTTCCCACCTATCTGCCAAGGGCATCAAGAAGGTATTTTTAGATCACACTGGCGTAGATTTATTCACAGACTAGTTCACCTATTTATAACAGAGTGATTAATGGAGTATGTTCGCTCTGAACGTATTGTGATCTGTTATCTATCAATCTCGCATTGCAGACCCGTATTGTGCGTTATCGATATTGATTACAGTTCAACTTGATAGTCGTTCGGTATCTAATGGTTGTATTCGGACACTGTATCGATAATAATCTGACACAAATGTAATACATATTCGTATTAGGCAATTGATATAATTACTTACAACGAAAATCGCGAGATACTATGTATAAATAGATGTTATGGGGAATCTATATAACCCATACTAAATGCGCAGCTAAATGACCTCCGGTTCATGTTTTAGTAGAGTGAGTAGTGTAATGGGATGTAAGGGAGCGACCTATCACCTTTTTGCTCCAAGCCATCCTCACCTGCCCGTGGTGCATCCTGCCGAACAACAAACGAGGCTCTGGCAAACCGACTGGTAGCGGTAATATCATCACGATAGACGCCGTAGCTAAATACCACAGGCCGATGACGGGCAGCAGCGTCACCGGAGCAAGAAGCTACGCCCTGCGATCGCCAACCCGCCTGCCCAGTGGGACGATTATGGGTATATCCTCCAGAAGTTTGCCCTAGGTGGCGAACAACTGGAGAGGCCTATGGACTGCAATAGGCTGATGATGACAGCGATTTGGGCTCTTTCGCTTTCCATCAGGCGTAGGGAAGCCATTATGTCGAGCTGCTATAAAAAAACCAGTCAGTTATCGTAATATAACCAAAACACGTTTACTCCAACTTCCAGGTGAAACCCCGGTCCGCACTCATGCCGTCGGAGGAGCGCAAGTCGACGGACAGCGTGGCGGAGGAGTCTCCGGGCAAGAGGCGGGCGCGGCGCTCGCCCACGCCGGGCGTGCGCTCGCCGGCCTACTCCGACATATCGGACGACGCCGCGCCGCCCGACGCCGCCGCCGAGCCCGACCCGGCGCACCGGCCCTTCCCTGTCTACCATCAGGTAATGCACCAATCTTTGGAATGAAATGAAATGAAAAATATCTTTATTCAAGTAGGCTCATGACGAGCACTTATGAATCGTCAAATAATGCAAGTACAAACAATGAATCTACCACCGGATTCGGAAGGTCGTTTTCTACCGAGAAGAACCGGCAAGAAACTCGATAGTTACTCTTTTTCATCGCCAAAATTCTTACAATTTTTGTATTACAACGTTTATAAATAAGAAATATAATTTGGGAGACAGTCAAAGTCAAAATAATCTTTAATCGTATAGGTTTTTAGGGGATGTAAGGAAGCGGCCTATCATCATTTCGCTCCTTTTGAGGGGAATGCATTAGGCACCTTCATGCCGCCTCCGGGGGAGTTGGCATGGCGTGTGGGACTCACACCACCCAAAATGGGAGGGCATACCCACTAAACTGTTTCGCCAGTGGGCAGCAAGTAGCACGTAGCAAGTCCTCCTAGTTCATCCTAGTTTTGTAGGCTATAAAGCGTTACAAACTACTACCTAGCTAACATCGCGAGTAATGTACCTAACTATTTAAATAAATAGAACAAGTATTACGTATTTTCGAACGTGTTATAATAATAAGAGAAGGAAAAAAATCTTACCTTTGAATTTTTTCACCTCTCATTAAAAAATTTTGATTAAGACCGTACGAAGATTTCTGAGTTGTTACCTACGTCCGATGTCGTTTCTCATTCATAGTACTACGGGCAGCCGCCGTACCTGCCGCCGGCGCACGCGCCCGCCGCGGCGCCCCCCGCCGACAAGGCCAAGGAGGACCTCGCTAAGGGGGACCCTAAGGCCGACCACAAAGTAAGGGACCCTAAGGCACCCTTACTAACTCCCGAAGCTTTTGTCCTGTACTTTTTTTTCGCATTTCCCTAAGACTGACCATAAAGTAAGGGACCTCCTAGGCACCCGTACGAACTCCCGAAGCTTTTGTTCTGTCCTTTTTTTCGCATTTCCCTAAGACTGACCATAAAGGAAGGGACTCCAAGGTACCCTCGCTAACTCCCGAAGCTTTTGTTCTGCACTTATCTTCGCATTTCCCTAAGTAAGACTGACCATAAAGTAAGGGACCCCAAGGTACCCTCGCTAACTCCCGAAGCTTTTGTTCTGTCCTTTTTTTCGCATTTCCCTAAGACTGACGACAAATTAAGGGAACCCCTAGGCACACTCGCTAACTCCCGAAGCTTTTGTTCTGCACTTATTTTCTCATTTACCTGTTAATCTTTTTGTATTGTGGTCTCAGAATCCTCCATGTTTTTTTACTAAACCATTAAATTATAATGCTTCTAATGACTAATCTTTCCTTGTATTGGCACTCTCACTTCCCAAGCTTTTGTTCTGCCCTTATTTTCTGCGGACCAGCGACCTGCAAATTTTGCATCTCCTCACAATCTTAAGCACAATATTTTACCTAAATGCAATCCCTATCTCGTTCCCGGTTCCTATTTATATAAAATGGAACCCATTTACATTCCTGTTCCCACAGAATCACAATACACAATTGTCGTGTATTTTTTCACACTTTTGTTCTACATTCTTGTAATTTTCTTTTCTTGGCTTTTTGTTTCATAGTGGACGTCTATTTTCATTTACCTGTAAAGACTTGTGTTACAGGGTGTTTATTTGTTTGTGTTAGCGCTTTTTTTTCATGTGTAGTAATATTTTTTGGTGTCGTATTCATAAATTCCAAAATATCACTCTCGAAAAAGAGGACATCCTGTCATTTTTAATTTCATTAAAACCGATGTCCACGTCAAATAAGCAAAATCATCACGTCATGATTCTCTAAAGTAGTTTAAAATTATGAAGCAATAATGTTTTGACAGCTACATAAAAGTATCCCAATTGACTTGACAGTCCCTATTGTCCGATTCCCGAACAACTGTCTTATCAACAATTCAACTTTCCAGGACGCCAAACCAGAAAGCGGACCGCAAAAAGTCCTCCCCCAACACTTCTACCCCTACAACTACGTGCCGAATTTTCCCTACAACGTGGAGTCGGGGGGGCCTCCCCCCGGGGCGCCCCTGGACGACAAGGCGAAGGAGCCCGACCGGTCTAAGACGACCCCCAGCCCCCTAGACAAGTCCAAGCAGCAAAGGCCGCCAGAAGGCAAGGACAATCCTGCTAGACCGAACGACAACCATCAGATCTTGAAGGAGAGTATCGAGATTAAGGCGCAGATGGGGTCGTATGCGTTTCAGAGGCCGTCCCACGCGAGGGAAGATGAGCTGAGAAGGTAAGCTGTTATGAATGCTGGTTTTGACCTATAGATAGATCGATATTCTTTCTTGTGCACCAAAAATTTACATAAAACTAGGCAAACCGTTGTTGTACAATTTAGGCGATCTTTTCGCTATGAGCAATTTCTTTATAGATGACTAGCAAACCCGGCGAACTCCGTTTCGCCACCAGATGGCTGTAAATGTTTTTTTTTCCTTAATTTTTTTGCTATAAACCTCACGGAGCCCGAGACCTTTCTAACGAATGCAAAACCGTGGAAATCGGTTCGTGCGTTCTGAAGTTATAGCGTCAGGGAGGAAAACCCGACTTACTTATTTTTATATAGTACATAGTAAGATAGAAAGGGTGAGGTAGTGTACCTCAAATAATTTTCAGATTAGCACTAAACTATCGTACAAGAACAAGTTACGTGAGATTTAAAATACTCAGTTTGAGATCAACGCTAATCCAGCTTTACAATCAGGAAATCAATGTCTCCGATGATTCGAAAACTTTCTCGTGCGTACTATAAATATGACATTTATAGTACGCACGAGAAAGTTTTGCTTTTGGGAATTTGACATTTCACATCGGAAATCTTTGGAAATATTGACCGAATCATCATCATCAGCCCGTGTCAGTCTACATAGGCCTCTCCTAATGTTCGCCGAATTGACCGAACATTCAAATAAAATAAACGAAACGTCTTGTGTCTGAAATCTTTCTGAATTCATGATAAATAGCTCCGTAGGAAGTTTTAGAAAACTCTACGTCCAATTAATAACACTTTAATACTCTTTACCAGGTACTACATGTCGCTAGAACAGCGTCGGAAAGAAGGGGGTGGGGACGGGAAGCCGCCGCCGGGCTCGGGGGCGCCCCCCGCGCAGCCCCCCGCGCGGCCTCCTCCCCACCACCCGCACAAACCGCCCTCCAAGGATATGAAAGAGGATAAGCCCAAGGAAGAGGTTAAGGTAAGGAAATATAATAAAGTGTTTCCGTCGATTTGAAATCATGATACGAACAATAAACATTACGTCATTAATTATAGATGACTGTTTTAAATAAAAATGGAATTAAAATGGGTCCACAATAGATATAGAAATCAGTGAGCCACTTACTACTACTGCAGCGTAGGAGGAAATCAAGCCGTCATTTTTTTAGGGAATGCCTTCACGCATACATAATGCCATACACATTATCGGCCCTGAGTAGCACACCTGGGTTATGTTGGGCTCACTCATATCTAGCGAAAAATACCCATTAAGGCCGTCTGTAGACCGCTGTCTGAGGGCGGTCGGGATGCCCGGAGGGAATCGACACAACCCCCCACAGCGCGGCATCTCTGCACCGGGCCACTAATCGGAGCGCTACGACCCCGAAGGCCCATTTATTTATACTACACTAGCTGTGCTCGCGGCTTCGCCCGCGTTCATGTAGGTGTGTCACAGAAATGTTCATCCCTTTTTTCGCAATAAAAGGTAGCCTATGTCCCTTCTCAGGGTCCAAAGATTGTCTGTGCCAAATTTCATCAAAATCGGTTGAGAGTCGCCTCTTACTACAGGTATCGATAGTATTCTAAGCTTCATACCGCAAGGCGCAATCCACGGAGATCTGAAACTCCGTCACTCTAGCATCTCCAAAGGTCTATACAGGGCGTGTTAAAAAAAATTGATTGTCACCAGCTTCATAAAGGTTATCTTCACCAGGTAAAACAAGAAGGGCAGAAGCCGACGACGGAGACGCAGGGGCCGCCGCCGCCGCCCACGTCGCAGTACTACCTGCCGCCGTACATGCAGCCGGCGCACTACGGCGCGCTGCCGTTCGACACGGTGTACCGGCCGCCGCTGAGCCCCATGCTGGTGGGCGGCTTCGGCGGCGGCTGGACCGTGCCGCGGTACCACGCGCCCGAGGACCTGTCGCGGCCCGGCGCGCCCGCCAAGCTGGAGCTGCTGCCGCCGGGACATGGAGCGCAGGTATGTAGCATCTTTACTGGTATAGGGCGCAGGACAAGGAAAATAAGAAGCATGTTAGTCTTAGATGAGTTTTTTTTTAATATCTTTGCACTGAGGATGTGCATTTTAGCCAGTGTCAAGTAAAAGTTAGGGAAACGACAGGAAAAAAAGGAAAAACGGAACGGAATTTGGAATGGGATATTTTTGTAAATAAATGCATATTATACATAGAAAACACCCAGACCAATACAAACAGACATGTTCAATGTCCGGCCAAGCCGGACACCTGGCAAGCCTATATAGGGTAGAAGAGGACCTCCACTACTACTACTACGCCCTACCTCACTTGGTCACTTGTTTAGCTATCAATAGAATACGTCATTATAGAAATATTAGTGAAAAAATAGTAAGTAGAAGATATTTACCGATCTGTGCTCGTTCGTCCGCAGTACGCGTACGGCCCCGGGCACGGCGGGCACGGCGCTCACGCGGCGCACGGAGCGCACGGCGCACACGCCGCGCACGCGCCGCACGCCGCGCACGCGCCGCCGCACAAGATACACGAGCTGCAGGAGCACGCCAAGGGCGCCGCCGCCAAGCCGCGACCCGACGCGCCCAAGGAGCCGCCGCGGTCGCCGCCGCCGCAGCGACACGTGCACACGCACCACCACACGCACGTCGGCCTCGGCTACCCGCTGTACCCGCCGCCCTACCCAGGTACGTGACGCGACGCGTGTACCCGCCGCCCTACCCAGGCACGTGACGCGACGCGTGTACCCGCCGCCCTACCCAGGCACGTGATGCGACGCGTGTACCCGCCGCCCTACCCAGGTACGTGACGCGACGCGTGTACCCGCCGCCCTACCCAGGTACGTGACGCGCCGCGTGTACCCGCCGCCCTACCCAGGTATGTGACAGCGACACGCGCGCACGCACTCAGGGCTCAGCTACCCCCTGTACCCGCCGCTATATCCAAGTAAGTAGCCACCAATAGCCGCTGCCTTACCCAAATACGTCCCCACCGCGTGCTAGCCGGGTAACCGCTCACACCACGCGCAAACCAGCACTCAAGCTTCAAATACCACAGACACTCAGGCCTGGGCTTGGTACACCCACGCTACCAGACCTAACAGGTATGCTTACGACTTTTTATGAAGTTATTTAATAGGTTACATAAGCAGGGTAATAATGTCTAGTTCCTACCAAGAGATGGCGTTAAAACTGTATCCTCAAACTCGGTACATTCTGACAAGTGCTCCATAAGAACGTACAACGCACTTGCTTTATGTGATACAAGAGACTGGTTTAATGCTCCTGACTGGACTGGATGATCCTGACTGGTGCGTTGACTTATTAGTTGGTGTTTCATCCCGAATCGGAGATCCTGGACTCGCCACAGTTTGATGATCCGTTACATGCAACAAAATTGCAACTTAATCTGATGTCCTAGTCCACGATATGAAAACTTCAATAACTTACCTATTATATTCCCGTGTTTGCTATCCAGGAGTCCCTTTATTTTGCCCATCTCTCGAATGTCTCTAGACGTCCAAGTTCCCCTTCAATACAGCCGCATCCACAAGAGGGCGCCCCTAATCTGTGTCGTGTCCTTGGTTGCAGGCGCCCGATAGCATTCGGACAAGGCGCGCGCCTCCGCGCAGCCCGCCACGTCCTAGAGACGCCTAGGACATCCTAGAGAGAGTCCTAGCTGAGCGATACCGAAAGTAATCAAGATTGTGTGTTGCAGCGGCCGCGGCAGTGCTGGCCAGCACGCAGGCGGTGGTCAACTCGTTCCCGACGCCGCCCAAGTGAGCCGAGTGCGCCCTCGCGAACTAACCATGCCAGTAGCCATAATTTAAACACTGTGATCTCGCGTAACCCACGAAATGTGTATGTGATGTGCGCTTTGAATGTTTAGAATGTGTCCGAACAGATAGTTACCTGAATTCTTAGACGAAAGAGTGTTGTGTTATCGGTGACTCCAAGTGGATGTTGTGTCGGTGTGCGTAGAGGCGGACTGTGACCCTCTACCGATATCTCTGTTTTATATGTTCACTAGTGAAGCACAAACTAGTTTTGTAAATATTAGTGTTATATGTAAATTACATTATATCGTTAGCGCTCCGTAAGGGTTTATGTAATATAAACATCGAATTCTCTTGATTCTCCATCTGGGCATTGTACTGATGTTTGAAGCCCCTACTAAATTTAATATCATGCGAATACAGCCTAGTAAGATCTTTATTTATGAATACTGCATTCCACAAAGAAAGCAAGCGTACCTAGATTTTAAAGCGTAAGTTTAATTAACACTAATTAAGTACTAGTATAAGTTAAAAGGCGTCAATGTGATCATTACATGAGTCGTAGCGTGCACAAATCATACTCTGTCTCGATTATAGTGATGAATGACTTATTATATAAATCGTAGAGAGCATCCTATAGTCGTGGAATGGTTGGGCATTGCTGTACGTGTATGTATGTCTGGCTTTTAATGATAAATATAAAATCTCATAGTCCGATATTCTCACATGCAAGGGATTAGCGTTCTGTACCTCTTACTGCGACGCGCGTTCACGCGCGGTCCGCCGGCCGAGTGCCGACCTGTCGCCAGACGCATCCTGACCCACTCCCTAGCAATGTTCGTACGCTTTAGTGCACCGACGGCCGGCCGAACGTGAGTGGACGTGTAACGCTTAGAATATCATTTATGTGTTAAATGCATTTAGTCTCCCATTGGCCGGCTGAGGCGGACTGGAAACCGCAAATAAGTAAACGAGAGATATTACTTCCACCGCAAGCTATGTAGACGTTAGCAAGTTCTTTGTAGCCTCCAGTCCGCGTCGGATCCGGCGTTTTCTACCGCCCAGTTGTCTGTGACTAGTGCGGTATTGTTCGAACAGTCTTCCAATTGGTTGATTTGAGAGTTAGTGATTACTGTCTGCATTTCTTATTTCGCGGTTGAAATAGCGGTGTAACTTTACACTTCGTTAATGCTGCATGTTCAATTGTCTAGAGTGTATCGATCGAAACGGAGAGTCGAGGATTTATTAACACATTAGAGAACATAAAATTATTATTGTAGTGTTGAACGATATTATTTTCATGACATTTAGTCAGTACGCACGTACCTGTCTCTTAACTCTTAATTAACAAATTCAATGTGTATAAAACGGGGCCTAAGTAAATTTCTCGGAAACAAAAGCCTGTGACTTTGAGATTTTGTTTTGTTTTATATCGGCAATGTTCCTTACACACGTTAAAACCTACTTAATGCGAAATTAGTTTCTTTCTAAGATAAGACGGAAAGAAGTTTCATTACCGATTCATATGTCGTGGCGATATCGGGAATTGTCCACATCATGAAAAACTTGAAAAATTCATGAAATAGTAATTTCACCAGATAATTAAATCGTAAACGTTTAATGATTAAGATTTAATGGTCTAGTCAATGTATAAACGAAATTCTCGTATTTTTCATAAAATGGGAAATTCCATGATATGGCTACAACGCTATCATTATGATACCTAAAGTTTACTAGAAAGTAACAATATAAATGGATCGGTGTGAAACATTTTTGCCGACTATTATAAAAATATTGTACAAGTAAATAAATATAGCGGTTGATTTGTAAACGCAATGTTATTTGCCAGTCACGCAACTGGGGCCCACAATAACAATCGGAAACGATCGTTTTACGTACGGATCGCGTGCTATGTTCCATAAATCCCTGCCGTGTTCATATACGAACTAGTAAAATAAGATCGACGTTGACGGATCCTCAAGTCATCATTGTCCGTTTCTTGTGGTACATAAACACGCGTTCCGTCCATCGAACGAGCGTCCTTTCGTTCGTTCGATTGTTATTTTGAAGCCTCCGATATCGTAGTATGAATGTACCAGAGTGCATGAGCTATATGGAGCTGTTATGATCTCATATGCGGCGCTCGGTGCACGGTGAATGCATAGACTGATTGATCCTTTGATTTTACTCCAATCTTTACTCGGTACATATAGTTATTATGGAAAGAGCATTGTTATCATGTGATACTGGTCTTTGAAATTTGTACTAATGCATGTTAACACTGTATAGATGACATGTTTGCGAATGAAGAAAATTGCAATTGTTGGTTGGCTGCTCTGTGAGTCTATGCCTTCTGACGTCATTGCATCCGGTAAAGGTCTAATGCAGGGGTTCCCAAACTTTCATTAGCGTACTTATATGAGTACGTTTAGGGTTTTTTTGTCGGCGCCCTAACCAATGATTTGACCATCAGCTACATAAGTAACAAGTATAATAAGTTAAAATTCTTTATGCTTTCGCGGCACTGGACACTTTGGGAACCACTGGACTGATTGTATCTAAACCATTTCTGTAACAATGAGGGGATAAATAACTTGTAGCGTTCAAGGCTGCTAGTATGTTAACGTTATCTCGAGTAGACAATTGATAAATTGACCGTGTAGATTTTTTAAATAAACATTAAGTGCGTTCTGATATAGATCTGTAGTGGTTATGTGTACCGAGTGGACGAGTTGCGACACGCGATATTACGCTTTCATATAATTTAGTATCCTATACCAGTGGCTAGGGCCACTCGGTACGATACGAGGTCATGTATTTATAATGTATCGATATATTATGAACATTTGTGTATTTTTTTGATGTAACTAAAGCCAAGTTTGATTTTTCTTAGAAAAGAATTCGAGACGTTAAAAAAGGAATAATAAAGAAAAATTATTTCTTAAAAAATGTGTTTTATTTCCAGTCCTTAAAATACAGTTATGTTATTGTCAGTGCACATTATGCATGTAAAGTGTGAGGTTGACTAGGAGTAAACGAATTGCATACATTGCGTTATAAAATGTATGGTAACTTACATTAGCATTGCGGAAAACCTAACGATACTACGGAAAAATTAAAGCTTACAATCAAATAAATTACTATCGCACAACTTAAAATTAAATTAAAATTAAAAATACTGTTCATGTCAATATTTTACATTCGTGATGATGATACATATAAACTATCATGGTAGATAAAATTTATAAGGTACATATAAAATTAATTACGTAAGACATATAAAACTGCAAGCAGAAAACAACACTGATACAAAACAAATGTGTAAACACGAAGCGAATCTTATTACTTTGGTATATTGTTGTACAATTTGTCGGTACTAACAAAACATTATCTGGCCAGGAATAAAATCCGGTGTCTTATGCGCCATGCCAGCGACTACGTTTACAAGAGATCTTGGCATATGTGACTTATTTGAAAGCAAATATAGAGAGCAACAATTTCATTAAGTAAAAGGGTGTTTCTCATAATTCTCATGTCCCGAATCAATTAGAAGCAAAATGGAGGCAGTGTATTTATAAAAGTTACCACTAAAACATTGACATAATGTCTGTAATGCAAAAATATAAAGTCTTTCAGTGAATGAGTTCAAAGTATAAAAGGGTATTTTAATAATAAGGTATGATTTCACGAAAAGGTTATGCGACTGCAGATAATTTCGCGAATAGTTTCAATATAATTTATTCTATTTACTCGACGAGAACATTTTATAAATCCAATATAACTATACTAACTTTGATGGCAGTCGCCGAATGTTCTCTGGACAGTTCTATGAATTTGTGTAACAAACAATTTGGTACCAATTTGTCTTCGATTGAAAAAAAGACGGTCATCGAATTAATACCTATTATCCATCGTTCGAGTATTTGATGACGATCATTGGACATGGAAACACCGTAACAAGGAATTTAAAATACTAAACATAATTCATTACACATATTTAAGTACATGTTAAAAATAAATAGGTCATCAACCTAATTTCTAATTCATTTTACGATTTCTACAAAAAACAAGGTACAAATTCACAATCCTAAGAATATAATAGGCAAGGAACAATAATTTAGCATCTAAAAATTTAAAGTTCTTTCCTCGTAAACCCCAATTATGCATGATTATAATTTACAAAAACTTCCAATACAGAAATGTTATTCCTTCCGTATCACAACCAATTTATACATTTAACTACACAAACATAGTTAGAGAAATGAAATATCTTACGGATATCTTACCACAATACCTCAAAAATATACAAATCAAATAGGAGCTTATTTTTCGTAGTTTAGTACTAGTATTTATATATTTTCTAGACCTGTTACCGCCACTGTAAAAAAGATCTATTCGAAAATGTACCTACCAATCAATATTACAATAATAATACTGGTGCTAATTTCTATTCATTTGATAATTTCATCATTCATTATGAAATGATTAATTTGATAGTTAAACCAAAAACCACATTGATTGATACCTAAAGTTTGGCAATACTAAGGCCGGTCACATACATTCGGAATTCCGTTTCGGAATTTCGCAACAAGAATGCTCTACTTGCATACAAAGTGCTCATTTTATATGTAAGTAGAGCATTATTTCTGCAAATCTAAATTTCAATGTGGAATGTGGTATGTGACCGGCCTAATTGAAACATCAACAATTTCTATTTAATTAAGTTCAATTGGAATTTCTTTAAGCCAAACAAATTGCAATAAATTCAAAAGATACTAAACAAGTAACCAGTAAGATAACATCCATAAGATATCACATTTCATTTCAAAGGTCAGTCTATATCGTCAGGTCTTAATTGCCTTTCTCCTTCGCTCAAGAATATCTGCAACGCCTTATACAACAAGTATAAGCCCAGCATGCGTCGCTCTTTCAGCGGCCAAGAGGCAGCTACGCCATAGTAGTTACCACTTTTCAAGTTCTTCAAGTTAGTTATGCCTAGGACATCGATCATTGCAGCCTCATATGTGTAGGCCTCGGCTGGGATCACGTTCTGGAAGATGTGCAGGCAGATGACACCTACCTTGTCCGACCAAATGTCGAGGATCTGTTGGACTTTCTTGTCTTTCGAGGTGGTGAAGTCCCGCTTCCACAAGGTTAGTGCTTGGTAGAGGTGAGAGTAGGGGCGTGAACGTTTTCCTGTTGGCGAAACAAACAGTTTAATATATACGGTTTTAACAGTGCACAGTGACTGGGAGCGTTCAAGCATTACGTAACGCAAATAGGAGAGGAGGGGAGGGGAGTCTTGTAAAACGTTACGATGCGTTACAGGCGCGAGGGGAAGGGGTTCTTTCTTACAACACGTGACGTAACTTTGTTTATTTTTTAATAAAAAATAAGGTAATTAAACCTCCCAAATTCCAAATTGGCAACCCTTTTCGCTTTCGCTTTACGGGAAATCCCTAGATTGTATTAGTCTGGCCATTTTCAATTTGACGAAACAAAAACCTTTTCGTTTAAATCTCACAGAAAATCTTAAAAAATTGCGTTACGTAATACTTGAACGCTCCCTGTGGAGTAAAAAGAAGTTTCTGTATTCGCGAATGGTCAATCTTGCCGAAACAAACAACGGATTATTGAGGGCACGACTTTATCGAACAGGTTTTTATTGTTTGCCCTTTCACCATGTTCTTGACTCCAATGTTATTAATAAATAAAAAAGACAGGTTCATATGTGAACACCTGTCGCCGGATGTGGGCAACTAACGGCAACCTGTTGAAATTATATTTATTTTTCGTAATTCCGATCATGTTCTTTTTTTGTGGTTTTAAATTAATCCTTTATTGAATGAAGCCCACTATTTTATACTAGCGATCCGCCCTCGCTTTGCTTCGGGTATTAGAGACACTTTTCTACTTTTTAGCCGACTTCAAAAAAGGAGGAGCTTCTCAATTCGACTGACTTTTTTTGTTGTTTGTTACCTTATATACCTACCTATCCCAGAGAATAGGGAATATGCATGAAAAATAGTTTCAGGTATTTACTAATTTATCGTAAAATAGATCAAAATCTACTACGAACAGTGAAAACAAAATCAAAATTGGTTGAAAAATGGGCGAGATACAGTCATTGAAAGTGAATATATCCGTCTCTCTCTCGCGAAACAGATTTTTCTATGGAGTTAGTACGGCGCTTACGGTACGTGACGTCAACTACCGCATCGGATCTCTCTGTCTAATCAATAACTTTAACGCTTTATAACTCGCTTAATAGAAAATATAGTTTAAAAATTCTTCGATATTTATGTATCTGGAAGACAAAAGATCTCAATAAATCCATAAAAAAAAGTCATGCATATTCCCTATTGTAAACCGATTTGAAAAAAGAAAGCTTTTTTTGTTTGAAAGGGTGTACTTCCGAGGTCCCATTTTCACCATATTAGAATGGGATTTTTTTTGCTACAAAATATGTGACCGAAATTCGGCCTGGTAATAATATCTACACAAATTTTTATTTTGTTGAATAAACAAACTCACCTTTTCCGACATAAAATATGGAGTTCACAAACGTGACCCAAGATATCTGGTGCGGTTGCTTCCCCGCCTTTGCCGGCAGGTTGTCTGTGACCCGAGGGTCTAGAAGTAGATACGTGAAGGAGGTTTTGGCAGCACCTTCCCTCCACTTCTTGTTCGGATTAGCGAAGTCAGTCCGAACTTTGCTTTCTAACTCCACATAAGGAGACAGATTCTTAGTCCATTCGTCTGAGCGGAGAGATTTTTCTAACTCTATGCTGTATGCTGAAAGATAATATGTTTACATTTAATACTTTTGATAAAGATTAAGTTACGGGACAGACTTAGATTTGCATTATTATTCTAAGGGGACAATTTCTTAGCAAACTAAATTGGCTTAAGAGTTTTGATGACCAACCCTTATTCAATAAAAGTTTCGACAAACATTCACTTGGAAATTTCAATTCTTTTAATACCATTTTATACTAAAGTAAATAAAAATAAATGTGTTTACAAAAAAATTATGACAAAATAAATGTCATTTTGGATTGTAGCATTGACTTATTATGTCTTGTGCACTGATCATTAATCAATGATTCAAGGAGTAGGATTACGAAAATAGGTCGAGAGATGATTTGCAATCCAAGTGGTACTCTACTTGGTACATACAGCTTAAACAGCAAAAGTAAATAATGCAACGATTTATAAGTCTCGATTTATAAATAAGAGTTTCTGAGTCAATTTTTAACATTAAAAGTCAATGGTAAACAGGAAAACTTCTTTATCAGTAAAGTTTTTGAGTCAACTGTTATCAGCTGAGGTTTTCCTGTTGAACATTGACTTTTATAATCCTATACCTAACAATAACGCACCTCTAGTATGTGTTATTTGGCAGAGCTGGCTAAAACCAATGCGTAGCAAACAAAGAGTGGTTCTTTTTAAGTTTTTGCATTTATAATGACAAAAATCCACAATGATGGATGATTCAATAAAAGAGAAATAACTTACTTTTCCCTTGATTGCTGACAACTATAGGGTTCTTCTCTAAAGCCTGTAATTTCTTCAAATACAAAGTCCTGGTGGAGTCCTGTATGGGCCCAGGTCTGAAGCCCCGTTTTATTAACTCCGCTCTCAGCGTATTATTGTCGTACTGGACTGAAGATGGCAAAGATGAAGCCACCGATAGAATGGTCTGATCGGGACTCGACATGTCTGCCCCTTCTTCTATTGGAAGCCTGCAATAATTTTGTTATTAAGAAAAGTGGTTTCCTAATGACTACGAAGCAATCAACATGCCAACCATTTTTTTAAGGACTTACGGCCGTATTCACAAACGTTATTATGCGTCGCGGGAACACACAGGTACCCAAAAACGTATAGGATTTTGGGCACTGTGCGTCCGCGCGTCGCATAGTAACGTTTGTGAATACGGCCGTTAGTCGGCTAACAATGAACCTTAACAGGCAGCTTGGAAAATAATAGGGAGTATTGGACGATATAATTAATATTAGAGATATATACTGCTTTGATACAAAATAAACATTTTTTAATCTAATCTCTCTGCAATTGAGGTAAAGCCTTTGCCCAGCAGTGGGACAGTACAGACTAGTTAAAAAAAAAAATCTAATCTCTACATGACATGAAACTGAAACCATGTTATCAGTAATGTGATAATAGTACCTTTAATAGGTGAGTGTTGATCACTTTTATTTACACCCAGACACACATGTGAGAAGGGTTGAAGATAACCCTTCTAATATGTCTATGCGAGAGAAGTTTTGCTGTCACCTTGTGTTTCTTGGTATTTACTTTAGTGGTTGGCATTTGTTTCCCCAACCTCTTCATTCTGTAGTTTCGATCTATACATTTCTATAGACTTTCTGGTTTCCCTAGCTACATTCAAACTCAGTAGCTCTATACCCCTAAAACTAACATTAAAATATTATACTTACACAATTGATGAGACCAGCAATCTCTTTTCAATTAAAACCACATCTTCTTCCTTATCTTCATACTTATATTCTTCTTGCATGTTTGCTATCACAATACTTCCTCCGGAGAAGTTACTGCTTACACCACTGCTAGCAGACGATCTCCTAGTGTTCATTGCATTAACATCAGTCACAGATGATACATTACTAAACAAAAACTCATTTGTTTTATTTTGTACAACAACCATAGCTTTATCCAAGTCCTGCGATTTGTCAGATGATATCAATGATTTTGTACTGTCCAACGTAAGCATATGCTTCATATCCGAACATAACGATGATACACAATTCATTTTACACTTTTTCAAAGAGCTCTTTGAATTGTAATTCTTATGCATAATACTGTTAGGTGATCCTGGCAATGAGAAATTCTCGTAGATGCTCATTCGTCCTTTAACGTCAGAATTTGAGTTGCTTTGGCTGCAGTGGCACTTGGATTTCTCCACAGTTTCGTCTAAACGCTTAACTCCACTTATCTCTACATCGTAAGGTACATGTTTCGTCATACAGGTCTTATAGCTAGTATTAGTATCATTCAATACAGAATGATTTGAAGTTCTATTGTTAGTGAGATCAAGAGTGATGTTTTTGGTGAACTCATCATTTTTCCAAGGCTCCGATTCGTTCTCTATCAGGTACGTATCACCCAGTATAGTAGGGTACAGTTTATTTATTATGAGGCTAGTCTTTTCACACCAGTCTCTAACCATGTCTGATTTACGTGGAGCCGATGAGTCAAATAGATTATTCTTTTCGATTGGTTCGTATTCAGCAATCATTTGGTCGGTTGTGACCAATACTTTATCTGTAAAAGATATAAAAAATTGCTATTAAAAAAAACACAAAATAAAATTATTTGTACTACACAACTAGAATTACAAATGTGAAAAAAAAGTTTAGTTTTGATTAGTCACATGATTTTGTAATGATTGATTGCAATGCCATGGGTATGAAAAAATATGTAGCACTATATATTTCATACTGGTTAACAAGCATAATTATACCATCCGAGGCCCATGGCAAATTCTGTCAAAATACCCACCTGAAAAGGTTGGCAAGTCATTACTGAGCTCACTGACTGGGAGCCTTCCAGGTCGGAGCCTGTGGCAATTTTCCAATTGCCACCCCATAGTTACGCCATTGCAGGCTACTGGGTTTTCAAATGAAGACTTACCTAAATCCAGAGTATATGCACAGGAAGAGCCAAAGGAATCTTCAGCTTGGTCGATTACATTGTGAAGGTAGTCATACACTTCCCACTGCTGCTCACGGGCGGCATAGTCAAAAGCGGTGACCCCGTCCAGGTCGCACCGACCAGGGTCCCCGCCGCAGCCTATCAGGAGCTTTAGGTTGTCCACACGACCCCATATTGACGCTATGTGAACAGGTGTCACGCCATCGTCATTACTGGAAGGCAAAATGGAAGACCTCAATCATATCATTCTTTGATCTACGATACTATTGACAATGCCTATTTCTGCTCGGTTTTGTACTAGACTGATCAATATCAAATTTGAATAAGGAATGTTTCTGAATCCTCGACAAAACTTGTCTCGTACTCAATAATTTTTTTTTGAGATTAGATAGATGTGATTAAATACTTATTACTAATGATTTTTATACGCACCATAAATTAGGGTCTCCTCCATATTTCAAAATTATTTCAGTGCATTTTTTGGATTTTTCCACAGGCTCTATTCCCACTGCTAAATGTAAAATCCCTATACCTTTACATGGTAATATTTCGTTAACATTTTCTGAATTTTGCCTCAGAGAAGCTTCAATTATACTGAAAAAAAAAGTTTAATTAAAAATTTTAAACTTCCGTTACATAATTAAAACAATTTATTAGGACTTGCAATTTAAAAAGAGGTTTCAAATGGGAATTTTCAAAGTATATTATGTTAGTAATAAATCTAATTGGACAGGGAAAGTTTACTGATAGATCTAATAGCACTAATATATTGCAAAAAATGGATAAAATCTAAAAATAAATTGTAGGGGGTAGTGGTTATTTTTAAAACAGAAACAGTTTGTGGAGGGGTGGCAAACATAAAGTATCTAAAAATAAAAACTTACTTAATATCGCCGCATTGTATTAGATCATACAATTTAAACAGCTCCCTATACGTTGTACCCATTTTAACCGTAATTATCTAATTATTAGTCATCCACTTTCAATTTGTGTTGCAATACCATTTCCTTCCTGTGGGTATGGCTTGCTTGATTTCACTTCTATTTTTATTACGTTACATTGAATGACAAACGGTCATTTTTTATTTTGAAGCACTATTTTGCAAATAAAAATAATCTCACATTTTTATTCGTTTGTTTTCCCTAAAATTTCAAACTAACGTCACATTTTATTTTCTTTGTTTACGTTTGTTTGGAATGTTGCGTTCCGTTTCACGATCACGAACGAAACTGTCACACAGGAGGCCGAGCCGGCCGGTTTGTTCCGGATGCTGCGTTCGTGCTGAGCAATTTTAAGGAACTAATTCATTTACGATTCATTCGCTCGCAATGAATTCAACGTTGATAAAGTAATCGACTATCGTAGCTTTGTTGAATTTGTTGGCCATGGATGTGGCGATTGATTTTCAATGATTAGATAAAAAAAAAATTACTCATTTCACAGTTAAGTGTCAATCAACTAGGTACTTTACGAAGGTCATTTTGAACGAAATTAAATCAACAGCTACCTATGTGGTGATGCCAAGCGTTTGTATGTCAAGATTTCATCTATTATGAGTCAAAACAAGAATAAACACTTGAGAACGATACGTTATCTGGTATTTAGGCCTAATAAATGTGTGCCTACCTCCATAAAGATACATAATTTTGAAAACAAATAAGTTGAATCCTGGGTTGGATTCACGGTTGGATTCCAACACCCATTAATAAATTGTACATATACCTATTATAGGCCTATATTTTTACTAGAACTTTGCACGGTCCTCCGTGTGTATCTGCAAGTAAACCTTAAAACTTGGGTACATTTTAAGGAAGTCCGTTATTTTTGAAACCCGATATCGACGCGTGGGACGCTGCTGGCAGTGCTGGCACAGCTAATTTAAAAATAAGAAAGGTTTTTCTTAACTTTCGTTCTATAATGTCATTTGTTTTGATTTGCTAGTGCACCTAGGTAGGTATATGTACATAGTTAACTGCTTTATTTCGAGTAGCTAACTAGCTACTTATGTGATTATATAATAAAATAACTAAAATACGATAGATTAGGTACCTACATACCAGCAGCTAGGTACATAACAGTTTTTTTATAGCGGTATAATAGCAGCGTTTTCCCTGAAAGAAAACGCATATTAAAATACTTACCTAATTCGAAGCTTATAGATGAGATAGGCACTTCCGTTTCCCGTAGTTTTAGTCAATTTCGTACTAATTTTTACCTTATGATGACGTATTTCCGTTGGCTCAGCAGGCAGTGGCGCCATTTAACGAGTATTAAAACTAGTGCAGCGCCATTTTTTCTCATTGGCTTTTAAAATCATCAGGCAGAGGTATAAAGTAAGCTTCGAATTAGGTAAGTATTTTAATATGCGTTTTCTTTCAGGGAAAACGCTGCTATTAAAAGTACTTGACCGTAATTCGAAGCTTATAGATGAGAAGTGTTTGTTTTCGCCTGGTGAGACTGGGTAAGACTAGAGCCTAGGGTGAGTTAAGGTAAAATATTATGCAAAAAATAAAGAATACGCCAATGTGATTCAATAATATTATGTACTAGCTGCTGCTCGCGGCTCTGCCCGCGTGAATATTCGTATAAAACATAGCCTATATGTTAATCCGATGTACAAACTATATTCCTGTAAAGTTTCATTAAAATCCGTTCCGTAGTTTTTGCGTGAAAGTGGAACAAACATCCATCCATCTATCCATCTATCCAAACAAACTTTCGCGTTTATAATATTAGTAGGATTACAATATAATTATTCCATCACTACACATATTAATATTATTCATTAATTTTAAGGTATTTTAAGTAAGCAATTACTTATTCTAAAAATTATGAAGATTACATAATTATGTTTAATTTTCCTACATAATAGGTATATGATAGGTATAGGTATACTATATAGGTAATGTATCTACACACATTTCTACAATTTAATCAAAATCAAGCAGCAGTTTTTCTTAATTGATTTCTTATTATGACATTAATCAATAGGATTGAATAATTGTGTTATATTATTAGAAATTTTATCACCTGTCCTTATTTCCCGTCTATAAAATTTTTTAAAGGTATTGGCTGAACGCCAATTTCCCCGTGCAAGGACTTCATCAAGAGGGTAATTTAACCAGTTCTTCGAAGCCACTGCAGATCTGACGCTGCCAGGACTGAACTCGATTTTTGCGTCCTTGAATAAATGTTTGATCCAGCCTGCTATGACGATTCGGGATGCCGGCTTAGGAGTACCCCTGACCGTCATGAATAACTTATATGATTTCGCGGATTCACGCCGACTTTCTAGCAAGGATATCAAAGTGTTGATCCAAAAAATTGGATTTAACTGTAAACCGTCATTATTTATAATCAACTTCCAACCTGACTGTCTGTGGTCACTATTATCAGTTTTAGAACCAAATTCTGGCCAAAAAATTATATTATTCTGAGACCTGACACAATGTTCGGGGTCTACTCTAAGCAAAGTCAAATCATGAATGCGGCGACCTGAACATAACAATAACAAGATAGCTGTGTGACGTGAAACTTGATAAATATTACTTTTATCAATCGAATAAGTGGACAAATACTGAACTAGACTATTAATGTCCCAAATAGGTGGCTTTACTTTCTTCGTATTTTTTAAAGAAATTGATTTTAAAACATGTTTGACTAATACATGAGAACTAAGCTGGCTTGACATATTAGCGTTACAAAGCGTTGATACTACAGATTTATGTAAAAGAATAGTATTATATGATAAATCATGAATTATGTGTAAATCGGCCAAAAACCGAGCAAGTTGAGACCCAGTTGGTCTTTTAAAATCAACGTTATGAGATTTCGCCCATATTAGCCACCTGTTCCACGCTGTTTTATACGTTTTTAGAGTAGATGGTCGCCAAGAATTTTTTAGCAACGATATTTGACTTTCATTCCAGCCGTCTATCTCCTCGGTCCACCCCCACATTTCCACACTTCCAGAGTGAGGTCTTCTAGATTCGGGGGAGGCAGACCTGTCGATGTGTCCATCAGATTCATGTGTAGGTTTCTCAACACAAATGGAGCTTCGAGGGCTCTTGCTTTGAGGTCCGCCCGCCAAAACACCTTGTGCCATCGGGGCACTACTAACAGGAAGACTCCTGCAGACTGGTTGAGATGCGATAGTACCTTGGGTACTAGAAATGGGGGTGGAAATACCCATGCTAGAGGGTAATTCCACGGTACGCTGAAAGCATCGTGAAATAGTGCTTTCGGGTCCTTCAGGTCTAAGGATACATAATTGCTGATCACATGTGCCGTTTTGGAGGCAAAAAGATCTATCATGGGAGTTCCCCATTTTAGAAATATTTTCTCCAAGCACCCTGGTAACAGATGCCATTCCGGAGGATGTCGGTACCTCGAAAGGTGATCGGCATGATTGTTGTACTTGCCTGGGATATAGTGGATCGTGAATGAGATCTGGTACTGGTCCAACAGTGTTAGTAATTGACGGGTTATTTTCATTAATGCCATCGATTTGGTCCCCCCTTCTTTTCTCAAATGAGCCACTACAGTCTTGTTGTCGCACTGTATTAGAACTGAGCTGCGACTCAGACATTGAGCATGCATTTGAATGACATGCAAGATTGCTAGCATTTCTTTTTGATTGCAGTGCAGATTTTGCTCCTCTTGCGACCAAGGGCCGCTCAAGGGGATGTTGTCTAACTGAGCTCCCCACGCCAGATCTGATGCGTCTGTTGTGAGAAAGTGGATCGGAGGGGGTAAATGTAGCCTTGATGTGAGATGGTTCAATCGGCCGCGTGGTATGACGAAACTGGCAAAGTTCAATAGACCTACGAGACTTTGAACTTCGTTTAAAGTGACTTTCTTCTGACCTAACATTTGGCGAACCTTTTTTACAACAGTATTGATTTTGTCTATTGGCAACGACTTTAGATTGTCCCACGTGTTCCAATGAATACCTAAGTATGTTAGAGATTTCTGGGGGATCGTTACCGATTTCTCTAAGTTGACGCTCCAGCCGAGAGTCTGAAGGGTGTCTAGACACAATTGTACGTGCTCGTGCAGAACAACTGGGTCTTGATGAGCAATTAAGAAATCGTCTAGGTAAACTAGGATTCTTATGTTCTTTTGACGCAAGATCTGAGCGATCCAATTGGTCAGAACTGAAAAGGCTTTCGGGGCCGAGCTCAGACCGAATGGAAGGCAACTTATTTCTAGCAGTTCTTTGTTGTAAATTAGCCGTAGAAATCGTCTGTGTACTTTTGCAATTTTGAGATGGAAATAAGCTTGACTCAAATCTATTTTGCACATCCAATCTTGTCGCTGAAGGAAATTGGGTATTTGATTCACATTTATGAGACGAAAATGTTCGCTCTTCACAAATTCGTTTAAAGCCTTTAGATTGAAGATTGGGCGGAGTGACCCGTCGGTCTTTGGAACTAGGAAAAGTGGCGAGACAAAACTGGGAGTCCAATGAGCCGGTTTTAGAATGCCTTGAGCTTTCATGTTTTGAACTAACAGAGTCATTTCGTCTGAGACAAGTGTGTGACAAGGGTGATTGACATTTGGGATAGATAGGGGAGGTTTCTGGATGAATGGTATACGGTAGCCCTCTATCATTTTTAAAATGATATCTGGGGCCCCCATTTCGCTCCATTTTTCGTAATAATGAGCCAGTTGTCCGGCTCGAAATGACCTCGAGTCATTGTTCATATCGCTTGGATTGACCTCTAGGGGCATGAGCAGAGTTCGTTCGGCCTCTCCCCCCTCTTTGTGAACCGCGAGGCCTCGAGCCTCGGTATTGAAATGACCCCCGTGTATTGTCACCTATATTACCTGGGCAATTGTCGTGGCTAATATTGTGGCATCCACCCCTCGAGAGTGGTGCATACAAAGGCTTATTTAAACCAGATGTATAGTATGGCATGGTATGGGTGCCGCTCGACGGACCCGTATATTTCTTGGCGGTTGCGCCACGAGAGGACTGGTAGTTAGCTTTATTCGATAATTTTTTGGAATGTTCAGGTTTATGGGGCCAAAAAGCTTTACGGACACCACCTGCCTTTTCTAACGCGGATGAAAAAACATCCGCTTCAAAAATATGAGTAGGCGATGGGGGTATTTTGTTAAGACAAGTTTTCACTACAGGATCCTTAACATGTTTGAGAATTGCATCCCTCCTTACTTGAATAATTTCCGATCGATGGCCGCAGACCAATTGCAAAAGGTCTGTCGAAGCCTTATGGAATTCTCCTTTCAGGAACAATTCCTCAATTTTTTCCTTTAAATTTTCAAAATTATTATCCGATTTAGCCCAGCTTAACAAGCAACGAATATTTTCTTCTAAAGATTCTTTTTGTTTCAAAATGCAAAAGGTAAGTGCCGCGTATGCTTTGTCGGCTTTGGCTAAGTGTGGCAAAGAATCATAATTTCGTATCTCCTCATTAGATTCAAGATCTACGAAACCGGGAGTGTGATTGTAAAGCTTTTGGGTATCCGCATACCTTACTTCAGACCAGTCCTTTTTGCAAAAATGTTGAACATCATTTATCATTTTCAAAAAGTTTTGAGGGGTCTTCGGAACAGGGGGTTCCTTTAATTTAGTTTCAATGTCAAAGGTAAAGTCAGATTGCGAAACTTTAAGAACGTCTGGTTCATTATTCACATCAGCATAAAGCTCGCCACTTACGCCCGAACCAAGAGATATGTGATCATCATAATGCACGTCATTATGATAGGTACGGGGCTGCGATATAAAATTGCGTAACTCACTGATTTCCTTGCTAAGCTGTCGCATGGACTGCAGTTTCTTGCTTTTCTTATGACGGCGTCGACGCGAGCGTTTCCGCTTTGAGCCCGAAGAAGACGAGCTTGAGCTGCTAGAAGAGCTGCTGCTGCTGCTCGTACTGCGCCTACGCTTTCGCTGTGCGCCGCTAGGTCCAGCTTCTGGTTGCTCCTCATCAAGAGATGGTAGAGGAGGATTCACTTCACTCATTCTGAAAATCGTTCAGTATTATAAAAATGTTCGAAGTTTTTTATAATAAAGGGCGTTGCTTAATTATTCTCGAACGGAAAAACCGTTAAAAATAAGTCTAAAAAACTTTTAGTTGTGTAAGGTAGATTAAAATTGAGTCAAAAGAAACGATACTCATTATAATAAAAAGGAATATTCTTTTTTCAATAATCTATCACTGTGCAAGCTGCTAAGATTTACACGTTCGTAATGTTAACTATATTTCATATTTCATAAGTAATATGTACTCACTTTTTCTTTACACTGCGAAATAATTGTACTTGTAGTTTCAAATTTCTTTCACAAGTAATAATCATGTAATAAATAGGTACTCACTTTTTTCTTACTCCAACACAACTGTATAAAACTTTTATAGATTTAGCGTCTACAATTTCACTCTTCACTTGTGCATAAGCACAACTTTTTACTACGGGAGTTAAAACGCCAATGAGAAAAAATGGCGCTGCACTAGTTTTAATACTCGTTAAATGGCGCCACTGCCTGCTGAGCCAACGGAAATACGTCATCATAAGGTAAAAATTAGTACGAAATTGACTAAAACTACGGGAAACGGAAGTGCCTATCTCATCTATAAGCTTCGAATTACGGTCAAGTACTTTTAACCTTTGACTGGTGACATGTTTAATTTGTAACGTAACTGGTGACGAACGGTCTGAGAGGCCGCATCTAGTCTGGTCTATAGCACATGTACCTAGATACAGTAGGTCACTAAGATGTTGAAAAATAGTTTAATAACATGTTTATGAATAAAATAAAACAAATTAATTTACTATAAATATATTGTTTATTAGGAACTGGGCATTTCTAAATATTAAGCCTCAATAATCAAAAAACTAGGTGTGATATTATCAATTGCTAATTATGGACATGAAAAGATTTTTTTTTCAACAAACAAAATTATTTTGGCAAAGTACACATAATAATCAACTTAAAAAACAACAATTTGGTTATCGCAAGTGGCATTGCACGAAACTGGCAACGCCTACACTTTGGTATTTTTTACATGTCGTGAGGACATAATTGTTTTGCTTTTTTTGGCTTGAGCATTGGTGTGTTTCCGATTCTTCTACTTCCGAAGCTCTTTCTTCGGTTTCTGAGTTATGATCTAGGACTGACAAAATTTTCGGGAAAATTTTCCGCTTCGGATCCACTAGAGACTTCCTGTGCCAGACATTCTTGAACTTACCTATTGAATCTAGGATTAACGTCTAATTGTACTACATTTCTAGCTTCTGCCTCTCTACACTTCTTTTTGAGGATATAGAAACAATCATTTCAGTAAATATCTGAAAATTAAAAAAAAATCCATAGAATATAATTATTCAAAAAAGTCACATAAGTGGTGACGTAGGGTCTGAGAGGCCGCTACCGAACTTTGCATCGATGTTACTTACCGATTTATGCCTATTCGACACAACTATCCTCCGCTGCAGCACGTACGCGACTAAACACGAAGCTACTCAGACGCATGAACAAAGGAAGAGCCGGGAAGGTGGTGAAATAACGTTTCACTAACGTCGCGCGGCCTGTGAGACCGCTTGTCACCAGTTAAAGGTTAATAAGTTATATAGACCCGCTAAATCAATAGGCACTAAAGATTTCCAAATTTCAAATGGCAAAAACGGTCAGTAGATGAAAGAAACCCAGATATATACCAACGTAGTTACCAACCTAATAGCTGGACAGACTAGCCAGTTTGGCCGGACACCCTACTCTACTTACATTATTGAGGATTTTGTCTCAGTATTAAATAAGCCAAAAAAATAGTTCGTAGGTAAAATTGGCCGATTACATTACGCTCAGCGCTCGCTCGTTTGCGAAATGTAAAAAGCCTATCAAAAGGACAAGCCGGATCCCGTTTATATGACCCACACCAAAAGCCTACCACTGTCCGGCTTTATCTGGACGCCTGGCAACGCTAATCCCAGTATTCCAGCATTTCCAGCATATTACGTTCTTCAAAATTAAGAGGTACTAATTTTAGTAAGTTAGTTCTAGTTATTTAGAACGAATATTTTTTTATCTGTTTAAATGTTTAAATAGCGCTTGTTATGTACATCATTTAGTGTAACATCTATTTAAAATTCAGCTGTGCATCGTGGGATGCCGAACGTGCAATGACTTTGTATTAGACAAGTGATAGCATTCTTTCTTATCAGTACCTAACCTGGAACACATTACAATATATACCTATTAACTGGTAGCCTGTTGGCACAATATATCAATGCGTCTGTGGGGTAGGACGTCAGATTAATAACTAAGTAGTTAGGTATATTACCAATTCCCGTGCGTGCGATAAAACGAAAAAAAAGTAAATAAAACAGTGATGGCGCGCTCATTGGTAAGTTTAAAGTTTTATTAAAATTCTATAATTATTATCCTCACGTGATAAGTAGGCATACATTAATAACAATTGAAATTCTATTGCGGTTACATGTTTAACCTATATAATAATGTAGGTACTAGGTACCTACTTATTGTCCAAATGAAATGGTAGGTATTCGCGCTCTTTAAAATTGTTTGTGCTGTGTATTTATGTAGGTATTTCCTCGTGGTTTTTTTATACGATTGGTGTTAGCTAACCCAAAATCAAGTAGTAATATTATACTGTATGGAAAGGCCTAGAAAGGTTCTTCGATTTTAATTCCTAACGGTTTTACATCGGTAAAGGTTTTTTTACTAAAGTTTACAGTAAAATATGCTCAGAACAAATATGTATGGTCAACCTATTCAAAGTAAAGCGAAAGGTGTACCGTGATGTATAAATATTGGAAATAAAGTGAGCGTCAGTAAATATAGGACGTAACTACACAAGAATTCGTGTTACGATTTACTCAAGCCCAACAAATTATACCTATTACTGGTAGTAGATACCTACCCAGCTCCTATCGGTCCAATACCACAGCAACCATGTTTTGATCAGGGTCAATGCCCTATCACCGCTGACTATTATCTCTGGCCCTTCAATCTCGGCGGATAAGTGGCTTGTATGTGTACCGTAACACTTATAGTAAGTATAGACTATACATCTACTGGATACCTATCTTAAAGCAAGCAGTTTTACGTAGTTATAATAATTATAAGTTATCAAGTATTATTACGCAATCTACTTACTTAGACGTTAATTACATAGGTACCTACAACAATTTTATTATTATGCTGGAGTTTATCAGTATTATACAAGAGTGCGTAATATTAATAGATACTCTCACAAATCTGATCTCTGCATGAATTAAATGCTAACTGGTAGAATGCTTCTACAACAGTAGCATTAAGTTCGCCTTTTGTACTATTTTCATACATAGGTAGGTACTGACGGTCATATAGGTATCGACTTTTCCCATTTTTCGACAGATACTATCAAATGCCAAGCAATTTTTATATTATTATTATTATGATAATGACATTATAATAAGGTTAATTAATATTAATTAATCATTATTTATTGCATAAGGTTCATTATCCATTTAGTTAAGTAACCTACTTAAATTTATTGGACAAATTTGACAGAATAGGTGTCCATTTATTGTACGTTAACCCTTAGACATACATTGCTCCGATCCCAAAGGAAGTAGCTTAAGCACTTTTGTTATGGTGGTCAGAACAACAAAGGGACCACAAAAAAATACTTTAATACAAATATAAACACCCAGACACGGAACAACACAAGAGTTCATCACACGAATGTTTGTCCCGGGTGGGAATCAATCCCACGACCCTTGGTCCAGAAGGCGGGGTTCACTACCAATTGAGCCACCGAGCCAGTCTTTTTAGTCTGTTATTTAAGGAGTATTATTTATCATAGGTACCTAAGTAAGTAACTACCTGAATAAATATTGTTTAGCATTGTTCAGTTTTATTAGGACTAGGTATTCGAAATTATCTATGCGCAGCAATTTTCATGATTTGTAAAGCTATTAAAATTAAAACAGTTTGTGGTTATAAAAATATCTATTGTAATACCTATCATGTCTAATACTTTCATGTACCTAAATATAATATATGTAGTAGGCTATATGCAAATACCTACCTATGCCATGGCATCTGATCAGTACAAGTCAACAAGTACAATTTAAACTAGCGATCGGCACCGGGCCCCTACTCCCAAAAACGAACGTGATCGGAAACGAACAAAAAAACGATCATTTCATGGACGGATCGTGAATTGGCTACCATGGGTGCAATACCTAAGTAAATAAATAAATAACCCAAGACATGCCACGCTGGGCCACACAGCGCCATCTAGTCCCAAACTAAGCCGAAGCTTGTACTATGGGTACTAGACAACTGATAAACTTACTTAGATACATTTTTTTTTAAATAAATACATATTATAAATAGAAAACACCCAGACCAATACAAACAGACATGTTCATACACACAAATGTTCGTAATGTGTGGGGATCGAACCCACGACTCTTGGCTCAGAAGGCAGAGGTCACTACCAATTGAGCCACCGAGCAGGCTATGTATTTGCATGTAATATATTATACATGTAAACCTTCCTCTTAAATCCCTCTATCTATTAAAAACCCGCATCAAAATCTGTTGCGTAGTTTTAAAGGTTTAAGCAAGTATACATAAGGACAGAAAGAAAACTTAACTCATGTATAACAGCAAATTTGTAAAATTGAATTTGGCCACTGCGTTACAAGCTTGGCTTAGTGCAGAGACCGATAGAAACTACACAATGTAATCTGTTATTTGGAAATAAAGATAATTTATTATTAATTTATTATTATTATTATTATTAAAACAAAAGCGATTTTGTCGACAGACCCACTTGGTTTGTCTTCGTTACGATCTAGATAAGCAGGAGCGTGTCAGCCAAGTTACAGCCTAATATTACATTAACCATTTGGAGCCACTTTTTACGATACAATAACGTAGGTACGGTAGGTAGGTACTAGCTAACTATAAATTGTGTGAATAATTAGCATTTCTCAACAGATACCGGCACTATGTGTGTTATCTTTATCCTCGTTGAGCGGGGCGCTCGACAACGGACTGGCCTTGACGCCCCCGATGGGCTGGCTGACGTGGCAAAGGTTTAGATGTATCACAGATTGCGAGAAATATCCCAACGAGTGTATCAGGTAATTAAGTCCAATACATCGAACCGCATACACGCAGGCATGGGTTCTACATAGCCATTATTGGAAAGTCGTCAGAATTGCATATGCAATGTGTAAGGCGGTTGGTTGGTGGCACTATTATGCATTGCCAGTTCCGCCGGTGGCATAACATAACTTTAAGGTGCAGTAAGTGACGCACTTTTTTGCAATTATATGCAGTAACGCACACGACGCGCAACAATCTGTCGTGGATATTTCACAGACTCAACGCACACGACGCACATCTTAGATCATTCTGTCAGCATACCTAGACGCTCTTTTAAATGTCTCAGACGCAGACTCTATCGCACAAAAAGTGTGCCGTCTGCGCTGCACCTTAACATAATTTTCTATCCCTAATCTACTTAGAATCCTGCCCATTGGCTGAGCTAATGTCTGTATGATTGTTTTGGGGACTAAAATTTTTCGAGGCGCTAAATTGTTTAACCAATTTGTCAATACTAAAGTCAGTAAAATTTCTTCACCACCATCATCATCATCATCATCATCAAGCCTGCAAACGTCTACATCCGGACTTCCCACCACGCTTGGCAGGCTGGTTGGTGACCGCAGTAGGTTTTATTTGGAGCCAGGTAAACGCTGCTGCCCGTTTCCTGATATTGCCTCAGTCGTCTTTTACAACATTCACGGAATGGATGGATCACGGAAATCGCACGGACCGCAAACTACATACGAGTAGAACCAGGGGCCCTACTACAGAAAACGAAAACGATCGTTCGATCCGTTCAACGAACGATCGTTTTCGATTTTGTTGGCGGTTTGGTGGGCCCAGACTTGCTATTTCGATATTCCAGCGAAAATCTGATACTGCGTACGGCTCGCAAGATGGTTTCCGATGGTTACTTAGCCCGAGGCTACGAGTACGTCGGCATCGACGACTGCTGGCTGGAGAAAGAGCGAGGGCCTGACGGCCGGTTGGTACCCGACAGGAGACGGTTCCCTAGAGGAATGAAGGCGTTAGCAGACGATGTAAGTTAACAGATTTTTAAAACTTTCGAGTTTTCATATAAATAAATATCAGAATCACATATCTACTGCTCCGATCCCAAAGTACGTAGCTTAAGCACCAATTGTGTTATGGGTGTCAGAACGACGAAAGTACACACAAACTCGTAGGTATACGTAAATACAAATAGGCACGTAACAAACGCAAATGTTCATCACACGAATATTTGTCCTGAGTGGGGATCGAACCCACGACTCTTGTTCAGAAGGCATGGGTCACCAATGGAGCCACCGGGCTAGTCGAAATTTTAACACACACAAAGCCTTTTAAGGGGTTAACCTGTATAACAATCGGTTTTTAAGGGTCCGTTTGACATGCGGGTCTATTCAAAAATCCGTTCTTAAAGGTGTCTCAGAACGTTGTTCGGCACCCTGGGCCCGGGGTCAGTCAGTGGTAGGCTGGGTGATAACGCTAATTAAGTACTTCATTAATTTTTCAGCTCCACGCAATGGGACTGAAGTTTGCCTTGTACCAGGATTATGGTACAAACACCTGTATGGGGTACCCCGGCATTCTCGGCAGTGAGAAACTAGACATAGACACTTTTGCTGAATGGGAAGTGGACTACATAAAGCTCGATGGTTGCGCCTGCGATGTAAATAAGATGGATGAAGGTACCTAAGTGTTCTAATAAGTAAAACCCCGAACGTTCAAAAGGCATCATCTTCAGCTTATTGCAGTCCGCTGCTGGACATAGCCCTCTCCAATATTTCTTCACTTAGGCAAACATCTGGGCTTTACCCATTATCGCCACACTGGGAGGGTTGGCGATGGCAGGGCGCAGCTCCTCGCTCCGGTAATATTGCTTGTCATCGGCCTGTGGTATGTAGCTGTGAATTGTGATGGTTATACCGCCACCTGTAGCCAAAGCCTCGGTTGTTATGTGACAGGATGCACCACGGGCAGGTGAGGGTGGCTTGAACCGAAAAGGCCGCTCCCTTACATCCCTCAAGGATGGTCACCCGGCCATCTTACCTTTTGAGGGATACTCATCCCTCAAAAGGCAGGTGTCACTATCAAAGAGCCACCGCTAGTCCCTTATTGAGAAGTATGTGTATTTCCCAGGTTATCCTTATGTTGGCAAGCTGATGAACGAGACTGGACGTCCCATAGTATATTCGTGCAGCTGGCCTGCCTATCAAGAAAATGTAAGCCAACTTTAATGTTAAACAATATAATCATTCGTGCAAAAAACAATTGTTTGGAGCTTGAAAAGTGGAAATAGGTAGGTACATTATAAGTATGAAATGCTTCCGATTCGGTCGGCAAACGATTAATTACCTAACCGTACTTATAATTAATTCGAACACAATGCCTTAGAAATGATAGAGAGACGAAATCGTCCCGTTCGTTTCAATACTAATTTGTTTTGTAAAAGTTTTCGCCAGCTTCGAGAGTAGGTATTGTTTTCGATGCGAACTGTCAAGTTCTCGATTACTAATGGCAAAATTTGAAAGACCTTGCGAGAGTGTTTCCGAGTTTGAGTGAAAAATGATGCCAAATTCCACTAAGCCCAATGCCTACGTTTATTAGCGAAGTTTAGTCCATAAAATGTAGGATGGTTAGAATGACAGCTGTCCTGTCAATAGGTAAAACTTTTAATAGGACATTCAGACGTTTCGAATTTATTGAAATTGAACATACGAAAAATCATCACTTTGTAAGGAGAAAATTTAAGAGTAAGTAGGTACAGTGTTTACGTTTTAAATGTTTTCCATTAGGTCTTAATCAAGTTTTAAAAAAAGATTTCTAGCAATTTGACAGCGGTCATTTTAATCATCATACGTTTTATTGATTTCATTTAGTATTATAAGCAATAGGGCTAATAGGTTATCTGAGTACCTTCGAGTTCCTTTTTTTTGTAATATTTTTTTCTGAATGACTACGATGATGCCAGGGCGGCCTTGTCATCATCATCGGACTGTTGGGGGAGCAGAAGGCTCTCACCCCAGTGGGCCTATTGAAAGTCCGGCGCATTTGAATTCGTCTATATTCCCAGCCCGACTACAAGTCTATCAGGAAACACTGCAACCTGTGGCGCAACACGGACGACATCCAGGACTCGTGGGCGTCCCTCAGGCACTTCCTGGATTGGTTCGGCCAACGGGACATGTCCGAACACGCCGGCCCGGGACATTGGAATGACCCGGATATGGTAAGACTTAAAGTATCCTACTAATATTATAAACTAGCTGTGCCAGTGGCGTCGCACGCGTGGACATCGGGTTTCAAAAATAACAGACTTCCATATAACACCTATCTATACCTAGTGCTTAACTTTTAAGTTAGACCTCTAGCAATACATTGGTGAAAACCACATTCACTAATCACTCCCTGATAGTTATTTTGAAAAAATATTTCATGTACAGAATTTACCTCTCTACAGATTTATTATAAGTATAGATGAGAAACTTTGGATGGATGATGAACCCTTATGTAGCTTTTGGCTGTAGTATGGACCTATCTAAAGCAAGAATTGAGTTGTAAAAAAACGGAATACTTACAACTGAAGAATTCGATCTGATTCGTTAAAAAATTTTGTCAGCTTAAATCTAGTAAAGTTATCGATTTCGAAAACGAATGTCAAATTATCGGACCAGTGAATGTAATTAGCATTTATTGGTTCCATATGAGAAGTGTTTGCCTAGGTGTGACCTAGATATAGGTAGAGAGCAGTGATATCCAGAATAATTGATTTAGGAGCCTATGTATTTCGAATTCGACACTAGGCACAGCTGTCTGTAGGTAGGTCCTTTTTCACAGCATTTATGCGTCCACTGCAGAACATATGCCTCCTTTCTGGAGCACAGCATTCTTAATGCGGCGTCAAATAACCTATTAATCTCTATTTCTTACCTCCACCCTATAGAATACCGCAGCCAAATGACCTTCGGGTCGTGTTTCTTCTGGTCTCCGGAGCTCATGGGTGGTTAGGGTTGGGCCGGCATGGCAGTGGCAACTGACAGGTAACTAACCAGCTACTTGCCAGTTGTCACAGCGACTTGGGCTTCTCTTTAGCGTTCCATCAGGCGTAAGGAAGCCATTATGTCGAGCTGCTATAAAAAAAAACAAAAATCCTTTAATTCCAGCTTCTGATTGGCAACTTCGGCTTGTCTGTAGACCAGGCGCGCGTCCAAATGGCCGTATGGTCTATACTTGCCGCACCTCTTCTAATGAGCGTCGATTTGGACACCATTAAACCAGACTTCCGGGAGATCCTGCGCAACGAAGAGATCATCGCTGTCAACCAAGATTCGTTAGGGAAGCAGGGCAGAAGAGTTTACGAAAAAAAAGATGTAAGATGACTGTCTAGAATTGCCTTTACCTACCAAAACCTATTACCTACCCTCCTCCGTCATTATCATCATCACCAGCCTATTGCAGTCCACTGCTGGACATAGGCCACTCCAGTTGTTCGCCATTTAGAGCAAACTTCTGGAGGTGTACCCATAATCGCCACGCTGGGCAGGCGGGTTGGCGATCGCAGGGCGTATCATCTCGCTCT
Source organism: Conogethes punctiferalis (assembly GCA_031163375.1). Lineage (NCBI taxonomy): Eukaryota > Metazoa > Arthropoda > Insecta > Lepidoptera > Crambidae > Conogethes > Conogethes punctiferalis. The sequence continues at coordinate 4,761,516 of CM062094.1, forward strand.
GGTGACGCTGCTGCCCGTCATCGGTCTGTGGTATTAAGCTACGCCTTCATTTGTGACGGTTATACCGCCACCAGTCGGTTGCCAGCGCCTCGTTTGTCATTCGGTAGGATGCACCACGGGCAGGTGAAGTTGGCTTAGAGCAAGAAGATGATAGAGGCCGCTCCCTTACATCCCAACCTACTCTTCTCCCGGTCCCAATATAGCTACAAGTAGCGACATCTATCCCCACATAGCTACAAGATAGAATCACTAGTTCCGCCGATAGCAACAGATGGCGGTGTATCTACCTTCTACCTTGCTCATTGCACCATACAAGCTCTCTGGAAAGCCTACAACGCACATGCGAAATTTTGCAAAGATTGTTTGAAAGTTTGTTCCAAATGAATAACCCAAGACATGCCACGCTGGGACCACACATCGCCAAACCTAAGCCGAAGTTTGTACTATGGCTACTAGATAAGGTGCAGCGCAAACGGCACACTTTTTGTGCGATAGAGTCTGCGTCTGAGACATTTAAAAAGAGCATCTAGGTCCCTACAGCTCTGCCGACAGAATGATCGAAGATGTGCGTTGAGTCTGTGAAATATCCGAAACATACTTTTGCGCGTCGTGTACGTTACTGCATATAATGGCATCACCGACTAAAAAGTGCGTCACGGATAGTCTGCCGTCTGCGCTGCGCCTTACTGATAAGATAAACTTATTTAGAAAACACCCTGACCAATACTAGCGGACATGTTCATGCACACATATGTTTGTAGTTACTACGTAATCGCGGTATCGCGTATACGGGCGATTATCAAATATCAACTGGGGCCCTACTACAGAAAACGATCGTTCGTTGAACGGATCGCGTATTTGTGCCCCATAAATCTCTCTCATTTGTCCCTCCCGTGTTCGAATATACGAACTAAAATTCATCAAAGTCGATTTTCAACAATTTAATTGATAGATATATTAGAACACGTGAGGGACAAATGAGAGGGCTTTATGGGGCAAAAATACGCGATCCGTTCAACGAACGATCGTTTTCGTTTTCTGTAGTGATTTAGGGACCGATTTTCAGAGTAGTGTACCTAATAAGCACCACGTTATCTAGCCCACATAATAATAGGCCTTTAAGCTATTTATTTGACTGTTCGCAGGGATTCTCCATTTGGGTGCGAGAGCTGTCTCATCAGTCGTACGCAGTAGCCTTCGTCAGCTACAGAGATGACGGCGCGCCTTACGAGTACAGCGTCACTTTCGACCAAACCAAGCTTCCAAACCAGACTTATTATGTTATAGTACGTTTTTTTATATACTAGCACGATATAATGGCTTCGCTACGCCTGACAGAAAGCGAAAGAGCCCAAGTCGTTGTGATAACGGGCAAGTAGCTGGTCAATCACCTGTCAGTTGCCACCGCCATGCCGGCCCAACTCTAACCTTTATTGACTTAAATCCTTAGTTCATATTGACTTAAAACGATTCATAAAATGTGAATCATAAGTATGGCAGATACTAAAGTAGGTACCAAACCGGCAAACTCTGGCGAATTACTCTTATTACTCGTATATTGCCAATTTTACTACATGATAGTTTAGGTCTATGATTACCCTTCTATTTGTTAAAAATAACCAAAAAATCTAGAACATTTAATTAATGGACATGTACTGTACACTATATAGGTCAAAAAAAAATTCTTTGGGGAAATTTGACAGTACCTGTCAAAAAGTTGATTAGTGGCTGTCTGTACACACAGCTACTCATCACTCGATATGTTGTCACTTAAAGTTATTTGCTATCATCGATTCTTTGAAGAGTAATCTTCTCGTAAGTAGATCGAGGTTAAGTTGTCAAGTTGTCCACGCGTCAAGTTGCTCGACAACCGATGCACGCTCAAAGACGATTTATTCCATTGATTCTATAACTATCAGTTCACTGAACTATAAAGGACAAAACAATACCAATTTTTTTACTAAATTAGGTACATTAGGACAAAAAGTAATCAATAAAGTTCGACGATGTTCAACTACCCTCCAAAAATATGCATGTATGTATCTTTTTATACAAGTAGCCATTTTAATGTGACTTGTGCTCTCCCCGTGACTCGTAATAATGTAAGAACTTAATAAATTGTTCCATTTTATTTCAGGATCTGTATGGTGAAGACAAGTCCAGGATTTTGGATGCAAATGAAACTTTAAAAGTGAGAGTGAATCCTTCAGGTTAGTCATTTATTTAAAAATATCTACAAGTATCTTTTGGCGTGTGAGTGACAAACAGGGGGGTGTCACCATCATCATCATCATCATATTTATTTATATATTTATTTCGTTCACGCGCCAATAAATACTTGTAGATTTGTGTGAGTGTTACTTAACATAAAAAGATAGCTAATTAATTAGTCGAGTCTGTAAATTGATAAGCCTTTTATAATATTATGTCTAAATGTTAAATTAATTATATTTATATTAAGTATTTGAAAGATAAAGAGATTCGACAGATAAAGGATTCCTTGTTGTGCTTTATCATATTAACGATGTTTTTTCAGGTGTGAAGTTCTACAAATTTCAATCAATAAACAGCAGTGAAAATGACATTCCCTAGAAACAGGCTCGCACGTACTCTGGAGACGTTCAATAATATATTTTATAAGTAAATGTTTTTTTTTATTGGCCTACGAATTGTCTACCTACCCACTACATTATGTACATACACAATGATTGGTAATTATTACAATTTAAACAATTACCCTAAATAAGAAGAACCACACATCCAGTTATGCACAGCTATCAAAATAAATATCACATTGCACTGTATGCCTTGGATATTTAATTTTTGGGGAAAATTGATGACAGGGGAAGAGTGATGTGTGCCCGTCTGTACAGTACACATTTAACTCGATCTCAAAGTAAGCAGCATAATAGATATGGTAATGAAATAATATGTAACGTATACTTAGCTCCTTAACATTGGAAAATCTTTTAGAAAAATGAGAATAATTTTGCATAAATACATTTCATTATTTATGTAGGCATTCTTAAAAGAACGATTTTGAGTGAGCTAAATAAAAAAGTAATAATGACAAGCATGCCAATTTTGACAACTGACAAAAGCTGTCAAACAAAGTTGCAATAGTTCCGATCATTTTAGCGGTTCAAAAATATGGAAATTGGTGCTGAATCTTGAATAAATATCGCATGTGCAGTGAACTTGAATGAAAACTTATATAACACTGGGTGTACGTGTGCGCTTCTGTCGTTTTACGGCCGCCATAACTAACTTGCGCGCTCATTTGCACATGCTTGAAAGAAAGCTGGTTAGTGGTCTCGTTGTAGGTCAATGATGTACCGGTAACGTCGGGATTGCTGACGTAGAGGCCAAACGAGTCTCCAGCGAGCTGCGGCGGGGCGCATCAGTCCGCGTCCGTAACCGTGCGGTGAACACGTCGCATCTAACTAACGAGATCGCACGTTAGTTTAACAGTAACCTTGATCGTGAAAGTTATCGGTTATCACGCGCAACATGGGTGGCCGAGTGGAGAACGTCGGCGTCCTGGCCATGGAGCTCTACTTCCCGTCGCAGTACGTCGATCAGAATGAACTGGAGAAATTCGATGAGGTGTCCACTGGGAAATATACGATTGGTCTGGGTCAAAGCAAAATGGGCTTCTGTTCGGACCGGGAGGACATCAACTCGCTCTGCCTCACCGTTCTGCACAGGTTGATAGAGAAGAATGATATAGATCTGCATGACATTGGCCGGTTGGAGGTGGGCACAGAGACCATTATAGATAAAAGTAAAAGTGTGAAGACATTCCTCATGACCCTGTTTACGAAAGCAGGTGCCACTGATATTGAGGGCATTGATACAACAAATGCGTGCTACGGAGGGACTGCTGCCCTTTTTAACGCTATCAACTGGGTGGAATCTTCATCATGGGATGGGAGGAAAGCTATTGTAGTGGCTGGTGATATTGCAGTATATGGCAAAGGCCCCGCAAGGCCCACAGGAGGTGCCGGTGCTGTTGCTATGCTCATTGGCCCAAATGCACCGTTGGTGTTTGACCGAGGAGTGAGAGCATCCTTCATGACACATGCATACGACTTCTACAAGCCGGACTTGGCGTCAGAATTCCCATTTGTTGATGGTAAACTATCAATCAAGTGCTACCTAAACGCTTTAGATAACTGTTACAATTTATTCTGTAAGAAAATGAGAAAAACTGACCCAGATTTCAAAGGATTGCTAAGCTTAGACGGGATGTTGTTCCATTCACCATATTGTAAGTTAGTGCAAAAGTCTTTATCTAGAATCTGTTTCAATGATTTTCTGAATGCATCACCCGAGGAACGGGAGGCACAGTTTCCTGGTTTGTCTAGTTTCAGTAATCATAAGCTGGAGGAAACTTACTTTGATAGAGATGTTGAAAAGGCTTTTATGACATACAGTGAGCCACTATTCAATGAGAAGACGAAGCCTTCTCTTCACATAGCAAGAAATGTTGGCAACATGTACACCCCATCACTGTACGGAGGCCTTCTTTCCTACCTCATAAGCAAATCTCCAGAACAGTTAATTGGGAAGAAGTTTGCATTGTTCTCATATGGGTCAGGATTGGCTTCAACAATGTACTCCATTAATATTTGTAATGACATGAGTGCAGGGTCGAAATTAGCAAACCTAATCAATTCGTTACATGATACAGTTTCATATTTGGATAAAAGAGAATGTGTGGAACCAAAGCTGTTTTCAGAGATTATGGATATAAGAACTAAGAATTACCACACTGCACCTTACCAGCCCTCGGGCTCCATAGATATTTTATTCCCTGGCACATATTACCTCGTAAATATTGATGACCAAAGAAGACGTACTTATGATCGTAAACTTTAAACTGTTATGTTAGTTCCATTTTATTGTGTTGGGTGTAGAAATCGTATTGGTACGGGAAATGCAACTTATCAATGTTGTAATAACATTTTGTTATCTTATTTTATCAAATTGATAACTTGTTTATTGGGATTTATGTAAGTAATTTATTATGTTTTCTCATCACATCCAAAGACAGTACACATTTCCTATTTATGTATTAGATAATCTTTGGTGCATTTAATAACTTAATTTGTAAGTCGACATCACATTATTTTGTTGATCTTATTCCATAGTAAATAGCTTATGTACCTACTTGTAATATGAGTATCATGATGACCAATATTTGTGGCATAGGCTAAAAATAAATATTAACATCCAGATGCAGAAAGAACATTTATAATTATTTAAATAGTTTTTTATCCTGGTATATTATTGGAGTATTTATATTTTATGAGACAATAGGGTATTTTACTTCATATGAGAAAAAATCTGAAAATATATGAGTATAAGAAAGAAACTTAGCCAAAGAGCAGCTGGCAAGTGTATGTTTTAATTCATGAAATCATCAAGAGAGAGAAGTAAGTAATTTTTTTTTAAATGTGGGGATTTATTAGCACTGTATGATCTAAGTGAAACATTTCATTTCATTTATCGAAAATGAGTATAGGTAATACCCTATTTTATGATGGTTGGCTCATCCTAGGTAAATAAGTAAATAAATTAGTAAACTGTTAATTTTATTGATCATGGTTTAACATTAATCTTGGTCCCAATATGATTTTTTATCAAGTCACAAAATTTTGTCTTGTTATCAATAATCTCCTGATACTATAATATGTTATTTATCAATACATTTATTACTGTTCTTTCATTGCACTAGTAGGTGCCTTAAACTAACCATGGGTACATGATTTGTTCATTATAAAATTACATGTCAGCATTTTTTAAATTTCTATTTGGTGAAACCGTTCTGTTAAGAAGTGCAGTGTTTAATAATAATGTTTACAATTTCATGCCTTATTGACGAATAAAATGCGCTAATAAATTTCTTATTTAATGGAGGAGTCAAGAAGTATACTGGGGGTTCCACTCCTTCGTATTGGGGATCATATTCACAGGCCTTTATATTTTTAGAGGTTTGAAATCGACACCAATTTTCGTATTGATATTGGCCATGTTTTACCTTACAATCCATTTTTGGTTAATTACCCTCAAGAATCGCCATCGTTTTTGTGTGGATTAATTAAAGCATTTTACTAAATGCCTAATTTGTTTCTAATACCTGCAAATCATACATACCATGTGGTTTTATATGCGCAATTTTGCTCTGCTTTAGAAGGATAACCTACCTTCTAAATACCTAATCAATGACTCATACCTATGTCACTGATTATGCAGCTTTTAATGACGTAGGAATTAATTTATTCAGTCGTTACAATAATACCTACGCATTGTTTGAGGATATATTCACATAAATTCCTTTACTAATAACGCCATTCTGTTAAAAACGAGAATGTCTATGTTGAAGCTTTACGTCGTGAATTATTACGTCCCTATAATGGACCCATCAATTGTTATGTTAATTACACCACACAAGGATTTTATGTATTTATGTTTTGTTACATTTTTTTACATAACTGTTGAATAGCATCACATGACAAATAATATAGAACAGTGTGCCTAGCACGAACATTTTCGAAAAAGTATGCGTAACGTTTCCGTAAACATTTGTATGAAACTTGGTACAGCGCCCCTATCGTGCGTAAGAGGTACTACGTTTACGTACGTTAACGTAGTGAAAATTATCGCCCGTTTACGGTTACGTCACGCATCCTTTTTCGAAAATGTTCGTGCTAGGCACACTGATAGCATGTTGGGACGATGCAATAGTAATGATGTGGCCTGTGTTTGTAATAGATACTGGTAAGGGTCTAACCAAAATTACCAAGGATATTGCTCATATCACACATTTCATCTCCGCTCCTCTTCAGTGAAACATCATCATTGGTAAATTATTGTTAGCCTCAACTTAACACCGCGCAGCCACATCTGTAGAAACATACCATAAGGGTACATTTCGACACAAGCAGAGCTGCGAGATGCTGACAAAAATTTACCAATGATATTGTTTCACTGAAGTGGAGCGGTGATAACATGTGTGATTTGAGCAATATCGTTGCTAAATTTTTGTTAGCTTATCGTCGCGCAACCCCGTTTGTGTCAAAACGCACCGTGACTACCATCGCGTTTGCCACGTCCCGTCATGCTCTCTGTGTGTCCTTTATTACGGAGTATTGTATATTACAAACAGGCAGTCACGGCACTGCCGCAATGTAACTTAAAACCTGGATTAATCTTCTTTCTTTGAGTGTTATTTAAGTTTAGTGTGCAATTTTGGTAATGCATTTGTAAACCCATGTGATGGGTCGGCATTTGATAAGTTAATTTATTGATTTGATTAATTTTGAATCGCAATTAGTAAATTATTAATTATATTGGTGCAGTTGGTGCTCATATTGTTGTTTTTCTTATTTCCCCCATAGGGGTGTAGGTACCTTGACTTGAAGCTTTAATTGCAAGGTGCGTTTCCAGTTTCCACAGACCTCGTATCTGCGCCAAGCTAAGAAACATTTACGTTTGAAGTGTTCCATGTCTGAAGTGGATCAGAGATGAGATGCGTTATTTGAGCAAAATCATTGGTCCATTTTTATTATCTCCGCGTAGCCCTGCTTCTGTGGGAAGTGAACGCACTTTAAAGCTGCGATTCCAATGAGGCAGAGCGAAGCAAAGCGAAATTCACCAATCAGAAGTCTTGAATTCCACATCCGCGTGGATTTCAAGCCATCTGATTGGCGAATCGCGGCATAGCTCGTCTCCGCTCGTCCTCAGTGGAATCGCACCCTTAATATTGTAGGATACCACGAAATATTAAACACAAGTTGTAGTGTTTATTATTCCGTGTAGGATACCCACGAGGATACCCGACGGAGTAGAAGGTATAGACGTTGTCGGCAACATAAAACTGAACAATTCCCGGGATTTATTCCTGATCTAGTCAAGATATGATATAAATGTTATTATTTACATTAGCGTGCGCAAAAGTTCCGAGTTCGCTTAACAATAAAAAAGGTGGCGTGAGCCAGAGAAGAGCTATCAAAAAGGCTGGACATCAATACCCACAAAATATGAACTTGTGGTAGTCATCTTGTATCGCCATTCATTATAAGTATTATAATTAATCATAAAGTATTTATGATACCACCTGATAAAATGTGGCGGCATTTTTTATAGAGGGCTTTATCATAATGAGACTAAACTTAAGATACCTACCTACTTTACAAATGAGTAACAACTTTTTGAAGTTACAATGTTATTGTTACAACATAATTAATATTTATATATTATTTATTAATTTCTTAGTAAAAAAGTAAAAAAGAGAAAAAAAAATTCCTTCAGAAAAATCCTTTACTACACCTGAAGGTGGTCTACCTATCTTGTGGCACCGCGTTTAAAGGGACTTCAAGAAGAAAAAAATATATTGAATTTAATAGAAGAGTTTATGTAGGTCGACGATATTCTTCGGATAGACGAGGGTACGATAATTTGATTAGGTCTCCCTACTTTGTACCTACATTACACGTAAGATAACAATTTTTTTGAATTAAAAACAGAAAGGCATCTAGCTTGATTTAAACCGTGTTTGTACTATGGACCTATTTACTTAGTTTACACTTTGGTCTTTGTACCGCGGGATCTTGAAATCGTACCGCTCTCAAGTTACGTACGGTCACACTACGGTGATAATTAAGTAGGTAGGCATATCAAGGAATTGTGTTCCGTTAACGGATAATTTTTATTCATTTATTACCATAGAAATACTTAGTTGGACCACGAATGACCTAATCTTAACTAATATTATAAAGCTGAAGAGTTTCTTTGTTTGAACGCGCTAATCTCAGGAACTACTGGTTCGAATTGAAAAATTCTTTCTGTGTTGAATAGACTATTATTTATCGAGGAAGGCTTTATGCTATATAACATCAGGAGCGAAGAAATAATGGAAAATGTAAAAAAAAAACGGGGAAAAAATAACTATTCCACGCGGACGAAGTCGCGAGCACAGCTAGTTTACCTATATTCTTTAAAAATAACCGATCTTAGGTAATCAACGTAAACTTAAAGATAGTTTAGGACGCCCTCAGATCAAGTGGAGTGACGATTTGCGCAAGAAAACCTGCAAATGCTGGATACGCAAGATTGATCGATGTCCAGCAGTGGACTGCGATGGGCTACGATGAGCCAAAGTTATCATTTAATTGAAGTAAGAGTGGTAGTGGTTCATTTTCATTAATATTTTCCAAGAATCATCACATAAAATTGCCGTTAACATAACCCACTTATAAAATTGGCAGAGCGTGTCTTAAATTCTTAAAACCTGATTTTAGAAGTTGACTCATAGTTAAATGGCCTCTTTGACCTACTTAATTTTTTTTCTCTTCACATAGGTACTTACCTACCTAGTTCTAATTAGAGGTAGAGGTGTACGATATACCTACGATCTGTAAAATCCCGAATCGCGACCGCATTCATTTCAAAGGTGTTTAGACGAGTACACCGTCTGAAATCTCAAGAAATCCCTTTATCGACTTACGAAACACACGGGAAGAGATGGGGCGAGGGTTTTCTGAAAAAACAAATCCACCAGATGGCGCCACATATAAGGCAGGTCCAGCTATCATTTGATTGGTCAGTTGCTATGTGTCATGTCAAAATGAACCAATGGATTATGTGGAGTGGATTTCTTTTTTTAAAAACCCTCGTCATTGTAATAGATTCATAGCGTAGGTAATTAGGTTGCATAGTTTGATCAGTGCCACGCATGTCATGTGAAACTGTTGTGTTTTTTGTATTTGTATTCGAAACACACTTTTTTAACCAATGACGTAGGTATTTTAGGTATTATAAATCGATGTACCTATTTTCCTACCTAAATGTAGCATTCTAGGTATATCTCTATTGTGACAGTTTGCTGTTGATATCTCTCTCTCTCTCTCATACTCCTGGGCAGGTTTATAGTATACTTTTCATCACGCTACATCTACAATCAATAAGACCAGGGCAGTGAAGGGAAGTGTTGGGAATACGGGAGAAATTTTTATCTTTATGTTTGATCGCGCATCACGTAATAACTAGGTACTGAATGGAATTGGATGCGGTTTCCACCAATGTATTGCTAGAGGTCTAACTTAGAATTCAGACACCATTTTATGCAAGTCCGTTATTTTTGAAACCCGATATCCACGCCGTGCGACGCCGCTGGCACAGCTAGTGTAAGAATAAGTACCTACTAACTAGGTACTGGGTCACGACTTCACGAGCTAAACAAAAGTAACTTAGTTTGACTGTCACTGGACGACCAACTTAAATATTTACGTTGCTGGATACAAATGAAGCGATATTATCTTTCCTGTCTTTTGTTATACTCAGTGACGAGATGACGACTGAGATTTTTATTATCACTAGGAATAGGTTTCCGTTGTCATCTATAACCCGAGGTTAAATATTACACCTTATATCTGTTGTTATTGTTAATATTATCTATTGTGCACATTAAACTATGTAAGTATGTAATGTTTCTGATTATTCTGCTTACGTCAATCCTATCTCAATTATGTCTGAATGCCGAGCAATAATACCTATTTACATCGTAAAAATAAATAAAAAACCTAAGATGTACACAGCGCCATTTAGTCCCAAAATTCGCCGAACACTAATTAAGGGGAGCGCAGACGACAGACTATCCGTGACGCACTTTTTTGCAATTATATGCAGTAACGCACACGTCGTGTTCGTTACTGCATATAATTGCAAAAAAGTGCGTCAAGGATGACGGATAGTCTGTCGTCTGTGCTGCCCCATATGGTGACTTAAGAACCTAGGTAGGTGTTATAAGTCTTACCATCAAAATGTCACATCCTAAAGAGTTTAGTACCAACCCAAGTAGAAGATCCGGAACGAAGGCGATGATTGATAAAAATACCTAAGTAGTTTGTATCTATCTCTGCGAGATAACGTTATGCGTAAAGGTCAAACGTTAGATTTGAGCGTGAAGCGAAGCAGATTTCACCTCCACGTGTAGGTATGTTATATGTAGTTACCGCTTTGCCTATCCTTCATTATTACGTGATTACTAATTAGGTTACTGAGTAGGTACATGTATACTACTATACTATACTACTAGTTGTACTACACAGTGGTGATGCCCGCCTGATCTCTCTCCGGTCGTGTCTAACTAAGTACCTATAGTCGCATCGCAATTTTTAGGGTTCCGTAGCCAAAATGGCAAAAACGGGACCCTTATAGATTCGTCATGTCTGTCTGTCTGTCCGTCCGTATGTCACAGCCAGTTTATTCCGAAACTATAAGAGTTACATTATTGAAATTTGGTACGTAGATGTATTCTGTTAACCGCATTAAGATTTTAAAGGAAAATCAGAAAAAAATCCAAAATTTTTGGGGTACCCCTTAAATAGAACTGAAACTCAAATTTTGTTTTTCATCAAACCCATACGTGTGGGGTATCTATGGATAGGTATTTGAAAATGAAATTGAGGTTTCTAACATCATTTTTTTCTCAGATGAATAGTTTGCGCGAGAGACTCTTCCAAAGTGGTAAAATATGATGTGTACTAGGGCAAACCTTGGTTAATCGGTGATAGTTAGGTTTTTTTACAATATAAAATTATCTATCCATTCAATTATTTTTGAAGTATTACTTATAAAAAGGTCATGAAATTGTCTACCATTTCTGAACTTATGATGATATTGATGATTTATCAAATTAATATAATGACATTTTTATTAACCCATATGAAAACTAGGTAATTTGGTGATATTCAGGTTAATATGTGACATGTGCTTGGTTATTTAGTGATACAGTCAGGTTAAGCTGTGATACAATTTTAAATTAGAAATAAAACACAATTTAATAATCAACACTAGATTTTTTTTAACATTTATTAATAGTTTAACATATTTATTGGCACAATCATCTTTGGGTTACTTATTCATTACTTTAGGAACTTTGTTATCACATGAATTGCTTAAGAATCAAAATTTACTTAATTTTTTAACTAACTTAGTCAGACAACTGACATTCAGAACAAAGGAAAAATGGAGTTAGGATAGTTTGGCATTTCATATGGTACCAGGTTTTACAAAATTGGCATTGAATCCATTTTGCACCATTTTGCCGCTTTATAAATAAATAATGCTTCCATTTTTTATGTCTGTTACGGCAGCTCTAATACTAGATGTATTGTACTTTGCTTCCTTAGTTAAAGTTCGGGCGTTTTTTCGTAGGAGTAGCCTATAAAAAAATACAACTTTATTGTGAGATTTGCTATTAAAAACATTTAAACAACATAGTTTGAACATTATGTGCATTGAGATTAAGTAGTTAACTTGGTTATTATGTGATATGAAACAATACACAACATAGAAAAAAGTTAAGAAATCAACTGCCGAAACTAAGGATTTAAAAATAGAAAAATGCTACATTTACTTATACGAATGTCATTAATGGGTTTAAAAACTCTTACCTTAACGAGTTTTTTCTTAGTTTTAGCCATATTTTCATTTGGTTTAGGACAATATCAATTTTCTTTTACACCTTTCACTGGCAAACTAACCATAAGACGCTTTCATCTGTTGACTTGACATAAGTTTTTTTTCTTAATTTTGACGGATGCTTTCGGATACTTGTGGTACCTACGTTAGCATGTTCAAGCACAGTGCCGGCACCTACTGGAAATTGTTCTGAGCCCTAAAGATATCGGGTAACTCTGCTATATGACTATAAACAACTATCACCGAATTATTCCATATCACGGATTTACCAAGGTTTGCCCTACTATGTAAACTACTAACGAAATTTGGTTAGAATGAAATCTAGACAGTAGTATTTTTTTTAAAAATCATAAATCAAATTACCTAATTTTTTTCATTCAATCAGTGGTACGGAAACCTACGTGCGCGAGTCCGACTCGCACTTGGCCGGTTTTTTTTAGTATGTAGCTCTAATGGCTTCTCTACGCCTGATAAAAGCGAAAGAGAAGCTCAATTGGTGGTTGAACCATCACCATTGAAGGCGTAGCTAAATACGACGGAGCGAGTGACGTCAAAGTCTCCTAATTTTTGACACCTTGTTGCTATTTTTACGTAGGAAGATTGTATTGGTGCAAGGAGCATAAAGAAGGTAAATTAACACAATGATTTGGAATCGAAAATTATCTTTTTATTTCCATAAGGTGGTCTTCTGGATTTCCGGTTAGAACAATTTCATAGTTTGTTTAATCTTGTTGGCTGGATGGTGATCGACCCTAGCTTCAGACTTACTTTACAATATAGCTAAATTTAGTTGAGAATCTCGGGCTGAGAGACAGCGGGGACAACGGGGGCAATAGGGTTGATGACGATGGGGGAGGGGGCGACGGGGGCCACTTCGACAACCTGGATGGGGCTGGGGGCAACGGGGGCCACTTCGACAACCTGGACGGGGGTGGGGGCGACGGGGGCAACATCTACCACCTGCACGGGGGTGGGGGCGACATCAACGATCTGCACGGGGGTGGGCTGGACCACGGGGGTGACATCGACGATCTGGACGGGGGTGGGGGCGACGGCGGGGGCGTCGATGACCTGCACGGGGTTGGGTCCGGCGAGGGCTCCGTTCTGGTTGATGTTCAGGATGATCTGGACGAGGGGGGTGGCGGCGGCGGCGGGCGCTTCCTCGGCGGGCTCGAAGCCGTCGATGATTGCGGGGCCGACAGCGATGGGCTGGAACTCGTCAATGATGGCGGGGCCCACAGCGATGGGCTCGAATTCGGGGACTGGGGCGGGGGCGGGGGCCGGTGCCGGGGCGGGGGCGGGGGCAGGCGCGGGCACGGGGGTGGGCACCACGATGCCGGGCACTTCGGGGGCAGGCACGGGGCCGGTGGCGCCGGGGGTGACGAGACCGGGCACTTCGGGGGCGGGCACGGGGCCGGTGGCACCGGGGGTCACGAGGCCGGGCACCTCAGGGGCGGGCACTGGGCCGGTGGCGCCGGGGGTCACCAGACCGGGTAACGGGCTGGCGACGGCCACGGCGACGAGGGCAGCAATCAACAAGAATTTCATATTTGCTGTAAAATAACAGAGCAATTATCAAATAGATATTTGACACACGTTCTTGAAACTGATCATCAAATTTTTAAATCAAAGCGCATTTCGGTGCAAAGGCTTAGCTACTGTAAATCGAATTCATCTGTAGCTTAGCCTATAGGCTTAAGGTCGCTTATAGAATGCAGTAGATACCTATTTATTTTTATAACGTTTTAAACCGAGATTTCCAATAGTATTATGATTACATTGAGTGCCAAGATGAACACTTTTACAACCCTTTACACCTAATGCGGCCCGAAAGAAAGATTTATTTATTTTACAAATGCTTTCATTGAATCTAATGCCATAAAATGGATGATTATGAGTAGAAAGGCAGATTTACTTTCATTAATATTTAATTCTACATTCTTTCAAAAGCTCTATCGTAATACGTACCGTTGGTTTTAAGTTGTAAATACAAACTATGATAATCCAAAGAAATGACTACAATTTATATGAGTCGTTATCACCTAAGATATTGAAATCCCAATATTGATACGGATATTTTATTAATCCTAATCATCAAACGCGATAGATAATGCTAGATTGTCTAAATCCAAGGAAGTTTTTTGGCTTCATAATCACTCTACGCAATAATTTTGCAATAATTCACTACTAAATAATTCACCACTGAAATCACAGCAGCAGAGGTGTAAAATGGAATCTTTTTATTCCCATAGCCATTACCTTACTTAAACAAGACGAACCTATAAATAGAAGTATTTTTTAAGGCATTTGCTTACTACCGCTGGAGAAGCGGAACGTTTGGTTCCAACGCGCCGATTCCTTAGATTTGATTGTCTTGCTCTATGGAAACATATTCGATTTCGATGTCTAAATATGATTATCGACAGGCTCGGTGGCTCATTTGGTAGTGACCGTGGGTTCGATTCCCGCACAGTACAAACAGTTGTGTTCATGAACATGTCTGTTTGTATTGGTCTGGGTGTTTTCTATGTATAATATGTATTTATTTACAAAAAAAAAAATGTATCTAAATAAGTTTATCAGTTGTCTAGTACCCATAGTACAAGCTTCGGCTTAGTTTGGGGCTAGGTGGCGCTGTGTGGCCCAGCGTGGCATGTCTTGGGTTAAAAAAAAAAATAATTTGTCTTTGTACCTATGACCTAAGCAGTTTGACACTGATAAAACATAGGTAGGCTAGGCTATACGGCCATTCGGTTTAATTTTAAAAGTGCCGGCTGATGGTAGGCAGGGATGCGGTCGTAGGTAGGTAAGTACTAAGTAAGCTTTGCGGTACCCGAGTCCCTGCAAGTTGTTTGCCACTGGCGACACAGGGGGCTTCGTAGGTATGCCGTCCCATCAGACTCCTCTTTCCCAGTGGGCACTATGGGGCAAGTGCCCCGCGATCGATGGGGCCCCTCAGCTCAAATACAAAGGCACTTTGCCCGCACTCTGCCCGCGAGTTCCTGTCAGGGCTGACGAAATAGTGTTCTTTCATAGACAATAAGGGCCCCATCTTAACTAATATTATAAAGCTGAAGAGTTTGTTTGTTTGTTTGTTTGTTTGTTTGTTTGTTTGTTTGAACGCGCTAATCTCAGGAACTACTGGACCGAATCGAAAAATTCTTTTTGTGTTGAATAGACCATTCATCGAGGAAGGCTTTAGGCTATATAACATCACGCTGCAACTATTAGGAGCGAAGAAATAATGGAAAATGTAAAAAAAAAACGGGGAAAAAATAACTATTCCACGCGGACGAAGTCGCGAGCACAGCTAGTTATCCTAATATGTCCAGGGCCTCCAATAGGTCAAAGACGGCCCTGCGTCCCATTCTGGGAGGTGTGAGTCCTATACCATCCGGAGGCAGCGTAAAGGTGCCTAAGGTTTTGTTCTATAGAAAAAAAGTCGGTTTAGTTAGGATAGTATCTTTGCTAAATTGGTTCGTATGACCATATTTCGGTAGACGTTCAGTCATGTATAATAGAAACCCCTTTGTTATGACTAGATGTGTGTATGCGTTTGTTTTAAAATACTTAGGTACCTACTCCTTTTATATGTAAATAATAAATAAATATCAGACAACATCACATACTTACATGCTCCGATCCCAAGGTAAGTGGTTTTTTTAAGCACTTGTGTTATGGGTATAAGAACAACGAAGGTAGGTACCGCAAATAAATACTTAAACTTCCGGGTGGGAATCGAACCCACGACCCTTGGTTCAGAAGGCAGGGGTCACTACCATGAGCCACCGAGCCAGTAAAAATATTTATTTTTATACCTATCTATTTCTAGATTCTTACAGACACCATGAAAAAAAAGTATTGTTTCGCGCCTGAATTTGACCTTATACCTAGTGTTACCCATAAACCCTTAGGAGATACTCCAGACTCGCGGGTGAATGTCGGCCAAGTTCCACCCAAGAGATGAATTACTATTAGGTATTATCATAACAAACAGCTTTTAACTCCATTTCTCAAAGTCATTGTTTCGAAGTTTAGTTCTGCGTCCACGTCTTTTGTTATTAGATAAGTATATAATGAATTTTATTATAGAACAATAAAATACTTAGTTGATAATACGTATAGTTACCTAATATAATCTGCTGATATGTAGTAAAGGTATTGTTAAAGATTGTTGGTATTTTCTGATTGTATTTGCCTAGGTATTGCCAAAAGTCACAAAAAGGTTCTGGGTTCAAATCGGCTCGTCCCGACCGCGAAACGGGCCCGCGACCGGTCGTCCCTCTCTTTAATACAGCGTCAGTAGGGAGCAGCAACGCCCTAAGCCGACGTTGGAGCACCACTAGGGGGCGCCCTTAGCTGTGTAGCTTACTTTACCAAGGGGTGAGAGCCTAACAGCCCGGTGATGATGATAAGGCCGCCTTGTCTATCATCATAGTCATTTGGAAAAAAAAATCATGCCTTGCAGCCCCGGAGTTATGAACTTGGCGGTAATACACATGGCCGGAAAGCACGTCAAATTTTAGTGGGTAGGTACTGCGCTTGATTCGTCTCAGAGAGTACAAATCTGTGTTTGAGCACTACCGGCTAGTCTTCTTGGAGATGGGCCCCAGTGTCCGTAAATCTTTTGGAGATTGTCCGTATTCAAACCATGAAAGAAATGCTGTATGCACCTATTAACTAAGCGCCGTTTTCTAGTTCGCCGGGCAAAATCTTGGAGCGACTAATCTCTATGACACTCATCATCATCGTATCGTCCCCTGCTGGTCCTGGGCCTCTCCAATCGTTCGCATTTTGGTCAAACATCTGGAGGCTTCGCCCGTAATCGCCACGCTGGGCAGGCGGGTTGGCGTTCGCAGGGCGTACTTAGCTGGATTTATGGATAGCCCTTTGTCTGGTATTCTTTGCTGGTGCCAGAGACATTCCAGCGTGTGACGTCACGTCGTGAACGCAGGAAGTTAATCTAGAACGATTTATGGTTTTATTAGGTGATAAAGTTAAGCATAATATCTTAGCAGTAGTTATCGACAGGAGGATTTACAAAATTTATAGCCGGCCAGCAGTAATCATTATTATTGTGATGTCGTAGTAGGTACCTTTTATTGTAGGAAATCTATCTATACTATTTTTTATTATACTTAGTCACGTGTGACGATTTGTTTGAAAATGTTACGTAAGATACTGAGATTTTTTACACTTGTCTGTTTATGCGAATTCACAACAAAACAAAGGCCTTGGATTCTTCCAAGGTCTTTGTTTTGTTGTGAATTCTTGTTAGAGGTGATTTGACCCGCGCAAAAAATGATAGAAGCGTACTTAGGTAAGGCACCTGGCCAGGGGATTAAAGTCGACTGCAAATAAAATGAGTTTCTGTTCACTTAAGTCACCTGCGATTGTCTGAGGATTTTTATGTGGGAATAGTACCTACCAGGAGTAAGTATATAAACACATCTAATTATTATTTTAAAAAAGACATTTTGAAATAATAGTCTTAGATTTTTAAAATACAAGAAAATCCTCTCTCGATAGGTTGATATCAAATTGATTGATACAAAAATAATTTTGTAATACAGAAAATGCTTACTATAAATTGGGTACTTATTTATCGGCGCATTTCCGGCTGATTGTAAGACTAATTATAATCCATTCATTAATTTTTCAATTCGTTAATCGATTTTCAATTCCTTTAGTCTGAACTACGTCCGTCCGTGATATGAAAACATCGCAACAAACAATCATTTCCAATTTCATTTAACTATAGAAAATGAAAGGACGTTAGATAAGAGGTGTTAGTAAATTATAGGTAGGTAAGGTAGGTAGGTATAGCGTAGGAAACCTAGAAATGAACCTAGATTTCCTAGGTACAGAGAAAGGTAGGCTGGCTAAAAAAATCCTGGGGGTCCTAGACCAACTTTTTGTGCTTATATGCCGAAAGGTGGAGAGATCTTTAAGAGAAATTCTGCAGAGCAGTCTCGGTGGTAATAAATGATGACCAGGATGCCGCGGATGACAGGATGACAATTATGTAGTACCTACACTATGTTTATTTATTCGTTAAATGAATGAATGTCTATCTTAGGTGCAATAAATAATTAAGTTATTTATTTTATTTATGTGGAAGGAAAAGGTTTGGGGGTAGAATAGAGCCCTATGGGACTCCGACAGGGACTGACATGAATCGCAAATAATAGCTAGGTACCTAGTAACCATATACTCCACACGAATCTAATGCTCAAGCAGAAAGCCAGTGGTTAACCATTGGCTTCAATGGGGAAGACCATAATAACCAGAAGTTTGAAAGAAGAAACCTTTCAGAGGCCATTGAATGTTCCGGAAATGCCCAGTTAACTGCCATTGACTTGCTATATGTTGTTTGGTGCCATAATTCTATCGTTACATTATTATCCAAGCTTGAATCGTACCTTATATTCATTTTAACCAGCATAAACTATCTAGATGATAGTAGATAAGCTTATACCTAATTAAAGAAAAGATGATAAAAATTTTGTATATAAAAACGGTGCAAGGATCACAATCTTCATAGTTTCGGAGACTTTACCTTCTAAAGTAGGTTTTAAAAACATTTTCGGATTTTAGGTTTTTAAATCAGCTTAATATCGGGTATTTATGGTGTGAGCATTAATATAATTTCCAATTTTACAGAATGAAATTCCTAGCCGCTTTTGCCCTGATCGCCGCCGCGAGCGCAGCTGTGCTGCCCGCCCCCGTGCTGCTGCCGGGCTTCGAGACCGCGCAGCCCGCGCCCGTGCTGGCGCCCGGCTTCGAGGTCGTGCAGCCAGCCCCATCCCCAGCCCCATCGTGGCTCCTTCTCCCCAGCCCACCCCTGTGCTCGCCCCCGGCTTCGAGATCGTGCAGCCCAACCCCATCCCCAGCCCCATCGTGGCTCCTTCCCCCCAGCCCACCCCCATCCTCGGCCCCGGCTTCGAGATCGTGCAGCCTAGCCCATCGTCGTGCCCAGCCCGATCATCGTGCCCACTCCCGAGCCCAGCCCGATCCCCAGCCCCATCGTCGCTCCCCAGCCGATCGTCGCCCCCGAGCCCGTCGTGGTCCCCGAGGCCGCCGCCAGCACCCCCCTCGTCCAGATCATCCTGAACATCAACCAGGCTGAGTCTGCCGCCGCCCCCTTCGCCGTCCCCCATCATCGCTGCCCCCGAGATCGTGCCCACCCCCGTGCAGATCGTCGACGTCGCGCCTGAGGTTGCGCCCACCCCCGTGCAAATCGTCGATGTCACCCCCGTGGTTGTGCCCACCCCTATTCAGGTTGTGGAGGTCGCTCCCGTCGCGCCCACCCCCGTGCAGGTTGTAGAGGTTGCCCCCGTGGCGCCCAGCCCTATCCAGGTTGTAGAGGTCGCCCCTGTGGTCGTGCCTAACCCCGTGGATGTCGGACCTCTGCCCATCCAGGTTGAGGAGCTCAGCCCCGTGGTCCCCTCCCCCATCGCCGGCCTTCCCGACATCATCGTCTAAGCGAAAAGCTCACGGCTACTGAGATAACATCAGCGAACAGCGGTTAGGTTTGTTACTTTTGTTGTGCCTATAAAATGTTCTTGTAACATGAGGTGCAATAAAGTATACACTACATTTGTTAACTACATTTGTTAATGTAAATTTCTCCA
Source organism: Conogethes punctiferalis (assembly GCA_031163375.1). Taxonomy (NCBI): domain Eukaryota; kingdom Metazoa; phylum Arthropoda; class Insecta; order Lepidoptera; family Crambidae; genus Conogethes; species Conogethes punctiferalis. The sequence continues at coordinate 4,781,639 of CM062094.1, forward strand.
GCAAACAGCGTTTTGGTTTGTTGTGTCTATAAAATGTTCTTGTGACATGAGGTACAATAAATAAATCACATTTTATATTACATTTTTGATTTTATTTGATGACTTTAACTCCCCATTTAATAGAATCGCTAAATAATCTTGCTAATCGATAAAATTGACAGGATTATTAGTAGATTTAATCGTCTTTCGTCTTTCTTTTAAAGGAATTGTACGAGCTAAAAAATGGCTAAAGAGACTTAAATACCTATAAGTTTCAAGCTTCTAGCTTTGAAAATAACGATACCTACTTGCATAATACAACTATTCATCCCCTTTTTCAGCCCTTCAGTCTAGAGTTAGATCATGAATGCTAACTTTCAAGCTTCTCGCTCTAAAAATGAGGATACGTGTAGGTAGGTACTTCCAATAATATAAACATAGATTCCTTCTGTAGGTATAAGTTGCTTCGTTTTCAGCAGAAAAGGTGTAACAACTTTACTTTGAACTAGGCAAAGTATAGGTACAATTGTTGTACCTACAATTTAGGTGGTCTGACAGATGTCGCAGTCATCTGGTTGAATCTCCTATTCAATTGAATCGCTAGCGCGTTCATTGAATGACGATATTCAATTGAATGACTAGACCGAACGTGACTAAACACGCGTCACTTAACGTCAACTAGGTAGCGGATTGAAACGTAGCCCTTTGAAAAGAGCGGACGTAAAAGCAGTCAAGTGATTGTAATTTAGTTCATTTTTTTCCCGCGCGGCGTTAGTAGTCACTAAAACAAATATGGCGTCGAACATGATCACCTGAGTGTTGATATTTTTTTGATTAGATTTACTTTAAACTGACTTATACGTAATAAAATAGTGTGACAGCATGGATTTTACCTATTAATACGCCGCCTCCGGATACTTTTAAAGAAAAATTAAAAACTAAACATTAAACAGTCGGCTTTTACCCATTCAACGACTATGCTAAAATGACGTTCAGTCAAGACGTTGAACGTTTCATTCAATAACTTGACGAGTTGTCCTTTAGGCATTCAATTAAACGTCGTCATTCAATGAACGCGCTAGTCATTCAATTGAATAGCAGATTCAACCAGATGACTGCGACATAGATAAGAGTCTGGTATAGGTCTGAGGCCCTACTACAGAAAACGAAAACGATCGTTCGTTGAACGGATCGCGTATTTTTGCCCCATAAATCCCTCTCATTTGTCCCTCCGTGTTCTAATATATCAACTAAGTAAATTGTTGAAAATCGACGTTGACGAATTTCAATTAGTTCGTATATTCGAACACGGGAGGGACAAATGAGAGGGATTTATGGGGCAAAAATACGCGACCCGTTCAACGAACGATCGTTTTCGTTCTGTAGTAGGGCCCCTGATCTCTTTGAGAGAGCTTTAGATCACCGAAACTATACCACCTCACCGTTTATATGTATCTTGCTTTAATTAATTGAATACATTAATTTATTACATAAGTACTTACATACTCTTACTCGTAAACGATACCATATAAATTGTCCCACAAATCGCCTGTAACACCTTTAATGTTTGTATTTTGTACAATAAGGAATATCTATCTATCTATTAGTAGTAATGAATGAACATAAGGCGAAAAATAAGGTTAAATATTGTATAACATAAAAATATAGGTACCTTCACAGATATTATTAAAATAAATAACAATTTATTAGTTACATTACACTAAGTAGGTACGACTTCGGCATTTATGTAGGTAGTTACAAATTGTTTGGTGGAAATCAATATCGCCAGAAGAAGCTTTCCCAAAAACTGCCAACAGCTTCTGTTAAAATGGGAGTAGTTTGAAGTGTGTCTGTACTTTCAGTCAGCTTACAATACATTTTGTTGGCGTCGCAAGAGAAGACTAAGTAGGTACAACCTGATTTTGGTTAAGCATACCTGTGCTTTGTTTTAGTAATTTCATAGATCTCAGTTGGTGGATGCAGGCAGGGTATCTAGATATTAAATACTACTAGGTAGGTAGGCGACCCATAAAATTAATCAAATCTGTCAAGGTTTTATTTATTTAACTTTATTGCTCAAAACTTTATTGGGGATGTAAGAGAGCGCTTTTCATCTTTTCGCATCAAAGTCCGTGATAGGTACATCGTACCGAATAATAAATGAAACTCTGGCAACCGATTGGTGGCGGTAGGTATAACTGTCGCAGGCAAATTCTATAATTCGCCCGTATACAAACGGCGTCGGCAGTTTACAAAGACAAAATAGCCTGCGACATAACCATTACGATTGAAGGCGTAGCTAAATACCACAGGCCGGTGACGGGCAGCAGCTTCACCGGAACGAGGAGACCCTGCGATCGCCAACTCAGCGTTGCGATTATGGGGAAAGCCCCCGGAAATTAGCCCAAAGTGGCGAACAAATGGAGAAGCCTATGTCGAGCAGTGGACTGCAATAGGCTGATGATATTGATATTAATCTTGCAAATACTGGTACAATATTTTAAAGTCAGAAGCACTACCATAACAGAGAGCAGACCAGGTAAGGTATCTGGATGGATAATGTACCTTCCATATTATTGGACTTCTAGCTGAATGTTGTTGATGAAATTTTGTCAGATGAGGGTAGGTGCATAATATAGGTATGTGGCTGAATGTTACCTAGGATAAAGGTACCTAATTTTTTTTATAGTAGGACGACATAATGGCTTCCCTTCGTCTGATAGAAAGCGAAAGAAAAGCGCAAGCCCAACGGGCAACTGGTCAGTTGCCATGTCCAACCCTGACCCACAGCTGCCGATGCAGAACTCTCCCACGAACTGCGGAGACCTTACTCACCGACAGATACGTGTATCTGTCGGTGAGTAAGCCAAATGACCTCCGGGTCACGACCGGCTCATTTGGCTGCGGTATTCTAAGTATAAGGTGGAGGGAGGTCTTGCCACGTTCCTCTCTTAAATACCTAATCATACCTACCTTTCTAATAATAAACTACCTACCTTACCTTACATTAGGTTTTCCATACAAGTAGAAATTGTATGGAGTATTTTTGTAACGATTGATAACTTTGTAGCTTCATGCAACACAATAGGTTTTCTATTACCTAGGTACCTGTCTCTCTCTCTCTGTGGTCGGTCCCTCATGTCTGAGGATCGTGGTCAGCGTCAGGGTCGCATCTGGAGCGGATAATTTGCTTCCACCGTCCCTGTCCAGCGCGTCTCTTACCACCGTGTGAAACTAGGTAGCTGTAGCTTAGGAAAATGCTCTATATGGAAATGTCCTTTGTTCAAACTGTCTAGTAGCAGTCTGTGATACGCCCACGACAACATGACGGCTTTTCTAAGTTTAGTAAGTAGTTTGTACTGCACTTGCTGTTACATATTAGTCATCAACTTAATCATTATCCAATCTTAAATTATATACCTTTCAATGTCGCTTTGACTGGCATAAATTACCGTTGATTAGCAGATTAATGCAAACCAATTTGGTAAAACCAGATGATAAAAGTTTAGTATATAAAAACCCGATGAGAATGACAATATTCATAGTTTTGGAGACATTTGCTTTTCAAAGTGAGTATTGTTAAGAGTGGAATATTATTTAAAAAGTGATTTCGGTTAAAGATTCGAGTGGTGAAAATACCTATATTGACATTTTCAGGATGAAATTCCTAGCCGCTTTTGCCCTGATCGCCGCCGCGAGTGCAGCCGTGCTGCCCGCCCCCGTGCTGCTGCCGGGCTTCGAGACCGCGCCAGCCCGCGCCCGTGCTGGCGCCCGGCTTCGAGGTCGTGCAGCCCAGCCCCATCCCCAGCCCCATCGTGGCTCCTTCCCCCCAGCCCACCCCTGTGCTCGCCCCCGGCTTCGAGATCGTGCAGCCCAACCCCATCCCTAGCCCCATCGTTGCTCCTTCTCCTCAGCCCACACCTATTCTGGGCCCCGGCTTCGAGATTGTGCAGCCTAGCCCCATCCCCAGCCCCATTGTAGCTCCTTCCCCCCAGCCCACCCCTATCCTCGGCCCTGGTTTCGAGATCGTGCAGCCTAGCCCCATCGTCGTGCCAGCCCGATCATCGTGCCCACTCCCGAGCCAGCCCGATCCCCAGCCCCATCATCGCTCCCCAGCCGATCGTCGCCCCCGAGCCCGTCGTGGTCCCCGAGGCCTCTGCAAGCGCTCCCCTCGTCCAGATCATCTTGAACATCAACCAGGCTGACTCCGTCGCCGCCGCGCCTTCCCCTCCCCAGTGATTGACGCCCCTGAGGTCGCGCCCACCCCCGTGCAGATCGTTGATGTCACCCCCGTGGTTGCGCCCACCCCCATCCAGGTGGTGGATGTCGCTCCTGTCGCCCCCACCCCCGTGCAGGTTGTAGAGGTGGCCCCCGTGGTCCCCTCTCCTATATCGTGCCCTCCCCGATCATCAACCTCCCCGGAATCCTGAACTAAGAATCACGGCGACTAACAGCAGTTAGGTTTAAATTGTACTCGTATCTCTAAAATGTTCTGTTGACATGAGGTACCCATAATAAAGCATAATGTTTCGTGTATTTTTGTGTTTTCTTACCTTATTTGAAAAGCCACGATGTCTCAAATGCTCACACTTCACTTCATATAACATAATAATTATCATAATCCAGTTAGATATTTTCTTATGTAAGTACTTATTTTACTCAAGAGATACCTTATTACTTACTTTTACTTTGTTTCACGTTTCATCATCATCATCATCATCAGCCCACATCAGTCAATTGCTGGACATAGGCCTCTCCCAATACTCGCGTATACGTACACGTTTCATAAACGTATACAAAAAGTAAGTAGTACAGGTTCAAGAAAACGTCTCGGTTACTTTGGACTTACTTAGTAGGAGTGAGACTTAAAATTCACTTATTTTATTGCTATTCTGTTTAAGATGCCTTCACCTTGTTTCCTTGTTCCCCAGCTAGTTTCTTCAAATGTTTCGGGATTGAGGTGTAATAAAGGTCTGACATTTGGAGTCAGTCACTCGAGTCCAAAGAGATTGTTATCCTGCAGATCAGGGTTACTCAAACGAACCCCCAACCGTCTGTAAGGGTAGCCCTAGGGGTTCGGAAACACACTTTGAGAAACCCTGCTGCAGATAACCAAAGTTACGGAGTAGCTCACCGGATTAGCAGATGAAGTGTAGTGGTCTGGCTATCTTTGGGTAACTGAAGTCTCCACAGCTACACGACACGACAGAAGAGTAAGGCGTCCTCCAGCCTTATCAAATACCAGATGGAATGACGTTTTGCGACTTACCAAGGATCGGTCATAGTGGCGAGGAGAACAAATAAAACGTCTATGTCCAGCTGTGGACTGGGATATATTGAAAATCTAATATACTTACCTTAATAACTCAAAGGTGACTGACTGACATAGCGATCTATCAACGCACAGCCAAAACCACATTTGGTATGCGGGTAGATGTTATGACGTAGGCATCTAGGATAAGAAAGAATTTTGATCAATTCTACCCCCAAGGCGATAAAAAAGGGGATGAAAGTCTATCCACGGGGATGAAGTCGCGGGGCACAGCTAGTGATGAATAATTTCACTAATCAATTAGGCGTTTGATAGGTACTGGAATATACCCGTACAGGTAGACAATGCTACTTAGGATAGAAAGGTTACGGTGAGTTTTAATTATGCACCCTTTAGGAGTACATTGGTTCTAAAGTGTCGACTAGTCGTAAAGGCTTCCAATAACATGCTTCGTAGTAAAGCCCTCCTCGTTTACAGCATCTTCAACGTTTCCATGCTTACTATCACTAACCTACATATAATAAAACAGATGCAAAAACACAATAGCCTGGCAGAACTTTAAGACATAAGTAAATGGCCCCAATGGTTACCAAAATTCAGAGATCTAGAAAATTTAAGTGTCTAGATGATGGTCGTGATTGAGTATCCTAAAGTTTAAGTGAACGAAATCGTCTGGCACCAGTTAATATAGAATTGAAAATCTCCAAAATATTTTTGACTCCAATATTTAGCGCATTAGTTGTTTCTTCACATCTAGTTCGGCGACGTTAGTTGTTTCTCACATCTAGTTCGGCGCGTTAGTTGTTTCTTCGCATCTAGTTCAAGGCATTAGTTGTTTCTTCACATCTACTTAATAGTCGTCATTCCAATTCTTTAAAAAATGGATATTCAACTTCAATAAAGTTCCTATCTATGTCTTAATCTGGCGTATTGTCCTAGCCTAATAATACATTCCAGGATAAAATATTAAGACCGCGTTCTTCATTCTATCGTTAAATAAAGTTAAGGTTTTTACGTTACATCATAGGTATATAAACACAAACATACAAGAGTTGATAACACTTTATTGCATCTCATGTAGTACAATTATAGATACAAAAGTGACGAAACTAACTGCGTATTACCACGTAAGATCTTTGGGCATAAGCTAAGTTAAGTACAACTTAATTGAGGATTCCGGGGAGGTTAATGATTGGGGATGGGACAATCACGGGGGAGGGACCCACGGGGCTGTTGTCCACAACCTGCACTGGAGTAGGGTTGATCACAGGTACATCCACGATCTGAATAGGAGTAGGGTTGATAGGGGCGAAGTTGTCCTCAATCACTGCGCTGGGGGCAGGAGCGTCGCTAGATTCCTCACGGACGATATTTAAGATGATTTCGACGAGGGGGCTGCTGCTGTGCTGGGGTACTACCACGGTGATAGGTTCAGGGCTGACGATGGGGGCGAGGATAGGAGCAGGCTGGGGTTCGCCGATGATTTGCACGGGAGTGGGCGCAATTTCGGGAGCTTCGACAACTTGCACCGGTGTGGGGGCGGGTGCAACATCAGCTACTTGAACGGGGGTGGGCGCGGGTGCAATATCAACGACTTGCACGGGGGTGGGCACGGGTGCAACATCAGCTACTTGAACGGGGGTGGGAGCGGGTGCAACATCAACGACCTGCACGGGAGTGGGGGCAGGCGCGGCCTCTACGACTTGCACGGGGGTGGGCGCTACCACGGGAGTGATATCGACAATCTGCACGGGAGTGGGGGCTACCACGGGGGTGACATCGACGATTTGCACGGGGGTAGGGTTGACCTCAGGTGCGACGTCGACGATCTGGATAGGGCTGGGCGCGATCACAGGGGCCTCAATAACTGGGGTGGGGGAAGGGGCGACGATGGATGCAGCCTGGTTGTTGTTCACGATAATTTGGACTAGGGGGGTGCTGGCGGCCTCGGGGACCACGACGGGCTCGGGGGCGACGATCGGCTGGGGAGCAATGATGGGGCTGGGGATCGGGCTGGGCTCGGGATTGGGCACGATGATCGGGCTGGGGATGGGGCTGGGCTGTTCGATCTCGAAGCCGGGGCCGAGCACAGGGGTGGGCTGGGGGGAGGGGGCGACGATGGGGCTGGGCAGGGGGCTGGGTTGCACGACCTCGAAGCCGGGCGCCAGCACGGGCGCGGGCTGCGCGGTCTCGAAGCCCGGCAGCAGCACGGGGGCGGGCAGCACGGCTGCGCTCGCGGCGGCAATCAGGGCGAAAGCGGCTAGGAATTTCATCCTGTAAGTTGAATCAATATTATGCACGCACTCATAATTTTATCAACTTTTTTATGTTTTAAATATGTCAAATAACACAATGATCGAACACAACACTTACTTTGGCTCTGAGTAAACCCAAAACTACGGAAATTGTTTTCGACGTAGGGTTCTTATATATGAACATTTATCATTTGGTCAGATGGGTTTAATTATATCTTCTAATCATGGGAAGAAATAAGTCGTTCCAAACAATATTGATTTATGATTGGATAAGAATATTTATGATAAGAGGGCAAACGTAGTAATTAGTAGAGTCTGTCAATGAAACGTAAGGTACGTACTGAAGACTAGGTACAAATTAGACAATAAAAACTCGACGCTAAAAGGGAGATAGGTAAGATAGACATATTTCTCAAAAATTAAGGTGAAATCACAAATATGCATGCTAGGCTTTTAATTGTTAACTGCTACTAAAATGAAACTGATTAGACTTAGGTAGGTATGCATATTGACGTCACAGTAAAACTTCTTCAATCTGATAAGCATTTTCTGATGATTTACTTATAAATTTCCACGATTCGGAACATCTGATGTGGTGGATGGGACTTTTAAAAGCAAATTAACACATTAGACATTACGATTTTGCAAAATTTGTTTAATCTGATAGGTTTTCCTATTGATTTATAAAAACCATAGAAAACTTTCAAAGTTTTGGCGCAATTGAGTAACAATCATTACTTATTAACATTTAAGTAACAATAATGCATGCAACAGCTAAGTATTAACAATTAAAATTAAGTGTATCATCATCATCGTGTCAGCCTGCGGTAGTCCACTTGTGGACCCAGGACTCCCCGAATGTCTTCCTGATGGGATAAGTTTATAGAAATGGACTAGTACCTATATTTCAGCCAATTAATAGATGATTATATAAAAATTCAGACATTGATGTAAGGGAGTGACCTATGATCTTTTGTATGAGGATGGCTTGCGGGGCTTGCAGGATCCTGCAGGATGCATCCTGCCGAATACCGAACGAGGCTAAGTAGGCGTAAGCGATTGGTGGCGAGATGACCATCAAGATTAAAGGCGTTGCTAAATACCACAGGTAAACGGGCAGCAGCGTCACCGGAACGAGGAGCTACGCCCTGCGATCGCCTAACATGCTTCCCCACCGTGGCGATTATAGGTAAAGCCTATGTTTGCCCAAAGTTGCGAATAACTGGAGAGGCCTATGTCCAGCAGTGGACTGTGATAAGCTGGCGTTGTTATATTCGTACATTGTTCAATATGCAAAACATCTTTTAAGTATTTCTGCAAACTAATAGTTAATGTGTCATAAGCTTTTACTTTCAGTTTCCGAAGCGCTTTAGCGTCACCACCTCGTCGATGATTCCTTGATTGATGTCCTCCTAACCCTAATTCGAGATCAGCATTTTTACCAATGCATTTTCTAATACCGATACGTAGGTATTTCTTTCATAATCTAGCCTAAGGAATTTACTTTATACAAGATCTAAGAAGTTCTTAAAGAGTCTGATGCTTGAATGCTTAGCAATCCTTACGATCATATACTTACCTACGGGATTAGAGATAAATTATTCTTGCTCTAAAAATTTTATTAGATGTCGTATCTCATAAATTTTAGGCAATGCATTTGTTAAAAAAAAGCATCCGACTACAGGAATATCAGAAAAAGGGCAGCCGCGTTACCTGGGTACAAATAAAACCTACTTACTGCGCCCGCCAATCCGCCTGCCCAGCGGCAGCGTCACTAAGGCAAATCCTCTTGAATGACAATTATCCATGGAAGTAATTAGTACTTAATACTTCCATGGTAGATGTTGTTTGTAAATAAAAAATATGAATGTAAGTAAGAAATTATTTACACTTTATTATATCTCATGCTTTACAAACAATTTATAGACACAACAAAATAGTAAACACTTCATTATCTGGTTTTGCAGTTAGCTAACGTCTGCAAGCTCCCTGGATTAACGCTCAGTTGAGGTTTTCGGGAAGGGTGACGATGGGAGCGGGGACTACAGGAGCCACAACCTGGACGGGGGTGGGCACAATCACGGGTGTGGGTACGACAGCAGGCATATCGACAACCTGGATGGGGGTGGGTGCAACAGCGGGCACATCGACAATCTGGACGGGGGTGGGTGCAACAGCGGGCACATCGACAATCTGGACGGGGGTGGGGGCAACGATGGGCGCATCTACGATCTGGACCGGGGTGGGCCTGACGGGAGCGAGGTTGTCCACAGCCACAGGGGAAGGCGCGGGAGCGGCGGCGGAACTAGCCTGGTTGATGTTCAGGATGATCTGAACGAGGGGGTTAGTGGAGGAGGCTTCAGGAGCGACGGGCGCGGGGGCCACGACGATGGGCTCGGGGACAACGACGGGCTCGGGGGCCACGATGGGCTCAGGGGTGATGATAGGAGTGGGCACGATTATGGGAGAGGGGTGGATGATTTCGAAGCCGGGAGCAATGATCGGAGCGGGGTTGGGGTTAGGCGCGATAACGACCGGGCTAGGTTCAGGCTGAACGTCGACGATGATAGGGCTGGGGTTCACGACACCGAAGGCCGGGGCCAAGAAGTCATGGAGCATCTGTTCGAGGGCGACAGCGGTGGCGGGGTCGGTGCTGGGGCTGTAAATGGCGTCCACGATCTGCTGGATCTCTGCCATCTGGGCGGGGGTGAAGGGGTTGACGGCAGCGGAGGCCGCAACGGCGATGAAAGCGAAGGCAGCGAGGAATTTCATGTTGATGATTCTGTAATAAACAAAATTGTTAATCCACACTCACTCAATTTAAATTAGCATAAACGGTCATAGAAGGAGTGCAAGGTGAGAGGGATGAACGATCACTCTGTGTAAAGTGTACAGACAAAGAAGAATCATCGTGGGCAGAATCTTATAGATTAAATGAATGCTATCAAGTTTGGGCTTGGTTCTAATGATACTGCCCTTTTAGAAAGTGACGTGCCTGACTCCAAATTTAATCAAATTCCTAATCACGTATTTTACTTTAAGAAGTACTGTAAGCAGTAATTACTCCGCCTGACAAGAAGGATCTTGACAAGTGGTTTAGTCACTGGTTGACTGATTGCGACTACGAATTAATAAAGTTCTGAACTTACTTGCTGGTTTGAGTCCCCAAGAAGACTATGATGGTTGAATGTCACATAAGGTTTATATATTGATTTTTATCATACAAGTTCTAACAATCACTGATGAACGACGATAAAGAACCATATTGTTTTATAGCGTCAATTATTGTTTACTGGACCTAAAATTTTGTATCATTATTACTTAGTTGGTGCCCGCGACTTCCTTCACTTGGACTTAATGGTTTACCGATAATTTTTAGTCAATTGCAACCTTTTGACAATTTCTAGAAAAATATTCCAGAACATCGATTTTTGCTGCAAAAACGGCTCATCAGGTAGAACATTTTTGCTATGACGTCAATGTTCAAACCCAAATCGTCCAAATGTTCTTAAGTCAGCGCAAAAAGCTTATCAGGCTGAAAACAATTTTTGCTGAGGCGTCACGCAAAGCACGTGGGGCAAAGCCTGATGTTTGCCGAAAGTGGCTAGCAACTGGCGAGGCCTATGTCCAGCAGTGGACTGTGATAGGATAGGATGTTGTCGTTGTTCTAAGGCGTCACGCTTATCAGGATCGCTGCTTGTCAGGACATTTTTGTTTACTAGTCCATCGCCGTAGGGACTACTTACGGTTTCTCTTTCGCTTTAGGGGTCAGGAAAAGTCGCCATGTTGTACCACTATATAAAAAAAAAGTGTTTTATAACCTTCAATTCATACATACTAAGATAAAATCAAGATAAAAACGATATCTTTATAATCTAGTTATAGCACGAATTAGGTACCTATTTGATAAATAATAATAAAATATGTCTACCAAGTTACTTATGAATGCATTTTCATGTTGAGATAATGCTCCTACTATGCAAACACTATGAACTTGGACAAAACCAAGGTCATGTTCAATGAACATGTTCTACCGGACCCGATTGCAGTACACGGCGCCGTCCTTGAAGTTGTTCAAAAATATGTCAGTTTGAGTGATGCCAGGTGGAGTGATGATTTGCGCAGGACGGCTGGCAAGTGCTGGATGCGAGAAGCCCAAAATCGACCTAAGTGGCGAACATTAAGAGAGGCCTATGTCCAGCAGTGGACTGCTGATGATGATGATGCAAACACAGGCAATAGATAGGTACTTCATCATCATCAGCCTATTGCAGACTTACAGTCCACTGCTGGACATAGGTAGGCCTCTCCAGTTGTGTCACTTAGGGGGTGCGCAGACGGCAGACTTTTTGTGCGATAGAGTCTGCGTCTGAGACATTCAAAAAGAACGTCTAGGTCTGCCAACATAATGATCGAAGATGTGTGTCGTGTGCGTTGAGTCTGTGAAATATCCGCGATAGATGCACCCGATAGAATACTGCAGCTGAAATATGACCTCCGGGTGAGTAGGGTTTCCAATTCCCGTGGGGTGAGTGCTGCATCGGCAGCCGGGGTCAGGCTGGGCAACGCGCGTGTAATACCCCTGGTGTTGCAGGCGTCCATAGGCTGCGGTAAAGCAGTTATTACACTACCCGGTATTCAGGGAACCTAGCTCTGAATAAGGGTGGTCTAATAAGATTTAGGGTAAGTGTCCTGATTTAGGGCGACCGGGCTGCCTAGCTACCTAACCGCTCTAATAACATTTAGGGCGGTTATCGCGTATCAACTGATTAAGGGACCGATTTTCAGAGTAGTGTAATAAGCGCCGCACTAACTAGGGTCCCCGCCCATCCGGTAGTGTAATAAGGGTTTTACCGCTTAACATCATGCGGGCCGTAGGCTTGTAGCCACTTTAGATGTATAAAAAAATTATTTCAGTTTATGTACTGTGTATATTTTTGTGGCTGATAACGGACAGGCCCCAAAAATCGGAGTTGTTGGTTACTTGACATGACGATAAAAATCACCAAAACCGCCTATTTTTTTTCTAAAATTTTATTAACTTTGTCGTCATTCAAAGTTTTAGAAGTAAGAAACTTATACCTACGATATAATTGAAGACGATGGGAATATCAGGAAACGGGCAGCAGCGGTTACCTGGCTACAAATAAAACCTACTGCGATCGCAGGTGATCACCAACATTCATGCCTAGCGTGATACCCCACAAATGACAATTTTTATAAAGGAGGCCTAGTCCAATGATGGTGAAAATCATCAACATTGCTTAAGATAAGTGTTTCTATCACGGAGGTAGTCAAAATCGGTTCCTATTACGGTGGTATTTCTATTTTCGAGTTTTATTCCTATTTTATTCAGTATAAGTGCACCAAAATGTTATGTATTTATTCCAAATCTATGACTTCATCAGCTGACCGAATTTTGCAAGTATAGCACATATACAACACAACAAAATCAATCAATTAGTGTAACGACATCGATGTGAGAGAGGTTTCCACACAAACGCGCAACAACAAATGAAAGTACACCAATATTTATAAACTAAGTTTTTCGTATTAATAACCCGTTCAAGTTCGTTTGTGTGTTATTTATTGCATTTTCCTACTATTACAGCAGCTATTTAAATAGCTTAATTCATATTTTAGTCTGTATAAAAAATTATTTGACCACCCTCGACTTCAAGATTTAAATAATTCATTTAAGTAAATTCACAATAATGTATGCCACAGGAAGCTGCCCTGTAGAACACCATCCAATAAACTAGACTCAGAGCACGCCCCGATTTTCAAGTATATGCCTAAAGAGGTTCCACGAAAAAAAACTATTAGAACGAAAGATGTCCTGTACATCGAGGTTTCCTCTATCATGGCTCTTTTGAATAAACATAATATAATGGATTCTTTCGAAGAATATACTGTCTTATATAGAGAAATACTTGCACATGAAAAAGAAAACAAAACTTAAGAATTATTACACTTTATTGCATCTCATGCGACAAACATTTATAGACACAATAGTAATAAACTTACAAATCATTAAAATTAGTCTAGGTCCTACAGAACGCAGTTATTTTAATTAACTTAGTTGAGGATTCCAGGGAGGTTGATGATGGGGGCAGGGACTACGGGGGACACAACCTGCACGGGGGTGGGTACAATCACGGGGGTGACATCGACGACCTGCACGGGGGTGGGTGCAACAGCAGGCATATCGACAACCTGCACGGGAGTGGGGGCAACAGCGGGCACATCAACAATCTGGACGGGGGTGGGGGCAACGATGGGCGCATCTACGATCTGGACGGGGGTGGGGGCGACGATGGGGGCGAGGTTGTCCACAGCCACAGGGGAAGGCGCGGGAGCGGCGGCAGAACCAGCCTGGTTGATGTTCAGGATAATCTGAACGAGGGGGTTGGTGGAGGAGGCTTCAGGAGCGACGGGCGCGGGGGCCACGATGATGGGCTCGGGCACAACGACGGGCTCAGGGGCCACGATGGGCTCAGGGGTGATGATGGGAGTGGGCACGATTATGGGAGAGGGGTGGATGATCTCGAAGCCAGGAGCGATGATCGGAGCGGGGTTGGGGTTAGGCGCGATAACGACCGGGCTAGGTTCGGGCTGAACGTCAACGATGATAGGGCTGGGGTTCACGACACCGAAGGCAGGGGCCAAGAAGTCAGCGAGCATCTGTTCGAGAGCGACAGCGGTGGCGGGGTCGGTGCTGGGGCTGTTGATGGCATCCACGATTTGCTGGATCTCTTCCATCTGGGCGGGGGTGAAGGGGTTGACGGCAGCCGAGGCCGCAACGGCGATGAGGGCGAAGGCAGCGAGGAATTTCATGTTGATGCTTCTGTAATAAACCAAATTCTTAAACAACAATCACTTAATTAGGGTTAACGGACGGCAAGCACAAAAGATGAATTATAACGGCATCGTGTAGGAAGCGGTTCAGTGGCTGTTCATAGATGAAGAAGAAGTTCCATTGTCGGTAGAATAATAAATACTAAGTAAATGATGATAAATATATAGTAGTAGACCGGGTTCCCAAGAGACTATCCTTGGAAAATTCACGCGCTCGACTCCAAATTTGATTAGGTATTTTACATGGACTGTCTTGGCAAGCTCAGTTAAGAAGAATCTCGACTAGGTTTTATCACTATCCACTAAAGTAGAAATGTTAAAGGTATGTTATAGCAACTGGATGGACACAATACAAACACAGTTATTATAGCAGTAGTAGAAGAATTCAGTTCTAAAGGATTAGTGGATTGATTTCAATGCGATTAGTGGATTGATTTAATAGCAAAGTATTACAACTATAGTAAAGAGATTTTCAATAAACGGAACTTACTTGCTTGTTTGAGTCCCCAAAAAGACTATAATGATCGAATGTCACATAAGGTTTTTATATTGATTTTTATCATAAAAGTTTTAACAATCACTGATGAACGATGATAAAGAATCGTATCATTTTATGGCGACAATTAATTATTGGACCTAAAATTTTATATTATTATGCCGAGTCGAGTCAGTTGACAATAGGAACATTTTAATGCTTTAGCATTTATTTGGGTAGAGAACACCAGAAAGTATTCAACTATTTTCTTCATAGTTAAAAAGTACTTTATCATTAATGTCTGTCTATCTATCTGTTAATGTTTTCTGTTGCTTTATTCGTTTCTCAGTTTAGGTGTGTCAATTTCCTTTTGAATTTGTCTTTATTATTGAACAAAGTTATAATGGTAAGTAAACGATCTAAATACTAGGAAAGTAGGTAATTAATGTTAAAAACTAGAGAAAGAAATAATTAATTGAAACCAGGCTCTAAGTAGTGGTCTTACTTACCTACTGCTTTCCGGGATTGGCGATAGATCGTTAACAACGTAGATACGAGATTTATATTTCTTTTATGGGAATTCTTTAATAAAATATTCAGCAAAAAGAAGCACAATAGTTCATTGAGTCTTGGTAACTATTAAAATAGCCCGGACAAATTAGCTTCGAAAATAGGGTTACACATAGAATAACACTGTGTGGTTTTTATTCTAAGGGGTTACATTATTTCGCACAAAGCGAATGGAGGGACCATTATTACAAAAGAAAAATGTGAAAAATCCCCATCGATCCGATATCGATTGGATGAAAAAGTTATTCAAGATCAAATGTTGCAAAATTTGGTTTATTGTATTTTTCAGGTGATATACTCGTAGTAAAACTTTAAATACTTAATCAGATTTTTAGAAATATTACAGTTAGTGTACACCTAATTACGAGAATGTTGGATACAATATTTTGACCACGAAACACTAACATTCAGTACAATTCTGCCTGCATACAAATTCGTAGATATTAAGATAAGATCAAGATAAAAAAAATATATCTAAAACTGCCTGTTGCTTCTGGATAAAAAAATGTCTACCAACTTTTTACATTATGTAAGATTATGCTTCTACAATACAATACAAACAATAGATAGGTACCTATCTAATAATATTTTGATAGTTAGCACTTTAATGTTTGTGTGTTAATCTCTTAAGTCGGTTCTTATATGTATACTTTACCCAAGTTTTCCAAAATATTTTATAAAATAGCTAGTAAATGTGATTAATTTCGAGTCATTTTTAGGGTTCCGCCGAGCCGAATGGCAAAAAACGGAACCCTTAGGTATAGATTCGTCATGACTGTCCCTCTTAAGCGTATAGCTTAAGCACACGCACACTTGAGCTGCACCACAGAAATGATTGTCCATTAGGTGTTAGGTAAGTATGTCGTGCTACTATACAAAAAAATTAAAATATGCTACTTTTATGGAAATGCAAAGTGTATTTGCTGCATAATCACTACTTTCCCTCGGTCACAGTCTATTTAATCAGTCCTATCACTCCTCACTTAAGAAGCCTAAATAATCATCCCTAGTTTATGGTAGGAAAGGGAGGAGAGACGATTCCAACTAGCCGATAATTCTGTAAAATCTTTTATCGTCTAATATACCTAATATTTGCCCTCCATGAACTCCAAGATCATTGAAATCATTAAGTTTAATTTGAATTGCAGTCTCGGAACGCTTCCCTGCGGAACCCCATACACTAAACAAGTTCCGGAATCCTCTATTTCCATGCACTGAAATTAATTGATCCTTCAGATGAAGACGTTTCACGAATACTTATATCTACCTATATAAGGATAAGACTGTACTTAGTATGATTAAGGAGACTGTATCAAAAACCTTTTTCAAATCTATGAATGCCTAGAGTCCTCGTCTCCGTCGTTTGTCGTCTTACAAATAATTTTGATTTTTTTAAGATATACTTAGGTAATTAGTTTTTACATACCATAATTAATTTTTCGACAAGTTTACACATTGATGTGATGCCTTTTAGTATTATTAATGTCTTCTATAACACACGCCCTACCGTTAAAAAGCGTTTATTGGCTTTTTTCGTACGACTATGAAGTGTGTCTTAACCAATACCTACATAGGTTCACCAAATGACTGATAAAAATACTTATAAAATAAAAGAAAACTTAAGAGTTATTACACTTTATTGCATCTCATGTCACAAACACTTATACACAATAGTAATAAACTTAACAAATCATTCCTGACAAACACTGAAATTAGTCCAGGTGCTACAGAATTCAGTTACTGCAGTTAACTTAGTTGAGGATTCCGGGGAGGTTGATGATGGGGGCAGGGACTGCGGGGGACACAACCTGCACAGGGGTAGGTGCAATCACGGGGGTGACATCGACGACCTGCACGGGGCTGGGTGCAACAGCGGGCACATCAACCACCTGGATGGGGGTGGGCGCAACAGCGGGCATATCAACAATCTGGACGGGGGTGGGGGCAATAGCGGGCACATCAACAATCTGGACGGGGGTGGGGGCGACGATAGGGGCGAGGTTGTCCACAGCCACGGGGGTGGGGGCGGGAGCAGCGGCGGATTCAGCCTGGTTGATGTTCAGGATGATCTGAACAAGGGGGGTGCTGGAGGCAGCTTCGGGGACAACAACGGGCTCGGGGGCCACGACGATGGGCTCAGGCACAACGACGGGCTCGGGGGCCACGATGGGCTCAGGGGTGATGATGGGAGTGGGCACAATTATGGGAGAGGGGTGGATGATTTCGAAGCCGGGTCCGATGATCGGGGCAGGGCTGGGGTTGGGCTCGACGACGACGGGGCTGGGGTTGGGCGCGATGACGATCGGGCTAGGGTTGGGCTGAACATCGACGATGATAGGGCTGGGGTTCACGACACCGAGGGCAGGGGCCAAGAAGTCAGCGAGCATCTGTTCGAGGGCGACAGCGGTGGCGGGGTCGGTGCTGGGGCTCTGGATGGCGTCCACGATTTGCTGGATCTCTTCCATCTGGGCGGGGGTGAAGGGGTTGACGGCAGCGGAGGCCGCAACGGCGATAAGGGCGAAAGCAGCGAGGAATTTCATGTTGATGCTTCTGTAAAAGAGATATAAAATCATTTAGTATTACTTATTATAAAATCATTGCGATTGGAGTGTAAGCTTATTCAATAGTTTTCCTTATTTAACCTATTTAATGTATGTTGTAATTTTAATTAAAGGTTGTCTTATTTGTGAAATAATAATGAATAGGACTGTACTTACTTGCTTGTTTGTCCTGGAATGACTATGCTGAGTTTAACTCTTAGTTAGGTTTTTATATTTAAGTTTATCTAATACATTTTTTTCTAATCTGGAATGGATTAGGGAAATGTTTAGCAATGCTTAGGCAAATATCTTTTATTGCGTTTTATCATACAATTGATTTACTGTTTGAAACCCGGATAAAATTAAAGTTTTATTGCATATAAATTAGTGACCTTTTATATCATACCCTAAGTAATGCTGCCGTATTGTAACGCGAAATTAAACAGGTAGGTATCTATGATAAATCGTGCAATAAAGATATCGAAATTGCTCTTCCAGATACGCACTAATGTTTTGTATTATGTAGGTACCTACCGCTTGTTATGCTTTTGTGCAAAAGATTTACTTAATAGTAATTTATGCCTACATAATGCTTGTTGTAAACCTGTCGGCTGGACACTGCCGCGTGTTAGATAAACAAGTTGATTTCGGGAACGTGACTTGTCTAGGTATTACATCTGTTACTCTATAAAACTTTGCTAGTTTAAGCATCGTTTGCGGCAACATTAAAATACATAAGTAGGTAGGTACTTATTTACGTACTTATTATACGAAAACTGCCTCTCTTGTGTTATGGGCTTATGGGTGTCAGAACAAAGAAGACAATAAGAAATGGAACACCTTTGAACATCGAACCCACGACCGTTGATTCAGCAGAATGAATGGTTCACTGATGATTGCCAGTATTCTCTCTATACATATAAGAGCTAAAGGTACTTAAGATAAATCTGTAGAGAAGTCAATTCTGTACATGAAATATATTTTCAAAATAACTATCAGGGGGTGATTAGTGATCGATACTGATGCGAAAAATGCAATCAGTAAATTTTTTGTCTGTCTGTGTGTATGTTCGTTACATGCTACGCGATCAATAGGAGCAGAGCAATGAAGGAAAATGTTGGGAAAACGGGAGAAATTTTTATCTGTATGTTTGAACGCGCATCACACAAAACTACTGCGTGGAATTGAATGCGGTTTTCACCAACGTTTTGCTAGAGGTCTAAAATAAAATTTAGGCACCATTTTATGGAAGTCCGTTATTTTTAAACCCGATAACCACGCGTGCGACGCCGCCGGCACAGCTAGTAGTAAATAATTGTCATCATAATGATAAATTTTATTTTTTTGTATGTAAATGTACCATATAAACGTTTTTCTATTCTATTCTAAAATTTAAAGTTATTGAGTATCCTGTTTTGGGGACCGGGAAAACTTATAGGTAATAGATATTATTTTGATCAAGATTTTTGGTAACTAGTTCCAATAAAATACAAATGTAGGAAACGTGAAGCATATATCAGTTTCTTTTTATTCGCAGGTTTGGAGCATTCTTAGCTAGCTGTCATGTAGGCTCTTAGGTTCAGTGAAGTGATAAAGTTATAGAATCAATATCTTTGTACGTGCATCGGATATCGAGTGACTTGTCTCATAATTAACTTGCTTTATAATGTACCCCATGATGACTTAAAAACTGCTTACGGGAAAATTGGTCATTGAGCCAAAGAATCAATGGTAGTGATACACAGCCATAAACAATCGATTAAGGGGCAGCGCAAACGACAGATTATCCGTGACGCACTTTTTTGCAATTATATGCAGTAACGCACACGACGCGCAAAAAACTTTCGCGGATATTTCACAGACTCAATGCAGACGACGCACATCTTTCATCATTCTGTCGGCAGACCTAGACGCTCTTTTTAAATGTCTCAGATGCAGACTCTATCGCACAAAAAGTCTGTCGTCTGCGCAGCCCCTATATTGTAACTTTATCGTTTCGGTCGACTGGCAGAAATGAACCTCGTACGTACCTCCGAGGTACTACCTCGTAAAACAAGTGAGTCTTATTATTTTTTCTTTTAAACAGACTTTATAGAAGTCAAGATTTCGCAATTCCACTGTATATATTTTTTTATTGATTCATAATACATATTAAAAAATTATGCCTGTCCAAGTTGCAGTCACGTTTCTGCAGTTTATTAATTCTTTTCTATGCCCGTATGCCGTTTAACCGAATAAAAAAGCAACTGTCAAGTGTAGGCTGTCAAAATTTCTAACCTTACTTTTGGCGATTTATTCATAGCAAAATAAATAAAAGAATTATATAAAATCAATTAAAGATGAGATTAAATCCTATCCTATTTTCGGCTCCGTGCCGGAACAACAAACGGAGACCTCAAAGGGAGCCGGTTCCCTTCCAAATGCTGTTACCATTAGAACTAAGAAAATTCGTCTCGGGAAAAGGAGATAAATTGAAGGAAGCTGCTTGTATGCAGGAAATGGCTGTATTGTTTGCTTGTTTCAAGAAAAGTGAGTTCGAGCAGCAGGAATGTTTGAAGGAAGTGTCTGCTTTCCAGAAATGTTACAATGAGTATAATGATAGAATGAAAGTTCAGAGAGACCAGGGTAAAAAAGGTATCCTAGTCCCTGGTGAGAAGAACTTGACTCATAGACAATTGAACCAGCTCTTGAAACAGTTCCCACCAAAAAAGTGATGTGAATGTTTAGTGTGAATAGGATAAATTAATTATTAGCTCTGTATAGTTTGTGTAATAAATCTACCATCTGTTATACTTGATTATTATTACATTTGAAGTCATTAGGTTAAGATGACACCCACAACCATCTTTCCAGATTTGTAGAGAGTTCTGCCAGCATGGTGATGCAGGAATGCTTCACATTCTAATTCAGGGATATGGGTTTGATATAGTGTTACAGTGGAGAGTCAATTATCCGAACTAATTGGGTGTTCGGATAATTGGACAGTACTGATTCAGACATATATATCTTTACATACAGGTTACCTCTTAAGAAATGAATCAAGCGAAAAAGTGTGGAATAGTGTTATAGTTGTATTTTTGTTTTCTTTGTGTTATGTGTCCAAATAAAGTTATTTCTATTCTATACTATAATTAATAAATCATGTATGGGGTGCATTTCAAGTAATCAAATACCTATTATCTGTACTGTAGAGCTAGCAGTGTAGTGTGGTTTATGTGGGTCTAGTCGTTGGTAATCATCACTAGGTACTGTATTTCTTGACAGAAAAGGCCAGCTATATGTAATTTCAGGATTGCCCAGTACAGTAAATTTTATCAGATTTTTATTAATTATATTGACATGGTATATTACATGATATATTACATGATATATAGCATCAATATCACTTCCAGATTCAATATAATATGTTGTAACCATCGATATGCCAGTGCCTGGCTCATGCTACGCCCAAATTTTCTTCTAAAACTTATTTTGAGTTATTCAGAATGTTCTACATTTAAGTATTAAATCCAGTAACCCAGGATTCAAATCTGGGACGTATCAGTTATCAAGTGGCATCTGCCAACAATGTGGTGGTCATGTTATAGACACAAATTTTATATACCTACTGAAGCTTGGTGTGAAACACAGATTACCCCTGTGAAATAACAACATCTATGTTGAAGGCCAAGAACCACTACAGATCACTGAGCTACCAAAGTATGAAACAAAAAAAAATATGATGCTTCACTCATATTGATCCAAGTGGTATATCTTGCAAAGATAGTTTTTTTACACAAAAAAAAAATTCTTTCAGGCCATACTGATCTGAAATAGCCATATTATTAAATAGGTAACACAAGGATATTTCACTGCAGGTTATTTTGAGCCTAGCCCACATAATTCTTCACCTCACTTGCCTGTGATGCATCCTGCTGAATTGCGGCGAGGTTCTGGCAACCGACTGGTGGTGGTATAACCATAAAGCATAAACCAAGGTGTACCTAAATACCACAGGCTTCTGGGCTGCAGCGTCACTGGGGCGAGAAGCTACGCCCTGCGATCGCTTTTTTTTTTTTTTTTTCTAAATGACTATGATGATGGCCAGGCCGGCCTTGTCATCATCACCGGACTGTTGGGGGAGCGGAAGGCTCTCACCCCTAGAGGCTCTCACTCTCCAACCCGCCTGCCCAGTATGGCGGGTGAATACTAAGGCCCATGTCCAACAGTGGGCTGCAATTAGGCTGATGATGATGACAAAATTCTTCTTATTACATATAGCCTTATTATGTGTCCATGTATGAAGAACTGGCTGAACAATGCGAGCAGATCTAAGCTAACTTTCGTTTCCTGTCCTAAAGATGCTGGGTGATTCACTGTATCTGTATATAATAATGACAAGCTCTTTCAATTGGCTATTACAAAATTCTGATGAGACCCACTCTAATTTTGTCCTACAATGAACACGACTCGAACACATCGAATTTGCACTATAATCAATATATTTAATGCCTTTGAGTTTATCAACACTAAAAAAAACGAATACGAGTTTTATTTACGAGAACAAAGAAAAAGATGACACATGTTGAAAATATTTTATTTGACAAGATCATGTCAACAAATATATTATTAGTAATAATGTAAAAAAAAACATAATATCATTAAAATAGCACATAATTATCACTTAGGGGCGGTGTGAACCCATTGTGGGGAGGACACCTGAAGCTCTATGCGTCTCACAGTGATGAGTTCGTCGTCAACTTCGTGAATGTTGTAAAACTTCTCTAATTCCTCAATGGCCTTATCTTCCAGCTGTGAACACAAAACATAGTAAATAACTACCATAAATTAAATGCAGATAAATGAAGATATTGAAAATATAACAGTTAAGCTTGGTGTTGCTTATCTTAGATAAGTTACTTGTAAATTGATGAGCAAATTCATGCAGCTGCACATAATATTTATTATCAATTTCAAAGCCCCAGTAACAAGATTAACCCGCAAAACCTTATTTTAATTATCGCTTTTATTCATAAAAATTTCCAAGATTTCTTTATTGACAACAGATTAGTTAAGAAATGAATGTAACACTATCTATAAAGTGTTTCTATCAACATAATTCAGGGCGTTTAATTGTTCTACAAAAATAGGGGTTATAAATGCAAAAAAAAAATCACATGATTAATGGACGGCCCCTGTGGTATTTAGCTACGCCTTCAATTGTGATGGTTATACCGCCATCAGTGGGTTGCAAGCGTCTCGTTTGTTATTTGGCAGGATGCACCACGGGCAGGTGAGGTTGGCTTGGAGCGAAAAGATGATTGGCATTGGTTAGTTGCATGGCTACTAGCATTCGGAAAAATCTCTCTTGAAAACATTATTGCAATCATTACATTCATTCAAATATTCAATTAATTGTCAAACTTTTCGAAAGCCTACTAACAGCTTATAGAAAAGTTTTCAATGAGGTCTGTCCGAGGTGAACGATTAAATATGCTTCCACTTGAATCTCTTGTTTCCGAGAGAGAGAGAGAGATCTTTCCGACCGCATTTGTATCCTAGAATTTTTTACCTGAGTCAATGTGAGCGGCTTGGTCATGATTCTGGAAAAATCTTCTTTTTGTTTCTTCTGATCAGTCAATATTTGATTGAACTCTATAGTTCTCGGTTTGTTTGGGCTGCTACTAGCCACGGGAGGCTCGCAGATCTTCCAAGGGTTTTTAGGTTTCTCAGGAGTAGTTTCCACATTCAACTTATTTGATAAGAAATCGGCCAGATTTTGCATGGTAGACGGTTCGTTTCCTTGTATAGCCATTTTCTTTCGTTGCTTTTGGGATAGCTTTGGACCGATGTGGTTTATGACGAGGCTACCTTGGGGGCTCCTGGCCAATTCGGCGATGGGAGAATCTTTGGGCGATACTGACATACGGGAAGAGGTGGGCACATTGTTTTCTTGACTGTTAGATCTTGCTATGGCACTGAATGAGTTGTTCTTAGACAGTTTCGTAAACTGCTCCACGGGTGGTTCATTCAAAATGTCCTTTGCGGTTGTCACAGCTTTTAATCTTGCTTGGACAACTTTTTGCTGCTTCTGTTGCTGAGCGGATGGCACAGCAATCCATTTCTCTTGTTTATCGCGAGCTCCCTTTTCAGATTCCTTGGAAATGTTGCTTAGAGACAAAGTAATGTCGCCTGATATTTCATTAGACAAGTCCAGGGATGTAACCGAGCTTACAGATTCGTATCTCATTCTCGCTTTTTCGCTCTCTGTATACTCGATTTTCTTTGACGATTTCTTCTTCTTGCTGACTTCGACCAAGCTTTCGTCTTTCTTCAAGTCTTCGTCTGTGTGTTCCAAGTTGACCGGGTAGGTTACTGCGAATTCTTCTATGGTTTCATCGGTGGGGGCGTTGAAAAATGGCGTTATGACTCTTGACGACATGATAGGATTGAATTTGCAGTAGTATTTTGATATGTCGTCGAGTAGGGATTCCTCGACGACGTCTAAGGCCCTGTTCTCTAAGACGCTGCACAGGTTGAGCGCTATGAACTCCATGCAGCACTGCTTCAGTTGGGCGGCGTTGTATGTGTGTGCGAACTGGCACAGTTCCGCGCAGTTTCTGAGGGTGAGGTGGCTGGCCAGTGCGATCTCGCACATCTCCCGGAGTCGCGTGATAAAGAGCTGATCGGCGACTATGAGCAAGCTATGGAAGGAAATAAAAATACTGTAGTACTGGCGTCTTTTAAATGCTAAAACAAAGCTAAGCTAAAACAACTCCAAAACACGATATAGCTAAAATGCCACTGTTCCCAGGATGTAACCTACAAGACATGTTATGCTGGGCCACACAGCGCCATCTAGTGTCAAACTAAGCCGAAATTCGTACTATGGGAAACATCCAGATACAAACTGACATGTTCACGCACACAAATGTCCGTACTGTGCGGGGATCGAACCCGCGACAACTGTACCAAATCTCTCGTCAAAACAAAGGAACATGTGCATAGTGATATCTATCATTCATACTTGGTGACAACGATCTTTGGTGTATACTTATTATATATAAAAAGACCAACCTGCAGATGAAATCGATGCTGTCAGAAGTCTCCACTTCGGGGCATTGATCGGTGTACAGGAAATTGATGACGGGCAGCAAAATGCTGTGGTTGATAGGCAATGTCACTTTGGACAACTGCTTGCTCTGTAACAAATGAAACAAGTTTAAAGTTAATATGATTTCATTTTTTGAAATTTGGCTTTGCATTGGGTGTTCTGGGAGACGTCCCAGTACTAGAATATAAGGGAAAGAGTTCCAGGTGTATGGGATGGCACATTTATTTTTACCTAACATTTGCCCCGTTTGTTGTTCGGCACCACAGGCAAGTGAGGGTGGCTTGGAGCTCAAAGGTGATAGGTCACTGCCAATTAAAACGCTAGAAATTATAATTTCTAGCGTTTTAATTGGCTAGTGGCCTGTCAGTGACCTGTCCAGTCACTATTTTCTTAACGCGAATGAACTATAGTTCGACTGGTGGCAGTTCACCATCGTACATCTCGCACCAATTATAGATTTCATCCTTATCATCTTGATAGTTGGAGGTCTTCCACGGTGCGTTTTGCGCGCAATTTTCTACCTCGTGCAACCGGTCTTTGGAATCAGCTTCCTGGTACAATTTTTCCGAGTGGATATGATTTAGGGACCTTCAAAAAGCGAGCCTATAGATTTCTCAAAGGCCGGCAACGCACTTGTGACTCCCCTGGTGTTGCGGTGTCTATGGGCTGAAGTGATCACTTACCATCAGGTGACCTTCAGGCCCGTTTGCCCCCTCTTCCATAAAAAAAAGTATAACCATCACGATAGAAGGCGTAGCTAAATACCACATGCCGATGACGGGTAGCGGCGTAGATTCTTGCTACGTCCCCGTAGCAAGAAGCTACGCCCTGCGATCGCCAACCCGCCTACCCAGCGTGGCGATTACGGGTAAATCCTCCAAGTGTTTGCCTAAAGTGGCAAACAGCTGGAGAGGCTTATGTCCAGCAGTGGACTGCGATAGGCTGATGATGATCATTCATTCGTTTTCACATTTATCTGCCCACAGGAAGAGATGGAGCTATGACTTTTGTTCTTTACCCATCAACATACGGATAAAGTTAAAAATGATATTGTATCCTATCATTGTTCAGCTTAGAACTATTTCCTGTTTATTAAATTTCCAGATAAGATTGTAATTAATTCCACGTTTTTTATTGATTACTTATTGTAAAATAAGCCCTCAGATTAACTTAAAGTGTTAATAACCCATTCATAGATTAAAACTTGGCCGTGAATTTATTTATTATGTTTATCACTATGGATTTTCCGATACTCAATTTTTCTGCCATGAAATACCTATTAACAAAATGACTAATTTTAAGTATTTATAAAAGTATGTATGTTTGTAACTAACTATAGAACATACACCTAAAATGAAGGTATTATCAATTTTACGTTCATAGGCTATGCCCAATTGGGCAACATTATGTACTGGAATAATAGGGATATTTCCAGGGTCAAAACAATTACATTATATCGGACACATATTTTCCCTTTTCTCATTTAAACAAAAAATAACAAAGATACAAGTTGATGCCTTGTTTTCAGGGTCTTTGACGTCACTCTGTAAGAAAAAGCTCCTACTCTTTGACGTCACGCGTATTTTAACGGGCTATATCTTTGTTATTTTTGGTCTAATTTACAAATGAAAAAGCACGTGTCATTCGGCTGCGGTATTATTTACGAGATGTAAGGTAGCGGCCTATCATCTTTTCGCTCCAAGTCAACCTCACCTGCCCGTGGTGCATCCTGCCGAATAGCAAACGAGGCGATGACAAGCGACTGGTGACGGTATAACCATCACAACTGAAGGCGTAGTTAAATACTACAGACCCATGACGGGCAGCAGCGTCACCGGAGCGAGAAGCTACGCCCTGCGATCGCCAACCCGCCTGCCCAGCGTGGCGATTATGGGTATATCCTCCAGAAGTGGCGAGCAGCTGGGGAGGCCTGTGTCCAGCAGTGGACAACAATAGGCTGATGATGATGATGATTATTTACGGACATTTCTCTGCTGTCAAACGATTAAACGAGCTCTTACCTCCGTCCACGAGTGCGCGAACATGCCATGGAAATAGTCAAGTCGAGCAGCCAAAATGCACCGATGCGCCGGCAGCAGTGAACCGCCTCGGCCGCTCACCGCGGTGTCCACCAGCTGTGGGAAGCCTTCCCTGTCCCAGCATTGGACGGGACCTTTGGTATACGTAGCTGACTCCTTTAGGTAGATGTTGCCGTCTCTGTAACTGAAAAGACAGGTACAGATGAGTTGACTACAGCTGGCACGTTCACAGTACCCACTACTCCGGGTCTTGAGGGTCCCTCTTTCTGAGGGCCTCGATCTTCCGATCTTTGCCCGGGCTTCATCTCCGGGCATGTTATCGTCCCGGGTGCTTTAATCTCCTTGTTCAGGAAACCCTCCCGCGCAACCTGGCGCGTCTGCGGCTTACAAGGTATGCGGCGCGGGAGGGGGGAGGATGATGTCGTGATGTCGGGGTGGGGCATATATACTTATATAAAATATGTATTGTAATTTTTTTTTTCTTTTTAATATAATTTTTTTTCACAGTACACAGTACCGACACTTATGCAATTCCACTATACTGTAGCAAAAGTAAAACTATAACTGTCCCCTTCACACTTATAAGCTTAACCGCGTGCGAGAGAGACAGGCAGACTTTTCACGATGCGCATGCAGTACGACGTCACGCCGCGCGCTTATTCACAGATACTAGTGTCAATATGTTGAACGTATCAGCTTTAGTTACCTGACCGGTATTTTAGGTTACTTTCATTTTGACTTTTTTTGCTCGATATTATAGAAGACATATTTACTTTTCAAAATTTGTGATTTTTTGTCGCATTTTGCGCTATATTAAATTCAGCACTAGGCAAATAAATAAATAACCCAAGACATGCCACGCTGGGCCACACAGCGCCACCTAGCCCCAAACTAAGCCGAAGCTTGTACTGTGGGTACTAGACAACTGATAAACTTACACAGTTTTTTTTTGTAAATAAATACATAATATACATAGAAAACACCCAGACAGACATGTTCATAACCTACAAGACATGACACACAGCGCCATCTAGTGGCAAACTAAGCCGAAGCTTGTACTATGGAAAACACCCAGATACACACCGACATTTTCATACAAACGTTTGTGATGTGCGGGAATCGAACCCACGACCCTTAGCTCAGAGGGCAGAGGTCACTACCAAATGAGCCACCGAGCCAGTCCTGAAATGCTTGAAATCAGTCAACTATTCCCCTTTAGAAAACAAAGGCTCACTGGCATTGCGAAGAGACGTCGCATCCATGTGCGTCCTCTACCGCATCTATCACGGGGAATGTTCTGAAGAATTGTTTGGTTTACTGCCTGCAGCTGAGTTTCTTCACCGCACCACGCGTAACCGATTGCAATTCCATCCTCATCATCTCGATGGTTGGCGATCCTCCACTGTACGCTTTATGAGGAACTTCTTGCCTCGCGCATCGGTTTTGTGGAACCAACTCTCTGCTTCAGTATTTCCGAACAGCTACGACATGGGAGCCTTCAAGAAACGAGCGTACTCTTATTTAAAAGGCCGGCAGCGACCCTAAACTCGATCTGAGTTGCGGGTGTCCATGGGCGGTGTCGACTGCTTACCATCAGGCATCACACTTGCTCGTCTGCCGCCTCTCGCATAAAAAAAAAAAAAAAAAAATGGAAAACACCCAGATACACACCGACATTTTCATACAAACGTTTGTAATGTGCGGGAATCGAACCCACGACCCTTAGCTCAGAGGGCAGAGGTCACTACCAAATGAGCCACCGAAATGCTTGAAATCAGTCAACTATTCACCTTTGGAAAACAAAGACTTACTAGAACTTATCAAGAAGCTTATGTAGAGCCATGACGTGTAGTCTCTTGGCGGAGGCCTGCACCAGTTTGACGGGGTCGCAGTGCGGGTGCCGAGGCGGCGTGTCCGCGCTGCGTTTGTTACGATTGCTCTTGCGAGACTTCTCGCTCTGCTTGTAGACTTCGAACGCCGATACTTCCGACGAGTTCTCTGTGGGGGTTACAAAGGAATTTAGTTAATGCTTCAGACATCACTCACAAAGTGAGAGCACTTGCACGTTGTGCTGCCGAATAACAAACGAGGCTCTGGCAACCGACTGGTGGCCATCACGATTGAAGACGTAGCTAAATAGAAAGAAAGAAAGTTTATTAGTATCACTTATTACAATATTAAAGAATACATTCAATTGTTCAATAAAAATACAGTATGACACTAAAGGGTGTCTACTCAGTATAAGCCGAGGTATCTTGTAAGAACCCTCGACACTGGTCTTCCGCAGACACCAAGAGGGCGGCTGGGCCCAGCGACAACATACAAAAGTAACAGAATTCTTAAATATTTAATAAAATACGGGCAGCAACGTCACCGGAGCGAGAACCCGCCTGCCCAGCCTGGCAATTATGGGCAAAGGCTGAAGGTGTTTCCCTATGTCCTCAACACATAGGTATGTTACACGGAACACTTCGGAAACGGAATCGAAACCGAATTAGACTAGTTTAGGTTGTGATGTGCATATTATATTTCATGTGATGACATTGTGAAACCTGGTATGTATTGTATGACAATTATT
The DNA here is from genome assembly GCA_031163375.1 of Conogethes punctiferalis. Lineage (NCBI taxonomy): Eukaryota > Metazoa > Arthropoda > Insecta > Lepidoptera > Crambidae > Conogethes > Conogethes punctiferalis. Next base: position 4,811,298 of record CM062094.1, read on the forward strand.
TGATTTTCAAAACATTACTTTTTAAACAATTAATTTCATCTACCTAAAGGTTGTCTAGAAGAGATCGCTATTAGCTATACCGACCGCCTTAATTGTACTATGTTAAATTTGTAATGTGCTTTTTCGTAACGTTTGCGATTTTTTTTATGACAAGGGCAATAGGGCTTGAAGGTCACCTGATGGTAAGGGATCACTTCAGTCCATAGACATTGAAACACCAGGTTTTGTGCTATCTACTCACCAATCAAATCCAGATCTACATCTTCAACCGGCTCTTTCTCCTTCTTGCCCACTCCTGGCAAGTCTTCCCTCCTTATCTTGAGCCCGCAGGGGCCTAGTTCGGCCACATCACAAGTTCCTGTGTACATGAACCTAAGAGACGAAAAATATATTAATTACCAGGATAGAAATATAGGAAATATAGGGTCGTAGACACCAATCGCAATAAATACCATAAAATTTTGGACCAGTAAAAAAGGCAATAGGTTGATGATGATGATGAAAAAAGGACATCATAACAATATCTGAATACCTTGGATGCTAATCATTTATTTACGAATTAACATTTTTAATTTAATTGAAACCTATTAACATTCATCTCGGTTTCTCTATCGCTTACCATTTATTATATTTTTTGTAGCTTGATTAAAATCCCCCCAAAAAATAAAGTGAATGTTTGCTAAATTTTCCTAAAATCTTTCTAAAAATGAGGAAAAGACCGGATGGAACCCCATTTCTAATCGCTATGACAAATAGCGCTAGTTTTTCTGATAAATAATGAATTCTGGCACTTGTTGAACATCGTTTGGGGGATGAGGGTAGCTTGTCTCTCTGTACCTCAGAATTCTCTCGAAGACTTCGGGGTGAACATCGAGAGTGACAGTAGGTTTCTCCCCGGAGACCGCTAGCTGGTCTTGGTACAGGCCGTACAAGTACTCGCTACTTGAGGCGACTATGAAAATGTGCGCTGGATATAGCTTTGTGCCGACCTGAAAATAATTTACAACGGGTTAAGACGATCTCATCCTTCCTCAATATTATATTCCCAATGTCGAGCTGGAAGCTGCATCGAGCATTTAAAACTCGTAAATATGGTATAATTAACAGCGTTTTTTAGCAAATAAAAACCCTTCAATGTTGTGATAATGGGAATGGGACCAACTCGGAAGAACACCATTTCGAACAAAAAAATAATTTTATAAATCTGATCACAATTCTCGGAGATAACAAACATACAACAGAATAAGAAATCAGACGAATTGAGAACCTCCTTTCTTTTTGAAGTCAGTTAAAAAGAAAGATCAGGCCCGGAGTTTCGAGACCATTCATGTTCTGATGGACAACAGTTCTCAGTTTCACTTATCTACACTAATATTATAAAGAGGAAAGATTTGTACATATTTTTGTATGTTTGTAATGAATAGGCTCAAAAAGTACTGGGCCGATTTAAAAAAATCTTTCACCAATAGAATGCTACATTCTTCCAATTTGACATAGGCTACATTTCATTTTGATAAAAAATTAGGGATCCTTGGTCAAATTTGAACAATATAATTGTCTACCCCATGCGTAGCCGGGACGGGCTGCTAGTGTTTTATATCTTGATAGCCATTTTGGCAAATTGTTGGAGCGTGTTTTTTTAATGTTTAATTCATAAAATTATCTGATACCAGCTTACCGCGGCGTACTTAGTATCGCCATGTTTTGTAATTTTTATATTACACAAACCTTGTCCTAACAATAAACGTTACATAAAAAACCAAGAATCATCCAATTTAGTGCAGTCGTAACATACATTTCGAAGATCTAATATTATTTATTCTAACACTGTACGCTTTATGAGGAACTTCTTGCCACGCGCATCGGTTTTGTGGAACCAACTCTCTGCGTCAGTCTTTCCGAACAGCTACTACTTGGGAGCCTTCAAGAAACGAGCGTATTTAAAAGGCCGGCAGCGACCCCAGAACTCGATCTGAGTTGCGGGTGTCCATGGACGGTGTCGACTGCTTACCATCAGGCATCACACTTGCTCGTCTGCCGCCTCTTGAATAAAAATATCTTAACTAATATTATAAAGCTGAAGAGTTTGTTTGTTTGTTTGAACGCGATAATCTCAGGAACTACTGGTCCGAATTGAAAAATTATTTTTGTGTTGAATAGACCATTTATCGAGGAAGGCTTTAGGCTATATGACATCACGCTGCTATTAGGTGCGAAGAAATAATGGAAAATGTAAAAAAAAAACGGGGAAAAAATAACTATTCCACGCGGACGAAGTCGCGAGCACAGCTAGTATATATATATGTCACCGGAAAATAGCAAGAATCGTAAGTTGATCAATTTCCTAGGTAGTTGATTAACTTCCGGAAAATAATAAACGGCAGTTGAAATGTATTATTTAACGTATGTATTTTAGTAAATTGATCATTTTACGGGGTCTTGGCGTAAAATCATCCGACGAAGGTGAGGTGAACGTTGATTGGTTCAATGGCTCACGTGGCGTTATTCCGGCAACCAATCAGGGAAAAGTGTATTAAGTTACGGGTAATAGTGCACCGTTAAATAGTACATTGAGCAACGATTGGCCCATTTGAGGACGATGTTACTTGTGTCAAAATCGTAAATTATTAAATGACTGTCAGGCTACCGTAAATTGATCAACTAACTGAAATCCATTGCGTTAAATAATACATTTCAACTACTGTTTGTTATTTTCCGAAAGTTAATCAACTACCTAGGAAATTGATCAACTTACGATTCTTGCTATTTTCCGGTGACATATATAATTAAGGCTAAATGACATATTTTTACCTTAAATACAACGTCATGCAGCAGATCGTCTTCAGTGGCAGATTCCATTAGAGATTCCATGTGCTTTGAGAGGCTGGACGGCGAGAGTTCCGGCAGCGATCTGAGACCGCATGTAGGCTTTATCTGAGAAGAAAAGAGGATTTTACAACCAGTTTCAGCGGTAGTAAACGCAGCTACTGCCAACTATATGAGGTTTTGGTGACAAGTGATACTGTAAGATGTACAACTTTTCTTGCAAATAAATCTATTCTATTCTATGGTATAAGAGAGGTAGGGCATAGCGAATCATCGATTCTTTTTTAAGGGCCTTTATTTGATTACCTCAAAATTCTGCTATTTGATACAGAAAATTGAGGTAATAGTGAGTGTTTCAAATACTTGATAATCGAAAAGACCTCCACCCTATAGAATACCACAGTCAAATGACCTCTGGGTCGTGTTTCTGCCGGTGAGTAGGGTTTCCGGAGCTCGTGGGGGGTTAGGGTTGGGCCGGCATGGCGGTGGCAACTGACAGGTAACTGACCAGTTACTTGCCCGTTGTCCCAGCGACTTGGGCTTCTCTTTCGCTTTCCATCAGGCCTAGGGAAGCCATTATGTCGAGCCACTATAAAAAAAAATGGTACTCGTGGGTTCGACCCTCGCACAGTACAAACATGTCTGTTTGTATTGGGTGTTAGCTATGTATATGTATTTATTTTAGAAAAAAATTGAGCAAGTTTATCAGTTTTCTAGTACCCATAGGGCAAGTGTTTGTTATGTATATGTATTTTCAAAAGGAAAAGTGTCTAAACAAGTATGTTTATCAGTTGTCTAGTACCCATAGTACAAACTTCTCGCCACGCTCGGCAGGCGTGTTGGCGATCGCAGAGTGTGGTGCATCCTGCTGAATTACAGGTTCTGGCAACAATCACAATGTTATTGAAGGCGTCGCTAAATACCACAGGCCAATGACGGGCAGCAGCGTCACCGGAGCGAGATGATTTCTCTAAAATTTTCCTATATACTATACCTGCAGACAGGCAAAGTTGAGTCCCTCCGAGTCGACTGCAATGGAGACCGCGCGGTGTACGTTAGCGATCTTCGTGACGCGGACAGGAGTGCAGTCGTCCTTCTCTAGGAACTTCACAAGCGCTGATTTGTTGCTGTCCCTTTCTTTTTCCTAACGAGGGTTAAAAAAAAAGATTTTTTATTTTATGTACAACGCATCAACAAAACACATCACCACATTACCCCATTAGTTGACTGGTAGAGAATGCCACACGGCATTAAGTCCGCCATTTGTACTTTGCTTGTGGAAAAAAAAAGAAAATGAAAGAAATATATGCAAGCAGCAGTTTATTCACATCTTTGAAGGATTACCACGATTTATCAGTTTCAATTTTGTTAGCTCAGCCATATTAGGTGAAAAAAGGGGTCAACTTCGGAATGAAAGATAAATACGCTGTAATTAGGTATAAACCTTTGTTTTATCACCCTAAATGTTGTCTCGAAAGTCATACTATTGTTCATACTCCTGGGCAGGTTATAGTATACTTTTCATCACGCTACAATCAATAGGAGCAGAGCCGTGTAGGAAAGTGTTGGGATACATTTTTATCTGTATGTTTGATCGCGGATCACGCGAAAACTACTGCATGGAATTGGATGCGGTTTTCACCAATGTATTGCTAGTGGTCTAACTTAAAATTAAGGCACCACTTTATGGGAGTCCGTTATTTTTGAGACCCGATATCCACGCGTGCGACGCCGCTGGCACAGCTAGTATAGCATAAATTCCAAGCTCACCTTTCTTATGGGTTGGGGCTGCGCGGGCGCAGGTCTGCGGGATATGGTCCCGGCGTACGCTTCGCCGTACCTGGTGGTGAAGTATAGCGCGTCGTGCGTCAGAGCCACCTGCGTCACCACCGTTTGGTGGCTCAGGCCGAACACGCATCTGTTGCCAATGGAATAGGACTCGATTATAATTATTATTTTGTTATGGATTTTTTCCCTCGATGTAACATCGGTATTTTATGATATCCACGGGCCGTAGCGAAGTGAAAATCAAAAACTTGGATTACCTAGTTAGTGCACTAGTTTATATATCTGCACTAGACTGTAAAAATTTTCGGGTCAGCCTACAGGTATGTAGAATACACGCTTTTTGTAGTTTGTCATAAGTATTTTCGCGGAGATCTAATGCTCTCAGAGAAGGCAACAGCTGTATGGGTATTACTCCGGTTGATGACAAGACTATAGGGACTATTGTCACTTTACTTAACTGCCACATTCTTGATATTTCGTCTTTTAATTCGGTGTATTTTTATTATTATTATTATTATTACCACTGTTGCTATTATTTTATTTATAGGGGACATAATAGCTTCCCTACGCCTGATGGAAAGCGAAAGAGAAGCCCAAGTCAAGTAACCGGTCAGTTGTCACCGCCATGCCGGCCTAACACCATTCCCCGGCTGACCCTACTCACCGGCAGGAATCCGACCCGGAGGTCATTTGGCTGCGGTATTCTATAGGGTGGAGGTCCTTCCCCGGACGGGCGGCCCAATTCGAGTGAAGATTCGCTATGCCCTACCTTAGTTAGGTGGAGAGAGATGTACTCGTTTATAGATCAAGTACCAAACCAGGGTATTTAAATACCTATTAAATTTGAACATTTGCAAATGGCCAGGTGTACATATTATATTGATGCTTTATCGAATTCGTTTCATAACAATTGATGCTGATATTGTGAAGTGATTTAGTTAGTAGATGTATTTTAATAATTTTTGTACTGGTAACCACAAAATAATATGCAAATTCACACACCCTACTTTACTTTAGATTCAAGAAACACTTAGTACCTACCTTGTGAGAGTGTTGGTAGTATCCTGCCATATGAGGAGCTGTCCCACGTTCGTGAGCAGGAGCACGGTCACCCGTGAGTAGACGCCTTGCTCGCTCACTTTAGCCTCTACGCACACTTGACGGAGGTTTATTTGTCTGTGAACAAACGGAAGTGGTTGTAGCGACACGTAGCGACACCTATCTCCACATCGCTTCAACTATCTACACGTCGCTACAATATGCACTCACTAGTTCCGCTAGCTAACAACAGATGGCGATGTAAAATCCGCGGCTATAGAAAATGAAATCGCTCCATACAACTTGTATGGAAGACGTACAACTCACATACGAAGTTTTCATCACGACTCGCTATATATACGAAAAACCAAGATTGTCCATTGGACCGCTGTCCCCGTGTACGATCACCTAGCTCGGTGGAAGTACTTCCACTTTTCGTAGGGACAAGTCTGTTCCTACATGGTCATAATAATTAAGGGGTTTTTTGTTGCCAGAATTCGTTTATGAGAGATGTAACTGTTTATCATAAGCTATCACAGTCCGATGGTGGACATATGTCTCTTCTCCTGTACGCCACTTTGAACTTGTCCGAGTTCCCTGATTTCATCATCAGCCCGTGTCAGTCCACTGCTGGACATAGGCCTCTCCTAATGTCCGCCACTTAGGTCGATTTTGGGCTTCTCGCATCCAGCACTTGCCAGCCATCGTGCGCAAATCGTCACTCCATTTGGCCTGAGGGCGTCCTACATTAAGTTTGCCGAGACGCGGTCTCCACTCCAGAACTCGTTTACCCCAACGGTTATCGGTTCTGCAGTAAAGTATCTAAGTAAGTTTATCAGTTGTCTAGTATCCATAGTACAAGCTTCGGCTTAGTTTGGGGCTAGATGGCGATATGTGGCCCAGTGTTGCTGCATGTCTTAGGTTTTTTCTACATTTTATTTCTCTGGTCCTAACGGTACTGTCTTCCTAGGGGTTACCTTCCGCTCCCCCACCAGCCCTGCCGACATGGGCGCCCTTCGTAGTCATTTTAAAAAGGTACTAACTTGATGGCGATCTTCTTGCATATATATTTGTGCAACAGGTAGACATCCCCACGACTCGTGGTGATGACGGTTGCAGCGTCGCCCGCCGCCACCAATTGGAGGCCCGTGTCGTCTTTGTTGTTCATGGATATCGCCACCTGTCCAGTTACGGGAAATATTTTAAAATGTTACTTTACTATTTGTTTAAATAAATATCAGGCAACATCACATACATTGCTCCGATCCCAAAGTAAGTAGCTTAAGCACTTGTGTTATGGGTATCAGAACAACGAAGGTACCACAAATAAATATTTAAATACTGCAGTTAGATGCTGGGAGAGAGAGAGAGAGAGAGAGAGAGAGAGAGAGAGAGAGAGAGAGAGAGAGAGAGATGCGCTTGACAGGTAACCGTTGTGACTAAGGCAATTCTTCCCAAATGATCAATGTCAAAGGGCTGATGATTTATCAATGTCATTGGGGGAGGCTTGGACAGCTATTGACGTTTACAGGTTGATGATCTATACAGGCACTGACCCTCTTAGGCGCAGGTACAACCCGGTCGTCCTGCGCGTGTCCCAGCTGGCCGTGGTTGACGCCCCACGTGTACACGGCGCGCACGTTCCACACGACCGCGTGCGCCCGGCCCGCGCACACGCCGAGAGGCTGGGACAGCTTCAGCAGAGGCCTCACTGACGGTAGCTTGATGGAGGCCGAGAGAGACGCGCTTGGCAAGCAAACGTGGCGACTAAGGTAAATACTCCCAAATGATAAATGTCATTGGGCAAGGCCTAGATAGCTTCAGCAGAGGCTTCATTGATGGCAGCTTGATGAACGCCGAGTAACAGACGCGCTTGGCAGGTATGGTGACTAAGGCAAATCTCCCCAAACGAAACGAGCATACACGTCTGAGAACGAAAGTTATCGACATAGCCCGAAAGATTAGTATGCAGAAGTGGCAGTGGGCTGGTCATGTCTGCTCATTGGGCTGATGATCTTACGAGGAACTGCTGGCATCGACTGCATGAGAGAAGCCCGGGATAGAGAAATCAGAGGTAGCTTGAAAGACGCAGAGCCGGAGAGAGGGACGCGCTTGACTGGTAAGCGTGGTGACTAAGATTCTCCCTAAATGAGAGAGAAGCTGTTGACGTTTTGTACAGTTGTTGACGTTTGCAGGCTGGCTCCACTGACGGCAGCTTGATGGAGGCCGAGAGAGAGAGACGGCAAGCGTGGTGTCTAAGGCAATCCTCTCTTAACGAAACGAGTATAGGTATGATACGAGAGAGGACGAAAGTTATCGACATAGTCCGAAGGATTAGTACGCTGAAGTGGCAGTAGGCTGTATCTGCCTGTTGGGCTGATGACCTTAGAAGAACTGCTGGCATCGGCTGGATGAGAGAAGTCCGGGATAGAGAAATCAGCTGTAGGGGCTTTACTCATGGCAGTTTGAAAAACGCAGAAAGAGACAGAGTGAGGAAGATAGCGAGAAGGAGAAGGAGGGAGAGAGAGAGACGCGCTTGGCAGGTAAGTGTGGTGACTAAAGGCAATTCTTCCCAAATGATCAATGTCAAAGGGCTGATGTCATGGCTGATTCATCAATGTCATTGGGGGAGGCTTGGACAGCCGTTGACGCTTGCAGGCTGATGATCTATACTATACAGACACTGACCCTCTTAGGCGCAGGTACGACCCGGTCCTCTAGCGCGTGTCCCAGCTGGCCGTGGTTGACGCCCCACGTGTACACGGCGCGCACGTTCCACACGACCGCGTGCGCCCGGCCCGCGCACACGCCCAGAGGCTGGGACAGCTTCAGCAGAGGCTTCACTGATGGCAGCTTGATGGAGGCCGAGAGAGACGCGCTTGGCAAGCAAACGTGGCGACTAAGGCAAATACTCCCAAATGATAAATGTCATTGGGCAAGCCCTAGATAACTTCAGAAGAGGCTTCATTGATGGCAGCTTGATGAACGCTGAGAGACAGACGCGCTTGGCAGGTATGGTGACTAAGGCAAATCTCCCCAAACGAAACGAGCATACACGTCTGAGAACGAAAGTTATCGACATAGCCCGAAAGATTAGTATGCAGAAGTGGCAGTGGGCTGGTCATGTCTGCTCATTGGGCTGATGATCTTACGAGGAACTGCTGGCATCGACTGCATGAGAGAAGCCCGGGATAGAGAAATCAGAGGTAGCTTGAAAGACGCAGAGCCGGAGAGAGGGACGCGCTTGACTGGTAAGCGTGGTGACTAAGATTCTCCCTAAATTAGAGAGACGCTGTTGACGTTTTGTCCAGCTGTTGACGTTTGCAGGCTGGCAATCTAGATAGGTACTGACCCTCTTAGGCGCAGGTACGACCCGGTCGTCCTGCGCGTGTCCCAGCTGGCCGTGGTTGACGCCCCACGTGTACACGGCGCGCACGTTCCACACGACCGCGTGCGCCCGGCCCGCGCACACGCCTAGAGGCTGGGACAGCTTCAGCAGAGGCTTCACCGACGGAAGCTTGATGGAGGCCAAGTTCTTCGCAGTGGAGTGGCTCACGTTGTCTGTACTGTTCAGCGTGTATTGGACTATCTGGAAAAGGGTACAAGCTTATTACATAGACAGATAAATAAATATATGATTCTTGGTTTTATGTATTCGTTATACAGGTTTGTGCAAGAGATAAAAGGGAAGGGCCCTGGGTTTGGCGAGGGATGACGTCCTGACGTCTTCATTCATATCGACATAGGTCCTGACCTAGTTGGGAATCACAGTGCACAGTCTGTTGTTTAGGCCATCTCTACTTAGGAACATGGTAAAGTGGAGTATATTAGTGGTAGTGGCCTTCCCGAAGAGACGTGTGAAACCAGCCCAGAAACACATCTCGCCATCTGTTCAGGAATACCATGCCTAAGCACACAGTAGCGGCGTTATGGTAGGGCGCGGCTGGCCGACCGCCCAGGGCGCACGATACATAGAGGCAACGCGATAGGTCGTAAAGGGTGCCCTAGCGTCATGTTTCCTACCTTGTTATGAAGACGTAGCTCTCATTTCCTTCTTTAAAGCAGGTTTACTCAAACTTATTGCCTCACGTACGCTTGTACAAGTTCTCCAGCCCCTAATCCCAGATAAAATAACCTACCTGTAGAAGAAAAAATTTCATATGGACTCAGTAGTGTACGCGCCTACTTGTGAATCGCACACACTTGACAGCCAACAAGCCAGCCACCATTACGTAAATCTTTCCGCGAACCCTCTGCCGTCTAAAGGCGAACCCCACGTTGAGAAACTCTGTTTAAAGCAAAGGGGAAGGAGGGTTGGGTGGGGAGGTGTAGAAAGTTGGACGCTGTAAGTTCTAAAACAGTTATAGTAAACAGTCATGCAGACTCACAGTGCCGCTCTCCAGCAGGAACACGGTGGAGTTGAGCATGACGGCGGCCTGCACGCAGGGCTCCGCCAGCCGCAGCGGCACGGGCTGCAGGGCGGTCGTGTGCGGGCCGCCCGCGCGCGCCGTCTGCCCGCCGCACCACACCGAGCCGTCGGCGGCGCCCGAGCACACCCACACGCTGTGGAACTTGCCTAGGCACACCTGCGAAGGGTTATCATTCGATTGTAGGGTGCAATCTACTTAGATTAGTCGTTGTACGAGCTGTTGTTCAAGTCGTGAAACTGGACGGTGTGTCCCACTATATCCATGGAAATAGTGGGACAAGCGTAATTTTATAAATTTTCATCCCATTATTTCTATTGCGTCAAAAAAAAACCGCCGTGTTAGGTATTTGAAAAGTATGTATATGTCACCGGAAAATAGCAAGAATCGTAAGTTGATCAATTTCCTAGGTAGTTGATTAACTTTCGGAATATAACGAACGGTAGTTGAAATGTATTATTTAACGCAATGGATTTCAGTTAGTTGATCAATTTACGGTAGCCTGACAGTCATTTAATAATTTACGAATATGACACAAGTAAAATCGTCCTCAAATGGGCCAATCGTTGCTCAATGTACTATTTAACGTTGCACTATTACCCGTAACTTAATACACTGATCCCTGATTGGTTGCCGGGATAACGCCACGTGAGCCATTGAACCAATCAACGTTCACCTCACCTTCGTCGGATGATTTTACGGCAAGACCCCGTAAAATGATCAATTTACTAAAATACATACGTTAAATAATACATTTCAACTGCCGTTTGTTATTTTCCGGAAGTTAATCAACTACCTAGGAAATTGATCAACTTACGATTCTTGCTAGTTTCCGGTGACATATACAACTTTTAATTAATAGTTTTAAATTAAAACACGACTTCTCGGTATTAAAAATGACAAATACTCTTTCGAACGAAATTAATCCACAAATAACAAAAAAACATACGTTTACGACAAAGTCGCAGCCGACAGCAATAGAAACAATGGGGCAATAAGTCTGAATCAGTCCCAGTATTTCTATCAATAGAAATACCTAATAGAAATAGTGGGATACATCCAAACTGAAAGGGTCAGTAATATAAATATTGGAAGCTTGAACTTTATAATAAACAACTTAATAGTGGCATAGAAGCCAACATTACTGACGTAATAATATCGGGATTAGGATAAGATTGTACTCGTATTTGAAAAAGAGATTTAATTCTGTGGTAGTTAGCCGGGTAACTAATAAGTACCTAATTAAAATTTGTTTTATTTTGTTGACCCTGCGTGATATAGACATATCAAACAACACATTGAACTTGATCGTCCTATTTGACCGATTATTGTATTACGTTAATGATTAAAAGATAAATCTTATTAACACCACGTCAGTAGCTTTCAGGTTTTTTAAATTTAATTCTAGGAAAGCATTCGACTATATAGTCAGACCTGATGTTAAGAGATGATATGGCCTAGGACTACTTAGATAAAGCCTATTCACTCTCGTCTTAAATATTTCCAAATTATAACGTACAGGAACGACGTCAATTGGCAGATAATTGCCAAATTTTAGCTGTTCACGGTAAGGGTGCGTCCACGTCTGACGAATGAACGCGCGGTTTGTGCGCGGCGCGTAGCTTGCGCGCGTACGGCGCAGGAGTGGAGAACGAACCAAAAATGCACACGCGTAGCTCACGGACAGCTCGCGTGCCGCGCATTTGTCAGATGTGTACGCACCCTAAGAAGTAATTTGCAAATCAATACAATAGAAAGGCAGTACTCATTTCAAATCCTTTATTGTTTACACTTCATCCAATTTGATGTGGGTGCATTTCACCGCCGTATCCGTTGGGACTAAACTTGTACGTCTGAAACGGATTCACGGCCGATACCACTCTGACTACCTTCTTCGGTGGCTCTTCAATATACGACCTGTCTTCCAGGTACGTCGGCCTAGCAGGAAGAGTCTGGGCAGGATTCTGGTGAACCTTGGACGGCAGGAAAGAAATTTCTCCCGCCATCGCACCAAGCAACGGCTCCCCTCTTATTATACAGTACGCAAATAGTATTAGAACAGAATAGGATATAGTTAGCAGGACAATGTAGAATATCATCTTGCCTTTATTTTCAGCGACAAATTTACTCAATATCTTGAAGCATCCCTTTGCTATAAAGGATTGTATATCTGGATCTACTCTGAGAGTGCAATCTCTTGATTCAGGTAAAAGGTTTGTGACATTTTTCAATTTGCAGCATTGCACTGGATATAGTCTTCCAGTCTTCTTTTGCCAATAGGAATTTCCGAAGTCTCTGTAATCGTTCACGCCACAGCATTCATAGTTCATCATGATGTAATTCCAAAAGAAGGTGATCAAGTCGTTCTCTTTACCATAGTTTGTTTGTATGGTTCTTTCTAGATACTGTCTGGTTTTCGTGTTTTGTGTGTAAATGTTGTAAACGCCAGATACGAAGAAGATCCAGAATGCTATTGAGGATATAGCGGTCACAAGAAATATGTAAGATTTGATCGCACATTTAACTTTGCAGCCGGCGCCAAGGATTCCGCAGCAGGAAGTCATCATGGTTAGGAATGCTACTATGATGAGTATAGTCGTCATTGGGGTGACCCACAGTTTTAAGTTGACAAACTCAGCTATGGTTACGACAAGAGAACTCTTTGTAATGGTGTAGTTCACATCTTGGAAGAACTGTGTGTTGATGACACACCATATGCAGATCACGGCGCCGACGAAACCGATCAGGAAGAAGAATATGTTCGTGAAGCCTAAACACGTGCGCGGTAAGCCGATTGTGTGCATTTTTATGTGAAATTATAAACAAATCCAACAAAAAGTCATAATGTAAAACTGTTTGACATAATGACAGTGATAAGTTTTGCTCTTTTTCTTCTTCTGCCAGCCAGCAATGTAAATTAAATAAAACTAGTGCAAATAGTTTTAAATAGCACCGTGGCTGAAGCACAAATCGTGCAGAGCTAAATAGCCCAAAAAAAAAAAAAAGAAAATCTAAATAAGTAAGAAATTGGTGTGAAGTCTTGTCTGTCTTTTTAAACCTGTTCTACAGGGTGAGACATTGAGCCGTGAAAAAACGACGCGATCCGCGCGCGACCTGTGTCCCACCACACCCGCAAAGCTTCACAGTATTCTTCGCAACTAACTATGATCGACAACGATTAAAGCTGCTGCTCCCTACGATGTCTTCTACGCTACTGTGGAAAACTGCGAGTGTGGATGCGTTCACGTTAACGCAAACCTTTTGTCGCGGGCCGGGAGCGGCGCGAAGCGCGAACGAGTAAACGTGAAGAACATCTACACTCGTGATTTGCAGTTGTCACAACTAACGTGCCGTAGAATTATTTCTATGGTAATTTACGCACTAGATACATCTATCGTCTTTATGCACTAGAAGTTCGTAAATTACCATAAAACGAGGATGCTTGCCACATACTATACCTATTTTTAAAGGTTCCGATCGTACGTAGCGCAAAACCTCGAGTCACCTTAGCTACAAGCTCATACTTGTTTGTTGAAAGACCCCAGTAGTTACGGCGCTTGACCATAGTACAAAACTGGTCAAAAGTCTCGAGTCTCCTTAGCTCTTACCTGTTTGACGCAAGCATTGTTCCTGTTGAAAGACCCCAGTAGTTCCGGCGCATTCCTCTGTTGCTGGGTGCCGGTGCCCAGTGTGTAGTTGGAGTTGCTCCCCCACACATACACCTCGCTTGGCTGAGAGCCCTCATGCTTGTACATGTATTGTCGGTCCAGCATAGCATGCTCGAGTGCCTTATAGTCGTCTTTGTCCACAATATCCGTGTTGACTCCTGAGGATAAGTGGTAAAATGAATTAGCTCATTCTGCAATTATTAAATTAGCAACATAAAATTATACATCAAATTCCTTTATCAACATATAGTATACATTACTGAGCATGACTATCTAGCTCAGAGAATAGTTAAATTTTACACAAGAATAAGTGTGTTCCTGCGGTTTTCTCTTGGAGCTGTGGCTATCTTGTTGGTTTTTCATTGCTCTTCAATAGCGATGTTTTGGGGGTCAAAATAATTACTTTTTTCATTCAAATAAAAAATAGCAAAGATACAAGGCATCAAAAGTTAGGAGTGGTAGTCGTTGACGTCATCCATCCCGTAAAATGCCTGGTCGAGTGACGTCACGTGTAATTTCAAAGGGCTATAACTTTGTAATTTTTAGAAAAAAATACATGTCTTTTATTTTTGAATAAACTAAGACATTTTTAGCCAAACAAGGTGTGTGAGTTTCTTATGTATTCTTTCAAACACTCACCCAGCTTCATAAGATTAACAGCAGCTGTGATTTGGCCATAAAATATACTTCTGTGCAGGGGCGTGTAGCCAGACTCTCTGTCTCTTGCGTTGGCAAACGCCTCGGAGGAATGCCGAGCTAGCCACTCCATGAGCTTCGTCCGACCACGAGATGTCGCCATGTGGAGGGCTGTGCGACCCTATAATTATAGAACAGTTATAAATATGTTGTATACTATAAATAAATATACTAACTGTAATAATTCATACATTCATTCATGGAGACGCAAGGGAGAGATTAGATATTCTGAGAGAATTTTCCTTCATTTGTAAGTCGTTCTAGTTTGAGAAAAGGTGATAACAAAAATACATACCTCAAAGTCGAAGGCCTTATTAAAATTTGCGCATGTTGACTTAATATAGCTGACAAGAGCTTCATCGCTTATAGATCTCTTTGTAATAGCACTTGTGAGTGCTTGTCCATGGCTGCGCGACTTGCAGCGACGAGTGCAATCCACCTCTGCTTTATTCTTACTCATCTTCTAACTCCTCAGTATAAAACTTATGGTCAATTATATAAATATAAGTCATGGACTATCTCTAGATATGTGAGTTGGACTCCAAAAAATAAAGCTAATACAATTATGTACAGGTACTGTAGAGCGCAGCTCTGCAGCCCCCGATGGGGCTACTGTATCTTCAGCAAGACATAATGGTCGTTTTGGCGCACTGAAAAAAAGTTACATAAAAGTAATCATTATAAAAAAAAAATATTCTTATTTTTATCAATCTATATATTATTATGCTTGATTTGGCTTTACAAGAGAAGCTCAGCTTGGACTATTACTTTTTAAAACTAGCTTAATTCGAAAACTTTGTTTTATGGTTAATTAGTATAGTAACAAGTCAGACCCATCAATAAAATGTACTTTCAAGGACGAATGATATTTGATAAGGTGACCGGTCTTTTTAGAAATACTTCAATTTTATTAAATTGCATTAGAATTGCTTCACCGATTTCTAATATGGTGAAATAACATAGAAACGTTGACACTTTTTTACATTATAATTAGAATCTTACCTTTACAAGAAAACAGCTGTTTCAATTCTAATTCTTTCGGAGAAATCAAAGGCTACCATGGTTTACCTTATAAATACTTTTAATTGAAACATGCACTCTATTCTAAAAATATCACGTATGTATATCAGCAAATATCTTCGCAAATAAACTGCAACTTTTAGCGCCGAGCAATAAATCGACAAAGCCAGCCAGCCAATTTTTCACTACTTTTGACAACACTTGACAGACAGCCAGAGAGTCAGTGCGCAGATTTTTTTTTAGTTTCGAATCCTGCTGTGTAAGCACAAAGTCGAGTGAGCCATTTAATGTTTTTAACAGTCGTTAAAAAACATTACGTTTTGTACAAGTATGTTAAATTTTTTAAAATAAGTTTAATGATAGTTTCCTTAAACTTAACTACCATTTAAAAAGGTTTAGTGTCAAAAAAGTGTCAAAGTCAAATACTCCGCTGTCAGATTTTCGCAGATGTTCCCCTCCCCCAGTTGTATAATCATTTTTAACACGATAAAAATATATTTTATAGGTGTAAATTGTTTTGCTAAAACATAGATATGTTACAGGCAATTAGCCGCGCGGTGGGTTTATCAAAGGGCAGTTTATCTAGGTTAGTTAATTTGGATTTTTTCACATCGTTGTTGCTTTACGAATTAGTTCTATACGTTTTACAAATTATACTTTATTTTTTCTTATAGATCCCTGCCTGCCCTTTCTGGATGTAATACCCGGTATGCTTCCAATGACCCTACAAGCCGCAAAGAGGCTCCTAGGATCGATAACGAGTCTGTCTTAGCTTTGCCTGATGAAGCAACGGGAGTCAATACTATTGCTGTTCCAAAGAAGGTATCTTGGCTTTATAAAGTATATTTTATTGCTTTTGCAATTCATCATCATCATCATCAGCCTATTAAAATAAAATAAAAAAAATAATTAAAAAATCATTTTTTTCGGGCTCAGACCCATATTGGCAATGTACATCATAATAACATAAAAAAAAAATACTATTGCAGTCCACTGCTGGACATAGGCCTCTCCAGTTGTTCGCCACCTAGGGCAAACTTCTGGAGGATATAATAATATAATATATCCATAATTGACACGCTTGGCAGGCGGGTTGGCTTTTGCAATTATCTTTCTTTAAATAGATTGATATAATTATGTACTTTATTGCACACCATACAATTGACTTAAAACTAAGTAAAATAGACATTTACAATTAGGTGGTCTTAATTTTTTAATTAGTGATTAGAATTATTGTCCAAGTACCTATTTTGCAAAGCTTTTGTGTAATTCTAACTGCAGAAAACAACTACAAAAAATCAACTTGAATTTGTCTCAATTTGCAACTAAAGTTGCCCTTGGCAATGTTGAAAACACAATCTTGCCATGATTGAACTATTTATTGTAACTAGTAAATTAAGTATAACTATTTAAAAAGATTTCTGACTGAATATGGACCTTTGGTATCATAGGCCTCTCCAGCCATTGCAAAGCCTAAAATAGACCTTGTCATTCAGTAATAAGTGTCTTGATATATAGTTAGTGTAGGTACTTGTTACTTTTCCAGGTGGACATTTCTTCTATCACCGGAGTCCCAGAGGAACATGTCAAGACAAGGCGCGTCCGCATCTACATGCCGCCAAAGAATGCCATGCAGAGTGGAACCAACAACCTCCACCATTGGGAAATGGAATTCGACACTCGTCAGCGCTGGGAGAATCCACTTATGGGCTGGACTTCAACCGGCGACCCACTGTCCAACATGAAGGTACAGTTCACATCACCGGAAGAAGCGATTGAGCATTGTGAAAAGAACGGCTGGATCTGGTACCTCGATGTACCTAAAACCGAAAAGGACTACAGACCGAAGAACTATGGCGTAAACTTCCATTGGAATCGTCGTACCCGCGTGTCCACGAAGTAACCGTGTTAGTACAATGTTGATTTTATATAATTTTATTGAATAGAGTTAGTGAGTTATTTTAACTGTAATTCACAGCATATTAAATTTTGGGAAGCAAACATTATTTTTTCTCTTTGTCATCATCATCATCATCATCAGCCCGTGTCAGTTCACTGCTAGACATAGGCCTCTCCTAATGTTCGCCACATTGATCGATTTTGGGCCTCTCGCATCCAGCACTTGCCAACCGTCCTGCGCAAATTGTTACTCCACCTGGCCTGAGGGCGTCCTACATTACGTTTGCCGAGACGCGGTCTCCACTCCAGAACTCGTTTACCCCAACGGTTATCGGTTCTGTGGCTAATATGGCATTTCTCTTTGTATCTACTCCTTTTTTTGTTTCTGCTACTATAGCAGAGTTATGTACCTACTTTTTCTTTACACATCTATTCTGCCCTAATAAAGGCAAAAGCTGTACCTCAGTGAAAACTAGGTTTTCCATCATTTTTAGATTGATATTTTATTCATTTGTTTTTAAGAGATTTGGCAGTATTCAAATATTTTGAATACCAGCCGTTTTTTGAGATACTGCTTTTGCGCTTAGTAGGGCAGTATTATTGTATTGAAAGTTTTAATATTAATAACATAACGGACTCCCATAAAATGGTACCTAAATTTTAAGTTAGACTTCTAGCAATACATTGATGAAAACCGCTTTTAATTCTATGCAGTAGTTTTCGCTTGATGCGCGATCAAACATACAGATAAAAATTTCTCCCGTTTTCCCAACACTTCGCATCACTGTTTTGCTCCTATTGATTGTAATAGCGTGATGAAAAGTATACTATAACCTGCCCAGGAGTATGAAAAATAATTGTACCAAGTTTCGTCAAAATCCATCCAGTAGTTTTTTTTTCTATAACGAACATACAGACAAAAATTTTACTGATTGCATTTTAGGCATCAGTATCGATCACTAATCACCCCCTGATAGTTATTTTGAAAATGAATGTACAAAATTGACTTCTCTACAGATTTATTATAAGTATAGACTTTACCTAAATAGTTCATAATTAATTATTATAGATGCACAATTGCAAACTCTTTGATAATTTATTTTGAAATTGTCAATACAATAGTAATTTTTTAACTGTAAAATGACCATGGAAGTAATAAGTACGTATTTACCGGCAAACTGAGTTTTGACGTGTCTCTCTAAACACTTGACATTGGCGAATTATCCGCGTCAACATTATACGCGTGATGGACTCTCCATATACAAAAAAAAAATACTTCCATGAAAATGACTTAAAATTTGTCAAAACCTTGAGCGCAGCGCAGTCATACCGTCAGACCGACATGTCATGTACCTACTTCCGATTTTGATAATCATTTGACAACTGCCGAGCCTTCATTTAGCAAAATTTTACACAATCCTTTATACTCGTAGTGATACTTGTGAAAACAGAAGCGAAAATATGTACAACGTCACACGTCTTGTGAATATGGCGAAGACAAGATTTTCAGGGTAAGTTGGTACAAGTTGTCTACCTTTTATTAGAAGACGCAACGTACTTCACTCCTAACATCCAGAATGATGATGACTTAATTGGATCGCCCAAACAACGAACATAGTGTTCAATATTCGTTAGTACGAGGCCTATGCTATATAGCAAACAGAAGCTTACATCTGAGGAAAGGCTAATAATAAAAATTCGTTAGTTGTACGTAGGTATATGTGCTGTTATTAGGGTGTGTTCACATCTGACGAATGCGCTGCGAATGCTCGGCTCGCGAGCACCGCGTAGCTTGCGCGCGGCGTCCGGGCGGCGCAGGAGTGGCGTACGGACCTAAATTGCACGCGCGCATTCGTCAAATGTGGACGCACCTTTACGCGGCTAATAAAAAATAAAAAAATAAAATAAAATTTATTTCAGAACACAGTCCCATATTCATCACAAGGCTAAGGGGCTGCGCAGATGACAGACTTTTTGTGCGATAGAGTCTGCGTCAGAGACATTTAAAAAGAGCATCTAGATCCCTTTACAGCTCTGCCGACAGAATGATCGAAGATGTGCGTTGAGTCTGTGAAATATACGCGACAGATTTTTGCGCGTCGTGTGCGTTACTGCATATAATTGCATCACAGACTAAAAAGTGCGTCACGGATAGACTGTCGTCTGCGCTGCCCCTTAAGGTGACAAGAGAATACCTATTATCATATTGCCACCAGATGTTGGTCCCTTCTATTGCATGCCCACTACTCGGCCTGCGGCCCTACCGGCATCAAGGAAGCGCCCATTCTGGACAACGAATGCGTAATGGCTTTGCCCGAGGAGACGAGACTGAAGAATAATCTTGAGACCACTATAGTAGTGCCGATCATGGTAAATATTAACATTGAACATTGTTCATTGGCTGATAAGATGGTTGAATAATTCTGAAGAAAGAGAAAAGTACCTAGTCCTTTACAGGACCATAAACGCTTAATTATATTGACTGGCTCGGTGGTTCAATTGGTAGTGACATCTGCTTTCTGAGCCAAGGGTCGTGGGTTCGATCCCCACACATTACAAACATTTGTGTGCATGAACATGTCTGTTTGTATTGGTTTGGGTGTTTTCTATGTAATATGTATTTATTTACAAAAAAAATGTATCTAAGTAAGTTTATCAGTTGTCTAGTACCCATAGTACGAGCTTCGGCTTCGTTTGGGGCTAGATGTCGCTGTGTGGCCCAGCGTGGCAAGTCTTGGGTTATTTATTATTATTTATTCATTTGCGGCATTCACATTATTGGACCCAATATTACACCTATAGAATTCCGAAGATTGAAGACTGAATTTCTTTAATAGGCCCGATTTCAAGGGATAAGTGTGTGCGGAAACACAGGTAATAAGTAATCATCCGATAGGTCTCGGGGTCACTATTTGAAGTAATGCCGCCTACGTCTTGCAAATTTTAATTCTTCTAGTTTCTAGTATTTTAGCAGCTCTTATGCGGGTTGCCGGCCAAGAGCTAGCTTACTATGTTAGTTTAGCTTAGCTTGCGTAGCTGACGCAGCTTTCCATATTGTGTGCACACCGCTAAGTACGCATACGAACAATATGGAAAGCTACGCGAGCCAAGCTAAACTAATTTAACTTAGCTATTGGTCTGCAACGCCCTACCAGTGTTTGAACCAACGACGTACATAAGTCAATATTATTAATAGGTCTAAGTATACTTAGGGTTGCCATCCGTCCGGGTATCCCCGGATTTGTCCTAGTTTGAATAATAATAAATAAATAATAAATAATAACCCAAGACATGCCACGCTGGGCCACACAGCGCCACCTAGCCCCAAACTAAGCCGAAGCTTGTAGTATGGGTACTAGACAACTGATAAACTTACTTAGATACATTTTTTTTTGTAAATAAATACATATTATACATGAAGGGCGTCCGGGGTACCCAAATTCTTATAAGATAAGCGATAGACCTACAATCAAAAGGGCACGGCAAAATAATAAAAAAATAATGAATAAATTCTGAAGTAGATATCCGAGGAAAAAAACAAAATCGACCAAATGTCCGGAATTTTTGCCGTGGTATTTAAGAAATTTAAGTGATGGTCACCCTAGGTATACCTAAATTTCATACTATAGAACTAGTTACGTATATAATAATTTTCAGGTCGACCTTACCCCAGTGAACGGCATTCCAGAAGAACAATTCAGGACCCGTAGAGTTCGAATCTACCAGCCCGTGAAGAACGCAATGCAGAGTGGCACGAACAACATTCGCCACTGGGAACTGGAGTTCGACATCCGCAAACGTTGGGAAAACGGTCTCATCGGCTGGACCTCCAGTGGGGATCCTCTTTCGAGCCTGAAGCTGCGCTTCACCCACCCCTGTGAGGCTATAGAGTATTGCGAGAAGAATGGATGGATGTGGTATATGGACGTCCCGAGGACCGAGAGGGAGTTCAGACATAAGCATTACGGTTTCAATTTCGCGTGGAATAAGCGCTCGAGGCTTACGACTAAATGAGGATGTGTTGCAGTGGTAACTATAATGTACTTACGTAACATAGAAAATTTGAAATAAATAGGTGCATTTCTATAATGTTGCTGTTTCATTTATCCCCGAAACCGTAATCGGCTTAGCCGACTAGTCGGTCTTATTACAACCGACTAATCGGCTAGTCGTCGAAAGTCATAATCGGCACATCTCTCTAGTAATAATAAAAGACAAAATTTCTATATTTTCGTTTAATCATAGTTTTCAACATGGTTAATTTATATTTTGTACCTCGGAAGAAAATCATATTTCGCAGGTCTCACTTAAAGTTTTTATTTACATATAATACAATTTAAACATATTTTACACAAATCATATTTGAACCATGCTCGACACATGCTTAAATATTGCAATTTCACTATCTACCATAGTTTTACATGTACATCGTACATAATTAAATTATAGAGTAAAAGTATTATCTAACAACCTTTTTAAGTTATAATAACTATAGATAAAATTATGAAAAATTATTGCATCCTCTTTTTATCTATTTACATAGTAATGAACAATAGTTGAGAATTAATCTATAACTATTAGAACAATTTTATTATGATGCCCTTTTATTTTAACAATTTAAAATTCAATAGTGAATGTGGGTTGTTTATTGAAATATTAAAAGGGTTCAAAGCAAATTGTGTAAAAATTGATATAAAGCGAAGTGGTACAAATATTAGTACATTATAAGGTGTCAGCTTCTAAAGTTCTAGAGTAATTTGAAACAGGCTTCGAAAATTTTACATACAAACGAATATAAAAAGGGTTGGTCAAGAGTACATTAATAAAATAATCGACGTTTTGGTCCTTACTAAATGGAAAAAATATTAGGTAGATAAATCTGTTGAATGTTTTTTCTACTCAGTAGGTATCTCCGTTAGTGGTGTGTATGAAAAGACAAAATTTTATTTTATTTGCTTTTTTTTTATAAAAGCTAAGTCTAGTCCACATGGAGTCTTTTAAAAAAAGGTTATCATTATGTTTTTTTCTTTCTTTTCGAAATGAAAACTTATTTATTTTCGTTTAAAATCAACGTTGTAAAGCACTTTGTGCCGTCTAGTTGAATACTGTACTGTATTACATGGCAGCTAAATGTTGTACTACTCGGCAACTATCGTACTAAACCTACTAAATAAGTAAATAATAAGTGGACGGGCTATATTCTAGAAATATTTTAAAATAGCGCGTGCTAAGTAGAGTTGACAAACAAAAATTACAACAGGCTGCGGCCAATAAGCCTTCTACTCAGAGATGGTATCTGTAACAGCCCTAAATTGGATTATATTGTCCGATTTAACAATAATAAACAGTAAAACTATGCACTATTTCAAAATAACCTAATGTTTTGTGCGAGCCTGTACTTCGTCCCTTACGCGTAAAACATAGCAGAAAGCGGATGACGTCATAAAAGTGTACGATTTGATAAGGTAAAAGTTACAAATTGGATTCATACGTCACGTCATATCGCCAACATTTTGAACTACTAACTTGATTCTAGCTACAGAAACATAAAACATGCCTGGTAGTCACTGCCGATCGTCTTCATAGCTATTTCCGCGTCATACAATCTTTATCGTACTTATAATGCACCCTATTACACTATCCCATATGGTCCCAATTCCCGTAAACTACCAGACCAGTACTGAACGAACCGATTAAATTTTAAGAGTTTCTTTTACTTCTTACCTGCTACCCGCTGTTTTTTAGCCAAGTTGAAACATACTTAGGATCTATTTTAATTATACTTAACAGGCTATAAGGTATTTCTGTAACAAATGTTAGTGGCGAATCATTGGCAACGTTTCCGAAACTCGATCTGATAAGCTCTTCACCGACCATCATGTCCGTATCATCTCGACTTGTACGATTTAATACAGTGTTCTGTGATAATTTATTGGCAGCGACCTACTAATAATGAATATAGCTTCCGACTTTACTTACTTGATAATTTTAACGGGTATAGAGACAAAAATTATTTCATAAAGCTTCGAAAAAAAACATTAAGTCGTTGGCACTGCTACTTAACAGGCAGTTGAAGTGGCACTAACCATCAGGTGATCAACCGTTATGGACGTTATGGCACGTCGATGACATTGACATGAGCACGCCACTGTGAAACAAAAATGTCAAAAATAGACGTCAAAAGTGACGTTTTATATGACGGCCTTCTTTAGTTCCAATTTTGGCCACGTGCCAAAACATCCCTAACGGCCTGTAACAGGATATGGCTGACGTCATAGATATAAAGTAGAACTAACATTACCTACAACGGATTGTGCGATATCGAACAAGAGGCACTCGGAAACTAAACAACGCCTACATCTAAATATCATGTAATGCTTCTACACTAGTTGTACAAAAACAATTCGCCTATCTATTATAGCAAAAATTGACGTATCAATAAATTCATTTAATGTTGCTACTTATATTTTTCGCTCATAGCAGTAACTTGCAACGGGGATCTGAGTTTCTAGTCTTAAAACTTACTAATAATAATTTTATGATGAGAAAAATAGATGCAACTTTGATTGACACGTAAAGCAATTTTTAAAAATGTATAGTAAGGCAATTTTTCAAATTGCTCGACTTGGCGGGTCCACTCCCGTGTCCCCAGAAAGGTTTAAAACAAATTTTCTAATATGTATTGTGAGCTAATTAGTGAAAAATGTTGACTATAGGCGCATCTGATTATATTTTAGTTATCAACTTAATGATTTTAGGTATAATAGCTGCTGCGATTAATCAACGGCGTTAAAGTCTATTGCATAGTGCCTCGGAGGCAAAATAGATGCAATACTGCCTCATTATTTAACTAGATAGAGTCTTAATAGTTCCTAATAAGGCAGTATTAAATTACTAATTTTATAGAGTAATCAATGTTACTAGAGCTTTTCACAATATTTTCGACTTTGTGGTTAATGGTAAATCTGTAGTTATTTATACTTATGTAATGTAGGTAGTACTTATGTATGTTTGTCCGTCACACTTGGAAGAACTGAGTTCTAAGGACATTGTGTTTATCAGTTATTTTGTAATAGTACCTACCTATAGAAAAATGGTTATTATGAGATACTGTTCTCTTGAAATAATTTACTGGAAACACTTTTTATTTTGTTTTTTTTAACTATATAATAACATTTTAATCTCCACAGTTTCAACCGCTTTCAAAGTTGCATCTACATAACAATAACATGGCAAATTGAATTTATTCTCGGCCTAGAACTTTATAAAGCCATTTTTTAATATCATTGGCCTTAAAAATGCAAATATCATACTTATAATATATCGGATGCGACGTGTGATGACGAATCAGTCGTTCTCATATACATTATATATTATTTACAACAACAAATTCATTTACAACCATCTTTGAGACTGGTCTCTTAGCGTTATAGCTACATAAACAAACAAATTCTATCTATTTGTCAAATCTAAACTAAAATAGTTTGCGCCCGAACATTCATCGACTTTAAATTTCATCAATGAAATCACAAATTATACTTATTTTATTTTAAACGCATCCTTACATTCAAGAATTTGAAAAGTATAATAACTAAAATTATATTAACTATTATTAAATGCAATAAAAAAGTAATTAAAACGATTGGAAATTAGCCCTTAAACTTTATAAAAACTGATGTAAGAACAACCGGCGAATCAGCCCTAATCAAGCCTCACTAGAAAAGAATCTTAAAGATAATTATTATATAGGTAGAGCATCGGCGTCTATGATGAGCTGGACATTTAATCAACAATTAGAATTTATTAGAAAAAAACATCTAACTAACAATTTAGCGCTGGTAATTTTCTCTTGTTGATACATTAGCTATGTTTTCAACATTAAATGTCTCGTCCACGTAGTGATTCCTGTCGGTACTATTAGGTAGATAATATTATAGATACATTTATTTGATATAAAAAAATATGATAGTCTACGAACAAAACCTAACATAAACTTTCAAACAAAAATTACGTACCTACGTATTACGTACTTGGCTCATTTGGTGCACACGAAAATTTCTAATGCGAAGTACTTTGCTTTCTGTCTGTCTCAGCATCGCCCGGAGAGTATATTATTCGTTCATAAAGCTGCCTGTCCATGGAAGTGGAGCGAGGTTGCGCAGTGGTGGGCGAGATCAGAATCCATCAATAGTCGTGAAGCGCGAATACGAACGGAGATTTCATTGAACGAAGATTGATTTTACCTCGCTCACCGCTTCCCGACCTCGCTCAGCGTCTGTGGACAGGCAGCCTACCTATTGAAACAAATATTCTGAGAATAAATCTAGAGAAATCAAAATCTAGACATAACAATCAAAATGTTAGGTAGGTAAGTACGTATATTTTAAATGTTCAGCTCATCTTTACACGTTTTTTAATAACAATGCTTGTTTCCACCACACCTCGTAAAGCTTATTGGAATCGATGAAATATTAAAACTTTATTGCGACAATTCTGGAAGTTCTTGTTACTGTTTACTATTGCATCTAGATACTACCGATGTAGAGATAATTAGATTATATTTAGTTTAGCAACCTTTCATTACTATTTTATCATTAAGATGCTAAAATCGACAATTTATTATGTATATTTTGAAAATTTATTTTCTAAAGCTAATTACTTAAACAATAGACTCTCTCATTTTCAAAAATATAAAACGACTAAATCAAATCTACTTATCTCTACACAAATATTCAAACATCTCGACTGTTTTATAAGTAGACGTGGTAAGCTACAATTTTATATTTTAAAATCACAAAATGACAATCATATTCTAACCGTTATATCACTTTCTCGTGCGATTGTGAACACAATAATTCGTTCACTGATTACTAATACACGTGGGTGATAACATGAGACCTGCCAGAGACAGAAAGTCCCCGTCTGGTTCTTTATGTTGTAGCAAGGCTATTCACAACAATCCTTTACAAGGCAAATCGATTCGGATTCAAAATTCACCTTGTAATGGAAAATTTATCTGGATTCGAAATCTCGACCTCGCGTTCTATGTTCTTTCAAATTTGACATAATTTTTCGGCAATTATGACAGTTCGTATCGACAACTTTACGAAAGCTCCCGAGTATGGAGATAAGTTGGTAATTCAGATGGAATCAAGCCGTCCCCATTTCCGAGAAGAGACCTTTCAGAAGGCATTGTGATTGCGAATAGCCTCAGTCATTACGGCTGGCTCTCTACTAGAGGGGAGCGAAGCGGCCGGAGTGGTAGCTAAGTAAAAGTCACTACTCCGAGATCGATTCTCGCTCGGCTTTTGTAGATTCATTAGTTTTGAAATGCTTTAGTCACGCTGGAGAGTTTTGATTCTTGTTTATGTATATTGGCTCTTCAGATCTCATGTTATTGTGCACGCTTACCTAGTATCTACGCAAGTCACCGTCGACTTAGTGTAGCGTTTTTTCAACGCCATCTAGCGGACACCGCATGTATTGTTGTGGACGCGACAAAGGTTGGTAAATCTGGAGAAGCAACCATACTAGCATTGTTTAATAGTTTCTTTAGTAACGCAGCGTAAACTCTTTATGGGTTGTTTAATCTGTTTCTCCTTCAGGAACTGTCCAACGGTATACTGCTGAATCTATGAGCGGTATTAATCGTTAATACCAGATATGTAGCTTGCTTGTCAGTCATCCAGAACCATAAAAACTGATATAAAACGAAAGTATAAAAACTGAATGCGGAGACTCAATGGAGATGTGTACTGTCATGTCAATTGATATAGATACTTTTAAGTGGCTGTCATAATTACTTCATATATTTTGAAGGTTTTACAAAGTTGTGACGTCACGAATCTTGCTAGCAAATTAAAAAGAAATGTGTTTATTAATCAATAACAGAAGCTTAATGGTGTTTACATTCTGTGACTCCGACACTAGGCAAAGCCTGTCACGTGGGCGAGCGTGAGCGTGTCACGTCAATTGACTGAATATTAACCGGTTTTAATGAAATTAAAAATCACTAAGCAACTAAGGTTCCGATAATAGGTAATCCTCTTTTACTAGAATGGTATTTAGGAATTTAATGTAGGTACGCTACGCCTCTATAAATCCATGTTTGAAACCTTTGTCGCGCCCACGCCACGTAGTCACTTACTCGCGAATACTAAACTTTGACACTAAAACGTCCGTAACTCAATCAGTTGGCGGAGCCTGTTCAGGCTCGTCTGCGGATCAGCTCGGCTGCTCGTCGCTCTCCCGGTGCACCAGCACCCTGACGACGGTGGGGGGCGCGGCGGGGGGCGGCGCCGCGTCCGGCGAAGCCTCCGTCACCAGTATGCTGACTTCACTGTTGTTCGCGTGAGGGGACGGCGTGCGAGCCCTCGCGGGCGTTGTCGCACGCCTCGCTGAGCTCCGCCGCGAGCTTAGGCGAAGGGAACCTGCGGTGTACATTGGTGGGTGAAAGTTGGTGTTTTTGTTAGCGCAACACTGTGTCTGCAAGTCGCTTGATAGAAAGTGTCTGTATTCCGTGATGACTCTGCAGGGATTGCCACTGGAGGCATATTTACCTAAATCAAATTTCTCAGGTGTCACAGGTGGCTATTGGGAAGTTAATTGGTAGCAAACCCAGTGAATAAATAAGTACGGAAATTCTGAAATAAGCCGCCGTATCATCCTCAAGTACCTAATCTTCTAAATCGTCCTGTCAGTTACCAGAGTGTAAGATGCCTCTTCACGCCTCTTCTTAAAGGATAAAATATCCCATAACATACGAAGATGAAGCCTTCTGGGTTTGTCCCTCAAATACCAGGGTCGAGAAAAGATTTAAACGTAATCATTGGGACCTATTCTTCTATTTGTTTTATAGCTTCAAATTTGCAAATCACGATGACAAAACACAAGATACAGTATTACTTAAGCGGCTAAGCGTCGTCGAATTCTTTTTCTTTTTACTGTCATCAATCTTGTACCTTCATAAGCCCTCTATTAAAAATAAAGCTGTATAAAATATCTTAATTTTAGACATTTATTCTTATTCTATATCTTCTTCCATCTCAAATACTTGCTTGTCATTTTCCTTTGCATATTAAACGGTTTGAAATCTATAAATTTGAAAATATGAAGAGACAAAAACACAGCATTCAGCATTCCTTCTACTACTTACCACACCAGACAAGCACGCACATAGTATGTTGTGCCGCTCACATCGAATCAATCTACATGGCCATATTTCAGTAGGAATTTAACACCACAATAATACTTTCATTAAAAGGAAAACAAGCAACCATGCAAAGCTATCCATTCTATTTACTTTAACTATAGGGATAAGTATATCAATCTATGTAAAAGAAATGAAAGAGTATATAAGATTGTAGTAAAGGCATCTGGTTTCGGAAGAATCTTGATTAGTTTAAATAAAGTTAGGAAAATCTAGGTTTTGTCTACAAGGTTCACAGTAGGCGGTCGGTTAGTTAAATTAGGTAATGTGGTATAAGGTTTATTGCCTGTTCTAAATATTTGCATTGGAAGAACCGTCTAGTGAGAACTATTCGGGGTCTAAGTATTACTTCTTACGTTACTAATAAAAATTGTATGTATTTCGGAAAAATAATTCCTTAATGGGTCACAAATTATTCGGTATGTAATTTTATTCGTAAGTACATTAGGTCATTTATAATTATAAGGTAAAGTAGGTATCCCTAAAACCAAGGCCGTAACAAAGAGTTAGCTCATAAAAATATGAAGAACTTATAGCCACCAGGCCTTTAAAATTATCGTCCAAATAACTATTGAGAACTTTATAGAGAAACCGATCCATTTACGCGACCGGTTCAATTCTAAAATAGATTTTAATGAAATTATTTCCCATCCAATTAAGAATAAAAACATCCCTATTGATATCTATTTGCAAATACGGTACTAGGGGCCAGAGATTTCAGCTTTACCTACCGCAGTCTGATAATGATTACAAGGTCTTGGCTATAATCATTGTTAATGTAGAAAAAGAAACCGTATGGTTACCTAATTTATATAATAATTTTATAAAAGCTTTCGTATTTCAAAATTCGGTGTATCAAAATCTTGATTTATGATTTGATTTGGGCCTTGGTTTTACGCATACCCTATAAAATAGATTTATATATTATGATGTAGATTCATTGTACAAGTTACATAAATTTACAAGAGCTTCATAGAAACCTATTAAAATTATTTTTAATGTACAAATTTAACGAGTTATAAGGGACTCCCAAAACGGGCGGGCTCAGAAACTCGATGCCTTCGCAAGGGTAATACGAAAATTTTGATTGAAATGAAAATTCACATTCCGACACTTGCAGGATTTTCCCAATAACCTTAACTATTTTTCTGGTCGATCGAACCTTATGGCCTGGCTACATTGGCGCTTTTCAGTAGCCAAACTGTTGCGCGACCAAACACACGCCAAAAATACGCTTTTTAGCCACTAAAAAGCCAGGCCAGGCTGTTTATTGTATTAATATCGTCTATACTTGACGTCTTTTGAATTAACATTAAGAACACTTTGCATGACATCACAAGATTAATACAATATGTCCGAAGGGGCTATTCAGATAGCCTTAATTGCGGCAACTTTCTCTATGTTGCGTTCATTCAAATTTGACATTAGACTACCTAATGTCAAATTTAAACGAACGCAACGTCAAAATTTTCCCAAACCGATGGCACTGTAAATACATAACCTCGCGAATCGATTCGAAAAACGCACAGGCAATTGGGAAGCCCGCAAAACTCACCCGGCCACCGGACAGTTTTTATTAGTAAGCGACTAGTCTAAGAGGAAGACACGGAAAGCATAACATTACATATGAACCTGCGCGTTTTGGGCCGCCGTCCTCGTCCACTGCGTCCTGGTGTCGCAGGAACAGCGGCAGCCCGTATGCCGAGCGTCTGCGCTGCGGGGGCGCCGCCTCGGAACCACACGCCGCCTGCCCATACGCTATCATTACGATGTGCCCAAAACCCACCACCTGGTACTCTTAGCCACCCAATTTTGTACTGTCAGCCACCCAATTTTGGCACTAATGGCCTTTTTAATACTGCTTTGAAAGCAGACGCGCTTTGAGACAGCGCAGATGGGTACATCTTGCAACCTCATGTAGCCTCTTCATACGCACACGTTACGATGTGCCCAAAACCCACCACTCACAATTCAGCCACCCAATTTTGGCAGTAATCACCTTTGTTATACTGCTTTGAAGGCACACGCGGTTTGAAAAAGCGCAGATGGGTGCTTCTCGCAACCTCATTCCGCTTCCCTATTTGCACTCATTACAATGTGCCCATAACTCACCATCCGGCACTCTCATCCACTCAATTTTGCCACTAATAACCTTTGTAATACTGATTTGAAAGCAGATGCGCTTTGAGACAGCGCAGAAGGGCGCACCTCGCAATCTCATGCCGCCTCATACGCACTCATTACAATGTGCCGAAAACCACCCAGAACTCACAGCCAGCCAATTTTGGCATTAATGGGCTTTGCAATATTGCTTTGAAGGCCGTCTGCTTTGAGATAGTGCAGATTTATTACGCTTTGCCTAAAATCCAGGCCAGTACTTAAAATCTGGCACGAATGACCGTTATGATTTTTGATTGTGGCCATTTTTGAATCAACGATTGCCGTGAACAATCGCTGTGCATGTAATGTTAAAAAAACTACGGACATCACGATGTTTGTCGAACCCCATAGTTGATTGTTTGTCGACTCCTCCACAGAACCTTTACAATCAATACAAAACAGCCCCTTTATTGCAACGCAGTCATGCTCCACGCGATTTCCAATCAAAACTTCAAAGGCTTCTACGCCGTTAAAGCGATAACTTCGAGAACAAAACTCTTTCTTACTGCGTCTTTTGCATATTATAAAAAAAACACATTGAACTACATACTAGACGAACCTACACTAAAATTTTTAAATGCTAATTACGATTAAGATATTGGAAAAGAGTAAAGAAAATAATCGAATAAAGATGAAACTGGCAATGTTAGTCTTTTAAAATGGGCCTGAAACTCGGTATAGAGAAGTCGTTGGTGATGTCGTGTTTTGCGGTTGGGTACCTGTTCTCCTGGTGCGGCTCCTGGCAGGAGGAGTAGCGGCAGGTTGAGCCAAGCTCCTCCCAGCTCGCTGAGGTCAGAAGCGTCGGATGCGCGCGAGGACTTGCGACTGGAAGCGTGGGAACTCCTGCGCACGTGGAGCAACGCACTAAGGCGGCCGCCCCACCCGCCCCCTGGCGACCATTTGGTACTCTCCTCTTCGTTGGAGGGACTACGGTTTTTCCGTCTGAAATCAGGGCGATAATGTGTGAGTACGCACGCATTTTAAGAACTTGGCGGATGATACACTAGGATGGTATACCATTTAGTGTCACTCGCCACTCTGGTGACAAACGGAATATGTCATGCGCCACGCGGGCTCAAAGGGGGCAGATGGGAATTGGGGAAATCCATAAATCCATACCTAACACATGACTCCCACCTACACAAATACGCATAGACCCACTTATACACATGCACACACACTTATTCATGGCATACCTATACAAACGCAGCGGTATATGTACGGCGGCATTTAAATTATTTTATGTCTCGTTAACAAAAATTTCGTCCACTAGTTTTCGGTAGGTATAGCTAGAAGTAATATTGGTAGTCGGTACAGCTAAAAGCAATGAAATATATTGTACTGAGATCTGTAGATTTTGTGAAAGAAATAACAGAAGTATACAAACATTTATTTATAGATTTTTACAATCACATTTTATATAAAAATAGATATAAAATAAAAAAATAATTAAATAGTCTTTATTCAGTATTTTTGTGTGTGAACTTAACAATGGCTGGAGTCTTCTTTTAATTATTACGTCTGTCTTAGGATAGGAGACTTCACTCTTTGTTCTTTTTATAAAGTTTACATTAGATATACAAGAATATAAAAAAAAGATTAGCTGAAGGACAAATTAGAAATGAACGTCTGGCAAAAAAGATCTTCAATATCTGTTATCCATCTATTTTTTTTTAAGAAAACAAGTTGATGGTTCATACTCACTTGACATACTCCCTCCAAGCACGTTGCACAGTCCGAGCTGCCTTGTCCTCCCTCTTCCATATCCGAGTAGAGGAAACTATTTCTAATTCTTTCCTAGTCGGGAACTGCTTCTTAAACTTTATGTCCATCTGCTCCTGTAGTTGTCTAAACGTATCTGTCTCTTCTACATGGCCTAAGACATGTTTCACCAAGGCGTGCAGGATATCCAGACAATGAATCTTGTTGCCTCTCGCTATTGGAAGGTTGAAACTAACTAAAGCTACAGTATTTGGCTTTGATATTCCCAACGGTGGGTCTAGTGACGCTATGAAGTCTGATAATTGTGAGAAACTTATGAACTGCGTTGCGTGGGGATCATACCTGAAATAGTTTAATGGTTTATATCAGTTTAGCTGCAAGCAAGAGCTGAATGTAACAAGTCCAAGATCGAGAAATTTTGATAAATAGTTTCGTGGGTGTGACAGAGAGTAAATTACATACACTATTAACAACATACATATCATCAACACAGTGTCATCACGAAGCCTTGACTTCTGAGATGATGGTTTAGCCCAAACTACAAAAGGTTTTATGGTTAGAGAAATCTGATAGAGGAACCAGAGCTATATGATTATTTCTACATTTCCACAGCTGAATCATAAGATTTAAAGGTTTCCTTCAGAATTTTTGGTTTCTGGCACAAATTCAACGGTTATACACATGGTCACAGTATTAGGAAACTGCTGTTCATACTCACTTTGACCACCTAATGTAGAACATTTCAAGGTCATCCTCCACAATACCGATCTCCTCTTCCTGATGCGCCTGATTGAAGTTCTCGAGGATGATGGCGATGTACATGTTGATAACGATCATGTAGCTGATGATGATGAAGGAGGTGAAGTAGGTGATGGCGAGGAGGGGGCTGCCGCAGTTGCCGTTGGTGTGGCCATGGTCACCTAGCTCGCATTCGGGTGGTTGGATCATCAACGATTCCAGAACGTCGTTCCAGCCAGCTGAAGTCATGAGACTGGAAAGTAGAAATTGATACATTAAGGGAGAGGTAGGGCATAGCGAATCTTCGCTCGAATTGAACCGCCCGGCCGGGGAAGGACCTCCACCCTATAGAATACCGCAGTCAAATGACCTCTGAGTCGTGTTTCTGCCAGTGAGTAGGGTTTCCGGAGCTCGTGGGGTTGGGCCGGCATGGCGGTGGCAACTGACAGGTAACTGACCAGTTACTTGCCCGTTGTCACAGCGACTTGGGCTTCTCTTTCGCTTTCCATCAGGCGTAGGGAAGCCATTATGTCGAGCCACTATAAAAAATTAAAAAAATAGTAGAAATCCAACGAGTGGTGAAAGGCTTCCTAATCACGGCGGAACT
Organism: Conogethes punctiferalis; assembly: GCA_031163375.1. Lineage (NCBI taxonomy): Eukaryota > Metazoa > Arthropoda > Insecta > Lepidoptera > Crambidae > Conogethes > Conogethes punctiferalis. The sequence continues at coordinate 4,845,096 of CM062094.1, forward strand.
TAGATTGCGTTTCCACAGAAATGGGGTTGCGAAATAGCGCCTGCTAACAATTAAGTCGACCAATGATAATATTTTATTGAAGTAGAGCGGAGTTGAGCTGTGTGATTTGAGCAAAGTAATTGGTAAATTTTTGTCAATAAAGCGTAGCCCCAATGTGATATAGAAGCAATAGCGTACCTATACAAAATGTCGATACGTTTGAATTGCCCTTTTTCTATGCTTAAGGAAATGAATGCACGAACTTGTTTATCAGAAGACCTAATTGGGGAAACATGAAATCCATAATATCTGAAAGAAATGACCCTGTCCCGCCGAATGAGTCAGAAAATGAAAGCCACGTACAAAATAATCTACATGAATAAAAAACCTAGTTTATGCTCATCGTTTGGTGTTATTTCTAGAACAACAGTTGTAACACATCGCTCGGTAATACAGTGCGTTGTATGTTTCGTTCCGTAAAATTAAACGAATATTTATGACGTATCATGAATGCTGCAGGGATATAAACATTTAAAGATTTATTGGTGCAACAGACAATGGTCATTATTCAAAACGGGACAGATGCGAACATTCGTACACTGTCGACTGGATATTTTGAATCAATGTTTGAATATGTAAGTTGTGCAGTTTTTGTTTCTTCTTTTGGGGCATTTATACATATAACCGGAATTATTCCAGATCACACTGTAGTGTTGAATCTTCCAGTCTGCTCTATTATGCACGAGAGCTGGAAATATTTCCCAGATGCCAATAGGATGCCTACTGCAAAATTGGTTAAAAAACGTAAAGCAAGTAAAAAGTTTGTAAACTTCTACCTTTGCTGCACTACTAAACAGCAGAATTTGTCAAATAATGGGTTGTGAAAAAAAAAAAGACAAACTACAAGAAGTTAATATTATAATATTTTTCTCGTTGGCGCTTCGGAATTATTCAGTTTCATTCGTCCCGCCCCTTTATACCATCGGACGATCAAGGGTACGGCGAATAGGCACCAGTTTATGGTGTAAGGTCCAAAGACACCAACAGCAAGATTCGCCTCTACTTTCATAGTGCGAACGGCCAAACAATGAACCTCTTTGCCGGCTCCTTGTTTCCAGAGACTATTAAAAGTTTGCCGATATTATTCAAGGCGAGAGTGAACCGGTTTTTGTTGGATAAGCCCGCTCCATCGTAGACTGCGATATTGCTTCTTAATCAGGTGGATTGTAGTACAGCCATCCATTTTTACGAAAAAAAGTGTAAAATCTGCCCTAGAATGTACAAAATAAAAAACTAACCGAAAAAGTAGCTGCATGCTCCTCCCGAAGGTCTGAAAGTTGACGATGTCGTCGAGCGCGCCCTGCTCCTTGACGTGGCCGAACACGGACATGCCGATGATGGCGTAGATGAAGGTGATGAGAGCCAGCAGCGCGCCGATGTTGAACAGCGCCGGGAGCGACACCACCAGCGCAAACAGCAGCTTCCTAATGCCTTTCGCGGCCTGGAATCAGAAGCAAATGGGTTTTTGAATAAACAAGTGAGCAGACTCACTGGCATTGCGAAGAGATGTCGCATCCATGTGCGTTCTCTACCGCATCTATCACGGGGAAAGATCTGAAGAATTGTTTGGTTTACTGCCTGGAGCTGAGTTTCTTCACCGCATCACACGTAACCGATTGAAATTCCATCCCAATCATCTCGATGGTTGGCGATCCTTTCTGTCCTCCTCCACTGTACACTTTATGAGGAACTTGCCTCGCGCATAAGTTTTGTGGAACCAACCAATTCCACATTCTGTGCTCAGCCTCAGACTAACTCAAAATTGATAGTAAGTGCAACGATAAAATAGTGAGATGTGGGTTTAGTTTCTGATCCCATAGTCACAAAATATCGGAGAAGAATTTTAATTCGGTTGCTATTATACCTACCTACTTAAAATAAAATAGAGTCATCTAATCCCAAACTAAGCCGAAACTTATTCAATGGGTACTAGACAACTGGTTAACTTACTTACTACGATATTTCCTCAATTCCACCTGCCCTGTTTGATACAGAATCAGATATGTCTCTGTTATCAAACTTTTACTGGCAAATATTTCCTTGTGGACAAAAAGTACAGCCATAAAATTCTACAACTATTTCCTCCTCCCATAATATGCATATAGTTCTTTATACGGGAAGTTAGGAAGCATCTTAAAGGCCGGTCATAGGAACTTGAGCTCTTTTTCACTTGCGAAGGAAAGGGGGGAGCTTCTATAAATTAAATCATATACTCACTTTAATCAGTCTTAAAATTCTCCCTATTCGAAATACTCGGACCACCCGAAGCAGAGTCGGCGATATGGGCAAATCAATCATGATATCTTCCATGAGGATGCCCAGGATTGAGGCTAGCACCAGCAAGAAGTCGAACACGTTCCATGGCACCGTGAAGTAGTGATACCGGAGACCTACGATTTTTACTATTGCCTCTGTAAATAACAAGAACAGGAGTGGTTAGAACTAGAATAAAAAATAGTACCAAAGAAGTGTGTTCCTGAGTACAAATTTTGGTAAAGGTCATCAACGCAGAATGAACAAGACAAATAATTAATGTATGTACTGAACGCTACAATGACATGGTAAAAGTGGTAGCAAAAATTGAAATACTTCTACGAGTATGCCTCATTTTGATAAGCATAAAAGAATATGACGACTTCAGTGGCGGAATGGCTAGCGTTATCACCAATAGTGCAGCAATCCCCTTGGGGTTGCCGACGGTTGAGACGATTTAAGGAATAATAGACTTTTCTAAATTTTCTCATAACGGGTGTTCTAGAAGATACCTCAATCATCAACTGGTGCTCAGAACAAGGGAAAACTACTTGTTACACTTATGTGTGGTACAATTCTTACCTAAACCGAATACTGTCGTGAAGAAAGCATTGCTCACTTCGAGTATAAAGAAAACGGAATGCGGCTGGTCGTAGTGCTCAATACCCATCGTGAGCATGTTCAGGAAAATCAAGACGAAGATAGCAATCTCGAATCGGCGCGAATTCGACAAGTCATAGAACATAGCGAGGAATTGATTCCGTGGTCTCTTTATGACTTTTTGGGGCTTTTTTCTGCCTAGTTTCTTCATTGCTGTGTAGTAGTGCTTTTGGCTTTCGGTAAGAAACATTTCTAATACTCCTCCTTCGTACTGAAACATTCATAAAGCTTTTAAACTCTTAACAAAGAACGTGAATTTTACTCTACGAATACATTAATAGTGCAAAGCTTTAGAATTTGATCGATAGATCTATCAATCGCTGTCGTATATTCTTTTAGAGAAATATATCAAGTGTACAATGTACTTATTCTAAAGGGGTTATAAATGCATTATGGATTGCCTCATGCATTGAGAAGCCACGCATTGTCGAGTCGTCTTCCATAGAGATTTATAACGCGGAGAGCGCAAAAATCCAAGCTTAATAGATTTGGTTTTCAATAAAAATACCATTTCTATGGATCATCATCATCATTATCAATTCCATGTACACTGGTGCATTACCTGTACACTGGTAGATACTGATCTATGCCTGTCTATGTAAGCTATAAGGCAGTGGTGTGGTAATATGTCTAGCAAAGAACAGAATTTAACAAACAAAATTCAGCTAGGATTTCAGGCATATAATTGGGGAAATATAAGCTAATATATAAAAGTATATTCAAAATAGATTACCTTTTTCTTCAACATATTAAAATTATCAATAATTACTCCTATGAACAGGTTGAGAGTGAAGAATGATCCGCAAACGATGAATATTACAAAGTAAATGTACGCGTAGAGATTTGCCTCTCTTGCTGGTTGGAGGTCCACCCCTCTGGCGTCCACTGCATCTGCCATCACCTCCATCCAACCCTCAAAGGTTGCCACTTGAAATAACGCTAGGTAAGCTATCCCTACATGATCGAACGATATTTTCGAATTCACCCAAGTGAAATTATTGTAGAAACATTCCCATTTATCGTTCACTACCTGAAAAATGTTGCGAGTCTTACAACACTGAAGTACCAGATCTGCATAATTGTTAATATTATTAAAATATCTACTTTTTTCTACTTTTATTTGATTACAGCAAAACAAAAGATCAAGCTTACTAATACAAACAACCAAGGTATGATTAAAAATAAAGTTAGCTGTACCGTCATCAGCAAAAATGTTTGCTTACTTATGTAATGCTTATGCGTTATTAACCATTTTACATAATCAGACGTAATATTAGAAATGAAAAATTGACTTTTGCTGTTGACTGTACCTATTTAACTATTGCGTTAGGTCTATCTACTCTTAAGATAATATTATAATTGTATACTTATGAAAGAATAACGTAGTTTCATCCTATAAATAAATCTTACATTAGATTAGGTAATAACAGTTATCAGGAATAATTACCTCTAAAGGGAGCAGTTCACCTTCATTATCTACACATTTGAAAAACTTGCCACCGAAGAATTGAACGCCCATTATGGAGAATATCAACCAAAACACAAGACAAACCAACAACACATTGAAGATGCTGGGTATGGCGTACATGAGTGCGTTCACTACTATCCTCATGCCTTGCCATCGGGATATCGCCCGCAATGGACGAAGCGCTCGCAGCGTTCTCAGTGACCTTAACACTTTTAGATTCTCATTCTCTTCTATTAACAAGCTAAAAACTGAAACCTGGAAGAAATTCACATATTATGTTTATTAAAAATTCGTGCACATGCCCGGACTAATTCGGATTTCACACATATAAAAACATCAAACACCGAGCCACGTAAATAAAGGAAATACCACAAATAAGTCTTCTTGTTAACATAAAACACGGAAAAACAGAAGAGTGACGGGAGATAATCGCTATTTAGTGCACACACATCTATTACGCTGTTGAGTATACTCACAAAAACTATAGTAAAGTCTAACAAAGTCCAAAAACTGGTGAAGTATCTGAAGAACCCCAACGCGATCCACTTGAGGAACATCTCGATGACGAAGATCATGCAGAACCCCAGGTTCGTCCAATACAGGATTTTCTTCAGTGGCTTGTTCTTCTCCAGATGGATATCTTCGAAGCAGAGCGTTATACTGGAGGCGAATATTAGCACCAAAACGAACCACTCGAAGGCAGGCGTGTCCACGTAGCGGAGTACGAATGTTCTGATGAGCATCCATCGCTGGCCTAATTTTGTTTGTATACACGTGTCCCAACAGGAACATCTGAAGAAATGGAATGTACTTGAATCGCAGCAGCAAATTAATACGGTCGACTTGGCAACTTCTCCTTGAATACCTGCTAGACATGGCGTTAATATACCTTCAAATTGTTCTATATAGCAAGAAGTTACACAAAAATATTCCCAATTCAAAAGTTAGGGAAATGTAATATTAAATGTTGGTAGTGGGTAGCATGTAATGGAAAGTATAAAGACGAGAGATTGAATGGTTTAGTTACTTTAACAAGTTAAGCATCCAGAGGATACAGTTCGAGTTAATCAGGAATGTTATGCAGAGATTACGGAGCCATGCCAAATGATGCAGATAGACATGATCCATGCCAAAATGATAGGTAAATCGGATGCATAAATTTGAAAACATACGTGTTATAACATTGTCGGGGGAAACAATTCTCCGGTACTTTCGGCTCCTTCTGTTTCCCAAATCCCGGAAAATTTCCCATCGCATCCATGTATTGGCCCTTGGAATTTTTCCTCCCACCTACGGTTAATTCATCTACATATGAGACTAAAGTTTGCCACGGATGTTTCATGTCTTCTTCATCGGGTTGGTTCCCGTTGTCCTTACATATAATGATTGGCGGCTCCCTCCCCTGTCTCCTGCTTATCTCTGGCGTGGTTTTGCTTGACAACTGTGCCATTTCATAATGCTCATTTTCATCTGAAAGTAAAAGTAAACATTCAGTACGCTTGTATATTATTATGCTGATGGCATGTCTATACTTTATTCACCTCTCGAGTCCGAAGGCTGCGTGTGGTATCCGGAAGACATTTGGTTCAGTAATTTTTGCGCTGCCACTTGTTCGGTCGGCGATGTGTCTTCTAAGTTTTCTTTAGAATCTTCCCTTATACTAGTAATTTTATGTTCGGTCGCCAAGTCACGCACGTCTTTTAAAGTTTCTTGACTTCCGTGGTTGAAGTTATTACCGCCTTGATAAGCGGGGGGAAACGCAAAATCCGATCCCACTGATATTGGCCTGGAAAAATTGTGCTTTAATAAATCACGCTGGCAGTTAACAAGGTGTGTTTGATTATTTTTTGGTGAATTTGTAGCTTACCTATTTAATGCTTCTTGGTAACTATGACTGTAAATGTTATCGTGTGGAAAAAGTATGGTCTCTTGTATTGAGGATGAGTACCTTTGTTCGGCCGGTATCGGCGCCTTCGCCTCTTTGACGGTGCGCTGTTGCGACATATATTCATTGACTAGCTCTTCTAATTTAGATTTTTTTTCAGTCTCTTTACTTCTCGATATAAGAAAACCTTTTTTTCTTACTATAGAACGTATTCTATCGAAACTTTTAGCTAATTTTGAATCCTCGCCTACTTCCTGAAATAAACATGCACATAATGTAACTAGTTTAATAAGCTATCGCAGTGACAATTATTATTATTATAGCATGTACAGTTGAAAATACGGACAATCATGACAGGATATCATTATGTTTTTGGACAACATTTCATGAATTTTCAAAAATATTACCATTACTTTATACCTACCTTACACCTCAAGTTATTATCAATAAAAGGCAACATTTTTTTTCAATTAGGTATGTTTTCAAAAATCGTTGACGACTTTGGAGATATAATGAAAACGTCGAATCTTCATTTTGTCCTGATAAAAAGCTATTGGAAAATCATATTTACCTCTTTCTTATTCTTAAGTTCCTCGCTGTTGAAGCTATTGAGCAGCAAGGCAAGGAAGAGGTTGAGCACCATGAAGTTGCCCATGACGAGCGCGGGCAGGAAGATGAAGAAGCAGCTCTCGGCGCCGCTGGCCTGCTCGGCGCGCATGCAGTCCCACAGCGGCTCGATCCACTCGCCGCACAGGATCCGAAATATCATCATGAACGAGTGGAAGAAGTCGTTGAAGTTCCACCTTTGAAGGTTAGTAGGGTTATTACTTATCAACATTATCATCCCAATGCTCCGGACACACGTTTCGTGTTTAATCTGTGACTAATGTGGCAAAAGATATCGTGCAACCATACATGAATATATGAATTTATTCATTACCACTTTTAATCCATAAATAAGAATAAGAAACGTTTATTATTTTTGGACATCACAACATATACAGTAAAATCACATTCACACTTAAACACAAACAAAGATAAAACATTATAACTAAAAAGACAATATTAGACCGGACACGGCCGTTGCGACGTTCAAAATAAAAGAGCCTCACTCAGCATTAGGCCGCGGGCCCCCGTAGAAGCCACGGCGCTGGTTTTCAGTGAGTTAATCAAAGGTTCACCTATAGGTACTTACAGTCAGTATTTGTTTATTACTTACTTACATAACATACCCTAACAGTGATAAAACTGGGCCAGTGAGAGATTTAATCTTTTGATGGTCAGTCGTCAGTATATTATACTATTATAACGAACACTTGTTAATCTTGTTGGTTGTCCTAATAAATAAATAAATAAATAAATAAACACTGAGCTACTATGTCAAAGTGTCTTAAAAGTTAGATGAACAAGTTACACCAATTTAGATAAGAAAGTCGTTAAAATTAAAGGGTATACGAGTTGTTCGGAGTTTACAAACTAAAATGTTTGCAAAGTTCAGGAGCGCTCAGATGAAAATATGGACATTTATCTGCCAGAATCGCTTTATGTCTCTTTACATTAGCTTTTACACTGTTCTTTTGAGAATTCGAGACGTGTTTGTGAATATTGTGGTATTTTGTACGTCTACTTGAAGCACTTATTCTTTTAAAACTGTAAACCAAAAATTTATTTATTAAAATGTTGTGGACTTTTCAGGGCAAAAACTGAAAGTATCATTACGACTTTAAATCTACTTTACCTACTATGGGTAATTGGGTGGGTATACTAAAACTCCCATTAGGTACATCTCGAACATTTGATTTCACTAATTGCAAAACAACAATGTACACGATGTTTTAAAGGGGACGGTACTTAATTTTATTTTATCTGTTTGCCTAATATTAGAATGTCTTGTGTACGGCAGTTCAGGAGTTGTAGCTCGTATAACTTGTTACACCTATTGTATCATGTTAGCTAAGGGTGTTAATCCAATAAGTTCTATCTATTTCATTACATCATGAAAAAACATCAGCTTTTTTTATTAGCATTCAAAATGTGACTAAAATTTACATAGCACCTTATTTACTGTTATTTTCTGAACAAATTTAGATAGAACTTACAGATTGAAGAGGGCCAATTTAAGGATCACTCTAGGAGGAGCCTTTCCACAGTAACTTTTTCCTACTCTAATTCTGCAGACTCCGTTCCCTATCCAAAATAGACATTTTTCAAAGCGCACCGTTGCAGCGCTGTTACGTCACAAGTCGTTGCGTTTTACGCCCCAATAATATTGCACCCAGCGTTGCTTGGAGTCTAATGAAAAACAAACGTAGTTTGCTTTCAAGCAGAAAGTTGGAAGGGGACTTTGAGGGTGCCTTTTTTGTAATGAACTAGTAATGGGATGGCAGAGATTTCGGGCGAATACTCGACTTTAGTATAGATTGAACTAAACTTTGAGAAAAACAATATAGGTCACGAATAACACTTATGAACTTGTATAAGGGCTTGTAGCAATACTGTTATTGAAAAATGCCAATAGTTAAAATGAAAATAAAAAAGAATAAGCAGTCGAAATAGAACAACACATCGCAAAACTATTGGTTATAAGTTGGAATAAACACATGCCCGTATCTCAACGTAGAATTCATAAGTGACTTGGCATGAGTTACGTAGATATCGTGATAGGGGATGCGAATGTTATGTTGGCTTCCCCTCAATGGATGACGTTGTTGAACAAACTTATAGATAACACGATAAATTAGTTAGATAACATTACCTGGGCACTGGATCAGGCTCAAACTTGTCCGGCGTGTACGACTTCGAGAACAGCTGCATACCGATCACGGCGAATATGTATATAACTATCACTAGCACGAACGTCAAGTTACCGAGAGCACCGATTGTCGATATTATAATACTCAACAACACTTTCATTGTAGTCCATGACTGAGCTAATTTTAACACTCGTAACTAAAACAAGTAAGTTTATTTTAGATTAAATCACAAAGAGTGGTTCTATCCGAAATATAAAATATTTGGGGATGATTTTTCAATCGTCGCGTTAAAGTTTGATAGACTGAAAAAGGTAATACGACTGAATACAAAAGTCATGACTTATTCAGTAAGAAATAATACTGTATCTTTTATCAGACCTTAAAGTTTATCTAGGCATTGAAAAATCAGACCTTAATTAAATCCAATAATACTAAATAATACGTTAATCATTATGTCATAGAAAACGTCAGTAAAAGCAGTAATAAAATAATGAATATTAAAATAAATACAAATGCAAATAAATTGAGATCTATTTCCTCACTGCAGCTAACTAAGAATTTTCCACTGATGACTGAAAATGTCAGACCAGTATCTAGTCCATTAATCAGTGCACCCAACAATCCATTTGATAGATTCATGAAAACATCACGTTTGTATTATAACAGTTACTGAAAAACATATAATTTACTTACCAAACGAAGGCCCCGTAACACAGATAGGCCATCCACGAGCTCAAATATTAGATCTAAAAGGCTGGCAGACACTATAATCAAATCGAATATGTTCCACCCACACGCAAAGAAGTCTTTGCTCATTGCCATCACTTTCATCATACATTCTAATGTAAATATAGATGTGAACACCTGAAATATACCTTCATTGTTATTCAATTCTCTAGTTACTAATAAAAAATAAACATATGTCTGCTAAATTACCTTATTTCCTATATCTAATGCTTGTCTAACGTTCTCACTCATTCCATGATGCTCTAAGGCAAGAAAAAGTGTATTGAGAATTATACAAGTTGTTATAAACAACTCGAACAACGGATCTTTCACTATTCCATATAAACAGTTTTGGAACTGCAACCAGCCTTCATAGTCTATGCAGCACGCAACGCAGCATTCACAGTTCCGATCCACAAGCTCATCTGCGATCAAATCGAACAGTTAATTAACCAGGGCCTCCAAATAACAACAAAACAATTACATCGAATACGGAAGAGACAAAGTACCAAAGTAACAGATCGGTTCCAAAAGAGCAAAAGCATAGTTAAGCATATACAAATTCTTCCAATGCAAAGCTCATGTTTGCAATATTAACTGTAATTATCAAAAATAAATTACCAAACATTATTCATGCAATTAAAAGCGGAAAATAGGAGGCAAGATAGTACGCAGGAAAATGCACGGTATTGAAATTTTTGATTATGCCAATGATACAATTTTGAAACGCTCATGTGAGGTGCATTTTGCTAGTAGTAATCCGAATTGTAAATTTAGTGTTCCCATTGACTGAATCGCATAAAAGTTTTATAAGTGTTATCAAGTGAGTTTTATAAATGTGTGTTTGAATTGTAGGGTATTTTAATAGACTTGAATGCGATTCTTTATAATGCGACGTGACGACAGCGAGAAACCAATCGCATTGTCACCCTGCAGTCTTCCTGTGGGGAACAGGGGTGGACTGGGGGGTAGAAGCGTTGGCGTCTGTGTTTTACTAACCTGTGAAGTAAGTGCAATTTTGCTCGTAATTGCCCATATGAGTTTTGTGCGTGGCTGCCAATAAACTGAGCTCATTAATTTTCGTCGTCTCCGCTTGCGGGAGTGCGGGCGCGCGCTTGTATGGCCAGTCCGCCCCTGACGATATTAATGAGGGTAGAAGCGAGATTGCAACAGTGTTGTATCAAAATGCCCAGTGAGGTGTCACCTCGCTGAGAAGTGAAGCTACTAGTGAATGTTACCAGCCATCAGAATCTATAATTACTTTCCATGAACACATGGACGGATTAGTACAATATTGGAATGATAAATCTAATGGATGTGAAGAGTAATGATAGATTCTTTGACAATAGCATTACAATTGTTTTTTTTTTGCAAAATGTAGTTGCTGTATCTACAAGATCTTGGCAGCTTTTAGAATCATTACAAAAATGTAAAGAAAAATATTTTAAAATGAACATGATACTTAACATGAACCAAACGGGGCTTCACGTACTGGTAAATTGAAAAAATCGCAAGGAGTCAGTGCACGATTTATTATAAAATATGAAATAAGTATTCGAAAGCTGAGGTATATAGAGATTTAAATTTGTTCGTAACAAGAGCGGACTGACAGGCCTACTGTGAATGTTTCTCTTTGTCAGTACGTTAGCCTCCTCAATTTGTAGGTCCGTGGTAAATACTATGTAACATGAAAGCTGCACAAGATAAAAAGTGATCCGTTTGGCTTTACTGCTTCTGAGTTCTGTTTATAAAAAACAGGAAAGCCAATAATGCACAGCTATTTGAGGATTAGGTAAGAATTATAGAGAACCCTTACATAATGCTTCAGAAATCCAAAGTAAATATCATCTGTTTGCAAATGCGAATTGAAACAGAGTGAATAAATTAGATTTTTAGAAGAAGAGGAAGGAACTACATCGTAATTTGGAAATGTATTCCGCAGAGGTTATAAATGTACACGGTATCTAAATTTAGAAAAGTAGAAAACTGCAAAGAATGCAAGCACGGAAAATTGACAACAGATTGAATCCTAAAAGTTGATTCAGTTTTTCATTAAATTTTAAGAAATAGAAGGTACCATGCAAGAATATAACGTAATAGCCAATGTTGGAGAAATATTTTAAAGTCTAATCTACAATATTTGAAAACTGAAGATTCCAAATGTGTTTTGTCCAATGCACTGATGGTGTGTTGGTCGTACCTATTGTCAGGCCTCGTGTTGGCAAAAGCGATCATTCTTTGGTAGTGGTAGCTTCGGTTTACCAGTGTTCGTTGTTTCGTGCTTTTTAGTGTTGAAGCCGTGCCAATCAAAGGAATTGTTTTTGAATAATACCACCAATGAGAGGAGAGTTTGAATGAAATAGATCAAGTGATGAGCAAGTTGAATCAGAAAGGGGTTTTGGTATGGTAACTTGGTGATATTATGTCATTCTTATGGGTTCTGAAGCAGTGCACGGTTATATTGAGTGTAATTTTACCTAGCACCACGATCTGGTTCAGGTAGTCCGGGTTTAGTGGATACTTCTCCTGAATGCTGCCCTTCTCCATAGTCTTCGGTTTCTCCGCTCGCTTCTCTGGTTTTTTTGATGGATTCTTTTGCTTTGGCTCTTGTGTTTGTCTTTCCTGTGATTACCGTATTTTGTTATAATTAGACGGATTATAAACATAGCATAAGTTACTCAAGCAGCATAATATACATATTTTCTTTGTCGATTCCGAAAGTTTATTATGGAACATGATGAAAACATGAAGACGACCTATTACTCTGTTTACATGTTGCTTTTGCTACATCATATGATAATCATAGGATCATCATGCAAATTCATTAAAAAAAACATTATTTCAGATTAATGCAGTTCATTAGTTAATATCTTAATATTTAATGCTTACGAAGCTATCACACTTTCTTCTTTTAAATAATATGTGTTTCCATAAAGGTACAAATCATTTGTTATGTATTAGTATTACCTAAATGGATGCACCATTACTGTACTGTAGCAATGTTAATTGGCAGAATTATCCAAAACTGCATGTAAAATATGGGTGCGATTCCACAGAAGCGGAGTTAACAAGAGTAACAAAAGAAAAATTTATCGATGGTACTGTTCCACTGAAGTGAAGCGAAGTAATTTGAGCTAGCTGTGGAAACGCACCCTCAAGTTTTGACTGCATTCGTTGTCTTTACCTTCTGTATATGCGGCATCGGCATAGGCATCTGCATTGGCATTGGCATCGGCATAGGAGTGGGAGGGTGCTCCAGCGGCGGCGCCGACGGCACCGGCATCAGGTGCACCCTCCTGGGGTGCGGGTGGGAGTGAGGGTGCGGCGCCTGGTCGTCCGACGTGTGCTCCCCGTCGTCATGGTCATCGACCACGCCAGAGTCGTCGAGGGACGACTCCCGGTTGTTGCTGTGGTCACTGAGCTGGCGACCAGCTGCGCTGAGGGCGCCGCGACCTGTTGTAAAGCTTTTGTTAGTCAAGTCCAGATTTCCTAGATGGTCTAGTGGTTGATCTGAATTCAATGCATTTTTTTTTATAAAAAGAGCGTTCAGGATGACCTCACTCCGGTTGTGAGATCCAAATGTTAGGCCGACAGGCATAATAGGACAAATCCACAGCGCCTGTCGCCCTCACCCTGAAGACCCACTGAGATAATGATGCTCCGCCTAAAGAACCCAGGATCATAAGAGGAAGGAAACACATGTTTGAAGTACGTATCGATTTTCACTTTTCTCGATTTCACACAATCGATTCACTTTAATCGAAGTGTTCAAGCAGGTCGACCTCACTATGAAGCTAAAACTGACAGACGTATAATGCGATCCATTAAATTGGCGTAACTTTAAGACCCGATGGGTTCCAGGGTTCGAATCCTAGGTTATTCAAGGCAAACCCAGTAGCAGATACGAAATCAGGAAGTTGCTGGTGATGCACCTTCGACCATCAGAAAGGTTGAGTTAAGTTTTGGGCCTGATCTCTCTCGGACCTAATCCATGTGTCCTCTCTTCGGATTCTGAGAGTGAAAAAACATTGCTAGAGACAAGGACCATACACTGTCTCAGCCAATATTCGGTCAGGTAAGCTTATTGCACTTTTAAGGGCGTTTTTGCTTGCTGCTTTTCATTACATTATGTAAATTACCTACTTAGGAACGTTCTAGTTATCACAAAGGTTGCTACGAGTACATAACAGCAATTATGCAGCACTTCAGTTAAACACAAGCCAGCAAAGACCAAACGACTCGTTCCCTTTCGAATAGTTCAGAGACCTTACGATAGAAACGCCGACATCCGACACACGGAAGGCTTACATTTAGCGCTCTTTCACGTTGCGACTTTTTGCCGAGGTACAAAGTCGATTCACTTCGGTACAGCGTCGTTACTGTCGAAAAATTTTGTATCGCTGGCTATTTACTTCAATAAGCCTATATCCGCTTGGATTCGGAAACTTTCACATACGTTCATTTCAAATCAAAGACAATCATTCTGTTCAAATAAGATATTAAGTGTAGTACCTACAACTAATGTCAACTTTGAATGATATTAGTGTGCTACAACTAATGGTCAAATTTGAATGATGTCGACAAATCTCGTAGTACGACTAATGTCAAATTTAATGTCATTAGTGTGGTACAACTATTGTCAAATTTGAATGACATTAGTGTAGTACAAGTAATGTCAAATTTGAATGACGTTTATTCGAAAATATGGAATACAAATGCATACCGTATTGTGTACCTAAACATCTCTGAGTTGACACAATCGTAAAGTTGTCGAACGCTCTATTATATCGTTGCAAAAATTCGTAGCGTGTAAAGGCATTTAGACCTATCATTAAGCCAGGCACAGCAGCGGAATGCGTGCCACGAGATGCGTTACCTAAGGCATTGTCTGGATGCAGCGTGTGGGGCGGGGGCGGAGGTGGGGGCGCTGGGGGCGGCGGGGGCGACGCGCTCGGGGTCACTGACCGCGACCTGGACCGGGATCGCGCTCTGAAAAAAAAAGACATTCGTAAATATTCGCAATTATTAATAACGCATGACTGTCGTAAAAATGTGAAACGGTCTGCTCGGTAGCTATCGTTTTGTGATTGGCTTTTATGTTGATTCACTGCGTGATTTGTGGTTTGTTAACTGAATTTTACATGCGACGAATTTTATTCATTGGTCTTAATGACGCCACTTGAGTATTCTTTATAACGACGATACATACATAGACATAGGCCTATCTCAATGACAATTCAAGATTTCATCCTTATCATCTTGATAGATGGAAGTCTTCCACAGTGCGTTTAGCGCGCAATTTTCTGCCTCGTGCAGCTGTTCTTTGGAATCAGCTACCGGCAGCAATTTTCCCGAATGGATACGACCAAGGGACCTTCAAGAAGAGAGTCTACAGATTTCTCAAGGGCCGGCAACGCACCTGTGACTCCCCTGGTGTTGCGGTGTCTATGGGCTGAAGTGATCACTTACCATCAGGTGACTTTCAGGACCGTTTGCCCCCTCTGTCATAAAAAATGTAATTTCGGGGTGATTTGTCTTAGTCAGCACGCTTGGCAGTCGAGTTGGTGACCGCAGTAGGTTTTATCTGTACCCAGATAAACGCTGCTGCACGTTTCCTGATATTCCCTTAGTCGTCTTCTACGACACTTCCGGGATGAGAAATGGTGGTCCTGTCCTAAATCCGAAAACCTCACGGACAAAGCTACAATAGATTTCATCATCATCAGCCTATCGCAGTCCACTGCTGGACATAAGCCTCTTCAGTTGTTCGTCACTATAGGCAAACACCTGGAGGATTTACCTACCCTGGGCAGGCGGGTTGCCGATCGTAGAGCGTAGCTTCTAGCACCGGTGACGCTGCTACCGACGGGTCACCGGAGCTCGGCCTGTGGTTCCTAGCTACGCCTTAAATCGTGATGGTTATACTGCCACCAGTCGCTGTTATAATATCAATATCGCCACCAGTTGCCACAGCCTCGTTTGTTGTTCAGTAAGATGCACCACGGGCAGACGAAAAGATGATGGCTCGCTCTTTTACATCCCACAATACTACAATAGATTTACATAACTTCAAAGTAGAGAAAATAGGTACCTATTTACTTGTTTTTAACTTAAACTCGCCCAAGAAGCCCCCGTCACTGGTGCTTTTATTACGTTCATATCTCTGTGTCTTGCGTCGCGGCATTCCGCGTCGGACGCTGGGTCAACATTCCACTTGTGGTGCCTGTGCTAAATATTCCCCTCACATACATTCTGAGTGACATTTTTAAATGTGAACCTTAAATTTGTAAAGTCAGTTTGTACCTTAAAGTTGTACAAACTGACCAATGAATACATCTGAATGTTTGCCTGTTTTGTTTAGAGTTTTAAAAGTAGTTGTTGTAGTTTAAAAAAGCTCCTGAAAGCATGTCTTGATCTTTACATATTGCAGCATAGTGGCAGGTAAAAGACCAGACAAATATATAATTGTGAAATAAACTTTGACTGATTTTGAAACGTCTCCGGAGTCACTTTAAATGCCAATGCCAGGGGCTAAACCATACCAGCGGTTAAGAAGAAAGAATATTTATCAAGGGACTCTTATGGGACACACGGGAAAAGATTGGTGGCGTTTCGTGTTCTTTATCCGTCACGGTACGGATTTGATATTCATAATTGTTGTTTATAAACTACGATGCCTGTAAGACGCGATATAATGTAACATCTGTGTGTAACATATAGGCCTCTTTTCCGCCGGGCGTCACAAAGGCTTTGCAAATGTTTCACAGTGCATCATTATCACCACACATCTTAAAGTAGGAATTGCTCTGCCCTCTGTGTAGGACAAGTATTCAAGTGTGGTCTGTAAGATAGCTCTGGATATAAAGTACCAATGGTTTCTAAAATGTGACTGAAGATAGTCCGGGAGACTTTATCAGAAGGGAGATATGAACCACTTTTCAAAAAAAAAAAAATATTAAATAACCCAAGACATGCCACACTGGTCCACTCAGCGCCATCTAGCCCCAAACTAAGCCGGAGCTTGTACTATGGGTACTAGACAACTGATAAACTTATTTAGATACATTTTTTTTTGTAAATAAATACATATTATTATACATAGAAAACACCTAGACCAATACAAACAGACATGTTCATGCACACAAATGTTTGTACTGTGTGGGGATCGAACCCACGACCCTTGGCTCAGAATGCAGTGGTCACTACCAATTGAGCCATCGAGCCAGTCTTCTTAATCAACTTTAATTTTGCGTTGCGTTTTTGAGTTGCGTATAACGGCCCGTTCCAACTAACTCATTACACTATCCCCACCTCCTTCATTAGCGATAGCAAATTTTGGATTCATCTTAACAATGTTGACCTAATTTCGCGCAAACTGTTAACACGTCGGTACATTTGCATGATAATGGTGTTTGCTGGGGCGGTTTAGCATAGCCGTGGCGTCGTTAGCATTCCGCCCCGGCATGTCGCAACATGTTATGGCCGGCGGACGTGGTGGGTAAAAGGGCAGTGTATGTCAATGGTGTTATCTTAAAGAGATCTTGTGATTTATGCAGTCAAGAATACGTAAATCGATTTGACCTTAAACTTGAACACCAACAAATATCAGACAACATCAAATACATTGCTCCGATCCCAAAGTCAGAAGCTTAAGCACTTGTGTTATGGGTATCAGAACAAAGAAGGTACCACAAATATATAATTAAATACAAATATAAACACCAAGACACGGGACAAACAGAAATGTTCATGACACGAATGTTCGTCCCGGGTGGGGATCGGACCAACGACCCTTGGTTCAGAAGGCAGGAGTCACTGCCAATTGAGCCACCGAGCCAGTCAATGGAGAGGTAATCGTAAATGCAGCAAGGATGTAGTACATACCGACAAAAATGTTTTGTCACCTTGCCCCTCAAACAAAATGTCACTAACGTTGATTTTTGACACTATTTTTTTATACCACTATAAGGTGGCACCAAGCCTACGGCCTGCCTGATTTTAAGCGGTTACCGCAGCCTATGGACGCCTACAACACCAGGGGTATCACACGCGCCTTTTTTTTTTTTTTAGAGGGGAATGCATTACGCACCGTCATGCCACGTCCGAGGGGAGGTGACATGGTGTGTGGGACTCACACCTCCCGAAATGGGAGGGTATACCCACTAAACCCCCCTGTGTCACCAGTGGGCAGCAAGTTGCAGGGACACGGGCAACGCCGAAGCATACTGCCGCATCCCTGCATGCCCTGGCCAGCCGTAGATGACAAGCGGCTGGCACTCCTGGTCCGGGGAGGGCAAATACCCCTACCTGGCTTCCGGGGAGCAATAGGGTGCTCCCCAGGCGGACCTC
The DNA here is from genome assembly GCA_031163375.1 of Conogethes punctiferalis. Lineage (NCBI taxonomy): Eukaryota > Metazoa > Arthropoda > Insecta > Lepidoptera > Crambidae > Conogethes > Conogethes punctiferalis. The sequence goes on from CM062094.1 coordinate 4,863,229, forward strand.
GTGCAACGGTGTGGCTGCACCCACCACACCGTTACGCCCCTATGAGTGGATCGTGCCCCCCGCACTCACCACTCGGGGCACGAAGGAGAGGCTCAGAGGGCATACGATGCGTATCACACGCGCCTTGCCCAACCCTAACCACCGGCTGTCGATGCAGCACTCACCTCTGGAAACCCTACTCACCGGTAGCAACACGACCCGAAGGTTACTTAGCTGCGGTATTCTATAGGGTGGAGGTACTTTCTTGGGCATACAGCTTAATTCGAGCGAAGATTCGCTATGCCCTACCTACATTCAAATTTGCTTTACGCTTACGACAATGTCACCCAGAATGTCTTTACGGTGGCAATGACTACGAGTAGTAGCGTTTTTTAAAATACTTTGTCTCATGACAACCGATTGACAAATCGGTTCGAGTCTGGGTATTCAAAATTGACGTGGAATCAAATTCTGAGCCCGATATCCACTTTAAGGAACACTTTTACACAAAATTACATCTAAAGGGGTCTGAAACGCGAAAGACACTGAAACGAGAAGTAAATTAGAAGCACGAGATAAAATGCTGAGTCAACTATGCACTTTGCCCCGTCTTGTATCCTTTGTACTTTCCCTTGCCTTTGTCTAGCTAATGTCTCGGCTCTGATATAAGTATAACGAGGAAATGTGTTCCGCAGGAATGTCTTAAGCAATGGATGCGAATTTTTATTTATATAGGAAAATTAAATATGGTATATTTCAAGATGGCCACTTTAGTGTAAGGTATTCGCAGGTGACGCCTGATAATGGTAAAGCTAGGTGTTTCACTAAATACCTGTATATTATATACCTGCCTAAAAGTAAATTTGATACTGTACAGGACTGGCGTCTTCTGGTAAAGACTAGTCTACCCGTGAGCAAGCCGCTGTGATATTACAAAATATCGATGAAATTACAAATATGACATTATTATGTTCTGTAATCTCTGATGAAAATTGGTTGCTTATGTCATTATTTAGTTGATAGAACAATTAAAAAATAAATATCAGACAACAACACATGTCTACATTGCTCCGACCCCATAGTCAGTCAGTAGGTTAAGGACTTGTGTTATTAAGCACAAATATTTCCTTTGCTAAACATAATATAAACTTGCCAATTGTTTATTACGTAGTAATGTAACGTAGACGCTAAGTTAAGATTAGAAAGTCCTATGAGACTGATATTTTCAATGTGAAAAAAGTGTCCTTAATAAATTAAAAAAATATATATATATATTTCCTTACATATAAACATCCAGCACACGGAACAAGCACAAAATGTTCGTTGCACAAATGTATCATAATTATCCAGTGTTAAAAGGTTAATATCTTCTTGGTTACGCATTCCAGTTCCGGTAACCTTGTAATGGGGTCAAATACGTCTCATAATTGGTTTGGCTCTGTTCTGAACAATTTATTTATTGAAACAAATATGATTACCAAGCTGACCGGTAGATAGGCAAGTCATGCTTCGTTAGGTAAACTCGAGTGGTAGGTGTGCTTGTATTCTCGCCTTCACTACACGCTTCGGTAAATGGAACGTTTTTCACAATTTTGTTTGGGGAATTGCTGGCTATAACCTACTTTTCCTACTTTTTTGACCGACTTCGAATATGAGGTGGTTGCCAATTTGTCGGAATCGTTTTGTGGACGGCCCGCGATGCTCAATTTAGAAAAGCGCCTAGGTATTCAATGTGTTCAATTGCACTGAATACTTAGCCCATAAGTATTTTAATTTGGCTGACTTGGCTCGGTGGCTCAGTTGGTAGGTAGTGCCCCCTGCCCTCTTCCAAGGGTCTTCTGAACAAAGGGAACCTGGTTCGATACCCATTCGGGACAAACACTTGTGTTTGTTCCGTGTCTTTCTATTTATTTGTGGTACCTTCCTCTTTTACTTGTGGTGGTTGTTTATATAGCCATAACACAATTCAAGCCCAAGCTACTTACTTTGGGATTGGGGCAAAGTAGGGGAGACCGGGGCTGGAAGTGACAGGGGTAGGTAGTTACAGTGGCAATGGTCGCGAAACAGAGAACGCAATACTGACGTTAGAAAGGGACAAATACTCCCGCCGCCGTCGGCTAGCACACCGCGAGAGCCAGTGGCGCCAGCGTTTTTGTGAGAGAAGCCCGCGCGTGCCGCCATTAAAATCGCAGGTTAGTAAAATTTTACACTTTTCGTAATATTGGTTTGCAACCTATGTTCCATAAAGACAAAGATGTCCATGTAGTGATATTTACGCCCTAATGCTTTCGTTTAACAATGAATGTACGTTTATACAGCTATGTTTATTGGCGTTTTCACTGCATAACCTTAAAAGGTTCGATTTGGCGTTGGGGCTAAAAGTTACATTTGCGCGGGGCAGGTTGTGATTTGTCACTACCTGCCCCGTAGTGCTTGTTACCGACTGAAATAATTTGTGCCTTATTGTTTTGGTCTTTTTTTGTAGGATGAGGACGTATATAAGAAAAACAGAGCGGGGAAAAATATCTAAAGATATTTATGAACAAGCAGCAGCTATTTTGGAGGAGGACAAAACTAAAAAAGTTCGTGGCATCGCAAAGGACTTCGGATTATGTCATATGTCGCTAACAAGATACTTAAGGAAAAGAAAAGAAGCAAAAGAGAAGGGGACACCGATGGAATCTCTCACAGTCGGGTACCAGAAGAATAGGCAAGTTTTTAAAGACGAACAAGAAGTCGTTTTGGTGAGTTACTTAATTAAATGCAGCCAAATTTATTACGGATTGACGCCGAAGGATGTCAGGCAGCTGGCATTTGCTTGTGCACTTAAGCACAACATTGTAATGCCGCAATCGTGGCTTGACAAAAAAGAAGCAGGGTCTGATTGGCTAGCAGCATTTCTTAAACGCAACCAGTCGTTATCTATAAGAACACCAGAGGCTACTAGCTTGAGCAGAGCCACGTCATTTAATAAAACGAATGTTGAAAATTTCTTTTCTAAATTGGCTGACGTGTTGGATAGATACAAATTTCCTTCGTCACGCATCTGGAATGTAGACGAAACAGGTGTGACAACAGTACTGAAACCTAGAAAAATTTTAGCTCCAAAGGGATCTAAACAAGTGGGTTCCATTACATCAGCAGAGAGAGGGACTCTTGTAACTCTTTGCGTAGCAGTAAATGCAGTGGGGAACTCGGTGCCATGTATGTTTATCTTCCCACGAATTAAATACAGGGACTATTTTGTTCGCGATGGTCCTCCAGGCTGCATTGGCGCCGGAAACTCAAGTGGCTGGATGACTGGGCTGGAATTCAAAATATTTATAAAACATTTCATAGATAATGTGAAACCATCTCCATCCGACCCAGTTCTCTTATTATTGGACAATCATTCTTCACACTTGGACATTGAGGTCATCGAAACAGCTAAAGAAAACAATGTGGTATTGCTGTCCTTCCCACCACATTGTTCACATAAGCTCCAGCCTCTGGATGTGGGGATCTACGGACCATTCAAAAATTACTGTGCCAGTCAACAAGATGGTTGGCTTAGAAACAATCCAGGCAAGACAATGACTATACACGACATTCCATCAATAGTGAAAAATGCTTTACCCTTGGCATTAAATCCAACGAACATCATCAACGGATTTAAAAAGACTGGTATTGCACCATTCAATAAAGATATTTTTCAAGATGAAGACTTCTTGTCTGCTTTTGTTACTGACAGACCAATAGACGAAACAATTAACTCTAACGTCGAAAATGTCGCTGTTACAGCACAGAACACGGAGGCTGAAACTTCAACTCCATCTCCTCCTCATTCTCCCATAGAGAGTACCATGGCAGAACCCGAAAGCTTATTTTTTACTAACCCAGTTGCTGGTTGTAGCAAAGATATTATGCCCAATGAAAATAATTTTTCTCCCGAGATTATTCGGCCTTATCAAAAAGCCGCTGCGAGAACAACCAAAATAACACGAAAAACTCGCAAGTCAGCAATTTTAACAGATACGCCTGAAAAAAATGCTTTGGCACTGGCACAGAGTAACAAGAAGGAAAATAAATCCAAAAAAGGAAAGTCAGCCAAAGGAGGAAAGTCTACAGGAAAGAAGACTAAACAGGAAAATACACATAAGAGAAGGAAAACAAGTAATGAAAATAAAAGTCTTGATGTAAAGAGGAAAGTATTACATGACACTGACGAAGAAAGTGAAGTAGAAAATGGTTATTTTTGTCTGATATGTTGTGATCCTTTTGATCCGAAGCAATCTGGTGAGGAATGGGTAGAGTGTAGAGCTTGTAAGAATTGGTCACATGTTAAGTGTGTTAGAGGAAATATTACACATTACATATGTTTGAATTGCGAGAGTGACGATTCAGACTACAGTGACTGAACTGCTTGGTTTTCCTTATGTTTTTTTTTAAAGTGTAGTTTATTTTCAATTTTAAAATGCCTATTGTTCACACAAAGGTTTTGTTTAATAGAAAGGTTTATTATCTTATAGGTAAGAAATTATCTATAAGTATTTTGTTTTTACGAATAAGAAGAAAGTTTTTAATTTTATGTCATTTCAAATTATTATGTTTTTGTTGTAATGAGGCAAAACACTGCTTTATAGACATTATGTTATGTTATTTAAATTAAGAAAAGTAACTGATTGTGATAATTGTTCCTAATAAAAACTCTTATAATACGTTTGTTTTTTATTGTAACAATTTGCCCCGTGTAGTGTAACAACCAGCCCCAAGCACGGGGTTGAAAGTTACACAGCTTTTTTTTCAGAATTCATACATTTATGTTATTACTATTAGTCTGCACCATAAAATTTATTTTAAATAATATTCCTGAACAGTTACTTAATCAAACGAACCTATACTCAGGTACAACACTCAAACCAATAAATAAATATGACAGTTTGTAATAAAAATGTCACAACCAGCCCCGGTCTCCCCTATGTGATGTTTTCTGTAATTTATTATTTGTTAATTAATTTATTATACTATCGCGACACATCATCTTACCTGGAAAAAACAATTAATAACTGTGCAGTGCATACGGTTGAGCTTTTTCGTCTAAATGCTAGGTAGGTATATCTATTTTACTAACTACTCAGTTACCGTGTCTGCATGTGGGCAATTTGCACAATGACCACGAATTTGTGGTTTGGTTGATTAAACCCGGTATTCAGTTAATTATACCCTTGAGAGCGCATGATCTCTGACCGAGCACACTGCACTATCTTACCGTTTTATGGAACCAATTTACCGTTGTGTGCACTGTTTCTAATCTATGAATCAAATTCTAGGGGGTGGGGGGGATGGGGGGTGAAAAAATTTTACCACTTTGGAAGAGTCTCTTGCGCAAAATATTCAGTTTAGAAAAAAATGACGTTAGAAACCTCAACATCATTTTAAAACACCTGTCTATTGATACCCCACACGTATAGGTTTGATGAAAAAAAAAATTTGAGTTTCAGTTCTATGTATGAGGAACCCCAAAAATTTTGGATTTTTTCTGATTTTATCTTAAAATCTTAATGTGGTTTACATAATACATCTACGTACCAAATTTCAATAATGTAGCTTTTATAGTTTCGGAATAAACTGGCTGACATACGGACGGACAGACAGACAGACATGACGAATCTATAAGGGTCCCGTTTTTGCCATTTGGCTACGAAATCCTAAAAAGGGTAATATTTTTGGCCGGGCTGGGAAACATTAGATATAAAAACATTCAGGACAATATTATTAAAACATAGTTGTTTCATGTCGGTGGCAACAAGTTGTCCCGTCCCACACAATGGTCCGGAAATAGGAAAAGCATGTATTATATTGTCGGCGGAAATAGTTAGCGCTTAGCGTGTTTCGAATACAATCTGTGCCGCACAATGGAATGAATGGAACAATCTTGGGAATGCTTGTGTAATGAACGCGAGGATTTCTCGAAATAATATTTTTGTCATCATTCTTCTTTATCTTTTTAAGTGAGATGAAATGGGACGAGCGGGAGAAATATTCCCGCGTTCATGAAGGTGTGTCACAGAAGTATTTTTTCATCCCTTCTAAATAAATAAATAAATAACCCAAGACATGCCACGCTGGGCCACACAGCGCCACCTAGCCCCAAACTAAGCCGAAGCTTGTACCATGGGTACTAGGCAACTGATAAACTTACTTAGATACATTTTTTTTTGTAAATAAATACATATTATACATAGAAAACACCCAGACCAATACAAACAGACATGTTCATGAACACAAATGTTTGTACTGTGCGGGAATCGAACCCACGACCCTTGGCTCAGAGGGCAGAGGTCACTACCAAATGAGCCACCGAGCCTGTCAAATAAAAGGTAGCCTATGTCCTTTCTCAGGGTCTAAAGATTGTCTGTGCCAAATTTCATCAAAATTGGTTGAGAGGTTTAAGCGGGAAAGCGTAACAGACAGACAGTGTTACTTTTGCATTTATAATATTAGTAAGGATTACGAATCTAGTACATTCAAGTCCTAAGTATAAAGACTTAGACCTTGATTACTGCGTTAATGGTGATGTATCTTGTGAAATCAATAGATATACTTTTGAGTAGCTGTCAAAACATGATTATTTCATATATGGAAGATGAATAGAATAGAATAGAAAAACGTTTATTAGAGTCACATACAGGTTACATGAGCAATGGGATAAAACAATTTTCATCGTGACACTAAACGGTGTCCACTCAGCATGAGCCGAGGCATCCTGGTGAGATACCTCGACGCTGGTCTTCCGTAGACACCAAGAGGTCGGCTGGGCACAGCGACACATGAACGTAACATATAACTTAAAACTAAAATTAAAAAGGCAATTAAATTATTTAATTTAACAAAGATAACTTAACTAGGTCACTAAATGGAGCGGTGATTTGCATTTTGTATTCTTTATCCGCTACTACACATCTAACTGTTCTTGTATAGAAAACACCTAAGACCTACCTAGTGATATTTATAGAATCAAGAAGTGCATTAATCGACTTTTACCTACGACACCCTCTGGAAGATGGGACGATGATTTGTGTTCATCATCCTTCACCGCACATCTAACTATTCTTGTATGCAAAACCACCTACACACCTAGTGATATAGGAACTTTCAATACATAGAGACAGTTGTATGCACCATCATATCGGTTGAACAATGGCTCGCAGTAAGGCGGGCGGGCATTGTAGGCGGAAACAGTTAGAGTATGGCTCCCAGGGTATTACAATCCGTACGGTACAATGGATGAGAACATTCAATTCTCGCTGGCCGTTAGTTAGTCGCACTTTTTCCAACTCGAGACCTCTATATCTAACTGTAGAATTGCGGTTTTGTGTTGAAGGGAAACGAGATTTTATGGACCGCCCACCTGGTCTATTGTGGTTTGCGCTCGGAAAAATATCGACTATCAAAATAATGTTTCAGTTTTGATAACGATGTAGTGGAGAAAGTTGTGGTGTAATAATATCTAGTAATAGGACAGTGAAGGCTAGTAAAAATAAAGTAAGTAAGTACCTTTTTTGTCACCTTTTTTACCTGGTTTATTTAGATTAAGAAATAAATTATGTAATACAAAAAATATATTTTATGGTTATTTATAGTTTATAGCATGGTGTAATTATGCCAGGTAATACCCAGGGTAATTATTTATTAATCTGTGACCCAGGCCAGCATGGAGTTGCCAACTGACAAGTGATTGATTTGGTTACTTGTCCTATGCCTTTGAGGGATTCAAGAGGAAGGTTTATGTGTAAGTATAATATGCATATACTAGAGTATTGCATCCGTGCGAAGCCGGGGCCCCGGGGCGCTAGTTTTAAATCATATTATACTGGAGCGACCAAAACCGTCTTGTTTTCGTTAACATCTCTAAATCGTTTCAAAATATTTAAGAAATTAATTTATAGTTATACATATTATATTCGTAGACCCGAAAAATGTTCTAAGACTCTCAAGATTTGTCACTCTTCTGACACCCGAAAGAAATAAATAGTAACAAAATATCCTACAACAGAACAAAGATATGCTTGAAGTTCTGAGACACTTAACCGTCATAAAGCGATCCAATCTCTTGACATCAATTTTATTAAGGAAATCTAATTTCGCGATAGCTTGAGAGGGAAATAGGACGCTGTTAATATCGTGTATGGGATAGGGCCGGTAATAAAATATTCCGAGTCGCTTTTGAGATGGAGTAATGTTCGATTGAGTTTTGTCATTGAGTGTACTTGAGCCTTGTATCTTCGTAAAGTGATGAAAATGTTGTAGGTAGTAAAAACAGCCAAGTATGAAAATAAGGTGCTTGACCAAAATGGCGATCAACTGGAGTGGCCTATGTCTACCAGTGGACTGCGATAGGCTTACGATGCCTACTTGTTAACAAAACCGTCTTAACATTGGAAATATCTTAATGTTATGATGAGGATAAAAAATAAATAAAATAACGTAAATCATCATCATCAACCTGCCAGAAAAAGTACACTTCTGGACATATCAGACTTTATCAGACAACATCACATACATTGCTCCGATCCCAAAGTAAGTAGCTTAAGCACTTGTGTTATGGGTATCAGAGCAAAGAAGATACCACAAATAAATACTTAAATACAAATATAAACACCCAGACACGGAATAAACACAAGTGTTCATCACACGAATGTTTGTCCCGGGTGGGAGTCAAACCCACGACTCTTGGTTCAGAAGGCAGGGGTTACCAATTGAGCCACCGAGCCCTCCTTCAATGATAATTATCATTTGGAAGGATTTGCCTTAGTCACCACGCTTGGCAGGAGGGTTGGTGACCGCCAGAGTAGCCAGATCTAAATGTTGACTTTTCGGGAGGTGTACAATCAAAATCCGGGAGAAGTATGACAGTACTTGGGAAAAAATCGGGAGATGTTCTTTTTGCCTAAGAATGATGATTTTGCTCCATTTAAGTCAGATTTATACAATACGGAGGTAAAAAAAATCGGGAGTTTTGGACGGAATCCGGGACATCGGGAGATATTAACCATAATCGGGAGAACTCCCGGGAAATCGGGAGATCTGGCAACTCTGGCTGACCGCAGTAGGTTTTATTCGTACCCAGGTAAATCCGTTTCCTGATACTCCCTCAGTCGTCTCCTACGCTACGACACCCACGCGATTAGATGGGATAGTCCTATTCTGAATCCGGAAGCCACACGATCAGTACACGTTTCGTACAAAGGATTTCACCGATATGATGGTTGTTTATATACGATGTTATTAACATGCCTGCTTAACACTGATTGAGTAATCATAAAGTCGAATCATGCCCGGAATGTGAATGAGATCACGGCCGGAGCCATATCCGATAATCCCGCTCAGCAATCAAAATATTTAGTATTCTGAATGTTTTTACCAAATGTAAATGTAATATGGTAATATTCATGATAAGTGGGTAGAGTAGAATAAAATAGAAAATATCTTTATTAAATAACATGTTTGTATAGTTGGCCCATTCTTTTTTTGATCTATTCAGTGTGACTAGCTTAGATGGTCGGAAATCGTAGTATTATTTGCAAGTACTTACTCAATTACATAAACAGGCATGTTTGCGGACAGACGGATTTGCCGTTATAATGCGAAAGCGGTGTGCATCCGCAATGGCCCGCCTACGCGGCAGCTCCAATGGGATCCTGAGGGTGTTTGTGGATCGGTGGGACTCACCACTCCTTCAAAGATGGGTGTTGTTCCACACAGAATTTTAAAAATAAAAAATAAATAGTTTAATTTGTATCTACTAACACTATTTATAAGAAATTTGTTACTAACATTGCTTTGATTGTTAATTTGATTTACTAACACTATTTGTAAGGAAAATTGTTACTAACATTATTATGGGTTTCTGCCTGAAATAAATGTATTGAATTGAATTAAGTAAACTGCTTAGAAAATCTGTATTTTCTAAGATAGATAGCGACAATTTGCTTTAATAAAATCCATTCATTCTAACAACCACGTCACATGAAACAGCTCGTTCAATCCGCTGAAACATGAGATTACAAACTGAATGATGTAAACAAACGACCTACTTCTGTGGTCCAACAAAGAATACTTGAGGCATTGTGGCGACAGGAAAGTTGATGATTGAGGTCCATTCAAGCTAAGCGGAATGTGAAAGATAAAATGTGGAGTCCGAAGAGTTAGGGTTGAAGGAAAGTTGAAACTTCTGGACAATCCGTGTTTATGTATAGTCGTGAAGCTAAAGGTCACTGACTAACCACTGAATTCGGAAAAGTTCTTGAAGTTGAAATTCACTACAACATTAGGGTGCTTTTCCACAAGAGATGGTATGCCGCGTAGCTATGGTCAGTTTAATAGCCACCAATTATATTAATTGGTCCATAGAGCATAGAACTGGTGGAAACAGATTCAACTAAGCTATGATTTTATATGGATGGATGAATGCATGCTATGTATTAAGGTTATCAATACGTAAGCTCATATATTGCTAATAAATTAAAATTTTCTACTTATACCATAAACTGTCTGTAGCATTATGTATATGTCACCAGAAAATATCAAGACTCGTAAATTAAACAATTTCCTACGTAGGTGATCAACTCTCGGAAAATAATGAACGTCAGTTGAAATGTATTATTTTATAGAGCGTTACAGATGTTATATGTAAAATTGTATGGATTATGTAAGTGGACATTTAAAAATAAAATATTTTGCCGGATTGTTATCAATTGTATTTAAATGTAATGATAAAAGAAGTAAATGGTTAATAAGATCTGTGTCCTGATTAGCAATTCAGAATGTAATACACCAAGCCTTTGCTGCTAAGCCACATTTAAGTATTAATTTACTTTCACGGTCATAAACTGTCAAACTCAAAGGGAGGCTCATAAAAACACACAAAGATATTAAATTCGTTCTGCATATTTTATGTGCGCTATAAATAATAATACGTGCCAACCCTAATCCCTAACATGGTTGCCCCATTACGATATATCATCATTTATAATTTCAGTCACAAATACGTGTACTAATGAAACTTTTCGTCCACATTATATTGAACGGAAATGTTTCCAATTTCACTCTTAAGCTGATCGTATTAAAGCGGTAATTCGCATAATTTTAATTAATTCAATTCAATTCAAAATCATTTATTGCTTGTAGGCCTATAAAGTTTCCCTTTGTATTTTAATTAAGACTTTTAAAATGGCTTCGGAACTAGAGCGTGTTTTAATAAATTTTTAATTAAAACGAACTGCCGTCATCGTCAATGTTTTGATGGATTTCAGTCCTGAATGTGACCCGTTTGCAGAAAATATTTCTCGCAATCCTAGGAGAGCTTGAACTTTGTACAAATGTTATGTCAAAAAACGCGTAGAGTCAAATTTCATTAATTGTTCCTTTATTGTAGATGGCTTTAACCATATATTTTTTTAGAAGTACGACATTATAATAGCAATATCCAAATCGTAAGAAGGAAAAGTAATAAGCGCTGCACAAAGTTAAAAAGTATAGGCTATTGGCGTAGGTAAACATGGTGTAGCAAGCTTTTTAGGAGATAATGAGGAATCAAGGTTTTATTTCTGCTTCTACAATCTTCAGTCAGAAGCTTAGCTTTACACAAAATCCACATATCGCAAATCTATTCCAGTCGGTATCGATATAAATGTATGTGCTACGGAGAATATTCTCCATCGAATATCGGTTTCAATGATTCCGAGCTCTCGATAGTCGCTCGGGCAGCAATAACCAACCCTTGTATGTGGCATGCCACCGTCACCCGCAAATACTACTCCGAATATCGCACTAATCGGTTTACCGACGACAGACAGCTTGCCGACGAATTTACGACACTTAGGGGGTGTTTTGACAGAAGCGGGACTGCGAGGAATTAAGCTGTGATTAAAACTTTTAACCTATGATAATAACTTTTAGCTACGGTTTCCATCCTATCGTGATATACCGCCACCGGAATGTTGCCAGAGCCGCGTTTGTTATTCGGCAGGATGCACTACGGGCAAGTGAAGTTGGCTTGGAGCAAATACATGATACCACAGGCCTATTACAGGCAGGATGCAGGTGAAGGTGGCTTGGAGCGAAAAGGGGATACCACAGGACTATGACGGGCAGCAGCTGCAGCGTCATTGGAGCGAGGAGCTACGCCCTGCGATCGCCAACCCGCGTGCCGAGCGAGGCGATTATGGGTGATTATGGGTGGTAAAGCCTCTAGATGTTTGACCAAGTGGCCAACAACTGGAGAGGCCTATGTCCAGCAGTGGGCTACGATAGGCTGATGATGATCATAAGGATCAATAACATTTAAACATTCGCGTTACATCATAAGACATGAAAGTTCAGGATGTCATGGTGAGAACTAAATTCTGGCTAAATTCCGAACATTACATGTCTTATTAACCAATGATATTGCTCATGTTATGTCAGCTTCGCCCCACTTCAGTGGAACAATATTGTAGCGACTTGCTTGTCTTAATAATACTGCGTTAAATTAGAATTTGATACATTTTTCGGTAAAGATAAATCATGGCATCTAAATGAAACAATTAAGAAAATAGTATCTAGTCAAAGAAGATACGATAGATTTGGGGATGTTCTCTTTTATGTGCAGAGATTACGTTTAAGGCTAGTAGCCTTATGTATCTGGCAGAAATCGGATACATTTTGTCATGTCAGTATTTCCCCAGAATGTTCAATGGAGAAATTCGCTTTTACCACAGCAATAAGTTCGAGTCTGTACCGAATATCGGTTGCATCTGTGATTCGAGGCTCCCGACAGTCGTCGCCCGAGGCAATACACTCCAGATGTTAGTGTCAGTCGAGAACACTATTCAGGAAATCGAAATATCGGTCCACAATTCGTATATGGCTTCTAATATTTGTAACGTGATGTGATTCCTTCCCGGCCGGTTTCGGCCACGGCGATCGCATCACTCGGACTATGCCGATCATGTGCATGCCTTTGCTATTTTTGACTAGCATGCGCTAGTCAGGGTAGTCACGCTAGTTAGGGAGCTAGGGTGGAGGTTCTTCTAGACAGAAGTGCTAGGTGACTAATTCAAATCAAGGCAAGGGGGAGGCCTATCTCCAGCAGTGGACATTTGCAGGCTGATAATGCTCATGCAGAGTTTTTCAGGCGGCGGGCCTTATCAAACAGTTCCACTTTTTTTTTCTACAAATGTGAGTACTTAAAAATTCAAATAGACACTCTAGTCTAGCTCTCAGTGCTCAGTAGCTATCTTAAGCGGATTCGTCGGCGTCGGAGACAAGCAAACAGAATCAGAGCGCGACATGCAGCCGTGCACTCGCCGTATAACTAAGTTCCTTTTAGCAGGGTTGGCAACACCTATCTTGTAGTTTTTGAATGTTGGCAATATTGTGGGCACCTGTCTGTCTGTTAATTAAATATTTTTGCTGAGTTTGAATACAGGTATTCATACAGTAAGTACACAGTTGTATTCTTTTAAGGTTCCGAACCCAAAATAGCTAGATAGTTGAAATTTGCAAGAAATATTTATTTCTATTGCTGCTATAACAACAAATACTAATAATAAAATAAATATTTAAGGGGACACCATACAATAATCGAAAATCCTACTGGGGTTACCAACTTTCCTGCCCAATGTCGCGATTAAGACAAATCCTCCCCAAATAACAATAATTGTCATAAGGCGAGGCCTATGTCCCCTTTCGTCGCAAAATGTCATTATCGCAAAAAGTCCCATGGTCGCAAAATGTCCCTTTCGCAAAATGTCCCTGAAAAACGTCACTTTCGCAAATTGTCCCTCTCGCAAAACGAACCTTTCGCAAAATATCAGTTGTTAAGCAATTGCCGATTATAGGCTGATATGATGATGACAAATCTTCGTCCGCTAATATAGCTCAAGCATAAGAAGTAAACAAGTCGACGCCCTAAGTCAAGGTCATCTCTAGTTAATAAATGAAGGTAAAGGTGGCTTGGTAACTGGCAAGGAGCCAGATACACGGGGAATGCTATTATATCGCCACATCTTCATTATGATCTGCTTACTAATAAGGTTTATTTAGCAGCAAAAGACAAACTACCTCGATATCCAATATAGGGCCTACAATAGGCTATTATGGCTAAAAATTGTAATAAGTCCGTCTTTTAGCTTTTTCAAAAATAACGTATTTTTTTATTTGTGAATAAGACTTAAAATTACAAAGTTATAGCCCCTTGAAATTACGCGTGACGTCACTCGGTGAGGCATTTTTACGGGAGCGAGTGACGTCAAAGACTACCACTCCTTACTTTTGATGCCTTGTATCTTTGTTATTGTTTATTTGAATGAAAAAAGGAAAATTAAGTGTCTTTTATTTTTGAATAAGCTAAAAGACTTTTTAGCCATAATAGCCTATTTGTTAAATCGGGGAGTCACAAAGTGTACACCGCGGTACCAAAGATGCCATGGATAGTACCAACTACTGCCGCGAACCATATCTACCTTAACTAATAACCCCCAGCTAAATGTAGCTGATTATTATCATACCTATCATTTGGTAATAAAAATAAAAGTATGAGAACACCTGAGTTAAACCTTTAACTTGAAATAACTTACAATGAATAAAAACTAACTAATAACTTCCATAGAAGCTGTACCGAATACTAGAATCTAACAACTGATGCTGATACACTTCAGAGAAAATAACACTGTATCTGTTTTTTTTTTGTAAGATATGGCACTTTTCATTTCGTTAAATTGTTAACAAAAAAATACCTTTAAGTAGTGTAGGAAAAGTGTACTTTTTTTTTGATAGGGAGTGACGGGGTATGTGGGACTCACGCCGCCCTCTGAGGCGGGAGGACGGCACCCTGCCTCAAGATAAGAGAGGCGGGGAATACCTACTCAAAACGCCGGCCTTCGTCATGCGCCTATAGGGACGGTGCCAAGAGACCTTGACTTTACCTATACTACCTTGACAAGTGTAACAACCCTACAAAAGCACGGATAAAGCACCGAGTTAAGCCGTCCGACTAGAAAATCTTAATGAAACGCCACCGGCTCTTATTCCACTTGCTCGCTAAATAAATAAAGGCAGTGTAGATTATACTTATTATAACCATTCGGATGGCACTTCTAGCGACAAAGCCACCCGGTTATCCGGTGACATTCGGAACTTTAGTCGAAGTTTAACATAACTATGTTTATTAACAGAGTTTTAACGTATACTGACCTGACGCCGAAATATAACCTCAATAGTCTATTGAGGCTCCGATGTATCGGCATTGTCTCGGAACTGAGGATCTATTTGGATCATAGCGCTAACGCTCACGGTAAAACCTCCTCAATAAGATGTAAGTATTATGTAGTTATGACAGTGAAAGAAGTGTTAATGAAAGTTTAAAACAGTCCAGCTTGATATTTAAGATGTTCGTAAATTGTTTCTAAAATATCAAATAGGTACATAAATCGTTGCATAAGTAACGTATTAAAAGCGCGAGATAGAACAGTTTAATACCAATGAAAATTATGGTAAAGGAAAAGGATGGGCATCAAAAACAATAGGATTGATAATATTTAAACGTATAGGCATATTTTATACCATTATGGCTGACCATTATCATACATTTTATTTAAATCTGTATAATTAAAAAACATATCAACTATGACGTCTGTTATATTTATCCGCCATTTTCTGTTACTACTATTTTATATTATTTTTTCTTCATAATTAGACCAGTGTGAATATAAGAAAGTAGGTACTTGAATCGGAACCTTATATTGTCTTCCAATGAGTCGGGCTGACAAAGAAACTACGTGCAAAATAGCGATAAAATGCAGAGCAAATTCAGAGACGTCCGACGTTAGCGACAATGGATTACTTACTGTTGAGAAACGAGTCTTTTGTGCATCGAAAGGATACTCAACAGCATTACCTTAAGTAAAGTGCTTAAGCTGAAGAAGCCATCAGGGAGGATTTTATAAGCATTAGCTATTGAAGAGAGATATTTTATTGTTGGAACAATAACTATCGAATCTACCTATACGAGTATTAACTTACGATGCATTTTTTACAATGAGTGTTTGCAAGGAGATTTAATTAATACCTGTTTATTTAAAAAAATATATCCTACCATCGTAGCGGATCGTGAAACAACCAACACTAGCTGAATAATAAATCTGTCTCTAATTTCATAGAAATTTATTTCATCATCATCATCAGCCCGTAGACGTCCACTGCTGGACATAGGCCTTCCCCAATGACCTCCACATTGACCGGTCCTGAGCGGTCTGGGTCCAAATGATTCCCGCTATATCTACCAGGTCGTCAGTCCATCTCGTAGGGGGGCGTCCCCTGCTGCGTCTTCCCTCTCGCGGTAGCCACTCGAGAACCTTTCGTACCCATCTATCGTCGGTTCTGCGAGCGATGTGGCCTGCCCACTGCCACTTCAACTTGCTTATTCTGTGAGCTATTTAATATATTTAACTATAGAAATTTATTTATTGAAGAGTTAATAGAATTATAAACAAGAAAGGTTGGGAGAAAAGTTCATGGAACATTATATAGAACACCGTTTCTTAACGTTGGGTAAACGAACCACTAGGGGTTCGCCATTCAATGGCTCTACAATTTAATGGTTCGCGAGTTTACGTAATGGTGGACAACTCTGACAACTAATAAAAACTGTTTACAAATAAATGGGAGATATGGGGGTTCGCTGTCATGTAGAAACTTTAATAGGGTACGTTTGAGAAACTGTGATACAGAAGATATATATAGATAAGTTTTAGGGGCTGTAATAAAAAGAATTACCTATGTTTCATTATCATCATCAGCCTTTATCAGTCCACTGATGGACATAGGCCTGTCCCAATGTTGGCCGTCCTATGTTTACTCGACTAGTTCTGTATCTATCTATTGAAGGCGCATAGCTCAAGTTGGCTCTTCCAATTTAAAATTTAAACGCCACTCGAAAACGAGGGCGGTTAGAATAGTTTCGGCTCTGACCGATATAAAATGTAAAGGACCGTATTCGTCCGGAAACTTAAAACTGCAAAAGATGGTAACGTTGAATTCTACCAAGGATTTAGACGATGCTGAAATATATTAGGTTATCGAGGGATCTATACAGCATAAAAACACTATTGTTCTTTGATTAAGACAACTTTAAATGCAATTTCTTAATTTTTAGCAAGATTAAGTAAACGATGGTGAACAAATAAGTAGAAATCTATCTTTATATATATATAAAAGGAGAAACTGACTGACTGACATATCAACGCACAGCCCAAACGGCTAAACGTAGGCACTTGAAATTTGGAAGGGACGTAGCTTAGGTACCGTAGGGGTGCACTAAGAAAGGAATTCCCGAAATTCCCACGGGAACGGGAATTAGCGGGAAAATCCTTTTGTATGAAAAATCTAAACCGCTTAAGTTAGACGCTTGAAATTTGGCATGCAGGTACCTTAGTAAATATAAAGTTTAGTTATGGCTGTATTTTGAGAAATTCCCACGGGAACGGGAGTTAGCGGGAAAAAACTTTTGTATGTATAAATTTAAACACGCGGACGAAGTCGCGGGCAAAAGCTAGTACTATACATATAACTCAACCGCGGCGCTTGCGTCACGGCTAATGCTGAGTGGTTACCCTTTTGGTGCATTGCCCTATTAGTGTACGTTACTATGTTAGATGTGCCTATACCTTCGTATTACATATTTGTTAAAACTGGCATGTATTATTGTTTTACACTAAATAAACGTTTTTTCTTTCTTTCTTTCGATAACAGAATAAAGGAGGAAGTGGTGTGAAGTCAACCATTGAAGTGGTATCAAAGTCTTAGTCAGCATAGTCCTAAGTGTAGTGTGTATATCATTCAATAGGTAGCTGAAATCGATAAGGAGTAGACAAAAAATATATTAAGAACCATATTAAGGCAAGCTGTAATCAGTACACCAAAGACCAGTTAAATTGAACCTTCAGAAAGTAAAACTTATGGTGAACACAATACGACGTATTTGGCAATGTACACCGTGAATATGTTACCAGAGACTAGAATAAAGTAGAGCACAAAATATTTGACCTTCAATTGTACGAAAAGAATTTGGACCACTAGGACAGCATTTAAAACTTTTATAAGCAAACTTTAAAAAATTCTCATATCCATATTTGGCCAATATCCAATGTGCATAAAAAAGAGAGACCACTCAATCCACTTATTTGCAAAGTTGAGCCATAATTTTTATTGTAATACTTATTATACCTATTACAAATTTTATATCTCGTCTATCTTAAAATGGCAAGGTTGAATCATAACTTTTTTACTGTCTGACTTTTACTGAAGAGTTTCGGACATATGATATGATATGCAACTCAGCATTTGAAGTTAAAATAAGTATGTACCTACTTATTAAAATGGTAGTGGGCGGCCCATGTTAACGGGATGGATTCTGCAAGGTGGACTACATTCATCACCAAATGACAGTCGATAGATGGATGGCGTCAGAGAGGCAGGCTAAAGAAAAGATGGCCTGGTGACTTAGACAACCATCTGTATGACTGGCAGAATATAGCTGGCAATTGGGAGCTGTGGAAAGACTGAAGGGAGGTCTTCGTTCTCCATTGGGACAACAAAGGCTAAATTAAAAACATGTATTTACGAATGTTATCTATATTCATATAACCTTCAAATAACTGTCACCTAGATCTAGAATTCCAATTAAAACGCTAGAAATTAAATTTCTAGCGTTTTAATTGGCTAGTGGCCTGTCAGTGACCTGTCAGTCACTATTTTCTTAACGCGAATGAACTATAGATACAGAAGATGTGGAATGAAAAATCTGGAATATTGTATAGTAAAATATACGCGACTTAATAACTTGTAAAATGTTCATTGAGGTCAACTTGGATTCCGATTTGGCCACTACCCAACTGTGTGAAAAATAAAATATGATTTCGATAAAACCTAGCACAAGGTAGGTAATAAAGTTTCTGAAGACATCAGTTCAGGGCTACTTAAGATTAGTCAAATTAAAAGTAAGTTTTTTATGATTAAGGATGGCAGACGAGCTGGCAGTCAGTAAATGGTAGCCGTCACTCTGTAATGCCATGAGCACATGTAAGCCGCTGCCAACCGTGAAGAAAGAATTCTCTTTAGGGCAAGAAGTCATGAGAGAGGTAGGGCATAGCGAATCTTCGCTCGAATTGAGCCGCCCGTCTGGGGAAAGACCTCCACCCTATAGAATACCGCAGTCAAATGACCTCGTGAGTCGTGTTTCTGCCGGTGAGTAGGGTTTCCGGAGCTCGTGGGGGTTGGGGTTGGGCCGGCATGGCGGTGGCAACTGACAGGTAACTGACCAGTTACTTGCCCGTTGTCACAGCGACTTGGGCTTCTCTTTCGCTTTCCATCAGGCGTAGGGAAGCCATTATGTCGAGCCACTATAAAAAAATAAAAAAAAAGTGTTCATTATATACTACAGTTCGATTTGTGTCGAATATAATTTCGGCATTTTGTAGATTTATTGGGTTTTGACTAAATTCCCAAATGAATTAACTAAGACGCAAAACTCAAACGTTAGGATCAAATGTACACATATCGCAAGTAAAACGTTAGCGCACAGCTCTCAGTCGTTCTCTGAACACCGTCTTAGCTCCGGCGAGAATTCAATAAGCTAGCTCAGACGAAGAACTTACTAAACTAGTTTCGAGTTCGATTCATTTATTTATAGCGTTTACTTTAAATCTTTCCTCTCGATTCCTCAAGGAGGAAACGTTTCATTTCAAAAGGTGGTCTTTGAACGATGCCATTCAGTGAAGTAAATTATAGCCATATTTTATTGGTTGTTGCTTTAGTGAACAAGTGGATATAACTTCAAGATTTCTTCACAAAATTTTGCAGGATCTTTTTTATATGAGCGCCATACCGTTGAGCCGCCGAGATCATAATTAGTCGAGGTTATATGGGTTACCGATCAAATTTTGGTCCAGGGTATGATGCTTACCCCATCAAATCATACCCTGCACCAAAATTTGATCGGCAACCAATATACATTATATTTATTGACATATTTAATTACCTACATATAAAAAAGTTTCATCCAATAAACATCTCGGTGAAGGTCGTTGTATGGCGGGATCGTAGACCATATGTAATTTGTAAAATAATATGTCAATGAATACTGCCAGCATCATGGAAGTATATACCTACTACGTAAACGTTTGTGATAATGGCCGTTAAATTACATTTTAAAATAGCAGTCACAAAATTTACAACAAACTCGAACACCAATTTTCGTTTTCAATTTTAATCTCATTCATAAAGTTTAAAAATGCACTAGCCTTTGTGCCATGTTTGGTGTGCTCTCATGTGTATACGTCATCAACAAATACTTCATACAAAGCGAAAGTCCTCAACTCTTATTAAAAAAGTTCGCTGCCATAGCGGGGCGCATGAGTTTACCAGAAAACCGCATTGAAACTACTGTTGCACAAATAACTATTTACTAGTAATGAGCGGAATGAGCTGCTTGTAGGTTGTGGAAATTCCTTGCATCATTAGAGTTCGAAACATGTTCGCTTATATGCGCTATTATAATATGTTTTTACTGGAACCGTTTAGAGACAATACTCGTACTATAGCTACATATGACACGCTTACTTTTTCTAATATTATTCAAGTAATTAGACTCTGGTGACTTTCATTTGGTGGAATCATTACGTAAGAATGATACTCAAAAATAACCATTTTATTTAGTTATCCTTTTTTATGGCAGATTTTAGAAGGGTATTGATTTATTTAAAAAGTAGTATCTTTAGTCTGTGATTATTTATTTATTATTAAATTAAAGACCCGCCCTCGCTTTGCTTCGGGTATTTAAGATTATTGCAACGTAACAACAAAATAGATACATATTGTCTGTACATTTTAGATAATTATAAATGTTCAGCAAAGTCGCAGTACCTCCATTGTTTTATTCTATATCAATAGTTTTCGCAGCGTGTGCAATGTAAGAAAATTTTTTCGAAATTTTAGTAACTAACTTCAAATTATTTTTAAAAAAAAAATTAAACCGACTTCAAAAAAAACACAAACGACTAAAACTAAAAAGCGATAAATAACGTAAGTAATTCTATCCTTAATACATAATTATTTAAATATTACAATTATCACTTATTTTTGAAGTCGGTGCCAGCTCTCGGTACCTAACGTAGACTGTTGTTGTATGACGCGCGCGACCGGCAAATCCACACGACAATATACATTTTTTGTTTGGCTGGCACCGACTTCAAAAATAAGTGATAATTGTAATATTTAAATAATTATGTATTAAGGATAGAATTACTTACGTTATTTATCGCTTTTTAGTTTTAGTCGTTTGTGTTTTTTTTGAAGTCGGTTTAATTTTTTTTTTAAATAATTTTATTTCACTATTTTTAGTTGCGTTGATGTGCTGTGACCTTGAGTAAAGGCTAATTAATGTCCTTAAGAGTTTTACTTAGGAATGAAAAATTTTGCTTTAAGTCAAGTGAAGACTTTGCGATCTAGAATCAAGCATATCACTTACCAAATCACCTGCCCTATTAGCCCTGCATAAGTACATACTACTACCTAGTTTAATAACGACCAATGTCAGTACTGTCCCCTAACTCCTAACCGTTAAGGAGTTCTGTGGCTTCATCATCAGCACCAGATGTTGACGCCCGGAAGCATATACCTGAGTAAAATATGATTACGTAACAAAAACACCATATGAGCATACAATTTTCGATTGTTGCCCTCAATTTCTCCAGGATCCCATCATCAGATCCTGACTTGGTGATAATGGGACCACCTCGGAAGTGTCCTCTGTCGAACTGTCGAAAAATTTTTGAAATCCATCCATAATTGACGGAAATATCGGTGAACACACATAAAAAAAAAAAAAAAAAAAAAAAAATATTATACATACAGACGAATTGAGAACCTCCTCCTTTTTTCGAAGTCGGTTAAAAAGTTAAGTACTTTCCGAGCCTATTCAATGTAAACAAACAAACAATAAAAATTATCCTGTTTCTCGCGTGTGGGTCACTAGTTACTATACGAACTGACCTCTCGGCCACAGCGGCGACGGCGGGAGCGTGGTGTATGGCGCTGCGGCCGCGCTTGCGCCGGCGCGTGCGCTTGCGCGAGTACGACGCGAGCAGCAGCCACTTGCGCGTGTCCATGCGCTCCTTGGAGTCTTTGGCTAGCGTGCGCACGGCCAGCGACGTCGGGTCGAAGCTGAATGTCGAGTCGTCACGGTGTTCGTTCAGGTCCTTTTTTCTTTCCTGGAAAGGATGAGGACTTGTTAGTTTCAAAATTAAACCCAAGACCCAAGACATGCACCGCTGAGCCACACATCGCCACCTAGCCCCAAACTAAGCCAAAGCTTGTACTATGGGCGCTAGACAACTGATAAACTTACATAGATAGGTACTTTTTTTGTAAATAAATATATATTATACATAGAAAACACCCAGACCAGTACAAACAGAAATGTTCATACACACAAATGTTTGTACTGTGCGGGGATCGAACCCATGACCCTTGGCTCAGAAGGCAGAGGTCACTACCAAATGAGCCATCGTGCTAGTCTATAGGGAGCCAGTGATAGAGACGCGGATGCTCAGGAATACCGGAAGAAGTATGGCGTGTTGCGAGGTGATCTTGTAATGAAGAGATTCGTAGAAGAGATAATGTTATGGATACCTGTAGCACGGAGGATTGGGAATTCCAGTGATCATATGAATGAAGAAGAAGTAGCCCAATGTGCTCGAATAGTCATTATTGTGTAAATTATTGTCTTTCTCCAGTATGGAATTTGATATGACAGACGATGATGTACACACGCGGCACGACATACATTTTCCCCAAAAACGTGGTCTTAGGTTGTCTGCATATCTTTTAACTGCTGTATTTCTTTAAAAAATAACAATATGATACCTAGTTGTCTTTGTCATTTGTCGATATACTTTCAATAAGTGTAGGTAGCGATTACTTAATTGATTTACACAGCGTCTATACTACGAAAATTAAATTAATTTGTATGTAGGTACAATAAAAAACCGGCCAAGTGCGAGTCGGACTCGCGCACGTAGGGTTCCGTACCACTGATTGAATGAAAAAATTAGGTAATTTGATTTATGATGTTTAAAAAAAAACTACTGTCTAGATTTCATTGAAACTAATTTGGTTAGTAGTTTATATAGTAATACACATCATATATTTTTTTCAGTTTTATAGTGCCCATATTTTAGAAGTTACGGGGGGGGACACACATTTTACCACTTTGGAAGAGTCTCTCGCGCAAACTATTCATCTGAGAAAAAAATGATGTTAGAAACCTCAACATCATTTTCAAATACCTATTCATAAATATCCCACACGTATGGGTTCGATGAAAAAAAAAAATTGAGTTTCAGTTCATGTATGGGGAACCCCAAAAATTTTGGATTTTTTTCTGATTTTGCTTTAAAATCTTAATGCGGTTAACAGAATACATCTACGTACCAAATTTTAATAATGTAGCTCTTATAGTTTCGGAATAAACTGGCTGTGACATACGGACGGACAGACGGACAGACAGACAGACAGACATGACGAATCTATAAGGGTCCTGTTTTTGCCATTTTGGCTACGGAACCCTAAAAAGGCAACCGTTCACAAAGCCGATTGAACAAACGTAGATATACATACTGGTCATTCCATTGCCTACGAAAAATATTTTTACACAAATGATTGTCGGTGAATCGTAAAATCCCGCGCAAAACTATGAAAAACTATTTTCAGTTATTTTGTGGCAGTCGATTGGAGTAAAAACCGTGCCTAAAATGCTGGCCGTTTGGTTTTCCTAGCGAATAAAATGTTCAAACCTACCGTATCGGTGATTCTGTGCGCAGAGTGATTTGGAAAATATAATCGTTTTACGTGTAGCTTGAAATCAATGCGTCGAAAAATGTGTTTGGCATTTTTAATTTGAGCGGAAAAGTTTGCTTTTTATTTAACTAGACTATATGAATACATTTTTCATCGCGTTCATTGTTGAAATAAGCCTGTATTTTATTTTCACACTCTATGTAGCTCTTTTTTTTCTTTAAACTTAAAGGAATGACGTGACAAATGTGTGGTAACGACCAGTTTGGTTCAGAGCCGCCTCTAAAACCGTAGCGGGTTTGATCCTCACACAGTACCAACATACAGTATGCATGAATATGTATGCTTGTATTGGTCTGGGTATTTGCTGTGCATAATATTATGTATTTATTTATCTACAAAAAAGAATCTAAGTTTTACTAGTACTTCGGCTTCGGCTTAGTTTGGGTCAGCTTATAGGTCGCATCTGGTAGCGCTGTGTGGTGTAACTGGGTGTAACCCAGCTTGTCAAATATTGGGTACTTTTTAATTATATACTACTAGCAGCCCGTCCCGGCTTCGCACGGGGTAGACAATTATATTGTTCAAATTTTACCAAGGATCATTACTTTTTTTCAAAATGAAATGAAGCCTATGTCAAATTGGAAGAATGTAGCATTCTATTGGTGAAAGAATTTTTTAAACGACCCAGTACTTTTTGAGCCTATTCATTACAAACATACAAAAATAAGTACAAATCTTTTCTCTTTATAATATTAGTGTAGATTTAAGCGTCTTCAAAAAAAGGAGGAGGTTTTCTTTTTTGTTGTTGTATGTTTGTGACCACATAACTCCGAGAATTGGGAATCGATTTTAAAAAATCTTTCTTTGTTCGAAAGGGTAGTATGCACTTCCTAGTTGGTCCCATTTGATTGGACGTAGGTTTTTTTTACTAAAAATGCTGTTATAACTTGCCTCTTGCGTAATCTGAGACTCCTCTTCGTAGCTGAGCGCGACGACGGCAAGCATCAGGTTGATGAGGTAGAAGGAGCCGAAGAACACCACCACCGTGAAGAAAGACACCGACATCGGCCCGCACGATGACAGCACCTGGTGAGAACAACAGTTGTTAAGTGTCGGGAGACTCCAGTTATCACCGCCGCTTTTACGCGCACAAGCAAATTTCAAAGATGAACGCCATATTTATAGGTATAAACATGTTAGTTCATCATCATCATCATCATCATCAGCCTATTGCAGTCCACTGCTGGACATAGGCCTCTCCAGTTGTTCGCCACCTAGGGAAAAACTTCTGGAGGATATACCCATAATCGCCACGCTGGGCAGGCGGGTTGGCGATCGCAGGGCGTAGCTTCTTGCTCCGATGACGCTGCTGCCCGTCATCGGCCTGTGGTATTTAGCTACGCCTTCTATCGTGATGGTTTTACCGCCACCAGTCGGTTTGCCAGAGCCTCGTTTGTTGTTCGGCAGGATGCACCACGGGCAGGTGAGGTTGGCTTGGAGCGAAAAGGTGACAGGTCGCTCCCTTACATCACATCCAACATGTTAGTTAGTTAGTTTGAATGGGCCGTTTTCCACAATTCGACGACTATGCACCTATTTTGCGAGGTAGGTATAAACATGCAGTTATAATTGATTGGTGGGCGTAGTTAAATACCACAGATGATAGACAGCAGCGTCACGGGAGCGAGAAGCTACGCCCTGCCATCGCCAACCCGCCTGCTCAGCGTGGCGATTACGGGTTGTTACTCCAGATGTTTGCCTTAAGTGGCCAACAAATGGAGAGGCCTACGTCCAGCAGTGGACTCTAATGGCCAGATGATGATGATATAATTGGTCGTTCAATTGATGGTTAGATTCAAACGTAGGAAACATCGCAATTCTAGGATTTGTTTTTCAACAAGTTTAGTTGATCGTGAACCGTGAGAGGAGAAGTCGTCTTGTCGGAGCAGCGCCCAATTGTATGAATCATTTGGGGGCGCTGCTCCATAGAGCAAGGAGCGACGTCAACGACTCCCACTCGTAAATTTTGATGCATTGTATCTTAACAATTTTTTTGTTTAAAAAAATGAAATAATATGTGTCCATCGTATGTAATTTATCTGTATGTAGCTTTTGTGTGTCCAATATTTTTTTTATAATCTATAATACGTGGTAAATATAATATAAGTGTGGAAATAACCCCATTCAAGTTTTTTTCATACGCCTTTTGCAACGGAATTTCGACATATTGCGTACCTTTAAAGTGACAGCAGCAAACTTGTCCAATTATCTACGGACCGTACGAATACGAAAGCCGACAATTAACCTACATTCCCAGCCAATGGGGGTTTAGTCAAATGGGCACCCTACCCTCGCCATTATGGCCGGCACGATTGAATCACCCTCTTGAGCCATTGAAATCAATGCCTCGTTAGATCAATCAGCGAGCGTAAATACGAGTGGTAATATACTGAAAGATTATTATTGGGGAGAGATGTCGGTTGTTTTACGAAATAGCCGAGGAATCGCTGTAGACTTTTCTTACATTGAAGTATGCCGATACTTTTGAGGAGGTTACGAAAGTTACAGATTACTAGAGAATGGTCTAATAGCTGCTAAGTAAACAAACATAGTTAATATTGTATTGCCTTCACAATCTCGTTGGCACAAGACGTATTCGCATATGACTAGACGCTCTGAGTTAATACTTAGCGACTTGGGCGTCTCTTTCGCTTTACCTACATCGTGCGACTGGAAGTCACTATGCAGTGCTACTATAAAATAAAATTTTTTGACGGTGAGGTATGGGTTACTTAGGTATTTCAGTACCTATGATGTAGGTATATCGACGTAAAAAGATAATGTTTCTATTTTTTACTAGTATTTCATTGAGATAGGACTAAATAACAGAGTGGGTCAGTTTAACATCCAACTATGTAATTGATTGGGTTTCGTTCTAGTTTGATAAAGAAAATCTCATATAGGTACACAAAACAGTATGTAAGTAACTATCACATTAAATTATAATTATACCTTATTAAGCTTTAGCCTAGATCTCAAACTGTATCGTATCTATTTGACATGCTTTGATCCTTGACAAATTAAATACCGTTTCTAGCGGTAGGCACAACTAATTTAAATTCATTCAGGGTGTTTGGATAGGTCCAGGGCGGAGTATATTTCATCTAATCGCGAGGAGTCCTACCACAACACGACCACTCGTAAGTTTTGCCACAGTATGAGAAATGGCTCCAACAATACAGTGAAATGACGTCACTAAACCACATACTCGTATATAGAATGACTACACCACCTCACCCTGTCTATGTTGCTTTTCTCTTCCCAAAGGTTGCCTGAAAGTGATCGCTCGTAGCTTAGTTGCGATTTTTCAAGTAAGCCATCATCATCATCATCATCACCAGCGTATTGCAGTCCACTGCTGGACCTAGGCCTCTCCAATCGCTCGCCACTCAGGGCAAACATCCGGAGGATATACCCATAATCGCCACGCTGGGCAGGCGAGTTGGCAATCGCAGGACGTAGCTTCTCGCTCCGGTGACGCTGCTGCCCGCCATTGGCCTGTCGTATGTAAATACGCCTTCAATTGCGATGGTTAAACCGCTACCAGTCGGTTGCCAGCGCCTCGTTTGTTGTTCGGCAGGAGAGGTTGGCTTGGAGCGAAAAGATGATAGGCCGCTCCCTTACATCCCCAGTCATATTAAATGCATTCTTTCTAATAGCTCTATAAATTCTATTTGACTCTATAAATTTTACTTCTAATAACGGTATTTGCTTTTATTTCTTTGTTAGGTTATTTATTTATTTAACTATGAAATAACAAGCAAAAGCAGACATAGTCAAATACCCTGTTGTCATACTTTGTCATTAACTTATATCGATTTCTATCGCTACAAGGTCAAATCCAGTCAAGTCTAAAATTGCTTACTGTCATTCACCTTATTGCGGTGTCGTCTACAAGCGAGCCTTCCTGAGAGAATTAATTAAAGGCCACGAGAGTAACAGCCCCTACATTATGAATACGCTCACGGTACTGGCCCAAAGTTCATTTTGCAGGGCACCGCGGTCGGCCCTTTAATCCCTAATAACGAAATTGCGCAAACCTCGGGATCATTACGTTCCTATTTCTTAATAATGTGGAAGGACGTTTTAATGATGTAGTAATTTTGTGAGAGAGTTTTTCGTAGGGGTACATATGGGTATGTTCTATTAGTTGATGATGGCTTTACTGGGGTTAAATAATTCAGCTCAATGATTTCCATTTAAAATAAATTGACATTATTTAAAAAGTTGGTACAATTACTAACACTGTCGTCTTGAAACAAGCGCAATGCCGCGGACGGACAGAATGTGGCGTCTACATCACGGAAAATACTCAAACTATTTGAATTGTGCTTGTAATAATGAAGTTCAGTTGAAGAAACTATTGAAAGTTTGCGAGGGTCCAGATATTTAATGGCAGGCATAGCCAATAATGATAGAGCACTATGTTCTACTATCTGTTAACACGCATTCATCGATGTCTGAGTAGAATATCACATATAAATAACTAGCTGTGCCCGCGACTTCGTCCGCGTGGAATAGAGTTTCATCCCCTATTTTATCCCCTTGGGGCTAGAGTTGATCAAAATCCTTTCTTAGCGGATGCCTACGTCATAACATCTACCTGCATGGCAAATTTCAGCCCAATTCGTCCAGTGGTTTGGGCTGTGGGTTGATAGATCACTATGTCAGTCAGTCAGTCAGTCACCTTTGAGTTTTATATATTTAGATTTGGCTTGTAAAGAGCCCTTGGGCCCTCACCTTCATCATTATCATTAGCCTATTGCAGTCTTTTGCTGGACATAGGCCTCTCCAGATGCCACTTTGGTCAAACATCTGGAGGCTTTGCCCATAACCGCCACGTTGGGTAGATGGGTTGGCGATAGATCTTGCTTTGATTACTTGCGAAACTCACCATATTATACACATTCTCCCAGTAGTCCAGCGTGATGAGCTGGAAGGTGGTGAGCATGGACCACAGGAAGTTGTCAAAGTTGGTGTACCCGTGGTTGGGGTTCGGCCCCGTGCACAGGCAGATGTGCGTGCTGGGGCAGTGCCGGGCACCCGTCAGGTTCCCGCAGATTATGGGCACATCTTCGTCGTCCACTATCCAGTTGGATGGGTCAGCTACCCATCTGGGAATAGAAAATGGATTATTAGCTCTCGCAAGAAGTATATCTATCGTCAGTCCGGCTATTGAACGTGTCTGAAATCATTTTCAAATTGGTCTATCCAGCAATACTTGGAGCGTTCCACCAGGAGCTTTTCAACTCCATTCTTTTAGCATAATCGCGCAAACGAGCTACCGTAGTCTGGAACATACGCGGTTCGCTGAAATACTCCTCGGCGATATCACTATTTTTGAGAGCATTCGCCGAACCAGAGAAGTTATCAATATTCGCCGTGCTTTCCACGAAACATTGTCGAAAAGTAAGTATTTCGGTACACCGAGTTTTGGTGGAGCTCTTCAAATGTCTTAGAAACTATGGGTAGCGACACCATTTTATATAACAGTCTTGCACATAAGATATCTAGATGACAGCTAAGGGTTAGGTTTAGGTATGTCTTTCTACTTATCCTCGTAGGATACCAACTTCCGTGCACAGGCTGCTTACTTCCTATGCAATCCTAGTGCGTTATTGGTATAGGCACTTTGGATTTGATGGTAAAGGATTCTTCCCAGTGTCCACTATCAAAATATTGAGCGATGTTGTGGCAGTAAGTAAAAAGTTCTCTCAACATCCAATGTCCATACTTGTGGATGCTGGGTATAATCCCCCTAAACATTTTCTACTTATGTGCCTACTCCCATCAAAGTACTTACAATGCCCATATTTCATCCGTGAAGTTCTCTCCCGGGGGTATGACCAGGTTCTTCACGCACTTGTTCCTGAGCTCCCCCATGTAGACCTGCAGCGCGAAGAGCGCGAACACCATCAGGCAGAATATCGTCAGCGTCATGACCTCGGCGAGCTGTTTGAACGAGTGCAGCAGTGCGTTGATGATGGTCTTCAACCCTGAAAGGTGATCAAATGGTTTAGAATCCCTATCTTTTAACATGACCAATACGGTCAATTCAATGCTATCAAAGATGAGAGACGGGCACAGTGGTCAGTGTCGTCGTGCATCGCAAGGAAGTTCAACAAAAGGACAAAGGTGTTCCCGAGGTGTGCCGCCCACGCACAATGCTACCGCTTTGTGGAGGGTAGCATCATGTCTCTCCAGGGGGTCAGGCCCCTTCAGACAGCGCTTTACCGGACCACCGGTCAAGTGGATATTCTACGCTAGATAGGAGTGAACCACGTACCTGTCCCGTAACCACGGATCTGGTTTATGCGTGAGGACATTTCCGAGAAAAAAAAGATCTGTTTGAGTCGAAGAGCCGGACTGTCAGTCTCAATCAATCTGTCAGTCTGAATCAACGTGTCCTGTCGTCAATGAGCCAACATGCCAGTTTGTGTCAATGGACCATCAGTCAAACTCACGGACTCAATCGAAATCAACGGTATAGTCTTAGTTAATGAGGTCGTCTTAAGTCAATGGGGCACTTTGAGTCTACGAAGTCGAGTATGAGTCTACGGACTAATCCAACAAGCCAGTTGAATCAGTCTTCAAAATCAGTCTACAGTATGCAGGTTAAGTCTGATCTATACCTAAGTACTAAGAGACAACATAATGATTGTTCTGCTCGACTACCGCGGAGATCCGTTTATAACAGCAAATGAAAATGCAAATTTCCACTATTTCATTTGAATATTTATTATGTTTTTTTAACAAAGAAATGCAATTCCTTGTCTGGGTCCATTAATATCAGCTAAGTTTTTAACTAGGAGTGGGCTTTTGAGACCAAAGGCTGTATTCAAATGAAATCCGTCTAAGGAAACCATTAAACCAGTTTCAAAGGAATGCAAAAAAGCTTTTTACTTATTTTGAATATATGTATTTGTGCCTACAACGTACATTTTAAATAACTGAAGTACTCGGAACTCCATTAATGTGATTAAAATAAGTTTTTAATTTTTGCCAGGATTTATTTTAATAGATTTCAACTTTAAAGTCTCTCTTATCTGTGATTAATAATTTATATCAATGATTATATACTCGTAGAAGATTGGCATTCAATTTATTAGTTCAATTTTCTAATTTTTTGAAAGTGTCAGTTATTATCATGGGAAACTCTGTGCATTATTGAAAATTACAAGAACATTGTTTCCTATGTGAGACATGATTGTAATTAACAATTTAATAGCCTATCAATTCTGTTAAAGCCGAGAGAAACTGTAATTTGAACGTATTTGAGGGATATTTGATTGTTTGGCGCAGTGACAAATTTAATTAGGGCTGGCATTTATGCTTGTATGATAGAACTGGGCTAGGCCTTCATGAAGTTATCAGGAGTAGACTTTTGATGCATTAACGTTAGATTAGGTTAGGTTATTTATTCCCCTCTAAAAAAAAACGGTTAGGTTATTTATAGAGATTTATGCTAGGATTTACCCGCCTGCTTGGCAACCGCTGAACACGGGGAAAATCAAGTGAATTCAGTCGTATTTCTTGATCATAAAGGCCGGCATGCTCGTGGCAACACGGTAAAGATTCAAGCAATTGCAATTCTAATATTCGCCAATTTACTGGGTATCGGCCTAATATGGCCGCGAAATAATGGATTTTAAAGTTATATTTTTGAGTTTACCTTTCACGCCGGACTTTTTTTTAAGTGATTGTGGAATCATTACTGATGAGTCTCCTGGCACATCTATCGACTGTATACAACGCCTCAAGTTGGTTTTAGCCGATCTATCCCAAAGATGCGAACAGTACCTACCTACCTACCTACACCATCCATGACCGAACTTATTATGCTTGCTAAAGAGTATTAGAGAATAAATGTAACCTATTCTATTTCCCCTTTACTGTAGAATTATAGCTCCAAACCTAGGATCCTCCTTAAGCCTATATTCACGCAAAATACGCCCTCAGACTTTGGCTTGCGGAAAATGGCCCATTCAAACTAAACCCATAGTTAATTAGATTGTATCTATATTTGAGTGAGCGTAATATGGAGACTCTTGGAATACTCGTTTGTTCAGTGGGAGTGACACTGCCTGATATAGTAGTCGTGGGTTCGTTCCCCGTTCAGTACAAACATTTGTGTGTATGAACATGTCTGTGTTCTGGGTTTGTTTGCTTTGTATAATATGTATTTAGTTACAAAAAAGGATCTAACGATGTTTATTAGTTTTCAAGTACCCATAGTACAAGCTTCGGCTTTGTTTGGGACTAGATGGCGCTGTGGATCAGCGTGGCATCTTCATCATCGTCAGCGTCTTGGGCTATAAGTTACTCGGGCCCCGCCGCCCTAGCTTCGTTTGAGATATTTCATATAAACATTTAATTGGATTACATTATTGGCGTTTTAGCAAGGATCCCTAAACTTTTATAGCAATAAATAAAGCTTGTTAGAGCGTAAAAGTGAATGCAGATTTCCCATAAAATATGGTGAAAAAGTTTATGAAATCGGCGCAGTAGTTTTCGGGTTTATTCATTACAAACATTACACACGCGTAAAAATACAAATGTTTCCTCTTTATTACCCGACTGTGCAACGCAAAGTCTTGGTAATGTGTTTATAATGTTAGTGATGATTAGGAAAGTCTACTTCCTCTTTATAATTAGTGAAGATAGTGTGAACTAATCACATTTGCTTGGAAGTAAATTGGTAGCAATCGTAACTCATTCAGCTGAAAATCATTGCTGAAGTTTTTCCCTAAGTAAAGCTGAGCTGAAACCCATTAAATATGACGTGGCTGAGCGTCAGACGACCATTCGAAAATATTCGCACGTTTCCATTCGAAATCAAATTGACACCGCCCATTTTGCAGTAAGTACATTTTTGTGTTCAAAATTTGTCTTCCGAAATGTCATTTTAATGAGGTCTTTGACAAGCGAATTCCACTGACGTGAAACCGAAGTGGAATACCACTGACGGCGAATTCGCTTGTCAAAGACCTCGAAAATATCAAATTACATTGTTTCCGGGGGATAAACGAGTTTAATTCGGAAATTAAAAAAGTTTTGTACATATTTTGCAATTATTTTCAACATTACTTATGGAAAATATGAACTAAGGCTCAGCGCATATCTGAGTCTTTATTCAGCTAGGTCTTTACGGACCCTTTTAGATGCAAGTTTAAAATATAAAAAAAGTTGTAAGATAAATTAGTTTACTACCTCAAATATGACTAACCCAAAATCTGGCGACCTGGATGCCGCTGTCAATCCCCTCGTAAGGGCTCCTACTGGGCACGAAATGGGACACAGCTGACATGCCCACCTTTTTAAAGCTCTACTATAACTAGTACAATAGTTTAATCACGCCAGTTACAATCCTTAGCTAAACTGGAGTTAACACAACCGCCGTTCGTGCCGTAGACCACATTTAACCCTTAAATGGCTACTCGAGTTTTATTTGTTGGCAGCCCTACAGGGGGCGGAGTAAGCGGTCGGTAATTCAGAACATTTGCGACTTTGGCGTCGTTTTAATGGCGTTTTTATGAAGTCGTGTTTTTGACGCGCCCCCGATAGCGGTGAACTGATGGTAATGACTGAGCTTTTCGGCCAAAGATGCCTTTCGGTTGAGCGAACATTGATTTGCAAATTGAAATTTAATGTAACTAGCGAATAATGTGATACTTAATACTACATGCGCTATTCACCAATGCTTTTGGAGAGTTTTCATGAGACGGTTTCTTTTAGTGTTGCCCAAATTCAGTCTTGGTCTTGCAGTCTTGGTCTTGTTCTTGCGTTTTTGCAAGACCAAGACCAAGAACAAGACCGCGTATTTTGAGCAAGACCAAGACCAAGACTGACCGTGCAAGACTTGAGCAAGAACAAGACCTAGCCTGCAAGACTCTTGCGTCTTGCAGCTAGGACTTAGCGCTATTTCACTGAGTAGTTAGGTGTATAGGTAGGTACGCTTAGGAATTCTATGAGACGCAAAAAACTGTATCAAAGAATATGAAAAACTGGACCTATGCGCATTACGACTAATACCATAAACATAGCGAATAAAAAAATATATATTAAAATCAAACTGAGTGCATGCATAGTTATGTTTTAACCATCGGCACTTTGATAATGCGGCATCAAAGGTTTTGTACTTACTTCTCAAAGAAATTTGCCGCTTTTCGGAAGTACATGGTTATGATACACGCGCCGGCGGCTTCTTTTGAAATCTTAAACAATCGTTGCCGCCACGCCGAAATCATAACATTTGACACTACATATTTGATTGCCGCCATAGGGCGTAGGTATACTCATGCAAAATAATTTCGAATTTTAAGAGTACCTACAGGTGTTCCAAAAAATAAGTAAGTTTCAGAGTGCTTAGAATGAAAATGAATACATTATACTAATCACGCAAGTAGTACTAAGATTAGGATAAAATGGTAAGGATAGGTAGTAGATGTCATATTAATTCATTCTAGTAAGTATATCGCGTGTAAAAAGACCCTTAACGAAGCCGTGAACTACATGTTCTCCTGGTCATGACGAACATCGTTAGTTCTAGAAAAATACCTGGGAAATGTATGGTTACCGAGATATTGACCTTCAAAGTTAAAAAAAAAATTACGTTTTTCATATTAACGCCTTTAAAACGTAATTACTAACATTTCTTCTAAAGAAACCATATCCCAATTTAGAATATTTCTCAGCAAATAAGGCCATTCAAATCACGGCCCGCAATGTACATCGCACGCGCACACACAGTCACTATCCCTTGTAGCGACAGCAGCGCACGCACACGCGGCGCGCGTCAGATGTTCGCGCGAGGTCAACGACACAAAGGGCGCGAGCGGAAAACCCAGCTGATAGCTCGACTCGACCCTGTTACCTTACCTAGGTAGGTACATTGCTTAGGGTACCTTTGACGTAGGTGTAAGTAAGTATGTGGCTACTCTTACGTGTTCGTTGAAATAAGAAGCACACAGTTCTGAAAAGAACTATTTCACTCTTTCGTGTGTTTCACTGATGGTGGCTCTGAAAAGAGCCGTGGTTACTCTTCCGTGTGTTTCAATGAAGTGGCTCCGAAAAGAACCGTTGTCACTCTACGTGTGTTCAATGAATGGTGGCTCTGAAAAGAGCCGTTTTCTACACTGCTGGACACCGAGCACTGCACGCACACCGCACAGCTGATCGACGCGCCGCGTAACAACACACGACGCCAACGAAGACGCACGCATGCGCGAGCCCAAGTAGTCGCGTCGTGTGCCTCGCAGTTCGAAGACGCGCGCATGCGCGAGCCCAAGTCGTCGCGTCATGTGCCTCGCAGTTCCTCTCGTGCGCACTGCGCGCCTCGCCGCTCGCTGCCGGAATGAGAGCAAGAGCGCGCGCGCCAATTTCATTCATCATGACTGCGCTGCGCGAAAGCCGCGACCGTCTGGCGCCATCGTGCGTGCGAGCGAGACGGATACATCCTGCATCCCTTTCCCCCTACACGTGCCACATTTAGTATTGTTACCTAATCTGTTTGTTTTCTGTATCATTTATTTACCTTCTGATCGGAGTTTTACTTCTGCCTCAAGAACCTTCAAGAAGAAATTACCAGCTACTGGAAGAGAATAGCAGACCACTCTGCTCCCCTACTGGCAACTAGGCACCCTCTGCCTACCACTTGCTAAAAGTACATAAGTCAATGGCCAATTACAACAATCATCTCATTTCCATAATTTTATCGACATACGGAATGCATTACCTACCGTAATCTCAGTTGGGGATCTTGATCTCAGATCGTGTTAGGGGCTCCTGGGGGCTTGAAAATACTGCGTTCATTGATTTATTTTCGATGGAGAAAAGATAAATACCTACCTACCTAATTGTACATGTTAGTTTGTATCATGCATGATGTCCACTCGAGATCGAATTTCCGCCAATCGGTGCTGCTAATCTCGTAGGAGACTAGCCTGTCAAGTACGCACAGTTGTAATCCGATTCGAATCATACCTATCATTCCGACCGGAGCATCGGATAGAGATCGGTCGCATGTCTTAACGTGGTTTCCGATGCACTGGGGTGTAAAACCGGCACTACCCTGGCTCCGGAGCTGCTACTAACTAATTTCTTTAATAAAAAGAAATACCTACCTATGAACAACTTTAGAAACAACCTGGAATTCGAACCCGGGACTTCTCGATTGACGGGTGACACCTGCGACCAATAAACAGACCAATGAATCGATCTTATTGGGCACATAAAGCAGGTAGCGAAAACTTGCATTTAATTTCAGTCGTGTTGCAATTCAGGTAGAATTTGCTCGTATTAACTTTTCTGCAGGATTGCATGATATTTAATTGACGATTTTCAAATTCAGTTATTTATTATTAAAAGATGGTATAATATGTAACTTTTTTTCTTCATACAAATAGCGCATTCCAAGCGCCTGAGGGAATTCTACCATTTTCCTTATTCGGATTCAAGGACGAAATTAGAGTTTCACAATCAGAAGAGCATTTCTAATAGTCAAAATGTAAGTAGGTACTTGTTGACTACCAAGTACATAAAACAGTACATAAGTAAACTCTTAGAAAAGCCAGAAATTATTAAAATGATACTTTACGTAGGGCCCTTCTTACGTACCTAATTGTTAGGTAATTGAGACGTATTGAAATTGAATTATGTTTGAAGAGACTACTTATGTTTAAAAACATGTTTAATTTTACCCCGAGTAGGTATCTACCTACGACATAATCAGTAAAACATAAAATACCTGTGAAAAAATACGATAATTTCTATTGCCGACATTGCCGTGGGTGGTGGTGTTGCCATTAGAGCATTCAAATAAATAACTTTTATTATTTAAAGTAATAATTTTATCACGACAATAAAATGTATCATTTATTTCATAATTGGGTGTAAGTTAGCTAGCTAACCAAGTTTTTACGTAAGTAGGTACATTTGCAGCGTATAAGTAAATTATGGGCGGTTATTAACCTGGTTATTGGTATCAGAACCTAATGATAAATTGTTGAATGCAACACATTAGCGATGAATAATACTAGAAAAACAACAACTCCAATCATTAGGTGGTAACTTCTGTAACCTTAAACGCTCAGACTCCATAAAATTTAGGTACCTACTTATAGCAAAAATGTTAAATGAGTGAGAATTATTACATTGCCTTAGCAACTTTCAATAACGTGTATTATTGATGCAGATTTGTTAACTAGTTTAATTTGATTTTTAGGTGAATTACTTATTAGGTATTTTAAATAAATTTTATTAATTAAAATTATTACTAGTTAAGTAACTAGGTACTGTACAGTATATCCATTTAACTAATCGCTAATCTGATTTTGTAATTTACCGCAAGCAAAACAAAATTATGTAACCTAGTTTATAAAATGGCAACATTCGGCGCGCGCGGCGACTCAAAGGATTTCTGCGCTTCCGCGGAAGTTAGGTACCTAATTTTTCAGTTCGGTTCTAAACAACATCGAATGCGTTTTGATTTCGGATAATTTCGCCTCGTTGTGTATTTTTCGTTTGTGTTGAGTTGAGTGTTATTTGTTGTGTTGTGCTGTGGTCAGTGACTAGTGTCGAAGGTGCCATTCCATGCATACAGCGCTTGCGAGTACGTTAACAAGGTGTAGGTACGGTATGGCCATACATGGAAAAGTGCTTCTGAGGCACTGCGGCTGTATTCATCGTTCGTTCCACTTGGTACCAGAACGATGGAGCTCCGCCATACATTGTGAGACCCGGCCGTGAGCAATGGCTTGGCAACCAGTAGATCGGGCGGTTTAGGCCCCATACGTAACCCGCGCGTTCGATAGACTTGACTAACTTGGATTTCATTTTGTGGGGCTTCGTCAAGGACCTTTATGAAGGTTTTCGACCGCCCACTCGCTCATGGAGGGTCGCCAGTTCGAGCCACATCTTGTCCGCTTGGAGAGACCTACACTAGAAGACAACGAGTACTAGGTAAGTACTTAGACCTCATTTAAGGAGACGCGACACTACAGTCAACACGAGCTGCGATTTATGGCGAAGTATGGAAGCATAACAAATGCCAGTGACGTCGCCTATTGCGTCATGTCGTTTGTCTTAAAACCTGTGATTTCATACATTCAAAATAAGTATTTTTATGTGTAAAATAAGTGTAAAATAAGGGTACAATAGGTAGTTTAAACTTATTATTGTAGTTCTCATAAATTTCTATCGCACGAGCGCGCGTTCGCGTAGGTATCTAGCGAAAGAGCGGAGACATGCCGCGCGCCGGCGACCGCGCCGCGCGCGAGACATAGGCACCTACGCGCTGTACATTGCGTGGTCTTGAAAACAGCTGTTTTTTTACTCATAAAAACCAAAATCATTTCCCTGTCAAAATATTTGAAAATAGTACTCAGCTATAGGAACAGAATGCGTAGTTTCAGGCTTCGTTAAGGGTTTTTAAACTAATTACTTAGGTACTATTATTGTACATTTGTACATATTTTATCATAGGAAATGTTTATTAAGAAACAGTTACTTCCATGGAAAACGACATATAGGTCAGTTGATTTTTCGAATTTCTTATCAAATCTTCAGTTATTTATTAATCTGCTTGATCTTTACTATGGCTATGTTAATTCAAGCTCACAATGTTCCAATTCTAATACGTTTTTCTAAGATTTAAAGTAAACTTTAATAAATAGTAATAGACTAATAAGTAATTGCAAGACTTGCAAGACTCTTGCTGCAAGACCAAGACCAAGACCAAGACTGGGAGCGCAAGACCAAGACCAAGACCAAGACCAGGTGTATTGGCGCAAGACCAAGACCAAGACTGGCTAAGTCTCGTCTTGTTCTTGCATTTGGGCAACACTAGTTTCTTTCTTTCAAATTATTCGATCCAAATTGTCAAAGTTTAAGAGCTAGCGAAAGAGCTCTCACAGAACTTTCCGATGCGACCTGTCAAATTTGTATGACAGTACGGTGAAAGTTTCTGCCGATCTCAAAATATAGGGTTTCCCCGTACATAGGGGTACTAGGTAGGTACTCACCAAATAATAACTATAACTAAAAAAATATGATTACTAAATTGGTTGATTGATGATTGATTCAGTAAGAAATAATATTAAATGATGTCAGGACATTATGACAGCCATCTCAACTTTTACTACATATAGTCCAGTCAAAATAGACATTCCAGTTTACATTAATTCCCAACAAGCTGGATTTTTGTGCAGGCCTTGAATACGTCATTACAAATGATATGTCAAAAGTCCCCATCGATCCCGATTGTGCGTTGTTTTTTATTCGAGGTCAAATGTCACAAATTTCCGTTTTTAGCGTATATCTCTGAAACAATGAGAGCTACCGAAAAATGGTTCAAACAAAGTCTCACGCCTTGTTTGCTGATTCTGTACTTGGACGGACATGGTGGCGGCTTCATAGAGATATCTCATCACTTGGATGTATCGCCAATCTAATGGTTGGCGCAAAGATAAACAAACAAGTAAATTCTCACCAGGCATTATGGAGACAGTCTTCAACGCCCTCAGCACTCTGAAGGTCCTCAAGCCGGCCAGGTTGCCCACCTCCATCCCGATGGTGGCATACCCCGAGGTGATCACCACGAAGTCCAGCCAATTCCACGGGTTCCGTAGGTACGTGTACTTGTTTAAGATGAACCCCTTCGCGATGCATTTGATTATCATCTCCGCCGTGTATATCGCCAGGAAAATGTACCTGGTGAAGAAGGAAATAGGGTCATGTTAGCATCTATTACATAATATAGTGTTAGAGATACAAAAAAAAAAGTATACTGAGGAGTGGCCGGACCGCTGCTGGGGTGGGTCACAAACAAACTAACGTTACTATGCGACGCGCGGACGCACAGTGCCCAAAATCCTATACGTTTTTGAGTACCTGTGCGTCCGCGCAACGCATAGTAACGTTTGTGAATACGGCCGTAAATCAATCTTACATACTCAAAGTATTGCTGAATGCACCTTCAGTTGCAGATTGCAATAATTTACACAGAAAAGACATAATATAGACATATCCGAATGAATATGACATAGAGACCTTAAAGTAGAGTCGTTACATGCTTCGGCGCTACCCGTGTCCCTGCAACTTGCTGCCCACTGGCGACACAGGGGGGTTTAGTGGGTATGCCCTCCCTTTTTGGGAGGTGTGAGTCCCACACACCATGCCGCCTCCCCCCGGAGACGGCATGAAGGTGCCTAATGCATTCCCCTCTTAAAAAAAAAAGAGTCTTTACGAGAAATGCATTCCCCCCCCCCCCCTCTTAAAAAAAAGACGTTACGAGTAAAATGTGGAACTCATTGTCGCTACATGTGTTTCCTTATTCCTTCGATATGAGATCTTTTAAACAAGGCGTCAAGAAGCAACTTGCGGTTCGGCAATGCGGTATCAATTGACAGGTGGCTGACTGGTTACCTGCCCGTAGTCGCAGCGACTTGGGCTTCTCTCTTGCTTTCCATAAGGCGTAGAGAAGCGATTATGTCGTGCTACTAATAAAAATAATTATTTCGAAATGGGTTTCCGCTTGTCTGCAATCCACCTGATGGTAAGCGATATCGCATTCTACGTCAGAGCACGCTCACAAAACAAAAACTGGTTCACTCTCGCCTTGAATAACAGAAGATTACGACTCTCAGGAAACAAGGAGCCCGGCAAAGAGTTCCATAGTTTAAAAAAAGTCGATTATCAAAAAGAAAAACATAATAAACGGGTAAGAATAGTTCAAACGATCTACTTTGTCAGAAAC
Organism: Conogethes punctiferalis; assembly: GCA_031163375.1. Lineage (NCBI taxonomy): Eukaryota > Metazoa > Arthropoda > Insecta > Lepidoptera > Crambidae > Conogethes > Conogethes punctiferalis. Next base: position 4,903,898 of record CM062094.1, read on the forward strand.
ACGAAAAGTTTAAATAAGGTTGTCAAGAAACTCGACTCGTATATCCAACTGCCAGTATATAGGTTGAAATAACAACGGGCGCGGTGAAGTAAATACTTAAATTAATTAACGTTATTTGCGTCAACATCGCCGGAGTTGCACCTTTGCAACTTGGCGCAAACTCCAATGGAGTCACAAGACACTTTATAGAGAACAAGCGCAACTGGGCCGGTGTTCTTGAAGTGTTTATTAACGAATTATATTAGAGTATGCTGTGTTTTTGACGTCTTGTCTGACTACATCGTCAACATTCCCGTATTGCAGTCCACTGCAGGACATATTCCTCTCCAGTTGTTCGCCACTTTTGTCAAACATCTGGAGACTTTACCCAGAATCGCAGGGCGTAGCTCCTCGCTCCGGTGACGCTGCAGCCCGTCGGCCTATAGCATTTAGCTACGCATTCAATTGTGATTGGTATACCGCCACCAGTCGGTTACCAGAGCTTCGTTTGTTATTCGGCAGGATGCACCACGGGCCGGTGAGGGTGGCTTGGAGCGATAAGTTGATAGGCCACTTCCTTACATCCCCAACACATGTGACATGTAACTGGCCTTGTTATAAGTATATAAACTAACACAATAATTAGCTATATTATTCCCAAAAAGGGTACATGAATCTTCAACCCTTTATTGCCTAAGCCGTCATCATAATGCACACCCACTTTCATTTTACAAAGTAATGTAAATCATGATTCAATTTACCAAAAGCAGGTACCTAACCAAAAAAGCTCTAACAAAAAGTGGGGACATAAGTGGTTTTAGCCCCGGGGGTTAATAACAGGCCGCGATGGAAGCTGCCTGTGACATGTTAGATTAATGCTCGCTCAGATAATCGCCCCTTATTAACTAATAGATACAAAATTAACCTTTCAAAGTATAGTCTGGTACAAAATATCAGCTTGCGATATTGCTGATTCATTGTTACGGACCCTCTTACGTAATTTTTATAAGAAGCACATTAAAAACGTGGAAAACATCCCTTCGCGTACCAAAAAGTTCGGCAATTCCTATCTTTGCCGCGTCGTTAAAATGTGGAACTCATTGCCAGGACATGTGTTTCCTCCCTCCTTTGATATGGGATCCTTTAAGCGGAGCGTGAAGATGCACCTTGTGGGCCGGCATGGCGGCGGCATCTGACAGGTGACCAATCGGTTGCTTGCCCGCTGTCGCAGTGATTTGGGCTTCTCTTTCGCTTTCCATCAGGCGCGGAGAAGCCATTATGCCGTGCTACTATAAAAAAAAAGCAGAATTTAGACAATTACGAACGTTGCCGGAGCGCCTTCGGCTTCTCTTTCGCTTTACCTCAGACGATGGGAGCCCACAGTGCTACTATAAAAACAATCGGCAGACTCCAGATGTTAGAAACCTCAACATCATTTTAAAATACCTATCCCTATGGATATCTATATAGGGGTATCTATATACCGCACACGTATAGGTTTGAAGAAAAAATAATTTTTGAGTTTCAGTTCTATGTATTCCCCATTGCCCCCATTTAAAATCTTAATGCGGTTTACAGAATACATCTACGCACCAAATTTCAATAATGTAGCTCTTACAGTTTCGGAATAAACTGTGACATACGGACGGGTGGACAAACAATTAGACAGACAGACATGACGAATCTATAAGGACCCCGTTTTTGCCATTTGTCTACGGAATCCTAAAAACAACATCTTCGCCGAGCAGTGGTTGTTGGCCACTAGCCAATTAAAACGCTAGAAATTATAATTTCTAGCGTTTTAATTGGCTAGTGGCCTGTCAGTGACCTGTCAGTCACTATTTTCTTAACGCGAATGAACTATAGGTATAATTTCCTTTCCTTATTTGATTAATTATGTTAAAAAATTAAACCGACAAACCACTTCATAGAGTGACTGTACATAAAACAAACAAAGTTAAGAGGCATCCCGTGTGTAAATGGCGGGTAGGCAGGGTTTAGGGGCTCCCTCTTAATGGGTGTAGGCTTGAATAATTAACGGAGTCGAAACACATCCTAATATTTTAGACAGATTCGTTAATTTAATGAGACGGTTGACGCATCGCGTTATGAATCGAGTTGCGTTTTGATCTCGCGATAATTTATATCATATGACGGATTAAAAAGGATGAAAAGTAAAAAAATCATAGGGAATTTTCATTTCGGAGAGTTATTCCTGGTTGCTTCCGGAGAACGTATCTGGGAGCCGAGGGTCCACTTTATACGGAGTCTTGTTACATCATTAATACATTATCAATAGCCTGCAAGCGTCTTTTGCTGGACATAGGCTTTTCCCAATGCTAATTCTAGCTTGTTTCTGAACCAAGGGTTGTGGGTTAGATTCCCGCACGGTACAAGCATTAAAAAAAAGGAATTCAAAAATATTTATTTAAACAAGTTAGTTTCCTACATACTTCGTTTCACATAGTGTTGTACTACTAGGACCTCCATTGTTATCAGGACAACAGAAAAATAATTAGCTGTGGCATCTACACTAGATAAATCTGAATCGTAGGTGCCCGGACGATTAACAAAAGTAGTAATGGCCTCTTTTAACTTAAGTCTATTACTCTATTACAGTTAAACAAAATTAAAATTAAAGCATTTGATTTCATGAACATGCCTGTTTGTAATGGCCTGAGTGTTTTCTATGTATAATATGTATTAATTTACAAAAAAAGTATCTAAGGAAGTTTATCAGTTGTCTAGCACCCATAGTACAAGTTCGGCTTAGTTTGGGGCTAGATGGCGATGTGTGGCCCAGCGTGGCATGCTTTGGGTTATTTATTTAATTGTCATTTGGGGGACTGGCCTCAGTCACCACGTATGCCAGGGTTGGTGACCGCAATAGGTTTTATTTGTACTCATACATTAATGCGATATATATGGCTCGGCTCGGCTTATGCTGAGTGGACACCATTTAGTGTCACCTAATGTATTTTATGTAGTTACTTTATTCATAATTTGTATGTGACTCTAATAAACGTTTTTTCTTTCTTTGTTTCTATATATCTCTATGAAAATGATGAATTTTACTTCCGTTTATATCTCTTGATCGTGATGGATTAATCAATCCTCTCAAGGTTGTCTGGAAGAGTTCGTTTAAGCCCGCGTAATTGTACAACAAATGTCTTTTATACTTACATAGTTTTAAATTAAATTGTATTGTGTTCAATAAAGTAAAATATATTAAACCCGGCTTCATCATCAGCCTATTACAGTCCACTGCTGGACATAGGCCTCTCCAGTTGTTCGCCACTTAGAGAAAACATCTGGAGGATATACCCATAATCGCCACGCTGCCTGGGCAGGCGGGTTGGCGATCGCAGGGCGTAGCTTCTTGCTCCGGTGACGCTGCTGCCCGTCACCGGTATTTAGCTACGCCTTCAATTGTGATGGTTATACCGCCACCAGTCGGTTGCCAGCGCCTCTTTTGTTATTCGGCAGGATGCACCACGGGCAGGTGAGGTTGGCTTGGAGCGAAAAGATGATAGGCCGCTCTCTTACATCCCTTAAACCCGGCTTGCGCTTGTCCAACTTGCACTTTGTCAGTTTTTTTTCAGTTATACTTCCAAACAGCTAGTGTTTTTTGAAACATACATATCACACGTATTCCGCATATTCACCGCAGTCCGACGGACGGGCAGACATGCGATACAGTCATTAACAAGAAATTCGATCGGCGACTATGAGCCTCCGATTAAGTAGATACTTATTAGCCGATATAGTGATAGTGTTTGAAAAAAAAATACCAACACCATTTTATTTAAGTATACTTTCCGTGATATGGTATTTATCAATTAACCTCATTACGATCAATTTAAACTCTATTTATGTAATGTTAACTTACTTAAAATTAAGATACTCGTACATCTTAACTAATACTAGCTGTGCTCGCGACTTCGTCCGCGAGGAATAGTTATTTTTCCCCCGTTTTTTTTTACATTTTCCATTATTTCTTCGCTCCTAATAGTTGCAGCGTGATGTTATATAGCCTAAAGCCTTCCTCGATAAATGGTCTATTCAACACAAAAAGAATTTTTCAATTCGGACCAGTAGTTCCTGAGATTAGCGCGTTCAAACAAACAAACAAACTCTTCAGCTTTATAATATTAGTTATTTAAGATTATAAAGCTAAAGAGTTTGTTTGTTTGAACGCGCTAATCTCAGGAACTACTGGTCCGAATTGAAAAATTCTTTTTGTGTTGAATAGACCATTTATCGAGGAAGGCTTTAGGCTATATAACTGCAACTATTAGGAGCGAAGAAATAATGAAAAATGTAAAAAAAACGGGGAAAAAATAACTATTCCACGCGGAAGAAGTCGCGAGCACAGCTAGTATTGCATATAATTTTAATATCCAAGCTCTCTGTCTTTACTTCTACTAAGTTTTTCCGGCAAGTAATCTTCCATTGCAGCAGTTCCTAACAAGCCATCCAGGCTGCCACAAAATAAATCTCTATTACACTATACCAGTAAATCTGAACCCTTGACTGTACTGGACATCGGGATACTATAAATTCTAACTTAAAGTTAGTTTACTTGGAGTTTTCTCACTAGAATGTCCACTTGGGCGTGGACCGCTTTGAGGAAGACAAACAATCGTTCGGTTTGGCGCCTTTTATATCGGGAAGAGTAAACTGGACACTTTGGCAAAGTTTGCTTTTAACCGTTAAATATAAAAAGTATGCCACGTTTACTTTTTTGGGTTCTGGTTTTGAACATTATTTATGTGTTAGGAACCGGAAGAAAGAGGTTAGAAAAGAGGAGGGAACAAAGAGGTCAACCTTTGACAACGGGCAGATAACCAAACGAGTTACCTGTAGCCCCCGCTATGCCGTCCTATATAAGATGATTTTACACGCCTATACTGAAAAGAGTAACTGCCCGGGTTGCTTTCCAGTTTCTTCTCGGTAGAATATTGCTTTCCGTACCATGTAATGGTACCTTGATTAGTTGTAAGTGATTTTTAAAATCTGTTCAGCAGTGAATATCTGCAGAGATATCCACTGCTGTCTATTCCAAAGACCACCACATTAACCAGTCCGGAGCGGTCTAGGTCCAAGGATTTCTCGGCATTTCCCGCCCTCAATCAACTCGTACATCGCGTTACGTACCCTTTCAACGAGATAGCAAGCATAGCCCTTTCCATAGTACGTAGCAAAAATCTATCCATATACGAATATAGATAACTTTTATATGTAGTCTCTTCAATATAATATCTAGCCGAAGCTCCTCTGATTTGCGTGTTCTATGAGTAATTGCATCTTGGGCAGCTTTCATGGCTGGCTGCGAGTATTAACACGGTTAGTCGTCTAGTTAGCGCCTGAGAGCCCCGGCTTCTGTTTTACGCTACAAAGGCTGGTACGAAGATGCGTTTTAATTGTTTGGTAACTTGCTGGAGAAATCATTCTTTAGGCGACCATTAAATTATTTACAAAACTCAAAATGAAGATTATCATACCTTATGACCAATGGCTGACTGATAGAGAATGCTATGCGACATTAAGACTACTAATTTTACGTTAGTTTATTTTGCAATAAAGGTTAAGTCAATCAATCTATAAATTATCCATATAATAGCATTGTACAGATTATAAAATAAATAAAAAACATACCAAGTAGGTATGTTTTTTTTTGTGGTAATTAAGCCGTTAAAACCAATCGTCTATAATCCATTCCCGGAATGTATTAATACAATTTATTGTTATAAAAGACTGAAAAATGAAAATATATCTAAATAGGTACCTAGATAGGTAGATAGAGTTTAACTGTGTAATTAATAATCCATACATCCTGTTTCGAGAAAATTTAGAAAAGCTAATTTCAAAATTGATCTAATTGGGAATCGAACCCGGAATATTCGGATCGTCATTAGTTAGGTTTAATGTTCCAACCATTGCGCTATCGAGGCTGCCGTATTTCAGACTTGGAAAGCTGCATTAACCCTGAGTATCATAGGTTATACTCCTTTATAAGCAATAAATAATAAAATTTATTGCAAAGGGTTAAAGTTCCTTATTGAAACGCCAATAATCTAGGTAACCAATGAAATGTTTATCTTAACTATATATAATTATATAATATAATTTATAATTAATATTATAAAGCTGTAGAGTTTGTTTGTTTGAACGCGCTAATCTCAGGAACTATTGGTCCGAATTGAAAAATTCTTTTTGTGTTGAATAGACCATTTATCGGGAAAGGCTTTAGGCTATATAACATCACGCTGCAAGTATTAGGAGCGAAGAAATAATGGAAAATGTAAAAAAAACGGGGAAAAAATAACTATTCCACGCGGACATAGTCGCGAGCACAGCTAGTAAATAATACAATTTATAGCAAAAAGGTTAAAGTTCCTTGAATCCTTCCTAAAATCTTGGTAACCCAACGCAAGGGCGAGTCGCTAGTTTTATAAAATCATTGAGTCATCACAGCGATATCAGTTTTCAACTAAACCTTTGCACTGTTCAGTCACCTGGTTTTTTCTGTATCCGATGCCATACAAATCATGTGGATGAACATTGATCTACTACCGTACATTTCACTGAACAATCACGCTATAGGCAATCCGTTTCACAATAGTTTAGTTCCATCGGTTTAGAGATATAGTTTTTTTTCCCTATACTTAGGTAAAGGTCCCAAAATCCTTTAGGTTTTTGGGTACCTGTGCGTTCGCGCGACGCATAGTAGCGTTTGTGAATACCGCAGATTTTTATTTCAAGGGCTAGTGGGATATACTTTTTCTTCTATAGCGAAATGCACCATCACGCTGCCTCTCGGATGGAGTCGGTGCGCGGTGTGTGGGCTCCCAAAGTAGGCATGCTCGCCTGGAACATAGCTCTGACTATACAGCAACCGGCTCCCAAACACCACTAAGGCCGCAAACTGGACGGCCGCGGGTGCGAGAGCGGAGGCGACTGCGGCGCAGGCGGCGAGCCGTAGTGCCGCTTTTTGCCCGCCGCCCGCAGCGCGGCCCTTCAGAACGGTTAATATGTCACCGGAAAATAGCAAGAATCGTAAGTTGATCAATTTCCTAGGTAGTTGATTAACTTTCGAAAAATAACAAACAGTAGTTGAAATGTATTATTTAACGCAATGGATTTCAGTCAGTTGATCAATTTACGGTAGCCTGACAGTCATTTAATAATTTACGATTTTGACACAAGTAAAATCGTCCTCAAATGGCCAATCGTTGCTCAATGTACTACTACTACACTGTTCCCTGATTGGTTGCGGGATAACGCCACGTGAGCCATTGAACAATCAACGTTCACCTCACCTTCGTCGGATGATTTTACGGCAAGACCCCGTAAAATGATCAATTACTAAAATAATACATTTCAACTGCCGTTTATTATTTCCGGAAGTTAATCAACTACCTAGGAAATTGATCAACTTACGATTCTTGATATTTTCCGGTGACAAATACAAACTTAAGCATAAATACCAAACCGCGCGAGCCGCGCGATGCAACGCGATCGCACCCGCTCCCGCTCCACTCCCGCTCCGCGGCCATCCAGTTTGCGACCTTAAAGTCACTTCACAGGTGTTTTGCCTAGTTGGCAGCTAGGAGGCTAAACCTTAGATAGCTATTCTTCATTGCGCACCATATAATTGCCTTAAGACTAGGAATAACAGAAACTTATTGCAAAAATTTAGGAGGCCTTAACGCTACAAGCGATCTCGTCCAGACAACCTTAGGCTAGAGAATAGTTGAGAAATAAACCTTACTACCGGCTGAGAAGCTAAAATCTCAAGCAGTTCTTTAATCAATTCTTTCGACACCCACGGTAAGAAATGACACAGTGATTATGTATTATTTTCCGTCATCACATTAATTCTGGGAAATCTCAGAACATGCAGACCCCGGCCAGATTAAAGTGTTCGTTTCACACAACACAACCAGCCCACTGAAGTCGTGAATAAAGAAACCTCTTTTAATAATGCTTATCAGTTCCATAACTTGACAATGTTATTTTTGTCGTGAAATATGCATCGCGAAATAAGTACACAAAGGCGGGTTTAATTTTCCTTAAATAAGATTCACATCATGGCTTCCGTCCCGAGAGCTCATTTCCTCCGCTCGGAGACGCCTTGAATGCCGCAATAATCCATCACAGTCTAATCGCCATAAAGTAAGTACGTCTCATCTCAACTTGTGCCAGACAGAGAACGTATCAATCTCTACAACATATCATTATTTTATTTACTGGCCACACCCTCGCTTCGTTTCGGGGACATAAACATTCCATTGGGTTACTTACATTATTTGCGTTTTAGTAACCATCTGTAATCTTTTCAAGAAATAAATATATTAGTTCAGAAGAGTTCAATACCAATTGAGCACTTTTTTTTTTTAAGAGGATTTATGCATTCCGCATTAGGCACCTTCATGCCGTCTCCGGGGGAGGCGGCATGGTGTGTGGGACTCACACTCCCAAAAAAGGGAGGGCATACCCACTAAACCCCCCTGTGTCGCCAGTGGGCAGCAAGTTGCAGGGGACACGGGTAGCGCCGAAGCATACGGCCACATAGCCACTGGGTTAATCAAACTATGTATCATGATTGTGCTATCTTTGAGCTCTGGGCTCATCTAATAGGTATACCTAGACATGTCATGTATAATAAGTAAATAACATATATTTTTATTGCTGTGTCACGCCGACGATGCATGCTATGGTTACATAAATAGAATCGCTATGAGTTGTTCCATTACCTTCAATATAGTTGAGTGAAACGATTACTAACGTAATGTATACGTCATGATTATGCTATTTTTGAGAACTAGAATCATGTATGTTAAGTAAGTATTTATTTTGAGAACGTCTGAACTCCGTAGATCATGGTTAGATATTGCCTATAATATTATTACTTTTACTGTACATGCTTTTTACGTAAAATATATGAGAATTTTACTGAAGTCTCCTCATAATATCTTCTTTATTATTACGAAAAGATATCTATATCAAAAAATTAATATGACCTTACTATGTCTACAAATAAAGGTAATTTCACTTTATCATGTTGGGCGCCAAGAAATTTTTGGTGAACTTTCAGTCAATGGGTATGCGAAGTACTTTTAAGGGAAGGTTGAACGTCTTTAGTTATACATAAGATACCTTCTCATCTCACTGTTGTTTTTAAAAGTATCTTATATACGTTTGCTCAGATTTGTTTTTTCAAATGCAAGCTTTTTGCTATTTGGTTCCGAGCAGAGCCTTTATACGAAATCGCGTGGGCGAAGGTCCAAAGATAAAATAGAAACGTTGTCAGAACCATTTGACGTCGATTGACGTTGTTCCACCTCACTACGACACCGCAACGAATCGTACTCGTAGATGCGCCGATATGTGCTACAGATAACGTTACGAGTGCTACGAATGATAGTCGTATCGCTACGAGCGATTCCACTTCCCGTTTTACTTGTGCGAGAATGGATAAAATGTTAAGTGTTTCACGTAATAAAAAGTATTGAACAGATTTTTACCACCGACAAAAGAGGGTGTCATAAGTTTAACGTCTTTGTCTATTTGTCTGTCCATATGTGTCCGTTTGTGGCTTTGTAACTAACGAACGTGTGGATCAAAAGATTTACTTTGTTTGAAAGGTCATTTGATTGAGCGTGTTTTTAAGTATATATTATGTTAGCTCAGTTACCAAAATCTTAAGGAAGTTAACCTTAGCCGATTCCTTTCCATCACCGCGCCTGAAAGGTACACATAGACGCTTTTTATTAAAACAATAGACTTCATTACTGCTTTTCATTAAAATAGTACCTAATTTACGAAGGCTTTATTACGCTACTATTACCCTGAAAGCTGATTTGAGGCGCTTATGAAATCTTGAATATTACATTACTTAGATAGAAGCTGGGCTCGACGAAAGTAAATTAGCAACTGCAGTTCTTTATGTTGCGTTAGAAAACGAATTTAGTTAGTAATTTTCACAAGTGGAATACGATCCTACAAAAGTTATTATAAAAATATAGGTTTTCAATGATTTTCTCGCATAGAATCGATTTGACCATCATCATCATCAGCCTGCGAACGTCCACTGGTGCAAAGAGGTGTCCTCTAATGACAATTGTCATTTGATTTGCCTTAGTCACTACACTTGGCAGTCGGGTTGGTGATTGCAGTAGATTTCGGAGCTCGTGGGGGTTCTCGGGTGGGTTGGGCCGGGCATGGCAGTGGCAACTGACAGGTAACTGACGGTTACTTGCTAGTTGTCACAGCGACTTGGGCTTCTCTTTCGCTTTCCATCAGGCGTAGGGAAGTCATTATGTCCAGCTACTATAAAAAATCATTTGATACCCAGGTAAACGCTGCACTTTCAGGTACATTTCATTTATTAAACTCATTCCAAAGAACCCTTGCATTACGTACGTGGCAAAAAAATCTCTCACAAATGTATGTAGGCAGCACTATTTATAATTCAGAATTGAAATGCCTCCTTTGATGTTCAGCATGCAACGTGAACTGCCTCCGTCGCTCCGACGCTTCGCTAAAATCGCCGAATGTATGCCGCATCGCATCTTCAATGGATACTACGTAAAACCGTTTCGCACGCCACCGTCCTTTCAATTTATGAGTCCTTTACATTCGACCCACATTCCTTAGACCTTATACCCCACGATTTAGAGTCCATTTTCACCCTCGCAGCTGAGTGAATTGATGACACGTTGGCAGGGTTACCATATTGGTTCGGAGAGAAAGTAAGGACACTGTAAGAGAGTGAATAAGTGCCCACTACGACTTACTTCATTAATTCAGAAACTGGAGTGTGGAGTTCGGAAAACTAGATGATAAAAGTTAAGTACGTTGTGAGGGTGCCTTCTTTACAATGTAGAAGGTATGCGTTTTTTGTACAGTCTTTGTTTGTGATTTAGTGAATAAAAGTCCATACGACTTAGACATCCAGACTATAGTTTAATTAAAAGATGAGCTTTTAAATCATGAAGAGGACTTTATATATTCCGCTAATAAATGTGTGTATGTTGCTGGACATCAATCTTGTCACAACTCCTCGGAGCACTCTCTTTTTTTATTTTTCGCCGGGGGAAAAATGCGTTTACGCATCCCCGTCACTGGGGGAGTGACGAGGTATGTGGGACTCACGCCGCCCTCAAGAGCGGGAGGGCGGCACCCTGCCTCGAGATGGAAATGAGGCAGGGAATACCCACTAAAACCCCGGCCCTCTCCGTCAAGCGCTATGGGGTGGTGTCGAGGGTCCTACGAAACATGTCCTCCAAGACACCACCAGCTCGGAGCACTCTCTAAAAAAAGTCTGTTGAAAACGCAGGAAAAGCCAGTCTTTCCGCTTGAAAACGCAGGAAAAGCCAGTCTTTCCGCAGGTTTAACATCTTCAACTTGTTAGTGACATCGGGATCACATACGCACACACGTGCGAATTGTTGAAGATCCCGATCTTCTCCCGATCTCCGATAAGATTGTATAATCTTGAGGAGTTAAAGGCGAGAGTGATTCGGTATTTTCTGGGTAAGAGAGCTCCATTGTTGGCATCAATATTACATTAGGCGAATAGGCTATTATGGCTAGAAATTGTAATTAGTCCGTCTTTTAACTTATTCAAAAATAAAAGACACGCATTTTTTATTTGTAAATTAGACTAAAAAGTACATAGTTATATCCCGTTGAAATTACGCGTGACGTCACTCGGTGAGGCATTTTACGGGAGCGAGTGACGTCAAAGACTCCCACTCCTAACTTTTGATGCCTTGTATCTTGCTATTGTTTATTTGAACGAAAAAAGGAAAAATACGTTTCTTTTATTTTTGAATAAGCTATAAGACGGACTAATTACAATTTTTAGCCATAATAGCCTATTGTGGTTAAGCACAAACCCATATTGAATAAAAAAAATCTATGTACGAAACATGACCAGCCGTGTGGTGACCGTTCGCATCAAGAGACGGGTGACAAGGGGGAGGCTGGTCGGGACAAACCGCGGATTCAGCAGACAGATCTGAATCACTCACAGATTTGATACACCCACGCTGTATGCTCGGAGACTAAGAAATACACGGGTGGTTATATCTTTTGAAAGACTGGGGGAGAGGAAAATATGGAAACGGAATCCACTTTTTTTAACCTCCAAGCAGGCAGAGGGGTGTGAGTTTGACATGTCTGTGTGTACTGATGAATACTTAGAAGGTCTCGTGCTACACATATGTGCCGTCTAAGGCCCAAGAGGTCCTGAGTTCGAGTCCCGAGTTGTTATTGGGTTTTTATGTCAAGAAATTACACTTAGTAGCGTGAATCTTAACTATATATAATTATAATTATATTATAATATACATATAATAATATAATAATCTTAACTAATCTTAATCTTAACTAATATTATAAAGCTGAAGAGTTTGTTTGTTTGTTTGTTTGTTTGAACGCGCTAATCTCAGGAACTACTGGTCCGAATTGAAAAATTCTTTTGTGTTGAATAGACCATTTATCGAGGAAGGCTATAGGCTATATAACATCACGCTGCAACTATTAGGAGCAAAGAGATAATGGGAAATGTAAAAAAAAAACGGGGAAAAAATAACTATTCCACGCGGACGAAGTCGCGAGCACTGCTAGTAATATTATAAAGCTGAAGAGTTTGTTTGTTTGTTTGTTTGTTTGAACGCGCTAATCTCAGGAACTACTGGTCCGAATTGAAAAATTCTTTTTGTGTTGAATAGACCATTTATCGAGGAAGGCTTTAGGCTATATAACATCACGTTGCAACTATTAGGAGCGAAGAAATAATGGAAAATGTAAAAAAAAAACGGGGAAAAAATAACTATTCCACGCGGACGAAGTCGCGAGCACAGCTAGTATGAGATAAAAACAAAACCACCTTCAGCTTTTGGAAGCAATCGGGCATTTCCTAAGAGCCTTTTAGGACTGATAACAACCCTAAGGTTGTCTGGAAGAGATCGCTTAAAATGATAAGGCCGCCTAATTGTACAACTAATATTTATTATACTTAGTTACACTACATATACCTATACTAGTAATAGAAGTATAGTAAATGCAAAAGTTTGTTTGGATAGATGGATGTATTGTATATTGCTTTTTTATGCAAAAAGTACTGAACGGATTTGAATCAAACTTTTCAGTAATGTAGCAAAGATTAACACATACGTAGTAGTAGTAATTATAATTATTAAGGATATTTATTTTACATATGAACGGATATCACCGGCTGCAATAAATATACATACAGGTGGACTTAACTAGCGTCGTTACTTGATATACGAGTATAACTTAACCTAAAACTTACAGTTCCTAAGACTACAACAAACTTATGTAATGTCAGCAGATTCCATCTGCCGCAATGATAGCACAATAGTCAGGAGCCGGCGTATTTACTCAACGAAACAACTCTAGTGAACCGTTGCCAGGAATTGTCTTATAGAACGGAATGAGAATAAACATCCCGTAAAGTTTGGGAGCTCGGTTGAAGCGAAAAGTACGTGGACGGTAAACTCGATTTTAATGTTTGCACGAGATAATAAACAGTCAAATCAGAATCAACATAATTATGTATAAATGCAAAGTGACTGTTAATCTGTTACATTATCAAGCTGTTTGATGTATTTATTTAATGGTCTACGTTGGATAATATTGGCAAATAATATAAGATTATGAAGTTTATTTTAATTATCAGGTGAAATCTGTGGAGTCGTGGGCAAAATCCAACAAAACATAAAGGTTATGATTACAATTTTTCTAAAAAGTTTTTGTGAATATTCCCAATTTTTGTGAATGTTCAGGTTAAAAACTTACCATATCAACATAACCCATCAAAAATTAGAGCAGCTGTTACAATTACAACAAAAATATTTTTAACAGCAGAAACATTGACCCGATCTCAAAATAAATACCTTATGTAGCGTAAAATACTAAATCACGACCCATAAAATCCGATTGAAAGTTTTTAACTTCAAAACAAGTTATCGAATAATCTACTTTGGGCTTAAAATCTAACTTGTGTGTGACATAACCCAGAACACAGACCTTTGCTGACAATTCTAACAACATCTTTCTTTGCTAACGGCCGAGTTCAATTGGAGGAAATGTAATAAATTTATCTGAAATGCACTGGCTGGGCGAGACATAAAATTTGCTCTAGATTTTCTAAGCTTAAATAATCGTTTAGCTTTAGAAACTTATACAAAAGGGTTACGTTTCTCATGAGGCCTTTTTGTGTAACGTGACAAAACAAGCTTATGACTGGCTCTGTGGCTCATTTGGTAGCGACTCCTGCCTTCAACCAAGGGTCGTGGGTGCGATTCTCACCCGGCACAATTAGTCGTGTGATGAACATTTGTGTTTGTTCCGTGTCTGGGTGTTTAAATGTGTATTTGAGTGTATATTTGTGGTACATTCGTTAAAACAATTGGTTAAGCTACTTACTTTGGGATTGAAGCAATGTATGATGTTGTCTGATATTTATTTATTTATCAAACGAGCCTCTTCTACTATGCTGAAGCCCTTGGGCACAAAAGAATTTGGGGCTAACCCATTGTCACTTCAGCTTACTAATCCGGTGAGCTATGTCGATGACTTTGGTTCTCTATCGGATCACTTAACTTCGGATCCCTTCCCGCAGAGCGACGCCGAGCATAGCCCTTTCCATAGCTCGCTGAGCAAACTATACCTTGTCGACCAAGCACTGTGCGATAATACGTATGAATGAGCCAGTTTGTAGGTAAGTTGTGTAACAATGTGAAAAAATTTAATGTTATTACTAAATAAGTTATCAGTTACACAGCGGACAAAGATTTTGTTTTCGCACTCAACAGCGTCAGGAAAACGGAGCAGAAAGTTATTTCTAATTGGATCGAAACATGAGCTGGCAAGTTAATGAGCGAATTCTTGTTTATCTCGTATAATTCTTGTCGGAAAGTTTGTTTAATCGCCGCCGTAACTCTGTTTGTGTTCCGTACTACTGTTGATTTGCAATAAATTAATTTGCTGGAGAACAAAAGTTTCGTGTTGATCTAAATGGTTGCCAGGAATACGTGAGATTTAGGTCACTTTAAATATTGTGTTAAAAGTGTTTTAAACACGAAAATGGCTAGAACGGTAATTTTATTTAACGGTATTTTTTATTTTCGTTTATTAATGGCAACTTTTACGAGATTCATTTCTGCCAATAGATAATATAATTGACTCGAATGATGAAGAGTTGTACCGCTATGGTAGACTCTTTACCCAAATGAAGCTTGTACTGAAAATTATCTTATAAGATATTCTTTTGTTAATAAATACATACGAGTATTATACAACACCCCGACCAATACAAACAAACATATTCGTCCATCACACAACTGTTCACAAATGTTCGTACCGTGCGGGAATCGAACCCACACGGCATCAGAGGCAGTATTCACCACCAACGAACCAAGTTGTTCAGGAAAAAAAAATAGTCGCCTTGTATTTTCGACGGTACGCGCAGATCCCACGCGTCTAATTACACGAGGGCTAAGAAATTAAGGCCTGTTAATTATCATCATCATCAGCCTATTGCTCGCCACTTAGGGCAAATATCTGGAGGATATGTCCATAATCGCCATGCTGGGCAGGCGAGTTGGAAGGTACGCCCTGCGATCAGCTTCTCGGTCCGGCGACGCTGCTGCCCGTCATCGGGCTGTGGTACCTATTTAGCTACGCCTTCAATTGTGATGGTTATACCAATCGGTTGGTCTGCTAATGATACTTTGTCATAAATCAATTAATTAGATGCTACAAATGAAATAGAATGCTGAAAAGGGCTTTCATTCCTTCATACAGTAAAAGGATTTGCATGCCCCCTGTTATGGCCGTGCCGACCACGCCGCTCAGAGCAAACACATTTGTTTCGGATCTGTTCTAATTAGGAGCCAAAATAAGCCGAGGTAGAATTACAGCCCAAATAAATTCCGAAGGTATAAGCATTTTAGCCGTTCTGACCTTAAATTTTGTTATTTGCGCGCTGCTGGTAAGTAAAATGGGCTGCCCCATGTAGCGATGATGGAAATGAATCTGTAACTACGTGAAATATCCGATGCTGATGGTTTTTTCGAAAGAGTATTCCACGATTCGTTTAGCCCATTCCGCTCTGCAATTATTTACAAAATCCTTTTAATCACGGGAAAAATAAAATTACATTATGCGTATCTAAAAGGAGTAAATTAAATAGTAATTCAATTTAATTTCGAATCGAAAAATGATAGTTTTGTGCATGTCATCATGATCCGAGTCCCTTTGTAGAATGCCATAGATACCTATGTACATATGCAGACACGAGTGGTTTGACGTGTGGGCGTGTGTACACTTACTGTGTTACATGTGTTTATTATATTTTTTTATTTTATGCTTAACTGTTTTGTTTATACCTTTTTGTTGTGTTGCCAATAACGCTTTTTCTTTCTTTCTTTCTTTCTTTGGATTTGACCAATTCGGATAAAACAATGATTTTATCTATTGTTTCTGGCCATTTGGACTTGACTTTAGAAATGTAAAATAACTGTGGTAACTTGTAAATATTTACCAATAAGTGAAATACGTATAAATGAGTCAAAATTTCGTTACACCAGAGCTATGTAATAAATCTACTATTTGCATGCCTTGATGAAAGCGTATATGAGACCGTATTTGTTTCTTAAAATCCTAATTCTATTCTTAAAACTCATCATCATCATCATCAGCCTATTACAGTCCACTGCTGGACATAGGCCTCTCCAGTTGTTCGCCACTTAGAGCAAACATCTGGAGGATATACCCATAATCGCCACGCTGGGCAGGCGGGTTGGCGATCGCAGGGCGTAGCTTCTTGCTCCGGTGACGCTGCTGCCCGTCACCGGTCTTTAGTATTTAGCTACGCCTTCAATTGTGATGGTTATACCGCCACCAGTCGGTTGCCAGCGCCTCGTTTGTTATTCGGCAGGATGCACCACGGGCAGGTGAGGTTGGCTTGGAGCGAAAAGATGATAGGCCGCTCCCTTACATTCTTAAAACTATTACAATTCTCCAGGCACTATTTTCTATTCTTTTAAAAAAATAACGACAAAGCAGGTACTTATTACGTCAGCGTATAAATTTTAAAAGTTTAAAAAACATGTCTTGCCTGGTTTTTATTTTATGCGGCAGCGTCGTTTTAATTTTAAACTTGTTCTAGCCAGTTTCAATGGGACTTTTTCTCGTGAAATAGTTGCGAATCTGTGGTGAATAAACCACTACTCGTATAAATCGGAGACGCGTGCCTCCGCGATTGGTACCACAGACAATGGATTGAAATGTTTGAGTAGGTTAAGCGGTGAAATGTTGTTAGGTAGACCTTGGCCTTTTCTCGGGAATCGTAGTTATAAACTTAAGCTTAAAATTTAACGTTTTGGTTTAAATAAAACTCGTCATCATCAGCTTATCGCAGTCCACTGCTGGACATAGGCCTCTTCAATTGGTAGCCACTTTAGGTAAACTCCTGAAGCCTTCACCTATAATCGCTACACTGCTGCACATAACACAAAATGCTTGAAATCAAATAGTTTTGATTGGAATGCATTGACTAGCGCATATTTAAAAAGTAATTTTAATTTTTTAAAAGTAATCAACTTTAAATTACCAATTTTAAAGAATAATAGGGAAAGGTCAGAGATATTGACTTCGAATGTAAATAACTGGACTTCATTTAATGTAGTAGTTTGAATCATTACCAACAAAAACTTTATATTGAATACCAATAAAGATTTATTGTTCCACTGTGTAATGGCTTTACCAGTTGTTCAAATGATGAACAAACTTTTCCATTAGAGTTTCTGAATAGATAAAAGCTTGATTTCACTCCACTTTTGTTAAAAAGTTTAAAACATTTACTAGGGCGACCAATCGTTTTCCAAGATAATGGACGAGTTGAAAACAATACAGAGCAAATCTAGGAATATCAAATTGATTTCACAATATACGTAAAATACATAGTTTAATATCCGCTCAATACTGCTCGATATAGCTTTAAATAACTATGCTGTATCATCATCATCATCAGCCTATTACAGTCCACTGCTGGACACAGGCCTCTCCAGATGTTCGCCACAGGGCATCTGGAGACCCCACAGTCCACACCCATAATCGCCACGCTGGGCAGGCAGGTTGGCGATCGCAGGACGTAGCTTCTCGCTCCGGTGACGCTGCTGCCCGTCATCGGTCAGTGGTATTTAGCTACGCCTTCAATTGTGATGGTTATACCGCCACCAGTCGGTTGCCAGCGCCTCGTTTGCTATTCGGCAGGATGCACCACGGCTGGTGAGGTTGGCTTGGAGCGGAATGAAAACATGTTTTTTTTTTACAAAAAAAGTATCTAAGTAAAGTTATTGAGTTGTATAGTCCCCATTGTACAGACTTCGGCGTCGTAAATGGCGCTGTGTGGCCCAGCATAGCATGTCTTAGGTTTTTAATATGAAAGCAAAACATTGTATAAAATACTTATAAAATATTGCTATTGTTTAAATAACCAGTATATTTCAAAAACATAAACACATTTAGAACGATTTCATTCTGCTGTAATAAATAAACTCTGTTGTAATAAAGTCTAACATAATTGTCCCGAATTCTGAATAATATTTCGGGTCCCTTACATCATAATACCGCAAAAATTCAACATAAATATAGAAAGGATTTGGATGTGTAGCTATGTTATTTTTAGATTTTGCACAAAAGAAATATTGTATCTTTAATATCGTCCCGAGTGGGAATCGAACCCACGACTCTTGGTTCAGAAGGCAGGGGTCACTACCATTGAGCCACCGAGCCAGTCAATACATACTGCGTATCGGATCAGTTTCCCCCTTGCCCAAACATGAAAACCGAGCACATCAAATACGAGCAAATAACCGATCAAAAGCCCAATAGAGCGAGTAACGGGGCCGGCCGTAATCAGCCTAACCGGTTATCCGGCCGTCCGGCTGTCCGGCACGTCATTACGAGCGTCCAGCAGGGTTGCGTTTTGGGGCATGTACTATTATATTAGTCACATAGGTAGATAGATAGATGTCCGTGGTTTACGGTTGTAAAATGAGACCGACTCATCTAATCGGACCTTGCAGGGCAGGCATGCTTAGTGCACGGTCCACAGTTCTCCTTTGTTCAGTTTTTTTTTATTGTAGCTCGATATAATGGCTTCCCTACGTCTGATGGAAAGCGAATGAGAAGCCCATGCCACTGTGACAACGGGCAAGTAACTGGTCAGCCCAACCTAACCCCCTACGAGGTCGGGAAACCCTACTCATCGGCAGAAGCACAACCCGGAGGTCAGTTGGCTGCGGTATTCTAAAAGTGGAGGTCCTTCCCCGGACGGGCGGCTCAATCCGAGCGAAGATGCTCTATTCCCTACTTCTCTTTAAAAGTTCTCTCAGTATCTGCGTTCTGCGTCTACTTACTTAAGTTTTGTCCAAAGTATGTGTATATTTTTTCTTTCTTCTTGCATATTAACACGGGAAAACGGGCCAATTAAACCTGTTGAGATCACTAAGAGCGTAGTATTCGCCCTGGGTGGTCCAGAGTGGCAAGTCTTGGCTTGTCATTTTGACTGGCTCAATGACCCGTTAGTAGTGACTTCTGCCTTCTGAGCCAAGAGTCGTGGGATCGATTCCCGCGCATTACAAAGATTTGTGTTCATGAACATCTGTTTGTATTGGTCTGGGTGTTTTCTATGTATAATATGAAATTTATTTACAAAAAAGTATCTAAGTAAGTTTGTCAGTTGTCTAGTACCCACAGTACAAGCTTCGGCTTAGTTTGGGGCTAGATAGCGATGCGTGGCCCAACGTGGTACCTATGTCTTGGGTTATTTACTTATTTATTACATAAAAAAAATCGCCTTACACCATAGGTATGCAAACGTGTGCCGCACTAGACCCTCTACTACCTATAGTACAAGCTTTGGCTTAGTTTGGGACTATATAACGCTGTGTGGCTCAGTGTGTCATGTCTTGGGTTGTTATGAGTACATAAAAAATCGCCTTACATCGCAAGTACTCAGACGAGGGCAGCATTAGCCCCGGCTCACCTGCCCCGGCTCGCGCTATCAACAGGTTATCGATCCGGCGTCTGACGTAGGCGGCGGTGACGTACTCGCCTTTGTTTAGATATCAGCCAGATAGACCAGTGGTTTGATGTTTATTTATAACTAGCTGTGCGGCGGCGTCGCACGCGTATATCGGGTTTCAAAAACAACGGACCACCATAAAATGCCTAAATTTTAAGTTAGACTTTGAGCAATACGTTGGTGAAAACCGCATTTAATTCCATGCTACTGCATTTAAGTTTTAGCGTGATGCGCGATCAAACATACAGATAAAAATTCTCCCGTGTTCCTATCACTGCTCTGCTCCTATTGCTTGTAGCGTAATGAAAAGTATACTAGGGGGCCAGGAGTATGAAGAATAATTGTACCAAGTTTTGTTAAAATCCGTTTAGTAGTTTTTGTTTTTATAACGAACATACAGATAGACAGACGGACAGACATTTTACTGATTGCATTTTTGGCATCAGTATCGCTTGTGGTATTTAGCTACGCCTTCAATCATCATGGTTATACCACCACCAGTCGGTTGCTAGAGATGATGATGATGAGAGAAAAGATGATGGGTCGCACCCTCGCATCCCAATTTAGTAAGACTTTTTTATAGACGTGATAGGACTATGATCCGGGAAGGTTAGCGATTCGCCGGTGGCACGACGCCATTAAACGTAATGGATCCCACGATGAGGCAAATTGCTGTGTCCGCATTTCGGAAGCTTTGAATTTGAGAGGCGTGGATGTCGAGTGCATTGGTTCGGTGGTAGCGAGTCGTTAAATCTGATTTAACGTTTTACTGTCTTGTTTGTTGAATTATGGTGAAGATTCTTGGACTTGAACTTTTTTTAACGGGTCGTGAATTTAATGAGCAAACACTTTAAACGTTTGCATGCCAGTTTTAGTAAATAGTGCGGACGTGTAATAATAACATTTTTTTTCCATACTTTTAGCAAATAAACATCTTCTGTATTCAAACGTGGTCAGAAATATGAAAGGTCCTGATGTATTACTACGGCTCTGACTTAGTCCATGCTTTACTTGGCGTGACTTGGCCCCCGCACTGTAGAGCGAGTACCATTTTGATAGCAAGTAATAGAAAACATAGATTGAAGAAACAAATGAAATATGATTAAGTGGTTAATATTGATTTATATAAGTTTTACATCCTACTGTTCATATATATAACTTCTGGTATAGCCTACAACCTGGTAGATATAGCGGGGATCCTTTGGACCCAGACCGCTCAGGACCGGTCCATGTGGAGGTCATTGGGGGAGGCCTATGTCCAGCAGTGGACGTCTACGGGCTGGTGATGATGATGATGATAGATTACAAATATTTCTGTTTCTAAACAATAAAAATGCGAAGTTGCCTCCGTTTCTGTCTAACATTAAATGAAAAGCGTTATCGTACACTTGAAGAACATTTCCCTTCCGCAAAAGATCACCGATAAACATAATAAGGACTCACGTCGTCAATTCATCCCAGCTACCCCTAATTTGTCGACCCGCTTCCCGTGGTCGGCCCTCATTACCGGGAATCGATTCTGGGACACTTCCCCCACAAGATTCGATCGGACGTGCATTATTCCTTCTGCAAATTAGGAGCGACGTTTCCGTCGATCTTACAGTATGTTCCCTTTCTAATAAGAAAAAATCATTCAACCAATTGAGCCACAGACAGGCTCGGTGGCTCAATTGGTAGTGACCCCTGCCTTCTGAACCAAGAGTGGTGGGTTCGATTCCCACCCAGGACAAACATTCGTGTGATGAACACTTGTCTTGTGTTTGTTCCGTGTCTGGGTGTTAATATTTGTATTTAAGTATTTATTTGTGGTACCTTCGTTGTTCTTATACCCATAACACAAGTGCTCAAGCTACTTACTTTGGGATCCGAGCAATGTATGTGATGTTGTCTGATATTTATCTGATATTTATTCGATGTATGTAGATACACACGGACCGGTGGCTCATTTGGTTTGTTCTACTTTCGGCTCCAATGGTAGAGGGGTGAAGCCCAGAGACCGACTTGATTCTTATGTTAAACTTATTAATAAAAAACATCATCATCATCATCTCCGGTCATCTAACCTAAGTTAGTTCTCATTTGTAAATTTAAGTACTTTGTTTGTATAAATGTTTAGACGGATAAATGTTTGTTACTCTTTCAAGCGAAAGCCACTGAATGTATTTAAATGCTTTTTATCTGAAAATTATATTTAATTTATTCAATCTTAGACAGTTATTATTATTAATTTATTTATATTTTAATGTGTCAGTTAAATTCAGTTAATTTAAATAATTCAATTTAATCTATAATAATTTGTATAACAAAAGTGTAATTTTTATGTGAGTGACTTTGTAAGTCTTTATGAAAATAAACTCTTTAAGCATAAATGACCGTATAAACATTGGATTAACACACGATAAATAAGAATATTCACAGCTTGAAGCTCATACACCAGATTAACTCATAGACTATAATTTGCAAGGATAGAGAGCTCTCTTCTCACGGTAGGTAGCGGCATTGCTGTGCCCCCGGCATTGCAGATGTCCATGGGCAGCGGTTACTGTTTAACATCAGACAGGCCGCTTGCTCGTCTGCCACCAATAAGCAATAAAAAAAAAAAAAAAAAATAATTATCATACTCGTACAACTTATATCACGCGGGCAAGACCGCGAGCTACTTTAGTTCCTTCATCATCATCATCATCAGCCCGTATCAGTCCACTGCTGGACATAGGCCTCTCCTATTGTTAGCCATTTAATTCCTCATTGAATTAAAATTTTAACTCTAGCTAAAACTAGCCTAGTCTCCAGTGCATTACTACGAGTAAGAATTGTAAGTAGGACGTCACCTTGTGCCATCAGACCAACGACTAAATTACATGGCTGGACGTAAATGTCTCTTGATGCCAGCAGGTGGTAATATTCTCCTCACACGTACAATGGCGGGGCACCCTACGTGCACACAGGCCTTTCATTTTGACCGATAACTTGTTGAGCCGATGCCGCGGTTCAACGCGTCTGTTCATCGGTATTACGTTGGAAATATCATGATCTATATGAATATCGATCTAAGTGTGGATTTACGAGCATTAAGCACGTAATGAGGAGGGATAACGACTGGTGGCGGTATAACCATCACAATTGAAGGCGTAGCTAAATACTAAAGACCGGTGACGGGCAGCAGCGTCACCGGAGCAAGAAGCTACGCCCTGCGATCGCCAACCCGCCTGCCCAGCGTGGCGATTATGGGTATATCCTCCAGATGTTTGCTCTAAGTGGCGAACTGGAGAGGCCTATGTCCAGCAGTGGACTGTAATAGGCTGATGATGATGATGATGATGAGGAGGGATGAGAGACATGTGATCTAGACCGTGATGAAGATGAATCAGAATGGGAGAAGAGGGCGAGGCCGCCCGAAGAAAAGATGGATGGACTGTGTGAATGATGATATGGCTGAGGAGTGAATGGGACCATGACGGCTGATAGGATGAATGGAAGAAGAAAACATATTGCGCCGACCCCAGACGGGAACAGGGCAGGCAAATGATGAGACAGGCTCGGTGGCTCATTTGGTAGTGACCTCTGCCCTCTGAGCCAAGGGTCGTGGGTTTGATTCCCGCACACTAAAAACATTTGTGTTCATGAACATGTCTGTTTGTATTGGTCTGGGTGTTTTCTATGTATAATATGTATTTATTTACAAAAAAAAGTATATCTAAGTAAGTTTATCAGTTGTCTAGTACTCATAGTACAAGCTTCGGCTTAGTTTGGGGCTAGGTGGCGCTGTGTGGCCCAGCGTGGCATGTCTTGGGTTATTTATTATTAAAAAATGATGAAAGTTTCTTTTTTAAATGGGTTTGCGTTTGCGGTTTCCAGTTATTCGACAGGATGCACCTCGGGCGGGTGGTTTGGAAGGAAAAGATGATGGGTCGCTCCCTTACACCCGTTACGCTCCCTTACATACCGAACTATAATCCCGTTGTAAAATTATTCAGCAACTAAACGTCACCAACAGCCCTTTTCATGCAAAGCCTAGTGTACATTCAAGTTTGGCGCGTCGTTAATCCCTACAATGACACACATTAGTGTCCCAGCGCTGAACACATCGGCCCTACAGAGTTGAGACGTACTATCAATCATTGAGTACCACAGAAATGTATCAAGGATAGCACAGGTTAGCGCGTTGCTTCATCTTGTATTGTGGTGCATGATTCTAAAACGTCAGTTCGGTCAGCTCGTATGTTAATATACGACTTCTTCATCAACCTTTCGCAGTCTCTTAGAACTCGATTCTTATGAAAAACTGACTTGCTAAGATAACGACAAGCCACACATCACACCATCAAACCCCTAAACTAAGCCGAAGCATGTACTACGAGTATAGGTACTAGACGATTGATACAGTCACATACTCGTGGATACTTTTTTTGTAAATAAATAAATACACATTAACACATTATACATAGTAAACAACCAGTTCAAATACAGACATGTTCTTTTTTTTCCTATATGATTACGATGATGGCCAGGGCGGTCTTGTCATCATCATCGGACTGCGGGGGGAGCGGTAGGCTCTCGCCCCTTAACAGACATGTTCACGAACACAAATGTTCGTACTGTGCGGGAATCGAACCCACGACCCTTGGCTCAGAAGGCAGAGGTACTACCAAATGAACCATCGAGCCAGATGTGGTCGGCGGTCTATGTAGATATATTTCCCGGTGTCTCAGACGTACTATCAATCATTAAGCACCATGTCTTACAGTTTCCAAGAGATGCAAATGATTTTCGAGCGTATGGCGATACAGGAGGGTTCAAAGTTGATTAATGGCAGGTTTAGAGAACGCACGTCACGATCGTTAGCGGAAAGGGTGGTGTCACGCAATGCTGAAACAGTTTACTGGCATCGCGAGTACGTATATTGAAATAGACAGCGGAGAATCGTCAGTAAGGCCACTGGTATTTTTATAAAGGAGACTTTGTAGAACTAAAATAGATTTTTTTTTTATGCGAGAGGCGGCAGACGAGCAAGTGTGATGCCTGATGGTAAGCAGTCGACACCGCCCATGGACATCCGCAGCTCTAACCGAGTTTAGGGTCGATGCCGGCCTTTTAAATATGAATACGCTCGTTTCTTGAAGGTTCCCAAGTCGTAGCTGTTCGGAAAGACTGCCGCAGGAAGTTGGTTCCTCATAAAACGTACAGTCGAGGATCGCCAGCCATCGAGATGATGCTAGATACTAGATAAAGCAGATGTGTGAATAATACACGCGGTTATAACTTAATCGGTCTTGTTGAAGACGAAAATCAGCGTCTTGGCAGTCTTTAATCATGCCTTGACGTTCATTGAGTCGATACCAATTTGGCTGCACATTGCATACCATTGTAGCTTAGGCTTAAGTTACTTTTTAGATTTAGTACATCCTTGTATTCTTTAATGTGCGCTGAATAAATGATTTTCTATTCTATTCTATAATAGTGTAAAATATGACTGCTTAAAAAGCTTAAGTTAGATGATCGATGCTTAATTAATATATTCGTAATTCAGCTTTGATGATTTGTAAGTGTTTTTTTAAAAACCTATACGAATAAAGATTATTTTGACTCGATTTGAGTACTTAGTAGATTACTACGGCTACTGAATTAAAGTTTACTAAGCGTTTTGTGAATATTTCAAAAAAGGACAAACAATCGCCTATGTTGTATGGAAACCCCAATTAAATATTTATATTTTTTATTTTAGTTATAGCGGCAAAAGAAATACATAATTTGTGAAGACTTTAGCTGTCCAGCCATCGCGGTTCTTGGGACCGCGACAAACAGACGGACAGGCAGGCAGCAAAGTCTTAGTAATAGAATCCCGTTTTAACCCATTGGGTACTAAACCCTAAAACTCGTATATTATAAGCGTGTCACTAGAGCAGCTTTGCTAGATCTCGATATGAACACTTCTCTTAACCGTGATTTTTATCCGTATATCAATGCGTATCGTGCAAATCCCCGTATCCATCGGGTGATGCGTATTTTGTACGAGTATATTTATCATGTGTGCTTGTCACCAGTGCATGATAGATGTTATGGTACATTAATGACGTAGGTGCTCTTTAGAGCGACCTTACAGTAAGGTTGGATTTCTTGGAAGGTAGTTGAACAAATGAATGTAACTTATATACCAACGACTGGCTCGGTGGCTCAATTGGTAGTGACCCCTGCCTTCTGAACCAAGGGTCGTGGGTTCGATTCCCACTCGGGACAAACATTCGTGTGATGAACACTTGTGTTTGTTTCGTTTCTGGGTGTTTATATTTGTATTTAAGTATTTATTTGTGGTACCTTCGTTGTTCTGATACCCATAACACAAGTGCTTAAGCTACTTACTTTGGGATCGGAGCAATGTATGTGTTGTAGTCTAATATTTATTATTTATTTAATATTTAATTTATCAAGCAGTGTAGGTACCAATGAAAATACACTAGTAAATTGACATGGCACAAATACAAATAAATAAATAACCCAAGAAATGCCACGTTGGGATGCACAGCGCCATCTAGCCCCAAACAAAGCCGAAACTTGCACTATGTGTACCTACTAAACTAGACAGTATCTACTGATACTTGTAGGTACATGGCCGGCTATGCTATCTAATTGGCCCGGGCTGTATGTCCCAACTATATTTTTTTCGTACATTAATTCAAAACTGATGTTAACCCTATTTCTAACCGCTATAACCTTCACATACATAGAATCATGAACAATAGAAATTAATCAATCGATATGATGAGTTTCATATAAAAAGCTAGCTGAATAGAACGTATTTGAAATATTATTAAGTTTTTTTTTTATAGTAGCTCGACATGATGGCTTCCCTACGCCTGATGGAAAGCTAAAGGGAAGCCCAAGTCGCTGTGACAACTGGCAAGTAGCTGGTTAGTTACCTGTCAGTTGCCACTGCCATGCCGGCCCAACCCTAACCCCCCACGAGCTCCGGAGACCCTACTCACCAGCAGAAACACGACCCGGAGGTCATTTGGCTGCGGTATTCTATAGGGTGGAGGTCCTTCCCCGGACGGGCAGCTCAATACGAGCGAAGATTCGCTATACCCTACCTCTCTTCAATATTTTATTATTCCTGTGAACATATACCTAAGTACAGGTATATGTTCACAGGAATAGATGTTTAATATAAAGGAAAATAAACGAGATCGTTATTTGTTAATGGTCATTTCACGTGATAAATTGGAAGATATTAATGAACGTCTAATGACATTGTGATTAATATCACATGGAGCGTGGGAGTATTTCAGTTTACCTTTTATTTAAGTCTCTTTTATTTTGATCAAAAAGAATTTGTGGTTGTAAAAAAATAATCAAAGTTAGATATTTCAGGCATGGCAATTGATTTTGGGTGTAGAGTAAATCTAAGCCAGTTTTAGTATATTTCGTGGTAAGCAAACCTTATTTTTATAGTGGCATAGAATTTTAGTTACACCTGTTGCAACACTGGCGACGACAAGATGTAAGTTTTGTACTTAACGAGGTACTTGTACTTAAGCTAAGGTTTTAATAAAAGGTGTTAAATATAACACTAGATATTATATTTATAAACAATTTACTGTAATACTTGCTAACGGTATCTCGGAGGAGCTCGGTGGCGCGGCGGTCTTGTTCACTTAACAATGATCGCAACGTTGTGCAACCATTGGCGCGGTCAATCCGATGATGGGTGATCAAAATTTGACACCGATTTCCTCCGTGCTTCG
Organism: Conogethes punctiferalis; assembly: GCA_031163375.1. Taxonomy (NCBI): domain Eukaryota; kingdom Metazoa; phylum Arthropoda; class Insecta; order Lepidoptera; family Crambidae; genus Conogethes; species Conogethes punctiferalis. Next base: position 4,931,750 of record CM062094.1, read on the forward strand.
GAAGGCACGTTAAGCTGTTGGTCCCGGGTGCTATCTTTACCAACTCAGATAGCAGTCGTTACATCATATCAGAGATGATGATTACTCTGACGCCTAAACTGGGAATGGGTATAGCTTACCCTAAGTGTTGCGGAGGTCTGATGGCAGTCGCTCTGTGTAAAAGCTTAGCCCTCGCCAAATCTCTCAGTTTGGGAAGCCGACCCTGAGACAATCGGGAAAAAGGCTAGGATGATGACTTGCTAACGGTATCATATAGATTGGTTTTTATCCCAATACCTATAATATTTATACAAAAAACAACCTACGAGTTAACTAGTTAGAACAAATATGGCATTCATTTTAACTGAACCCTGACGTAGCAACGTACGCATTGCACACAGACACAGCTCATAATTTAACTACGCGAAACATGGCCTGACATTTCACGGAATTACGAGCAGAAATGACATTCGGAGGCAACACTGTGTAAAGTTTAAAGCTCTGTAGCCGGGCTCAGGGGTCCTACTACAAAAAACGAAAACGATCGTTCGTTGAACGGATCGCGTATTTTTGCCCCATAAATCCCTCTCATTTGTCCTTCCCGTGGTAGAATATACGAACTAAAATTCATCAACGTCTATTTTCAACAATTTAATTGATATATTAGAACACGGGAGGGACAAATGAGAGGGATTTATGGGGCAAAAATACGCGATCCGTTCAACGAACGATCGTTTTCGTTTTCTGTAGTAGGGCCTCAGGGTCTCGATGCCGCAGTTAGCACGCCGCTCACGTGTCCGTAACCATTCGGCCACACTGCACTGCTGATTGCCTGCCCCGTTGCCACAGAGCACTAGGCTCTACATATCTATAGGGACCAAAGTCTCATTTCCTAGAAATGTTATTATCTAGTAGAAGGACGAGTATGAGATAAAAGCATTTTTTAGCAAAAAAAACTTCATTAAGGTGACAGTGGAACCAACTAGGAAGTACTCCTTTTCGAACCAAAAACGAATTTTTCAAATCGGTTCGCAGTTCTCGAAGATATGTGATAACAAATATACAACAACAAAAAAATTAGTCGAATTGAGAACCTTTTTTTTAAGTCGTTTAAAAATAAGCTCAATAGTGTCCGCACAGTCGACAATTTTGAGTGTGGTTTGGCTATGAACCGTAGTTCTATAGCTGGCCTACCTACATATCCTTATGGGAGAACATAATTAATTTCCCTAGTCATATTGTTGTCCTGCACTATAATAAACATGAATATGAACTTATACGAGTAAGTACTACCGACTATGTCATATACATAAAAAAAAATTGACCCTGAACATGTTTTTTTTAATCCGAGTTACAATAATGGCTCAGTTGGCATCCTTCTCATACGTTCAGTAGGTACCCTATGTAGCCATATTATCACGCTGCACAGCTGATTGCCTGACCCGTTTACACCGTGTACTGCATTTCATTCGATACTTTGAAATGCTATCTAACTATCTACTACTCGCAAAAGTGGTTAACTTGTCTGGAGAACTTAAATGTGAGTCTTTTTGTAGCGGGTAAACTTAGTAATGTTCACAGCAATATGCTTTCGTTTGCTCTTTTAGAATTGCCAACTCATTAGTTTTGATAAACAAATATTGACTCATGCATTTAAGTTAGTGTAACTTGTTTCTTCGTGAATTTTATTGCCGACGGGAAAATTCGAGACATTTAGTAAGCATAGATGTTTGTTTGTTTCAACTTAAACTTAACGTTCACAAATAACACATAGAGCCTCAAAACATATTCTCGTTTTAACATCGACGATAAGATTTTAAGAGAGGTAGGGCATAGTGAATCTTCGCTCGATTTGAGTTGCCCGTCCAGGGAGGGACCTCCACTCTACAGAAAACCGCAGTCAAACGCTGTGACAACGGGCAAGTAGGTTACCTGTCAGTTGCCACCGCCATGCCGACCCAACCCTAACCCCCCCATGAGCTCCGGAAGCCCTACTCACCGACAGAAACACGACCCGGAGGTTATTTGGCTGCGGTATTCTATACGGAGGAGATCCTTCCCCGGACGGTTCCCCGGTTCGCTTTCCGTAAAGCAAAGCCACTATGCAATGGTGTTGTAGAAATTAGCTCATAATTTATTTCCAACATTTTTGAAGTGATGGTTTGATTCCAATATTAGCTTATAATTTATTTCCAACAAATGGTACTATAAAAATATCCAAAACTATTACTTACTCAGCCTCTTCGACAGTCTCCGACATGGCGAGGAAGACACAGTTGAGCAGAATGGTTGCCATGACGAAGTAATCGAAGTACTGGTTAGTAGAGAGGTAGACGCAGGCGCGGCGCACCGGTGACCAAGGTGACCACCAAAATAGCGACCTGGTTGCCGTGAACCGGTGTATGTAGTTCTTGCGAAACCGCTTTGACACCACGCAGAAAGTCTGGAACAAATAAATATATTCATAAAGAAATGTATACGGAGATTGATGAATGTGGACGAAGCAAAATTTGTGTGCCAGGATCGTAGCAAATGGACGGATGTGGTCTCTGCCTACCCCTCTTTAAGAAAGGCGTGACGTTATGTATGTATATGTATATGTATAATTATATAACCCATGCCACGCTAGACCACACATCGCCGTACCTTTTACTATGGGCGCTAGACAACTGATAAATTTACTTAGATACATATAATCTTCTAGCTTCTTCTTCTATCTATATCTATATACTTATAATAAATCTGTAGAGAGGTCAATTCTGTACATTGAACATATTTTAAAAATAACTATCCCCGTCATCGGCCTGTGGTATTAAGCTATGTTAAATCGTGATGGTTATATCTCCAACAGTCGGTTGCCAGAGCCTCGTTTGTTATTCAGGTTACATCACGGGCAGGTGAGGGTGGCTAGGAGCGAAAAGATGATAGGTTACATTACATTTTAGCATTATATTCTACAATAATAGTATCGGTGGTTACAAATATAGGTATCCGCTGGTATCTTAGGCTATTCCAGCAAGAACAACAGAAGCGTTTACCTTAGCTAGACTAACATTAATACAGCAGTACTAATGTATTGCAGAGCTATTGTGTTTGGCTCGCCTGCTCTCAGTCACGTTAATAGAAAACGGAATAGGTAATAGTGAAACGGATCACGTAAGGTCATTACGAATTTACAGAACATTTCACTTACAAGACGTCGCTTCGGTGGCATAGGAAAACGAAATCATGGAAGTTGATTAGCTATTCTGAAACTAAGGAATCAATAGGCTATTTGATTGTTTTTTTTTAAGTTTTGCTTGCTTTCGAATTTATTAAAGAAACATTTCACACACACGACAGGCTCGGTGGCTCATTTGGTAGAGACCTCTGCCCTCTGAGCCAAGGGTCGTGGGTTCGATTCCCGCATAGTACAAGCATTTGTGTTCATGAACATATCTGTTTGTATTGGTCTGGGTGTTTTCTATGTATAATATGTATTTATTTTTAAAAAAAATGTATCTAAGTAAGTTTATCAGTTGTCTAGTACCCATAGTACAAGCTTCGGCTTAGTTTGGGGCTAGGTGGCGCTGTGTAGCCCAGCGTGGCATGTTTTGGGTTATTTATTTATTTATCTATTTGTGAAAAAATTGTCCGTTACGATTATAAAATAGCCTAAGACAGGTAGGCGACCCTGGGCCACATAATGCCATCTATATAGTTTCAAACTAAGCCGTAGCTTGGCCCCTACCACCAAAAACGAAAACGATCGTTCGTTGAACGGATCGCGTACTTTGGTACCATAAATCCCGCCCATTTACCCCACCCGTGTTCGAATACACGAACTAAAATTCGTCAAAGTCGATTTTAATTAATTTAATTCATATATAAGAATATGGTAGGGACAAATGGGAGAGATTTATTTCGCAAAATTACGCGATCCATTCAACGAACGATCGTGTTCGATTTTGGTGGTTAACTAAAATATCTAAACTAAAATGACTCACCCTACTACCTACTTAATTATTTTAATTTGATGTGTGAGTGCAAATGTTAACACCGGCACTTCATCTGTGAAGCACATACCGTTGTCCGGGCGGGTGATAAATCAGACAATGCTTAAAGCACCAACTGGTAAATTATTAAAATTGGAAAACTAGCACATTCGCGGTCATTGTTCATTCATTGCGATAGATATATTTTATGCTGTTGTGGATTATGTTACTCATGAAAAATAAATTTACAGCGTGTGGTTAAATTATGTAGCATTAATACACAAATGCGTGTACACAAGATTAATGGTTTAACGCAATTAGCTTGTTAAATCGGTTGTAAACGGATATTCATACATATATCGGTTGCATACATATATGTGTATTTTATTATTTACTAGCGCCTGCCTTCGCTTCGCTTCTACTTTAAAAGACACGTAAGAAGTCTCTAAAATCATCATTGTTTCTCTACTATATTAAGAATGTATCTATTTTACCTACATATAAACCTTTTTTTGTATCACTCTACCTATTCAAAACGCATTTTTTATAAACTGTTTCGAAATTTTAAAGATCTAAGCATAGATGGGGACAGACAGACAACAAAAGCGACTTTGTTTTACTATGTAGTGATGATAATGATGATTTGTACGCAGTTATTCATTTATACAAAATAAATAGTTATATGTATGGCTGTCACGGCTTTTAAATTAATGAGTTATGAATTGTATTTTTTCTATCCGTATTGTACCTTATAAAGGTTTCGTGTATTAAAACTATTAGCAAGAAAGCACAAGTGACCTACATTATGTTCGCGTCGAATCCCTCCGGTGAGCCCTAACGGACCCTCGCGAACCCGGAAAACATAATTTTTCACATGTCCAAGACATAGTTTTTCATGCAAATTCGGGTAGAATGTTTTATTGTGACATGAGATGAAGGAGATTCTTTACTGAAAGTTCTTTATAGGATATGTTGCCTTAAGGATCAGTAGATTTTTTTAATGCTTGTCCATATTTCACTAAACCATAATCCAGTCCAGGATACAACAGGGTTAAGTTATTCAAATATACTAATACCTACGGCCTATAAGTTAGGGAGCGGCCAATCATCTTTTCGTTCCAAGCCAACGTCACCTGCCGTCGAATTCCGATGCGGGATTCCGAAAGTATGCGGTGGCCTACCTTAAACCAGCCAAACTAAACAATGTTTATCATGACAGCTGTCATGTGTTCACGTGACACTAGGTAATTATCAAGTTCATAGACTTCTAATAAAGGGTCGTTCGCGGACGATTTAATTCAGTAAAGGGATCTCGGCAAAAAGCGATTTCGTTGCCCCACCTAGGGCCGAAATAATTATAGCTAAATCGTTAATAAACTTTATGACTGGCATGACCTTCTGGCAACAAAACGAATGAAATTGTTAACTTAAGTTTTGTTTTATCTTGTTGACCTCATTTTGTTAATGAATTTACTAGATCAAGTTGTTCTTTTGAGTGTTGTTGTTCAACTTGGTTATTTATTTAACCTTTATTGCACAAGAGAGTACACATAGCAAACTAAATGCCGTATTTCTCTACCAGTCAACCATTGGGCGAGCCAGAAAACTTTTAGGGTCGGCAATGCGCTTGTGAGACCCTTAGAATTGCAGGCGGCCATAGACTTGCTTGCCGCCTTAGGGGTATAAAAAACTATAATGTGGTTCAGTAATAGGAATACAAACAACTGCTTTAATTGTAATAAGTACCTACATAATAACATTTTCCTGACCTTTTGGCCATTGCGACCTATTTAAAAAAAATACTAGCCAAGTACAGGTTCCTTGTCCTGTTAACAATTAAGAATCTATTGCGTCTCATCGGTGGACAGGAAAAGGATTAAAGAGTGTGCGCAGGTTCTTTTTCGCACTTAAAATAACCTAGAAATAAAATAAAATTTTGCCGTATTTGGAAATACGGCTGTAGGCAGCTACCGCCCACAGAGCAAATACTCCGTGCTACCGCCCCCAATTTATTATAAATCTACATAAACTCATATTTTAAAAAAGTTAAAAACAAGAGAATTTGTTAAAATATCGTTCCGGTTGAAATAGCATTTAATTATTCATGGAAAAGGTGATTTCGCTGCAATTCATCCGAAATAATTAGAGCAATCGATGTCATTAAGGCCGTGTAATTAAAATGGAGCTATTTGGGGCTTGCGGCTTCGGCCAATCGGAAAAACATTTAGTAAAGGCATGCATTAAAGAGCGTGATAGTATATCCTTTAACTTGGAAGATCGTAAAGCCGAATTCTGCCGCGAATGGATTCATTTCCAAATGTGCCTGGTTATTCGACTACCTACTAAACATTATTAGAGACAAAGTATGTCTTTTTCTTTTTTACTTTATTAAGGGATTCTATTAACGAACGTGAAGAAGCATGCTGCAGGCCAGATGCTGTGACCTGTATGACCTGCACCTGTGTGGTCTGGCCCTCCTGGTCACTCTCGTCGCTCCCCCCCAGGGAGGGAACTTGGTGGGTCTGCCTTAAAGACAGACAGCGCTGGCGGTGCCAAGATAGTATAGGTACCTAAAGCCAAGGTCCCTTGGCACCGTCCCTAATCGCATGACGGAGGGGCCGGGGTTTTTAGTGGGTATTCCGTGCCTTTCTTCCAGCAATCTTTATCAAGTCATCGTAGTCGTCTATCTTCATAGATTTGTCCAGAGTTTTTTCTCCTTGGGGGAGGCCTAAGTTCTGCAGTGGACAAAACCTGAACGTTTGCTTACCATACAATAATTGAACACTGACCGAGTCATGTACCGCGACACGGCGCTAGTTCTAATTGCCGACAAAGGGAAGCTTAGCAATTAAAGTTAATTAGTTTAGCGCAACTCGCGGAGATAAACTGTAAAGTTGGAGATTAGACGCGTGCGACTGTTTGCCTGCTACGCAAATGTAGCACGTACGAGTACCGTTCAAGAGTGGGTGTTTAGGATTATACTCTTCTGGGGAAATTTGTATAGTAGCGAATTTGCATATATTAAGGCAGGTAAAGTCTCTTTCGCGTGAAACGTGAAGAATCTCATGGTTCTTCTCCGTTTAAGGGATACCTTGGCACAGGTTAACATGGTGGTAGCCATGATGTCTGGCCGTTGTTGAATTGACTTGGACTTATTTACTAAAACAGGTGTCAAATGCAAATGTTTATTGTATGTCAATGAGGTTAACCAGTCAATCATTTAAATATTTACAATTATTTATTTTTGGAGTCGGTGTTGTGTTGTACGACGCGCGCGGCTAATCTGTGGATTTACCGCGCGCGTACATAATCTTAACTAATAACTAATATTATAAAGCTGAAGAGTTTGTTTGTTTGTTTGAACGCGCTAATCTCAGGAACTACTGGTCCGAATTGAAAAATTCTTTTTGTGTTGAATAGACCATTTATCAAGGAAGGCTTTAGGCTATATAACATCACGCTGCCACTACATTTATATATCCAACATTTTCCTTCATCACGGGGTATTTTTATCAATGTACATAAAGCAGATTCAATTTACTAAGCACCAGTTGTAGTGCTACATCATTTAGAGCTAGCAGTTACACAAATTAACTACAAAAGCTTTCTGCAATCAATCTTGCTGATATTGCAGCTACTGTATTGCGGATGATAAACGAATATAAACTACTGCACATTTTAACTGTAATATGAAATAATTTTGTGGCCAAATCTTATCTAGTATTCTACTAATGTTTTGTTACAATATTTGCAACTTATGGCCCATTTTTACTTATACTACCAAGCAGTTTGATGTATGATCACACATCAACCTACTAAAATCTACAATCCTATCCTATCCTACTAATATTATAAATGCGAAAGTTTGTTTGGATGGATGTTTGTTCCTCTTTCACGCATTAATTACTGAACGGATTTTAATGAAACTTTACAGTAATATAGCTTATACGTTGGATTAACACATAGGCTATGTTTTATACGAATATTCACGCTGGCAGAGCCGCGGGCAGCAGCTAGTATAGTATAAACATAAAAATACTCAGTATAGATTGAACTTTTGTTCTTATATTGTAATCTAAGGATCACTTGTTAGTTCTCGTATTTTAAATCAATGTTACTTGTCCATAAATCCCAACAACGTTTTGAAGCCCAACTTAACCTAATATCAAGCACGGCCGCACTTAATATCCGTACTTTATGGCAGTTTAGTGTTGCGCAGAACATAACTGTTATATTAAATCTTGCCCCTTACTCTATTTTAAGTTTACTACTCGTGTAAGTTCAATATAGTAACTTACTTAGTTCAGTTATAAAGTTGAGTGGAAATATTAAACTTTTTACTTGATTCTGTCACTAACGAATAGTTTGTCGTAATTTTTTTATGAATTCGTTCCTTTAACAACATTTTTGTTCGGATTATTTTCGCTGGACGAAAAGCTCTTTTGCTAGAAATAAATGCACCAACCACCTACTAGATTCTAGAACTATTCTCAAATGCGATCGGAAAGGTCTACCTTTGAAACGTTTAGTACAATTTAGTGTCAAATTAAGCTCATTTAAGTTTCCGAATCTGCGGAAATAGGCATTGTGAATAGCCCTACTCAATGAACTAATATTTTCGCTTGTACTTACTACTTTAGACCTTTCCCAGAACACCAAGATCTGAAACCTTTCCTAAATTGACCCGACCGTTAATGAAAACCTGGTTCAATGCAATCCAATCCTGGTTCAATTTAAGAGAGGTAGGGCATAGCGAATCTTCGCTCGAATTGAGCTGCCCGTCCGGGGAAGGACCTCCACCCTATAAAATACCGCAGCCAAATGACCTTCGGGACGTGTTTCTGCTGGTGAGTAGGGTGTCCGGAGCTCGTGGGGGGTTAGGGTTGGGCCGGCATGGCAGGTAACTGACCAGTTACTTGCCAGTTGTCACAGCGACTTGGGCCTCTCTTTCGCTTTCCATCAGGCGTAGGGAAGCCATTACGTCGAGCCACTATAAAAAAAAATCCGATCAAAGGCTTCGTTTTGGACAGATATCGCACGCATAAGTATTATTTCAAGCGAATAGAACGCAAGAAGATATTCTATGCCTTACATTTCTTAACCCTGTAAATTTTAACAACAATTTAACTTCGTAAACTAGTTTCAAGAGCTCTTTGTCAAAAATTAGGTAAACTGCGCTGCATTTTATATTCTCTGCAGTTTTCCGCCGTTTACGTTAAGGGTTAATACTGAATTAAATCTAGCTCGCTTACTCTTTTATATGTCAACTTAAATGACAAAGTAACTTTTACATTGTTACTATTTTATCAGTTACATTCTGGAGAGTGTGTGACGGAATTGTATAATTTGTTTCTTCCTGAAAGAATGAAAGAAAAAAAGGAAAGAAAATTTATTGGCCTTTAAATGGTACTTACAAATCACACAGCACAAAATAACCTACAACTTTTTATCATCGGATAAGCAGGAATATCTATACTATGGAACTCATTGTCGAGCTTCTTGTTCCCTGAGAGATATAATCTTCCGATGTTCAAGGCGAGAGTGAACCGTTCTTTGCTGGGTGAGAGCGATCCATCGTAGACAACGATATCGCTAACCCATTAGACAAATTGCTGTCAAGCGCAAACCTATTTCGAATAATAAAATAAATTAGGTACTCTACTCGTTGCTTACTTGTCAGAAAAACCCAGTAACAGTTTTAAGCCTGACACAGGATTAGAATCCAGATCAATGTCTATCAACAAGTAGCCATAGGGGTAAGAGCCATCCGCTCGGAAAGGACAGGCTCGGTGGCTCATTTGGTAGTGACCTCTGCCCTCTGAGCCAAGGGTCGTGGGTTCGATTCCCGCACAGTACAAACATTTGTGTTCATGAACATGTTTGTTGCTGGGTGTTTTCTATGTAAAATATGTATTTATTTACAAAAAAATGTATGTAGGTAAGTTTATCAGTTGTCTAGTACCCATAGTACAAGCTTCGGCTTAGTTTGGGGCTAGGTGGCGCTGTGTGGCCCAGCGTGGCATGTCTTGGGTGGCATGTCTTGGGGCTCCCCCAACAGTCCGGTGATGTTGACAATGCCGCCCTGGCCATCATCGTAGTCATAATAAAAAAAAAACAAGTAGCCACACAATGTGTTACATTGTACTAAACACGAAAGAGGTTTCAACTTAAAACTTTTTCATGATTCCTTTTCAAGAGAAAAAGGAATGACCTTTAATCTTTTTCAACTGGAAACACTTTTTACGGCCGCATGAAAATTTGAAGATTTCGAAAGGACATTTGAAACTTTTAGGATTGACTTATGCTCGGAAGAGAGGCGATTACCTTTATTGTCTCCCCCCTTCCCCCCATTTTTCTGAAGGTATCTATGCCCCGTTTGAACAAAGAAACTTTATAGGTACTTCACAAAAGGGTATTAGCAAATAGACATTTAAATTTTAATGACTGTTTTGGCGAGAGAGTATACTCGTAGGTAAAAATGTTATTAAGTAAACTGCTAAAGTTTTTCGCGTATATTACTGTACATAAATGCTATGTAAATGGAGTATTTATTTGGGGATGCCGCAGCCCAAATTGTTTGATGATGATGACAAGACCTCCAGGGAAGGGGGGAACGAATCCCGACTCTCCTCAGATGAGGTTTGAGGTTTAGTGGGTATTCTCCGTTTTAGGAGTGATTCCCACATTACCCAGGTGTCTCGTACCTAGGGCCCTGGTGTATGCGTAAAGGCTTTCCTAACGTAAAAAAAGGATGGAACAGTACAGTGGCGTAACTTTACCAGGCCCATGGCAAATTCATCAGATTTTCACTAAATGTGTAATAATAAATGTTGGGAGTTTGGATTCTCCTCTGACCGGGGGCCCCTTACGGCTGGGGCCCGTGGCATTTTGCCGACATACCACCCTGTAGTTACGCCACTGGACAGTAGTGCTACTTAGCAGAGGTTGGAGGCCCTTTAGTTTCTATCACCCTTAGCCCTTAGCTTCGTAGAAAGTGAGAACTTTCCGCCCCCAGATTGTTCGAAGATGACGAAACTCTATCATCGTAGTCATTTTAGCAATAGGCTTGTTGCCGTAAAAAGAAAAAAATACGTGTCCAATATACTTTTATGATCTTAACCTTAGACATGCTTGGTGGCTCAATAGGTAGTGACCTCTGCCTTCTGAGCCAAGGGTCGTGGGTTCGATCCCCACACATTACAAACGTTTGTATTGGTCTGGGTGTTTTCTATGTAAAATATGTATTTATTTACAAAAAAAAGTATGTAAGTTTATCAGTTGTCTAGTACCCATAGTACAAGCTTCGGCTTAGTTTGGGGCTAGGTGGCGCTGTGTGGCCCAGTGTGGCATGTCTTGGGTTATTTATTTATTATTATTTATTTATTTAAATACGGACAAAATAAGTATAATGTAATTATTTTGACCTTCAAAACATACCTATTAGAAACAAGCCGTCTTATGCCATGATCTTGACAAATGCGTCAGAAGATCATTAGAAAGGTTAAATTATAAGTAAGGTATAGTTATACCTTTCAATTCAACCCTTCCAGCGATCGCATCGTATCAGAACAGACTCCTATAGCAATGAAAGCGCCATTCACCAACATCGCCTACAATTTGAGTAAATAACATCCACTAGAAACACTCATAAGCCAGTCTAATAAGTTATTAACGACATGTAATTACGTTTTCAGCGAGACTTGTATACACTGCACGAGTACGAACAAGCATTGGCATTAATTATGGCGCTGTGTAGCAAAACGATCATGCTGTATACAGTAAGGGTTGAGAAAATTGGGGGTATAGTTAACAAGGACCCCTAATTTTCGGAAGTCCAATATATTCAGTCGTATCGGGACTAATTTACCTAGTACTATAAAATCCATCTATAACTAACGGAAATATCGGTGAACATACATAAAAAAAATATACATACCTACAGACGAATTGAGAACCTCCTCCTTTTTTGAAGTCGGTTAAAAATTATTTAGGGTTGAGTAGGTACTAGTAGGTAATTTACTTTGCTCTATTAGGACTTTTAACCGACTTCAATAAAAAGGAGAAGGTTCTCAATTCGACTTAATTTTTTTGTTGTTGTATGTTTGGTACTACATTTTGACCCCGGAAATAACCTTATTTTCGATAGCAGCCTCGCTGAAATAAGCCTTTAAATGTTACTTTAACTGAAATGTATTTAACTTCAATAAAAAGGATAAGGTTCTCAATTCGACTTAATTTTTTTGTTGTTGTATGTTTGTTACTACATTTTGACCTCGGAAATAACCCTATTTTCAATAGCAACCTCGCTGAAGTAAGCCTTTAAAGGTTACTGTAACCGAAATGTAACTTATTGCAAAATGTTATTCCAAATCCAGAATACATGGTAACTCTACACGTGTGTACAGTGAGCCTCCATTGGAGTGTAAAGTGTAGACAAGTAAGTAGGTATAGGGGAGGGCAGTTTGACTTTCCGCTTGGTACAATATTTGCTCGGCTCCGTCTAATTACGTCGTGAGGTGTCTAAGCTACTCTGCTAACTTTATTCGTTGTTTTGCAGTTTTTATTTGAGTTACCTGTGTGAGTTAATTTCTTAGTCTAACTCGGCCATTTTTTTTTGTTTCACCAGGGAGAAATGCAGTTTACGCATACCCGCTGCCCGGGGGAGCAGCGGGTTATGTGGGACTCGCTCCGCGTCGGCAGAGAATACCCACTAAAAACCCTAGTTGCCACCCCTGGCCCAAGTCAAATCCGGTACCGACTCGCTCCAATCGGGCAAATGCCCCCACATTGGGGGAGACCCCCTGGCCATAATGGCCCCATCAAATGTGCCTGAACACTGGCCTTTTGGAAGGCGTCGCCACCGACGACGCCAACACTGGCCCCACCTTGGCCGAGGAGAGACGGGATCAAGTCTAACTCGGCCACTAAAACCAGGGCAGTAGCAGGGCTGCAGTCTTAGCTGCCGAAACGCACGTTTTTGCAGCTGAAAAACGTCTTTGTGGCCGGATTCTACTCGTAATCGCTTCTTATGGTTGGATGTAAACTTAAATTTAACCATCATACTCGTGTAAAGAAACAACGATACTTTCTCTTTAGATTTTAAATAATCTAGTTCAGTGGGCATGAGTGAGTGGCATGAAAGCACCTAATGCATTCCCTTCTATATAAAAAGTTCCCTTATAGCCCCAATTCAAGTTCGTTAGAGGAAACAAAATGATATGAGCAATAAAGGTCTCTGCCCACTACACCGTATCATAACATGGCCGTGCTATGAACGTGTCAGACAAAAAAGTATTCTTTGTATTGAATACTATGAGACGATGCCCATTAGACCGTTCGGTCACCGACCAACACCGTCGCGTGCCATGCACGGACAGTTAAGAATTGTCAGGCAGAATATTTTGCTGGTGTTGATACGCACCGCGCACGGCACGCGACGGTGCCAAACCGCTGTGCGCAGGCGGCGAGCCGGTGAGCAAACGGGTTCTAGCCGCGTATGCTGTGCGTATGATGACCGTTATAAAAGCGTTACCAACGCCTCTAAAATTAGTGCACAAAGACTTTACCTTCGCCCTTCTACAAATTTTAATAAATTTCAGTAATTTGATATCGTGTTTTTTGGCGCTGAACAGCAGCTTTGTCCGAATATCAATCCTGACAGTCTTTCGACCACTGCAGTCTATCTTTACCAAGCTTATAGTTGAAAGTATATGCACAAACATGGATACAGTATCTATTGCCTCAAGTCCTTAATCCGATGAGGCGGCAATTGGACACGATCGTTGAAATCAGACGCAGGACTAACAACTTAATGCGATTATCGACGGCAAAGGGTATATATCACAGCTTATACCTAACGTCAGCCTGCTATACAAAATAATTACATGGGTTTAAGTCCTATATTAAGTCAGGTCTGATAAAAATACAAGATTTCCTGGACGATAACATAACATGGACATAATGAGCTGCTCGCCTGCACTCGTCTAATATTGTACTAGGTATAAGACATTAAAATATGACGTCATAATTTTTTTTTGTAAAAGGCTAACTGATGAGTGTCTTGCGGAACTTCTTCTCATCTGGCCTCATGTCGAAGTGCTGGTAGGAAAAAGTTTAACATGTAAAAGTATTGCTAGTGAATATCTCTGCAGAAAAAAATACGCCCGTAATTTCTCGACATAAGGGGCAGCACAGACGACTATCCGTGACGCACTTTTTAGTCTAACCTATGCAATTATATGCAGTAACGCACACGACGCGTAAAATCTATCTATCGGATATTTCACAGACGACACACATCTTCGATCATTCTGTCGGCAGAGCTGTAGGGACCTATACGCTCTTTTTAAATGTCTCAGACGCAGACTCTGTCGTCTGCGCTGCCTCTTATAGGTAAGTCCTTAATAATTTTTCAACAGAAACTTCTTGCCGCGCACACTCAGGCTTTGGAATGAGCTCCCCGCCGAGGCTCTCCCCCGAGACTACAGTATGGGGTCCTTCAAAAAGGTTGTGAAGAGGTTTTTAAAGGGTAGGCAACGCGCGTGTGATACCCCTGGTGTCGCAGGTGTCCATAGGCTGCGGTAACCGCTTAACATCAGGCGGGCCGTAGGCTTGTTTGCCACCCAGTGGTATAAAAAAAAAAAAAAAAAATTTTGTCCCAATACGAATCTGGAACCTCTTGGTTTTTTAGGTTCGTAACCAGGGGGTAAAAACACGATGCTATGATCTACTAAGACTCAACTGTTCGTCTGTCTATTCGTCGTTCTGTCCATCACCAGAGTATCTAGGTTGCTAGCTGTCTGATCTAATAAGCGTTTACGTTGACTTATAGAAATCGAAATAGAAATCGAAAAAAAATCGAAGAAGACTTACAAAGTCATGGTTTGATTCACTCGAACGAAGTCACAGGCACCATCTAAAAAACCAAGTATAATAAAAAAACCGTACAAGAAGCAGAAATATCTAGTTGTCTAGAAAACCATTTTAATTTCCATCCCAAGTCTTTTTCCTCCAGCAATTCGAGCTGAACTTTATTATAACAATAAAAATATAGGTCAGTGGATCCATATCTATATACTTACTACAGACTATCACAAAGAAAGAAATAAAACCCATTGTACTGCCGTAGAGAAAACACAACGAATACAAATAATGTAATAGTAACAGTTTCCCGTCAACAAAAGTGAATAAAATATCTACCGTTGTGGGAGTAAGACGCACAATTTGAGTTATAATAAAAGATATAGGGCAAGGGAATATAAGACAAATTGAAATGTGAACCTTTCGGGGAGTAGTATTTTCGTTATTTACATGTCCCGTAGACGTATCGGCCGGTTGCGTTTAGATTCGTAATGTTGAGGATTGGAAGAGAGTAAAGGAAATATCTCAGCAGATTCCAATCAATCAATCATACTAATTTATTTTATTTTATTGCACAAAAGACGGATTTGATGCTGTATGACATTATATGCCTGTTAACCATTGAGCCGGCCAGCCTATTGCAGTCCACTGCTAGACATAGGCCTCTCCAGTTGTTAGCCACTTAGGGCAAACATGTGCAGGATATACCCGTAATCGCCACGCTGGGCAGGCGGGTTGGCGATCGCAGGGCCTAGCTTCTCGCTCCGGTGACGCTGCTGTCCGTCGTCGGTCTGTGGTATTTAGCTACGCCTTCAATTGTGACGGTTATACCATCACTAATCGATTCCCAGCGCCTCGTTTGTCATTCGGCAGGGTGCACCACGGGCAGGTGACGTTGACTTGAAGCGAAAGGATGATAGGCCGCTCCCTTACATCCCTGTACATTTTTCTTAGTGGATGCCTACGTCATAACATCTACTTGCATCCCAAATTTCAGCCCGATCCGTCCAGTGGTTTAGCCTGTGCGTTGATAGATCACTAATGTCAGTCAGCCTTTGAATTATATATAATACAAACAAACAAACAATCAAATCTTTCCTCGTCATAATATTATTATATAATATTTAGATATAGGCTGATGATAATGATGACATATAGCCTATAAATTAAAAAAATATTAATTATATTATCATTTCACATAGGTACCCTTTATTTTCACGTGGTTCCAAATTACCAAATAAAGATTTGCAGGTAATATGTTCTACGTATACGTAATGGAATATGCATTTTCAACAGACGTTTTGATTGGCTAAGCATTAATTCTTATTTGCTAAGCATTAAGACTATTGATTGGCGATCCATGCACGAGTTGAGTATTCAATGCAACTGAAACAAAGGCGTGTTTGGGAGTCTTGTCACATTGATTGTTATTTAATTACTTATTGTCTCTCAATTGCCTTTGTTGTCCAATA
The DNA here is from genome assembly GCA_031163375.1 of Conogethes punctiferalis. Classification (NCBI taxonomy): domain Eukaryota; kingdom Metazoa; phylum Arthropoda; class Insecta; order Lepidoptera; family Crambidae; genus Conogethes; species Conogethes punctiferalis. The sequence continues at coordinate 4,948,035 of CM062094.1, forward strand.
CTATTACTTCAACTTTTCAGTTTGTAGCGGCTTTGCTCTTCATTATCATACTTTGTATACTAAAGTTTTAAACCTATTAAGTATTATCTATAGAATTGCGGCTTATTATTGTCGTATGTAAAATTGTGTACGAACAAAATAATGTAGGGTAGATAAACGTAAGTATACATATACGTTTGATGATTCCAGTGACCCATCCCAGGACATAGTCTGCCGTTGGATAAGTGAGTATTCTGCTCTCTCTTAAATTTCTTTTTTATAGAATCTCGACATAATGGCGTCACTACGCCTGATGGAAAGCGAAAGAGAAGTCCAATGTAACAACGGGCCTATCCCCTTACGAGCTAAGGAAAGCCTACTCACCGGCAGAAACACGACCCGAAGGTCATTTTGGCTGCGGTATTCTATAGGGTGGAGGTCCTTCCCCGGACGGGCGGCTCAATTCGACCGGAGATTCGCTACGCCCTACCTCTCTAACTCCTTTCAAAGGTCTTCCTTTAGTTGGTTGACAGTTGACTGTCTTCTCTTTATCTGTATTTAGAGAGAAAGTTCAGCTACTCAGAATTTCTAATTTCAATTAAGTTCATTCAAATATACAATGAATATAATATGCGCTTGTCATATTCTGTTTCAATATAGTTGCTCTGATTAAAAGAATATGAAATTTTAATCATGTTCATTCAATATTCGCGCTTGTCAACAGTTCAGTGATTTATGCAAGACTATCTGCAGCCCACAACTTTGCCGGTGAATACCAGTGACATGTGAAATGATAATGTCCTAATAAACTATGGTTCTACATTAATCTGACTAGCTGTGCCGGCGGCGTCGCATGCGTGGATATCGGGTTTCAAAAATAACAGACTTCCATAAAATGGTACCTAAATTTTAAGTTAGACCTCTGGCATTGGTGAAAACTGCATTTGATTCCATGCAGTAGTTTTAGCGTGATGCGCGATTTCGTTTCGTTTTCTCAAGTTCCCGTCACTGCTCTGCTCCTATTGATTGTAGAGTGATGAAAAGTATACTATAACCTGCTCAGGAGTATGAAGAATAATCGTACAATATTTCGTTAAAATCCGTCCAGTAGTTTTTTTTTCTATACCGAACATACAGACAGAGACAAAAAAAATTCTGATTGCATTTTTGGCATCAGAATTTTTCTCTCTACAGATTTATTATAAGTATAGAAGATAGACGTGGAAGCTATCATATCATGAGCAGGCGCTATTCTGCTCGATCAGCACTTCAGCAGCCACAATCACCTCAACCTGTTCATGTGATCTATCATTATCATCATCTGCTGGATATGGACCTCTTCAGTTATTCACCACTTAGGGCAAACACCTGGAGAGTTTAGCCGTCATCGCCACGCTGGGCAGGCGGGTTAGCGATCGCAGGGCGTAGCTTCTCGCTCCGGTGACGCTGCTGCCCTTCATCGGTCCGTGGTATTTTCGACGCCTTCAATTGTGATGGTTATACCGCCACCAGTCAGCTGCCTGAGCGTCGTTTGATAGTCAACAGGATGCACCACGAGCAGGTGAGCTAGGTATACTACTACAAAGTTTTATTTAAATCCGTTCAGAAGTTTTCGCGAATTATGTAGTTACAAATAAAAACATTCATCCATGTAGCATAAATTAAAATTCTCAAATGTTCCGCGATTATAATGCAGACCGTAGGTACACGGGGACCTCGAAACCTCTTGGGAATCATCAATCTCTATGCATCATATAACACTAATTGTATTAAAAGAGGAATTAGAATAAAAGCAAATTGTTAGCAAGTCATAAGTGGGTATCTTTCAAGTAAGTATGCTCTTTTCATAAAATTACACTTCTTCTACCTGAAGATTGTCTGGAAGAGATTGCTAACTAGCGATAAGGCCGCCTAAATTGTATCACAACATGTCTGTCTATGTTTTAACTAGCTGTGCTCGCGACTTCGTCCGCGTGGAATAGTTATTTTTCCCCCGTTTTTTTTTACATTTTCCATTATTTCTTCGCTCCTAATAGTTGCAGCGTGATGTTATATAGCCTAAAGCCTTCCTCGATAAATGGTCTATTCAACACAAAAAGAATTTTTCAATTCGGACCAGTAGTTCCTGAGATAAGCGCGTTCAAACAAACAAACAAACTCTTCAGCTTTATAATATTAGTTAAGATAACTATTTAGTAAATGTTTGTTTATTGCAATACGGAATAAATACCGTGAAAAGTAATAAAATAGCGGCTTTTCTTAAATCTGATGTTGACTTTCTTTTCTTTCCAAACCGCACATGGATTTAAGTGTGTCCAGGTAGTTTTATGGTCTCCACGGGATATTTTACACATTACCACGAATATATTTCCTTTCTCAGCTGTGCTAGCTTTATGGCTCGTAAATTCGTTGAAAGTAATTGAAATAGTCGGTAGACTCTAACAGGTTTTATTCAAAACGAGAATTATTTGATAAGTTACATATTAGGATAAGTAAAAAAAGAAAGAAACCATTTTGTCTAGCATTTCAAATTATGTTTATAATTTAAAAATTGTTGTTTCGTAACCGAATTCAACCATAGTTACATTTAACACTAGGATATTTTATTTCATATTAGACTATAGGCGGATTTATATTTGTCTGATGTGTTATGACGTGACGCGTCAGAACGGTATCGGTTTCATACATTTAGTATAGTAACGTTCATACTAGTAATGCGTATTGTGTTGTGATGGCTTGTGTAAATGTATGAAACCGATAGTCGACTCTAACCGATCTCCTGGACGAGAAATGCCGCATCAATATCAGTAAAGAATTCCAATAATAAGGCATATGTTCTGCTTTGGACGAAGATATGCTGAGAATAAAAAGAAAATCAACCAATGAAGACAGACCAAGTGACAGACATACCTACTTACTTAATTACATTATATTAATAGACACAGAACAAACATTAATTAAACAGTAGCCGACCACCCACCCCAAAACTTTTAAATCAAACGTAATGCTCGTAAAATAATTTAAATGAGCAATCAATTAAATTTCCTTCTGCAATTTAATATCAGTTAAAATTTGGGTGAACGCTTTATGATATAATAATGTTTAACCAATAATGAGATTTATTCGTTTTGTTCTAATTAAAATGTTCGACGCAAAATTGGATAATTACTCAAAACCTGACTCAGAGTTATTCAATTTACTGCAACATTCGTTTGAATTTAAGTGCTTTAATGACATTAATGGCTGTTTGGTATACAGATACCAGAAACTGCTCTGGTATAGACCATTGTGTGTTATAACGGAACGGTAACTTAGTCTGTGTTGAATAGAGTCTTTAGGTAGCATTTCAATTTAATCATCATTATCACATCAGCCTTTCGCGGTCTACTTTTGGCCAAAGGCCTCTCCAAAATTATTCGGTTGATCTTGGGCTTCTCGTATCCAATTGTCACACACCTTGCGCATCGTCACTCCACCGGGCCCGAGTATTTTCAATTATTTATTTATTTATAAAAGGTACACACACAGATTACAATCAAAATAACAATCTATCTATTTATCTTTAATCTAGTAATTTAAAGTTGATGTCTGTTTGTATTGGTCTGGGTGTTTACTATGTATAAAATGTATGTATTTACAAATAAAAATGTATTTAAGTAAGAGTATCACTTGGTTTTAGGTAGTACCCATAGTACAAGCTTCGGCTTAGTTTGGGGCTAGACGGCGCTGTGTGGCCCTTGTCTTGATGTACACAGCAAGACTAGTTTACTGGTTAATTATAATTTATGAATATAAACATAATTATAATGAAACAAAGAAAAATCAAAACCAAAGTGGGTTCTCCCCTTTCCCATTACTTATTATTAATAATTTATCTTAGTTATGCAGCTTGTTTAGTTGTGAGAAGTCGAGGACATCTCAGCTAGAGTTATATCTTATTTAAGCTTATCATTTTATAAATAACGTATAAACTTTGGATATATTTGTATCGAATCAATAGCCTTTTAACTCTTAAAAGTAAGATACTTTTACAAATATAACTTTTCAGTTCCTTAAAACCTTTATTCGCATATTACGCATTAAAAATAAGCTTAAGTCCTTTCTCAGCCTCTAGACTATATGATATTACTAAGGATTCATCTACCATCGGTCATTGTCGCCAATTTCCATAACAGGGCTTATCTAAGCCCAAATCTATGATCGCACCTTCGTCTTTGGATGTTTGTTTACCAACCAAGTGGAGAGCCCTTGAAGCGAGCACCGGCTCTTGATGACAAGAGGTCAGGCCACTTGCCCCCGCGGGGCTGGCGACTTGCCAGCTCTAGGATTTTATTGCTATTTACTGGGATTATTCCTCATAGTAGCGGAGTAGTGGCTGATTCGGTTGCATATTTTTTAATAAATTATTCAGCAGATAGGTTATGAAAATATTTTGATATCAAAGCATATGAAATACCTGATGGATAAAATGTCTAAAATAATTCAGTTTTCAATTGAAAGTTTTTAGGTATCGGCGGTTAAAGCATTTTGTATTTATAACTATTTGTTATGGTTTGCTATATAGGCATCTATCTATCTAGCACCTGGTCTTATACTAATGTTTTCCTTGTACATGATGATAACTGGAGCCGGTTGAAAACTCAGTTACTTACACCTAAGAACTTAGAAAAGTTAATGTCCTAAATTGTAATGTATTGTATTGTACCTATCATCTTTTCGCTCTAAGTCAACCTGACCTGCCCGTGGTATATTCTGCCGAATAACAAACAAGGCACTGGCAACCGATTGATGGCAGTATAACCTTTTCTTTAAAGCCGCAGCTAAACACTACAGGCCGATTAGGGCATCAGCGATAAATACGCCTTGCGTTCGCTAGCCCGCTGCTCAGTGGCGATTATGGGCAAAGTCATCAAGAAATATTGGACCAAAGTGGCGAACATCTGGAGAGGCATATGTCTAGCAGTGGACTGCGATAGGACAATTATGATGTTCTAAACCTAACTTTATCAAACCTATAACTCATACCTATAACTAAACCGACGAGCATGTATGAAGAGATTGATGAATGTGGACGAAGCAAAAGTTGTATGCCAGGATCGTAGCAAATGGAAGGACGTGGTCTCTGCCTACCCATCTAGGAGAAAGGCGTGACGTTATGTATGTATAACTTATAAAATGATACGCAAATAAAGAACAGCTCCTCATAAGCTCATACCTTTCCTAACGTTGACGACCTGTCCACATTTACAGAAATTTATAATGTGTGCTTTATACCCAGTCATAAAAGGGTACCTATTACATAAGCCGAGCGTGCATAGCTCAACTTCGGCCCACTAATGGACCATTACCAACCATTGCGAGTTTACTGCATTTAAATATTCAAAACAGCGTTTTTCGTACTACAATTTAAGCTTACACGAGGCCCACTCTCGTCAAAATTAAACGAACTAAATTACAGGTAAAAGTGCTAGAGAAAATACACGTATTTTATATGGCGGGTTCTAACGGTGGACGGTCCTATTCTTCTCTTTGGATTAAATTATTTCGAGCGACTGGACGCAATCCCGTATAATAAGGGGCATAGCTCATTTTTCCCGGTAAAAATATCTCTGGTCGTCTTTGTGGCGGGTGTTTTATGGTGTAAAATGGTTATTTTTAATACGACATTTTGTGCACCGTAAATTAGGAGTGTGGAGATTAGATTATATTTATAGAGATTTGTTCGAGGGTCTTTGAAAAGATTTTTCACCGTCTATCGTCGTAAAACGATGGTATACAATAGTGAACTGTTGTCGACCTTTTGGTAGAGAACTAATTAAACCAATACTTATTGACATTTTAATCCTTGAAATACGACTTTGTAGCTTGTACATAGGTACCGTACTACAAATTCTACGCACGTAGGTTCAATCATAAAATTGACATGGTCATTTATGACAACTTTATTTTGTCCTAACAGTAATGTACCTAACGTAAAAAGAATACAAAACATCGCCCCATCTCTTCTTGAGGGTATAGTAAGAGGTGACTTTCTTATTAAAATATCCTCACTGAGGCAATCCTCACTTCACCAGCGGTCGTGAGGTCCAAATATTAGGTCGATAGCCATAATACGACAAACCCACCGCGCCTGTCGCCCTCACCCTGAAAGCCCACTGAGATGTCGTTTTACGCCCCGCCTAAAGAAACCAGGATTGTAAGAGGAAACACATGAACCGGAAGGGCATTCCATGACTTAATGACGCGGGGTAGACCAAAAATGACAAAGATATAGCCCGTTAAAATCATGCGTGATGTCAAACAGTGGGAGTTTTATCGCCACTGAGTGACGTCAAAGACCCCCACTCAATTTTGATGCCTTGTATCTTTCCTATTTTTTGTTTAAATGAAAAAAAAAGGAAAATACCTACGTGTCCAATATATTTTTATAGGTAACTAAAATACGGACTAAATATAATGTAATTATTTTGACCTTGGAAACATCCCTAATAATAGAGAAACCAAAATAATACTCAAAAGTTACTTTGAATCGGCCATATCAATGAAACAGCGCCGAAGTTACCCGTGCAGGGAATCTAATATTAGACCATGTACACAAATTTGTAACAATTATATGATTTCCTGTGGGATAGTGTGGGATGTGGTCGGAATTTACATTTTCAGCAAGTTCACGTAGTCAATTAATGAAATGGGTAGTAGGTATGTGTAGTTGACGAGGGTATCCACCTTAGGGCACGCATCGCCATCTTTGATTAGGGGACATAGGTATGGTCCCCGAGCTTAGGTATTGTTAGTTTGGGTCGCTGTTGTCATCTTGAGCCTTCTTTACCGTTCGCACTTAATTGTTCGTGTCACTAAGCTTTTTCCATGAATATGTAAAGGAAACTGCTACACATCTATATGAATTGTTCCACCTTAGGCACCTGAGCTAATCACCTGGTGATTAGACCCCCGCAAAAATTTGACAGAAGCGTACTTAAGACACCTGGCCAGGGGATTAAAGTCAACTGCAAATAAAGTGAATTTTCTAGTTCACTTAAGTCACCTGCGATTGTTTGAGGATTTTTATATGGGAATAGTACCAGGAGTACATGAGCACATGGGAAGTTATAAACGGCTACTCTGATCACCTGCGATCATCTGCCTATGACGTTATTTAGGTGGAAAAATTACCAGGAATCCGACATATTTCCCTAAAATAGTTTACTACGATGCGGTGATACAGTACACACATTTGTGTGCAGGGCTTTAAAGCTTAAACAGAAATAACTACTTTAATTGCAGATATTCTAGACAGTAAATAAAAGTCACCCAGCATGTTTCGGCATTCGGATTAAAAAGATTTTTGACTGTGTGATTAAAATTGTTTCGGCTAAGACTAAGAGATAAAAGGAATTAATCCAAGGATTTTGGATAATTCACAATTTATAACATTTTACGTTCCGGACCGAGTACCCGGGAAAATCCAGGTCGGTATATAAAATTTCGGTAGCCTTTATTAAACAATTGAACAAATTTTAGATACTAAACATCTATTAGTGTCATTACAGTTTGAATAAATATAAACATTGCTTGTTTTAAAGCTTTTAAAAGAGTAAGCTAATAAAAAAAATCGCCATCTTAAAACGTCTATAACAAACTATTAAAGTGAAAAATATACAGAAATCTGTATTGGAACCGTTTCGCGAGACCAATGTTATTCAATAAATAACCATCAATCTCTTTCCTGACAGGTTCATAGATATTTAAATATTTAAGACCACAATACCCGAATCCGATTCGGGGAACTGTCAAATATGATAGAAGCGTTTAGGTTGGATGTAAATTGAGTGAGTATTGAACTAGGGATGGGACACATTGGACTAACGTCAGTATCGATGTTAGTGTACAACAAACTGTTTTAATTGTAATAAACCCTATTGGATGTGTGTTTCAAATACACATGTGACACATATTCATTTAGCGTCATATTTCATTCATCATTACCATCATATTATACGGCTACGAAAAAGTGTCATCATCATCATCTTCAATCTATATCAGTCCACTGCTGGACATAGGCCTCTCCTAATGTTCGCCACTTTGATCTATCCTGAACTTCTCGCATCCAGCACTTGCCAGTCGTCCTGCGCAAATCGTCACTCCACCTGGCCTGAGGGCGTCCTACACTACGTTAGCCGAGACGCGGTCTCCACTCTAGAACTCGTTTACCCCAACGGTTGATGAACAAGTGTATTAACTTATTAATTTAATCTATTAATAACACTCTCCTTGCCTCTGTCTATCCAAAGAGACTAGCAAAGTACTCAGGAGATAAAAATTCGATTCCCGCACAGTACAAACATTTGTGTTCATGAACATGTCTGTTTGTATTGGTCTGGGTGTTTTCTATGTATAATATGTATTTATTTAAAAAAAAAATATCTAAGTGAGTTTATTAGTTGTCTAGTACCCATAGTACAAGCTTCGGCTTAGTTTGGGGCTAGGTGGCGCTGTGTGGCCCAGCGTGGCATGTCTTGGGTTATTTATTTATTTATTTAATTAAAAGCAAAATCTGTACATATGTGCACATGAAGGGGTAACCTTCTTTTAATTATCCTCTCCCTGGGTTGCCTGGAAGAGATCGCTTCAAGCGTTAAGGCCGCCTAATTTGTACTACGATATGTCTTTGTATCTAGTTTTAAGTCGACTATTTCGTGTGCAATAAAGAATATATATCTATCTATATCGTTATGACGTGTAACTTATTGAACAACAACATGCCTACTTTCTATTCTAGATCTATATTTATCGATTGCTCTCCCCTGCCTCAAATCTACTACGTGTAAAATGATACGAACCGAGTCCTTTTTTCTCGACATAGGTCAAAAGGGGATCTATTGAATGGAATGTTATGATTTTATTGACAGTCATTCCGTGGACCCAAACCGGAGATCCAGTTAGTATGTAGATGAGAAAAGGTATAATGCGTTGAACGGCGGACAACTTGTTGAAGTCCGACTTGCATATATGATTTTGACGACCTATTTGGTTCAGCGGTAATAAACGTTGCCTCTGGAACAGGTCGTGAGTTCGATCCTCGCATATTGGTCTAGGTATTTGTTATGTAATAATATTTGTTTTAAAAACAGTATTTTAGCAAGTTGTACCTATAATAGTACAAGCCACGGCTTTGCTTGGGCTTAGATGATGCCGAGTGACCCCAGACAAAATAACAGCATTTTTTCAGCAAAAAAAACCCACTTCAACTGGTGACAATGGTAACAAACATTCAGCAAAAAAAAATCTGTTGAATTAAGAACCTCGTCCTTTTTTGAAGTCGGTTAACAAACAAACATGCTTATTTACACAAATGTCTCTATTGTGTCAAGGGAATGTACGTTATTCTGTATTCCAAAAATATTTCGGTTTATTCGACATGTACTTTTTTCTGCTAACAGCTAAACTTTATACAGTCTTAGCTACATTAAGCAAGTAACTACATCGACTTTATTAATCTCGAACAGAACACAAAACTAAGGCGAGTTACCTCCACCTGTTGTATTGCGATATAGACTGTATGCGTGCAGGGGACAATCGGCGGTACCCTTGTCAACTTGTCCATTTTGACCTATCGGATTTTGTAGCCCGGTCGTGCGGACTTGGGAGACAGGAGGCGTAATAGGGTCCCTGGGGCTTAACTTATTAGTCCTTCTTTAAAGCAATTTGCTTGATTAAATTACTCAGTAAATAAACAATTTTTAAAAGTAAATATCATAAAAACATCGCATATATTTACTCCCATCCCAAGGTAAGTAGCTTAAGCAATTGTGTGACAAGAGAAGAATAATGAAGGTTAAATTTAAATTCATTTGAGCATTGAGCCGCCAGTCCGGGGAAGGACCTCCACCCTATAGAATACCGCAGTCATAGACCACCGGGTTGTGTTTCTACCGGAGCTTCTGGGGAGTTAGGGTTGGGCCGGTATGGTGGTGGCAACGGACAGGTAACTGACCAGTTACTTGCCCGTTGTCACAGCGACTTGGGCTTTTCTTTCGCTTTCCATCAGGCGTAGGGAAGCCATTATGTCGAGCTACTATAAAAAAAATCCTACTCAAATCGGTGTTTGGTATGCTTATTGGCTGAAAACACTATAATAGTATTCACTTTGGTTTGCCTAATTAGTTTTTGGAGATGAGTAAAATTCACATTGTCACTGCAAGAGGTTATAATTCCCAATAGACATTACATGAATGACACTTGAATGAACGTATGAATGAATGTATGAATGAAGTATGAACGAATGCTTGAACGAATATAAGAAACAGTCCTGTCAACTGTCAATGTCAAAACATACCGCCCACCAAAAGGACTGAGGGTCCTTTTCTAACACATGGGGCACATCTTAAAGTAAATTCACACTCACCACAATCAAATTTTTAACATTTCACCAAGAAACAAATTAATAAAATTTACATCACTTAAACATGCACACTTCACATAGGTAATGCACACAATTTACTGACACTTCTTTTTGTTACTGAGTTGTTACTCTTTACACTATAGACCCTCACGTGGCCATCAGGCCCTGGGTGTCTATTTATAATACGTCCCAATGACCATTTGCCGGGAGGCAGGTTTTCATTTTTGATCAGTACAATTTCACCAATTTGGAACTCTTCTTCCCTTTTGAACCATTTAGGACGCTGCTGTAGTCTTGACAGGTATTCGTCTTGCCATCGACGCCAGAAGTCATTAAGGAGCTTTTGAGTATACTGCCAGCGGGTTAAGGCATGCATTTTAACATCTTTCAGTGTAGGTGATGGAACAACAATTGGTGCTTCTCCAACTAAGAAGTGGCCTGGAGTAAGCGGATCTATATTTTCAGTGTCGGTGTCATCAATAGGGCATAGCGGACGTGAATTCAAGCAGGACTCAACTTGGCAGAGTACTGTTGTCATTTCTTCAAAGGTGAGATGAGTTGTCAAGATTCTCTTTAGATGGTGTTTAATCGATTTAACACCTGCCTCCCAGAGTCCTCCGAAGTTCGGGCTGTATGCAGGAATGAAATGCCATTGAGTGCCATCTGTTGCCAAGGTTGTAGCTATATCTCCAGTGAACTGTAATTTTGATTCTTTCCAGGCATCACACAATTCCTTATTGGCACCTACAAAATTTCGGCCCTGGTCGCTCCATATATGACTGCATCTTCCTCGTCTCGAGACAAATCGTCTGAATGCACCTATGAATGCTTCTGAAGTGAGATCACCGACAAGCTCAATGTGAATTGCCTTTGTTGACATACATATAAATATAGCAACATATGCTTTAGTTGTTCTATTGCCTCGGCCTCTAGACATCAGAACTTGGAAAGGGCCAGCAAAATCTACTCCGCTGTGCAGGAATGGTCTGGATGGAGTTACTCGCTGGACTGGTAAGTCTCCCATGATCTGTGATTTTGCAGAAGCACTGTGTCTTGCGCATATCATGCATCTGTGTATGCATCTCTTCACAATTGATTTGGCTCTGATTATCCAATACTTGGAGCGCAAATAATTTAGCATTAGTTGTACCCCCCCATGTAATGTTTTCTTATGGGCATCAGCAACTATCAGTGGTGTAAGTGTATTTTTGCTGCCCAAAATAATAGGATGTTTCATTTCATTTGATATATGAGCGTGTCTAAGACGACCGCCCACCCTGACGATATTTTCTTCATCCAGGAATGGATTGAGTGCTCGGAGGGAGCTTTTCTTTTTAACTTGCTTATTCATTTTTAGTCTCTCTATATCTTCCTTGAACTCTTGCATTTGTACCATTTTAATACAAATATTTAGTGAACTTTCCAATTCTTGTGTTGTGAAATCTACATCTATGTTTTCGAATTTTTTATAATGTAAGAATCTCTTGCAATAAGTGATAGTTCTTATCAATTCTGATAAATTTTCAAAATTTTCAAATTGCGTCATGATAGTATTCTTCGGTTCGACATCTTCTGTGATATGGTAAGTATTTATCTTATTACTTTTGCTTTCTAACTCCGTAATTTTAATTTCTTGTTTACTAATAATTATTTCCTTTTCAGATAACCATTGGGGACCTCGCCACCACAAGTCACTTTCTTTCAGGTCTGATAACAACATTCCTCGTGAAGCAATGTCAGCTGGATTTTCTTGTGATTGAACATGATGCCAATGTTTGTTGTTTAGGTTTTCTATAATTTCTACCACGCGATTCGCGACAAACGACTTCCATCGATTAGGCTCTCCACATAACCATGCAATAACAATTTCAGAGTCAGTCCATGCATACATTTGAGAGGTAGGTATTCTCATAGCTTCTCCTATTTGTTTCATGAGTTTTGAAAGCAGTAAGGCACCACAGAGTTCAAGCCGTGGTAGGGATACAGTTTTTATCGGCGCAACTCTTGTTCTAGCAGCTATTATTCGTACCACCACTTCTCCTTCTCTGTTCTTGGTTCTTAGATATGCAACTGCTGCATATGCATGCATAGAGGCATCGCTGAATCCATGGATTTGAATTTCTTCTTTGTTAATATTGTCGGTACCCAACCATCTCTCTATCTTGATTTTGTCTATATTTTCAAAGTCTGTTCTTATTTGCTTCCATTCTTCTTCCAACTTTTCGCTTATTTGATCATCCCAGGTTACCTTTTCGAGCCACAATTTTTGTATTAATATTTTGGCCATAATAGTGCTTGGTGCTATCCATCCAAGAGGATCAAAAAGTTTTTGTATGTCAGATAGTATGCCGCGTTTAGTAACCAATTTAGGTATCTCAGGTAGACTTATATTGTATTGGAACTGATCTGTACCTAAGTTCCAAACAATTCCTAGGGCTTTTATCGTTCCATCAAGATTCAGATCTAAGTGCGCATTAGCTGATCTTTGCTTTTCATCAATTGACTTCAAGAATTCCGCATCATTGGATGACCATTTGGTAAGATGAAAACCACCTTTTTGCAGTATTGCAGTTATTTCTTTAGCTAGTGAAACTGCAGACTCAGTAGAATCAGTTCCAGATAACAAATCGTCCATGAAAAAATCTTCTTTGATAGTTTGAGCTGCTAGCGGGCATCCAAGTCCTTCATCATTAGCTACCTGATGAAGTGTTTTTACAGCTAAGTAAGGAGCAGAAGCTGTCCCGAACGTTACTCTGAGCAGACGATATTCTTCTAGAGGTTCAGATTCATCGGACCTCCAGAGAATCCTTTGATAGTTCACATCATCCTTTGCTACCAAAATTTGTAGATACATTTTCTTTATGTCAGCTACAAAGCAAACTCGCTTCATTCTCCATCTCATGAGTAGATTTCTCAGGTCTTCTTGTAATTGTGGGCCTACGAGCAGTTCATCGTTGAGTGAAATATTGTTTCTTCCCTTTGACGAGGCATCAAATACAACACGTGTACGAGTTGTTTCCTTGTCATTGCGGACGACAGCTTGATGAGGTAAGTATACTGCTTGTTTAATATCCTTTTCTATTTCAGGTACCTTTTCTGCATGTTCTTGTTCTATATATTCATTTATAACTTTGCTGTATTCTGTTTTTAACTCTGGTAATTTCTTGAATTTTCTTTCTAGTTGTAAAAATCTTTGTGTTGCTATCTCCTTTGTATTTCCTTCAGGTGATTGTAGGCTGTCTGTCTTGAATGGTAATTTCACAATGTATCTTCCTTCTTTATTTCTCGTAGTAGTTTCTTTGTATATATTCTCACAGAGTTGTTCTTCTTTGGTTAGATGTCTTTTGGTGTCTGTATTTATTTCCCAGAGAGATTTCAACATGTCTTCTACGTCAACTTGATGATGCATAACAATATATGTATCGTCCCTTGAATTGCTGTTTACATCTCCAAACAGTATCCAACCCAGGCTGGTTTTCTGAGCACTAGGAGTGCCTGGTGGACCCTTGATCAAACTTTCCTGTAAAATTTGAGTGTATTCTTTGACTCCCAAAAGTAGATCTATGGCTCCGGACATAAAGAATGAGGGATCGGCCAGTTCGAGTCCCTTGATGTGAGGCCATGATTGATTTGTAATTGTTTTGGCAGGAATCTTGGTGGTCAGTTGCTTGGACATCACATAGGCTTGTGTAGGTAGACTATAATTTGGTTCCCATCGTGATCCTATATTAAGCTGCACCACATGGTTGATCTCCGTTCTCGTAGATCCCACCCCTATAACTGTTCCTTTAACAGGTTGACGTTTGAGTTTGAGTAATTGAGTTGCCTTTTCACTAATAAATGTGGCTTGAGAACCTGGATCTATGAGCGCGCGTAGAGGAATGGTGAGACCTTGTTCATTTGTTGCTTCCACTATCGCTGTCGCTAATAAAACTGTGTTCTGTCTTGTACTGACTGGTGACGCTACCATTGTGTTAACTTGCAGTTCCTCTTCTGCTACATGTGATGATGCCAGCGGTTGGGTACAACTTGATGATGCCGCTGAATCTACTAACTTGTTTACATGCAGCAGGGAATGATGACGTCGGCGACATATTCTACAGGATCCCGTGGATTTGCATCTGGAAACCGGGTGACCTGGTACAAGACAGTTGTAACATAACTGTTTGGTTTTAACATACTCATTTCTCTTAGCAGGTTCCATTTTCGTAAATTCCTTGCAATGACATAAGGAGTGGTTCTCCTTGCACATAATACATACTTTTTCCATGGCTGGTGCGGCTACATATGACTGGTATGATGGGCGTTCTCTTGCTTCTCGAGCTGCTGGTGTGCGAGTGTCTGGTCGTGTATTTGTTATTATTAATTCTAGAGTTCGAAATTTAGATTCCAGGAATTTCTTAAGTTCTGTCCAGGTAGGTAATGCCTGAGATTCATCTTTGTATGCGTACTCTTCCCAGCTCCTATGTGTCTCGGTGTCCAACTTTTGCACGAGAAGATAAATAATCACTGGATCCCAAGAGCTTGTAACAATTCCTAAATTTTCTAAATTGTTTATGCACTCTGTAGTTGTATCTAATAAACATTTCAATTGAACAGCTGATTGTGTATTCATTTTTCTTTGATTAAATAACCTTTTCATTGTGTAATTTAAAATTAAGCGTTTATTTCCATACCTTGTCGTGAGAATCTCCCATGCATGCTCATAGTTGTTTGATGTTACCTGAACAGGTTTTAACAACGCCATGGCTTCACCAGCAACACTCACTTTCAAATAATGTAATTTTTGAACATCACATAATGATTGATTATTGTGCACTAATGATGTAAATAAATCCTTAAAAGCAGGCCAGTCCTCGTAATTACCGTTGAATGTAGGTATTTGGATTCTCGGCAAATGAACGCCATTTTGTGTAATTGTGTGATTTGCCGCACTCGAATCTAACGCCGTGGTTTCTGTTGATTGTGCTATCATGTCCCTCAAATCTCCCTGTAGGCATGTATAAATTTCCTCGCAAGCGTAATACTCGTCGTTCACGAAATACGGTAACAATTTACGTTTTTCCTTAGGTGTCGTTTTCACTAATTCTTGATGTGCATTTCTAAATGCATTCCAATAATCATCGATAATCTTTAACTTTCCCTCTACGTATCCTCTCGTTAGTCTAGATTTAGGACATTTCTTTACATTAAGTTGTGACCTTTGCAACAACTTCGCCGATTCTTGGAGTACAAGAAGTAATTGCTCTTCAGTCGCCATTTTCCTGCTTACGTTGATTACTCAACACGCCAACAAGCAAAACTATTGTTTACACAAATAGGTACTGCGATGTTATTTTGAGATCCGGCTTGATTTTGACCAAACTTATGGTATGCTTATTGGCTGAAAACACTATAATAGTATTCACTTTGGTTTGCCTAATTAGTTTTTGGAGATGAGTAAAATTCACATTGTCACTGCAAGAGGTTATAATTCCCAATAGACATTACATGAATGACACTTGAATGAACGTATGAATGAATGTATGAATGAAGTATGAACGAATGCTTGAACGAATATAAGAAACAGTCCTGTCAACTGTCAATGTCAAAACAGTGTTATTTGAAAAGTCTTTTCGTAGACTCCGGTGATGCTGCTTCCCGCCATCGGCCTGGGGTATTTAGCTACGTCTTGAATAGTAATGGTTATACCGCTATCAGTCAGTTGCCAGAGCCTCGGTTGTTATTAAGATAAGAGGTCGCTCCCTTACACTCAAATATACCCTTTTTTTTTTTTTTTTTTTTAAGCCGGGGAAAATGCTTTTAGGCATACCCGCCGCTCGGGGGAGGGGCGGGTTATGTGGGACTCGCCCTGCCTCAAGATGGTAGGGAGGCAGGGAATACCCACTAAAAACCCCGGCCCTTTCGTCATGCGCCTATGGGGACGGTGCCAAGGGTCCTGAGGATGACTCATACAACCTTGACACCGCCAGCGCTGTCAGCCCTATGGCAGACACCAACAGGCTCACCCCACTAGGGGGGGGAGCGACGGGAGGGGCCCGAAAGGGCAGCCCACTCCCGTCCGACGGGGACGAGGACCAGTGCTATGCAGGTGGAGGTGCCCCCGCACCAACCACCCGCTGGGCCCCGTCAGGCGGCATCAGGCGGCGGAAAAGTCGCCGCGTTCGACCACCTCTTCGTCGTCGGCGGAGGGGAGCGTTGGGATCGTCTTCCCGCTCCCGCTCCGCGGCCTCCTTTTGGGACATGATTGTCTCACAAAAGGAGGCCATCGCCGTCCAAATCGTGCGGCTCTCCAGCATCTTTGGGATGATGGCTGGGAGCGACAAATCGGTCCCCACCGAGCCGACCAGAACGGCTCGGGGACCATCAAACGCCGGACAGGCAGCCAGGGTGTGATCTGCCGTGTCACACCCGGCACCACACTCGTGGCACGCAGTGGTTTCCTCCCGTCCGATCCGATGCAGATACTGTCCGAAGCAACCATGCCCAGACAATATCTGCACCAGACGAAACGTGAGGAAACCATGCTGCCGCTCGAGCCACTCCTTTAAGACTGGGCCTAGTGCGCCCAGCAATCTACGCCCGTATTGTGCGGAGGCGAGGTCCTCGGCCCAGAGACGGACCATCTCCTCATTCGCCTCCCTCCGCACGGCTCCTCGTTCAGCAGGGGCGGGACGCTCCCCGCGCGCCCGCTCCTCGACCATCCAAAGGTACACGGTGGCCAGCACCTGAGCTTCTAGCTCCCAGGGAGGGGTGCCGGCCAACACTCAAATATACCCTTACACAACCAATGTCAAAGATTTAACGAAAATAATTGTCTGTTGCCGAGTTCGACAACTACAATGATACGCGTCACAGCGAGCATTCGACTTTAATTATGTTTACATTTGTAACTACCGTTCATTAATCTGATTGTGTACGTTCGGTAAATACTTACAACCGTTCAACGCTGCCAATATTTAATTCTTGTTTCGGTACAATTAGGCTGCCTGTCTACATTCGCGGAGAGAGGTTGCAAAACGGTTTAAAATGCACCAATAAAATTGCATAAAATCTATTACTTACGCTACTTTTCTATTGGTGGATCGTTACTTCAATAACAGATCCGTTGCCTCTCTCTGGAGCTGTGGACAGCCAGCCTAGCTACTTTTCCGCCAAGCATGTTCTAGTGCTCTCAGTGAAGATAGGTAAATGAAGCGATGCCATTGCACATCGCTTCCAACACACTTCTATGGAAACGCACCCTTACAGTACTGGTGAGGAGAGGTGAAACGTTCGCCTTTCGCTCAGGTAATCTGCAACCCTCGTTTGCATACTGAATGCTCAACGAATATTAAGAAAAAAATATATTTTCAACACAAAGAGGTCGGCGTCAATAATAAATGAACTCGGTTTTAATGGCTTTTGTCGTTGCTTGCGAAATATGGTAGCAGTGGGGTGTTGGGGTTTGATGTTGTTTTTTGCTAATCGAGGATTTATGATCCTTTACCAAGTAGTAAGAGCGCAATTTT
This sequence comes from Conogethes punctiferalis, assembly GCA_031163375.1. Classification (NCBI taxonomy): domain Eukaryota; kingdom Metazoa; phylum Arthropoda; class Insecta; order Lepidoptera; family Crambidae; genus Conogethes; species Conogethes punctiferalis. The sequence continues at coordinate 4,965,927 of CM062094.1, forward strand.
AGTCCCCAAATTGGATTCATATATTAAATAATATTTTGGACAAGATGGGATCATTTTGTTCTCAGTTTCTCCCGATTATGAATTTGAACTAAATTTAGTCATATGTCATCGAAACTATCGTATCTCGTAATGAAGGCGGCCTTTCTAAAACATAACTGAATATTAATTAAAAATACTTATACGAGTATATCTTATGTACCTACAAAGTGCTATTAAGTTGTACAGAGTACCTGTATGTACCTATTATAGCTATAGAATAGGTAGCTATGTATGTACAGGTTAATTCAAAACTTCAGTGCGAATAAAACCCTTGATTTCGTATAAGCAACATAAGTAGGTACTATTATTACTTAATAAATAAGGAATTCAGTATCTGGGGATCGAGTTTAGATCAGAAGATTTGTTATAGTAATTTGATAATCAATGATAATTTGGATGTGCGACACTAGATTTTACATTGTATCAATTTAAAGCAAAAATCATGCGTCCAAACCCAAATCATCGAATTAAACAAACAAACATCTGTCATCGGAAACTTTCACGCAAAGAAACGCGCCAAAATTAATTGGCATTCCTTGAAAGTGGTTACATTGGCGCTTGTTTGCGGAACATCGTTTGCAGCGGTCTGTGGCCGCGGACCAGGTGCCCTCCCCCCTAGCCCACCCCCCACTACCCACTCCTCGGGGCGGGCGTGACGTCACCCGGCGTGTCGCAATGCGCGTCCACACGTCCGCTACCTACACAATAAGCATAGGCAAATTGAATTTATTTACGGACATATGGAAGAAGACACGCTTAACAATAATTCAAAGAGACGCTTAATGATAATTCAAGTTGTAGCGAATAAGTAGCAGTAGCATTTGTGCTATAAAACAACGAAGATAGATAGAGTAAATACCTACAAATGGCGAGTGGGTTTTAAACCATCGCGACTTCAATACTTTAATACGATCTTTTTCTAATGGCGACCAGACGATCTCTACTATAAAATAGTTTATTTCTAAGTGAAACGTGACAGGTGGTCGCTTTCGTAGATTTTCACAAGTCAAGTCTTTAAAATTCCAAGCGTTATCAAACTTCCACAGGCTGATATAACTTTCACAGGTTTCAATTAAAATAAAATAAACAAACAATTTTTTTTTTAATTAATTATTTTAACTATTGTGGTCTTAATGAATCTTTACAGTAATACCCATCATTAGCTCATACCTCAGATTAACACCTAGGCTATGATTTATAAATGACTATTCAAGTAGGCAAGGTGCAGTTTATTCTTAATAAATTCTTGACGAGGTCTATTTCTACCAATTTTTGTCAAAGTTAACAATGTTTTCTCTGATAGAATTACAACTATGTTTAGAGTTATACGAGAATACCGCAATTTTGTTTTTTTTTATTTTATTTCATTGATTCTGTTCCATAAACTAATAAATCACAATTTTTCTTTACGTCATACAATCAGGCAAACCTCAATTCAGACGTCTATAAACGTAGAGACCTAGAATTACGAGTAGCCAGCCAGGTGAAGCAACAGGTCAATTCGGACCCTGGATATCATCCAAGTCGGAACTTTTGCCAAACTTCCGATGCCGCATTTAATGTGCCAACATTCCGCTGAATTTCACCTTTCATGAATATTCATTCGGGTTTACGTTCTTCAGTACTGCACTCGTCATAACTTGTTTGTGAATTCGTTAATCTTGTAAACAATGGCTAATAAATTATTTTATGTTACCTGGTTAGGTGCTATAACTATTTTGCGAGCGTTTGTTTAGAAAAATACCGTTAAACATTTCTGGTATTTGGAGTTCCCAAATATCAATATTTCAAATAGAGCTTTGTTTGTTCCTTGCGAAAAAAAATATTTGCTTTTTAATCGTACGGACAAGTTTATAATAGTTCGAGTATGCAGTAAATCCACATAAGTACATAACGTATATTCCTGTCTAATCTTTTAGTTCAGGCAACTTATGATCAAATTAGAATCAGCCAATCAGCATATTACCGTCTATCGCTAAACATAGTCGGGACTCGTAACTATGTTATCCTGGGCAGTCTAATTCATCCTCGGCCATCCAACTTTCTCAAGTCATAGGCACATCGGTGTGGAGGGCGTCCCACTTATTTCGTTTATCAAAACAAGGTATTATAAAGTTTGGGTGAACTTAATTATACGAAAATACCTAATAAGTAAAATTATGGCTTTTTTTCTATTCAAAATGAGTTGGCGATTCACCTGATGGTAAGTGATATCGTAGTCTACGATGGAACGCGCTCACCCAGCAAAAACCGGTTCATTTTCGCCTTGAACATCGGAAGATTGTTCTTCTCGGGGAACAAGGAGCCCGGCAAAGAGTTCAATAGTTTTACCCTAAAGACTATATAAGCTTGCTATGAAACCCTTTTATAGAAACCTAAACGCTTGGATCAAATTCACAGATCTGAGTCAGTAGGTTTTAACTTTTAATCTGTATTTGCATTCCACTTGTTGCACCAAACTGATGTTAAGACCGTAACCATGGACGTAGAAATTTTCTACGTCCATGACCGTAACTAATATTTTAATAGTATTTCAAAAATTCCTAAAGCACTTTATGTTGTCCCAAACGTATGCAAAACTCAATCTTTCAAATTAACTGAACCAATAAAGCTTAAACCAAAACATTATTGTGTACTCATACAAACGGCATTTAAATCGCGTCACACAGGGACTTAATGTGACGATAACCGCTATGGCCCCTTAATTTCCATCGGAGCGCGGAAAACAAAGCTAATAAAGTAAAACGAGCCGTCAGGTAGTGAAGTCAATGTCCCAGTTGAAATGGGACGAGCGCGACGTATCCATAAGACTTTATATGAGTCTTATTACGAGTAAGTAAGCGTTTGGCCTCTTTCTCACCTCATCATCGGCCTATTGCAGTCCACTGCTGGACATAGGCCTCTCCAGTTGTTCCCCCTGGGGCAAACTTCTGGAGGATATACCTATAATCGCCACCCTGGACAGGCGGGTTGGCGATCGCAGGGCGTAGCTTCTTGCTCCGATGACGCTGCTGCCCGTCATCGGCCTGTGGTATTTAGCTACGCCTTCTATCGTGATGGTTTTACCGCCACCACTCGGTTTGCCAGAGCCTCGTTTGCTGTTCGGAAGGATGCACCAAGGGCAGGTAAGGATAGCTCGGACCGAAAAGGTGATAGGTCGCTCCCTGACTTCCCACCTGATGTTATGCAAAGATGAGACCATAGTTTCGGACGCATCACATTCGGAGTGAATAATAGAGATATAGATTTCCAAGTTATATCGTTCAGGCCATACTTCAGGTAACAAATTTAACCGTTTGCACCACAGAATTCGCTAATCGCTTTGTGCTGGTGGGTGAAACTGAACATAGACTATGTGAGGGTGATATCGACTATGTAAGCCAATCTAGGTCTTGTATCCGGTGGTGGAATGGAACTGATGGAAAGGACAAAGTACAACTCTCGTTCGAGTCCTGTAGGTACATCCTAAGTTCTGTAATGAATTGCCATCCGAACTGTTAACCTGATTGCTACGATGTCTTTCTTAAAATTAAAGAGTAATTTCTAGTTCTCTTTTAGGTCTTTTTTAGATCAGAGGAGGACTAACGGGTGTGAAGGTCATCTGATGGTAATATCAAACATCTTTATCGGTCAGTAAAGGTAAGATAAATAATTTTAACCTGCCTGTCCCAATATTTTAATGCTACTTCCCTACCAACGGGTGAGGTGGGAGCGTACTTATTTGTAAAACAATTGGCAGTGCCTACATGCAAGTCCAAAAATTAGCAGGGAACGTTAATGTTGAAATGTTTGTTTAGGGCTTGGGGACCGGGAACGAGCGTAACAAGCGATTTAGGATTTATATCCGTATCTGGTATTTATTTATTAGATTTGTTTTAAATGGTTTTAAACGTAGTAACTTCGTTGTTATCTCGAGGGTACCTATCTGTGATTTTGGTTTAAATTGAAATGTTAGTTTAAGTTTCTCATTTAGTTATTGAAATACTAGCTGTGCCCCTGCGGCTTTGTCCGCGTTTAACCCCTATTTTACCCCTTTAGCGGGTTAATTTCGAAAAATCCCTTCTTAGCGGGCGCCTACGTCATAAATGTAACCTACATGCAAAATTTCGTTGCATTCGCTTCAGTTTCGGCTCTGCGTTGCTCGTTCAGTCAGGACATGTTCTTTTATATATATATATATATATATATATATATATATGGGAAAACAAATGGCAGCTTATGGAAACTTTTGTGGTCTTATTGTTTATTTAGTATTACCGCACTTTGGACGTCTTCACATCTTTCGTTTTCCCACTCTCCCTCCCACATACTTTCCCTTCAGTCACGCTCTGGCTCACCTTAGGTACTTACTACTACTTTAAGAGAGGTAGGGCATAGCGAGTCTTCGCTCGTATTGAGCTGCCCGTCCGGGGAAGGACCTCCACCCTATAGAATACCGCAGCCAAATGACCTCCGGGTCGTGTTTCTGCTGGTGAGTAGGGTCTCCGGAGCTCGTGGGGGGTTAGGGGTGGGCCGGCATGGCAGTGGCAACTGACAGGTAACTAACCAGCTACTTGCCAGTTGTCACAGCGACTTGGGCTTCTCTTTAGCTTTCCATCAGGCGTAGGGAAGCCATTATGTCGAGCTACTATAAAAAAGAAAAAAAAAAACTTACTACGCATTTTACAATCCCTTATTATAGTAATTGGATGGTTACTTGAGTGTACATAATTATAATACTATAAGAGGAACGATAGCCACGTACGGCTTTAACGGCTTAACGTGCTCTTCGATCATCGATAACTTGACTAATTTGGGAACAAAAATGTAGTTTAAGCTTTTGGCCTGACCCGGTATTGGAACTCGAAACGGTCTCAAAGTGTTACTTGCTACCTGTAGACAAGACCAATAAGGTAGTTAATAGAAAATGCATTATTTTGATAAAAATACATTTCATTCTTTAAAAAAAACTAGGGCTTAACAGTAATAAAAGTAAAACTTTAAAGTTTCTTCACCAATTGAATGTACCTAATATTAGAAAATTGATACAATTCTATGCATATAGATAGAGAGCTTTAATATGAACCCTTTTTGCTTATCCAAATGATATTCCTCGAACGAAAGGGCCCTAATATAAATAAAATTTATTATCACCGTAAATTTTACGAACATGTAACGTAATGAAATAAAACAACAGTAAAGCAGCTCTGTTTTAGTGTTAAATTTATATTAACATGTATGAACTTCTTCATTGCTTAATAATAAAGTATTGAAAATAATAAAAGTAGGTAGGTATAATGAACTCCCTGAGCCGTATACAAAATTAAATACTTTATTCTTTGTATTTTTTCCAGTAGCAGGGCATAGCATAGCTCATAGGTGGCTTCCCTACGCCTGATGGAAAGTGAAAGGGAAGCCCAAGTCGCTGCGACAACGGGCAATTAACAGGCCATCAATAAGAAAATAAAGGAGAAAATGAGTTCCACATTTTGACGGTGCGGCAAGGATAGCAATTGCCAAACTTTTGTTGTACGCAAAGGAATGGTTTCTACGGTGAAACTATGACCTATGACTATGAGTATTAGTTGTTTTGTCAAAGCCATATTACCAAAGCCTACCTAAATCGATAAATACATGGTAAAATGTAAGTGTGTTAAATTACCTTAATGATATGGAAACACATCGTGTATACTTACTTACTTAACAGAAAAGTTAATTTTCACCTACTTATACTGTGCAAGTTTGAATATACTTTTACATATTTCTGTACAACTAGCCACAGAGTTTTTGTAGCACAATATTTACGATAGGTAGTGTAAAGTCGGGAGGAAATTACGTGTTTCCCCTATAAATAGAGCTATTACGAACTCCCAGAAAGTTGTTACATGGACACTGGACTCTTGGTTCCCTCGGGATGATAAAGTTGTAAACTTTTTAATAGTCATTGACAATAATTCTCTAGTTAGAAAGTTGAAGATTTAAAACCTGTTTTGTGAGCAAGGCTAATAGTTGAAACCGAAATAGAGGACTGGATTATATAAATATTTTGATTATTTAGCTACTTTGAATTTTGTTGCCTTTTAACTCGTTCAGCGTCGTGTGTATCCTTTTTTCACAAAGAATTTCAAGAAGTGTCTTTCTTACTCGCCTCTTATGACATCCACGGGAAAAGATGGGACTGTGATTTGTATTTTTTCCGTCACCGCGAGGAGGGAGACATTTTTTTTTCTCAACCTTCTTTTGTATCAGTTACCCCTCAAATAGTTTAACCCCAAAGTGAAACTAGGTTACTAAACATCAAGTTTCACATCAAACTTTATATGAAACTTTAATACACGCTAGACAACACATATATCCCTGTAAGTGCCATTATCTGCAGATAATAGGTCAAATGGGAGTTTCAGTTTCCAACGCCCCCATTAATTCAGGGGTGTATAGATATTAATAGTCTATCTATCGAGGAACGAACATGACCATGCGATTTTCCCACAATGCACCCACGATTTTCCCTGACATGCTCTAACAAATTGACTTTGAGAATCCTGCCATGATTGAAACTGTGCTGTTTACCCGTCAACAGCGGTCTTTACTTACCTATATTGAATTAAGAATCGAATGCATGACGGTGGCTCTCTCTCTCTCTCTCTCATCTCAGTGGGCCTTCAGGATTAGACCTTATAAATATTTGCTATGATATCTAGATTATGTACTTAAGTTGTATAATGTACAACGTGTTTTTCAATAAGCGATTGAACTTGAACTTGGGCATCAAATAAACGTATCTTCATAAGAATTTCAATTTTGAAACGGATTTGTACGTCAACTGCCTCTACCCGCATGGAAGTCAGCGACTTGGCCACCACACTTCCAATGTTTCAATGTCCAATATAAATACCCTCTTATAAGGAAAGATACAGAGTCCATATTGTAGGTGCGAGCGAGACAGAACACATCGCATTACGTATGGATGAGCTCACGGTACGAGGTTGATTACACGCTGGAAAAACGAAAGGCTGTTTCAAAAAAAGTTGCTGTTACATAGTATAAACAGCATTGATAGTAAGGTCACATATGTCAACAACGAACCCACAACAACGTTTGCCAGTCAGATTTTTTTTAAATTTCAAAAAAAGTTGATTGCTGTTTTTGTCCAAGTTTCAGTAATACTTATAGGTATCTATCAATATGTTACTCAAAGCACATATAAGTACGTGTATTTGTCCATGCGTATAAAAACCTGGTAAGCCGTTGCTCCTACACGTATGTTTGAACAAACTTTCATATAGCTCAAAGTAGGATATCATTCATGGCAAAATGATATCCTACTTGTATATATGTAGAGCTATGAGAATATATTCGGTGAACATACATGCAGCCGAATAGAGATCCTCCTGTTTTCGATAAATCGAAACCGGTTAAAAAGAACAGAGGATATTAGGTGGTTTCTCATAGCGAGGAACCATTGAAGAAGCCTTTGTCAAGCTAAGGTCTGCGTAAGGTTGATGATGATGAGAATTCGGCAGAGATATAATCAATTTTCAATTGTGTTTGAAGGTAATGTGTTCGAAGTGCTACAAGGCTAACAAACAAAAAATGTTATATTGCTGTAGAAAAGAAGTGTTATTGGATTAAAGACGGATAAGATAAATAAAATAAGTATTATTGTCAGTAGCAAAAAAATAAAATAAGGAAAAATAAGCCACTTTTGAACAATTGGACAGGACGGACGGACAGCGAAGACTTAGAAAACTGACGAAATAGAAGAAGTGTATAATGATGAAATCTTTTAATTTTACACAACAAATCACACTTTTGTAGCTCCATAGTGCAGAAACAATGTATCACTGTCATCTGTTATACTATGATTTGGAAGCATAGCAGGTGTGATTTTGTAGTTCGTCTTTTTAGGCACGACCCGCTATGCCTTTATATGAGGCAAAGTTAAAAGCAAAATGGAAACAAGGCTGGTCTATACAGATGTCAATGATTTAATTAAATTGAGGTTTTTCATAAGAAACGACTTGTAAAAGAACCCGACGGTATTTTCATAGAAAGTATTACCTAATACGGGCACATATGAGCTGTGCCCGCGATTTTGTCCGCGTGGACATAAAAACAGCCCTTTTTCCGCTTAAAAAAGTAGCCTTTTTGAGGCTCTCTAGACTATCAGTGTAATTCCATGATAACACAGATCAGTAATTTTGTCGTGAAAATGCAACAGACATACAGAGCTACCTTTGCATTTAAAATTTGCTTTCATGATCCTTTAAAAACACGTAGTACCTACCTTCCAAGTGCCACAGGTATAAGCGAAAAAAAATTGCTTTATTTTTAATTGCTAATTATAATGAGATATACGCGAACATTTACATAAACCGCTAACTTTTAACGACTTTCCCTCGCCGTTTTCATTTTAAAAACAAAAACAAGGGTTGAATTCCCCTAAATACGCCGTAATTGACCCACTCATAAACATTTGGATCAATACCGGTCCCGAAATAACTTTTAAAGTACGAGACGTTAAGGAAAAACTTTAGGAGGCATATTTATTGGGGCGGAATGGTTGGCTCTTCGCATAAGGTGCCGAGTTTATTCGTGGTTGAATAAATTGGAAAACGGACCCTACACACGCTGTGGTCACCGGTCATGACAATAGCTCTACTCAGTCACGTAGTAAAAGGTATTTCGTTTGCAGAGTTATTTATTGTGTTTTCAAATAACAATACATATCCTGAAAGATATTTCTTGGTGGTAGCAGAGAAAATAGTCAGAAATGTCACGTTATTCAAATGACTTCTGCTTGTAGAATTATTTATTTAACTAAGAACTGTCCTATCTTAGATCCAGCAAGGCAAACCCAGTTAAAAGTACACTGGTATTTAGATTATGAATAATTACGAGTATTGCAAACTATAAGTAGTGTAGGCAGTCACTCATCAACTTATAACGCTTAAAGTAAGTACCTAGTACCTACCATCATCAAAGCAAACCAAATCAACTTATTTATTTTTTCAAACACAACACAATTAGATACATACAAACGACTCAACTACTAGATTCGGAATTTAGCTCCTGTGTAAGTAAAAATTATATTATTATAATTATACATTGGGAGTAAAATTGTATAAACTCACAAAACCTTTAATTAAAATTACTTATGCTATAAAATTCCAGCATACTTATCATAAAATATGAATGCTTTAATTCAAGTACCAAGTTAAATGCAGATGTTAATTATCATTTAACTCGGCATTCCCGCTGTGAAATAAAAATAAACTGTTTGCAGGTGAAAAGAGCGCATTATGAAAATTTCATATGCGGAATTCATACACACACTAAGTATACATATACAGGTGTATGCACTGAATATGAGAGTGGAAGTGCAGTTACATCGCCTAAGACAACAAAGTGAGTTTTGTTTATGTACTTGCACTTCACGTATGCAACTTTTAGTTACTTTGCTGGTAGGTTTTGGTAGGTAAGTCCGTATGGTTTCCGGAATTAGAATAAGACCATTCCATCTTTTTATTCCATTCCATTCATTGACAGGCTCGGTGGCTCATTTGGTAGTGACCTCTGCCCTTTGAGCCAAGGGTCGTGGGTTCGATTCCCGCACAGTAGAAACATTTGTGTTCATGAACATGTCTGTTTGTATTAGTCTGGGTGTTTTCTATGTATAATATGTATTTATTTACAAAAAAATGTATCTAAGTAAGTTTATCAGTTGTCTAGTACCTACCCATAGTACAAGCTTCGGCTTAGTTTGGGGCTAGGTGGCGCTGTGTGGCCCAGCGTGGCACGTCTTGGGTTATTTATTTATTTATTTAATTTATCTAATTCCATGGGTGTCGTAGAACACTACGGGAATATCAGAGCGCCCTCCATCGTAGACTACGATATCGCTTACCATCAGGCGAATCGCAGTCAAGCGCAAACTCATTTTGAATAAAAAAAAAAGATGACTATGGGAAATCCTCCCAAATGATAAATACCATTACGGGAAGCCCTATGTCCAGCAGTGGATGCCTTCAGGCTGATAATGATCATACGTAAAATTTTGTTAGTTACGTATGGCTACTAGAATAGAAGCTCCTCTTCTTAGTTAGATTTATTACTCTATAAAATAATTATATAGCGGGTTCCTTTTCTACATTATTTCTAATAACATCTCCGTGACTTTATTCGCGTGTCGGCAAACGTAGTGTATGACGCCCTCAGCCCTGGTAGAGTGACGATTTACACAGGACGTCTGGCAAGTGCTGGGTGCGAGAGATTTGAAGAGGCTATGTCCAGCAGTGGACTGATATAGACTGATGATAATGATGAATTTATACACTGTAATCCTTTGATAATTTCTCAAAAGAATTTCAAATACAACCGGCTCAGTTTCCGTTTACTGCTGCACATACTAGCTATGTACAGAATAGATATATGAAACATACTGAAGTATGCGGATAAAAGGAGATATTACACTGAAAAGCTTATTCAGCCACGAGCGATCGCGGCTCAAATTCATATGCGACGTACGCGCTTCAAACGCCACTTGAATAGATATTGTTTTCATTCATCGCATCTTCTGTCTTTTAAAGTCAGGGTAAGCGTTGTTTCAGTCCATACTTTCACTATGTTTCAATTGTAAATATGTAATACAATCTATTGAAATACGGGCTACGTATCTAATGGTGAAGTACCTACTACCGTAAATGTTTCTTAATTAGGGAATAGCTACCCTATTATTGGATTTAGCGTGGTTTTGATGATTCTACAAGTCTAGAACTATTAAAATCGGACTTATTTGAGAATTAAGATGGGTAGTACATAGCGAATCTTCGCTCGAATCTAGCCGCCTGTTCAGGACCGTGTTTGTGGCGGTGAGTAGGGTTTCCGGAGTTCCTGGGGGGTTACGGTTGGGCCGGCATGGCGGTGGCAACTGACATATAACTGGCCAGTTACTTGGGCTTCTCTTTCGCTTTCCATCACGCGTAAGGAAGCCATTATTTCGAGCTACTATAAAAAAATTGACATAGTCAATTTCAAAAGAGTAAAATCAAAGTTCCTATTTCAATATGAAACCAATGACGTTAACATAATACTAAAGCCATCCAAAAGAAGTTTTAACACGAGGCAAAAAAAAAACACAACCACAAATATAAACAAGCGTGACGTCACGCTTATATAGCAATTATATATTTGTGAAATTATAAAGCCTATCTTCTCTTGTAGAATGAGAAACCTGTCATACCTATAACAATAGTCTATGGAATTTCAATTACCGGATAGTGTGGTGTTGAAATGCAGCAATTAGTCCCCAGGATTCCCGAGATCACGTTCACCCCGTTATATGAAACGCCTCACGGTTCTTAACTTAAGTAATATCATTGTACTGGCTGCAGACCAAAAGAAGTCAGAATAAATGTTAACGTAGGGTACGTTGTCATCGTAACAACTATCGAAAAACATGCACCAATTAAACCCGAATCCATCATTAAAAACCGCATCGAAATCGGACTAGTAATTTTTGAGAAAAATGGCAACATTGGATTGCACAAACATCCTCTCAACCCAAATGCTTATACCGTCTCGTTCTGTCTTGGATAAAAACTTGTAAAAGGTTTCACCCAAGGATTGTATTCTAATTTATACATTTTACATTCACCAGATTGATCCCTTCTGTTGAATCTGGTTTCCTCTACCTGAAGGTTATCTGGAAGAGGTCGCTATAAGCGATAAGACCGCCTAAATTGTACTTTGATTTTGTTTATAATGTGTTTTCCTGTAATGTCTGTGTTTTTGTGCAATAAAGAGTTTATATAGCTCATCATCATCATCATCATATTCAGCCGTAGGGGATCCACTGCAGGACATAGGCCACCCCCAAATTGATATCCGATATCCACTATCGTTTGTTCGAGTGTTCTATCTATCTAAAGCAATTTTTTTACAAGAAAAATATTCTTCAATCCACCTACAATCGTGTAATACGTATTGATTGATGAAACCGCAAGCTTCATCCGCAACAGAAACTTGGTTGAGAGCGATGACGTAATCTACAAGAAACAGCCTTTGATCTGCCGATCGTCTGGGCCACTTGACGCAAACTCGATGTTTAATCAACAAATCACTGTTGGCTACATTTGGGGAACGGGATTTTGTTTCTCTGAACTTTATTGGAATTCCTTAGGGTTTTGAAAACTCGGTAGCTGGAATATTTCGATCGAAACGTAAAAGAAAATATCAACTGATGTAGGAAATAAAAATAGGCCTAATTGAGACATGATTATTACAGTGCCAATACATAATAACAACTTACACAAAAAAATGGATTGTTGAAATTGTAGATAACAAGTAATGCCAATGAAGGCATTATTTTGCGAGTCTCCATTACCATTCTCAGGAACATTAAAATAAAGAAAGGGAGAATGTATGCCGGAATAATGTTTTATAAGACACAACTTTATCAAAAGTAGATACGTGTCAACCTCACTTTTACGAAGAGAAGTAGGTACCTACTACTAGCTACTATAGACTTTAATAATACTAACTTTTATCTTATTTATATTTCATCACATTATTAAATGTACGAGACCCGTATTTTCTTAATATTATTTTAAAAAGCAGACGATGGAGTCCAAAAATATTGAAACGAACCATAACACGCTTATTTAGTGTTATGTGATATGTTATGTATGACCTAAAGGTTAACTAAGAATGCTCCTAGCATTAAGTTCACCTTTTGTACTACTTTGTGTTATAAATTTCAAACAAATAAATGTAGGTCGATCACACTATGACGGCATCCATAAGGGTACTTTTCTATCACATCTTACTCTCCCCGTTCGATAGCTTAGTATCAGTAGACCGGTCACAGTAAGTTTCATAGCTCCCCCATCCTCATAGCATAGGTGCACAGTCCATATCTGGTGGAAAGGACCCTAAGTGACACTTTGTGCCCCGTTTTACGTATTTCGTACCCTACTTACTCGTAGGATATCAGTGAATTACACTCAAACTTTTCCAGTGAAATCTAATCCAAGCTTGTAAACTTATTTGTTCGCTCGTGGAAAAGTGGAAGATTGCCAAATAGTCAATGAGGAATGGAGGGTAATAGCGTCTAATTCCTCCATAAATTATAACTAGATTCATACTCAGAATCTAGTTTGCATTAGTAGTTTCCTTTTGCGAAACGGATACGGCATTCGTTTTAATAGTCTCTCTTCGCTGTTCTTATTAACTATAATGCTACTTTTATATTAATAGAATGAGTTTCAATGTTGATTGCATTTATGATAGTGAAAGTTGTTTTGTTTAATTTTCCCGCATCTTTGAGTCTTGTACACAGCTCTACAATTTATAATGTTTAATTTATTTCACAAGAACTTGATTTTATTTCGGGATCAAAAGTAGGAAAGACAGGGGCTGATTGTGATAATAAAATTATGCCCTAACTACTTTTACGAAATCTATGACTGTATCGTAAATGTTAAAAAATTAATAGCTTTCATCATCATCATCAACCTTTCGCAGGTCGCTGCTGAACTTAGGCCTCTCCCAATGTTCGCCACTTTGATCGAGAATACTAGTAGGTACACATAACTCAAAAGGAAAGAAAGAAAGGTTTCACCTCATTCGAACGGTTCCCAATTCAGGCCCTGTTCAGCAAGAAAATTATGCAAACGGATAAATGAATTTCCACGGAAAAATACAAGGGACTAATACCCGTCGACTTCTTTATCCCCAATTTTCCTTTTTATTTGCGAAGAAAAACGCCTTTTGAATTCAGTATTTCGATATTAAGTATTTTTAGGATGATCGTCATATTGTTATGAACGAAAAGATATTTTTTTTTCGCCTAAAACACGCAATTCAAAAGTACACCAGGAAGTAGCAACGACGAAAATTGTACCTTATTTTGTTTTCGTGACATGATTGATAATGCTATCTCCTTTGTGATGTTTATATTCGAAGTACTTACTGCCCATTTTTCACTCTGTTGTCCAACTGACTTACCTGTAACAATAAAAATAATTGTTGAAAAATATAATAGAGATAATTTAAGGGTCAGCCTTCTAAGTATGTACTACTACTTATATTCGGAACTTAGATTCCCATAGCTGAAGTTTTTAAATCAAGCAAGGACTAGAAAACTTGATGGAGCATAATGGATTCACTTGGTAAAGCATGTAGGTTTAGCAAAATTCCGTTGAATTTAGAACCGCTAAATACTCGTAGATAAATTTCACACTACAAATAATGGTCAGGATAGATTATAATACAACATTTGTTGATGTTATATTTTTTATTCCACACCAAACGGTCGATTTAAAATTAGCCACAAAGGCAAATAGAAGTACCTACGTTAGGTGGTTTTATGGCTTTGAGCGAACTCTTCCAGACAGCCTTTGGGTTGAAGGTAATTAAAAGAAGGGATAATTGACGTATTAAAAATGGATAAAGCGATTTAATGTGATTAAATACAAGCATACACCACATAGGTGAATACCACAGGCCGATGACGGGTGTCATCAGAGGTGATATGATACCCATAGCCTTCAGATGTTGGACCAAAGTGGCGGCGAACATCTGGAGATGCCTATGTCCAGCAGTGGACTGCGATAGGCTGATTATGATAATAGTAATTAAATATCTTCCTGTATGTACATACATACATATGTGTCACTGAACTATATTTATATTTCTTATTGCACTAGTTCGGTGTCCTACACTCGCGTACAGGTAATTGCAATCTGTACCAATGACAAGGTCATTGATCGGCTCACAGCTGGCCCGTTCCCAAAGTTGGCTGATTCAGCGGAACCGAAGCCCGAACTTGTAAGTGCCTCGGAACAAATGCCGGGAATATGGCTTTTGGAATCGCGGCGCCTTTGATCCGATTGACTGTGATAAGGTTTTATGGCGATGTACTTGAAAAGTTTCGGAATTTTCACCAGTGAGACCCTTCGGATGGGTAAGTTGTAGTTTTGGTGTGAAGGTCCGATTTTTGTTTTCGGTGGATTTGTTTGATAACTGTCTCGTTTGAGTGTCGAGACTGGGATTTTTCTTAGTGATTATTGAGAAAAATACATTTTTTAAGCAGCGTTTACCTTGGTACAATGAAAGACCAGCCTGCCAATCGTGAAGATTATGGCAAATCCCCCCAAATGAATTATATGAAATACTGTGAATAATAAAGTGAAATAGTAAAGTAAGAATGAATTATATCAAATGAATGAAAGAAATTATAATTTATGTCCAGCAATGGAGTTTTGCAAACTGATTATAATGATAATGGGCATTTATTACAGTACCTAATTATAATAGGAGGAGACAATAGAAGGCTTATTCTGTTACTATCTGCCCGTCATGTATGCATTCAAGCTATTCCAAAAAGCTACACTCGGGTCGGTCCACAACATAAACAAGAATTACCTCATTACACACTGCGACTGCAGAAATACAGTCTTTTAAAGTACTCTGCAGTACAGGATACTAACATCGTATTCTTAAAAGGTATTCTACAGGTATTCTAGTACTTTTCACAATATTCAAACAGCACAAAGAGATTTTCCTCCTTGAAAGCGAATCCGACCGCAACCAATTTGGAGATTACTGCAACATCAACTTCCTAACACATTGCTGAGACGTTTTAATATCCGTAATGTTACGTCTTTGTTTCTTTTTTCTAAAGTCTCTTGTGATTGAAAATTTGGAATGTCTTCGTCTTACAAGCCCGGAAACTGTGGAATTCCTCGCGAGGCAATCTCTGAACTCTCGACTTTGCTCTTTTAATCCGAGACGCGTTTGATATTCAAAGTGTCACTCGAGAAACTTGGATGCAAATATTCTAGGTCTTTGCCGGATCTCTTGTAAGATAATTTTTATTAGCGGAGTTTTTATTAAACATTTTATTATGTCTAACATTTTATTATTTATAGCTGTGCTCGCGACTTCGTCCGCGTGGAATAGTTATTTTCCCCCCGTTTTTTTTTCACATTTTCCATTATTTCTTCGCTCCTAATAGTTGCAGCGTGATGTTATATAGCCTAAAGCCTTCCTCGATAAATGGTCTATTCAACACAAAAAGATTTTTTCAAATCGGACCAGTAGTTCCTGAGATTAGCGCGTTCAAACAAACAAACCAACTCTTCAGCTTTATAATATTAAGTATAGATATGCACTTTCAAACATTTCCATTAATATTTGGATGGTTTCTGCTAAATGAACGAAACTTCTATATAAATCTGGTTATTCCATTTTTATGCCTCAATTATATTCTTTCGTTCCAAAGCTAACAAGCTTGGCGTGAAGACAAATGGAAAATTTCAATTTTACGACGAAGGTGAGGAGGGGGGAGGACGATTAAAGGGTCCGTATTAGGGGGGTTCGCACCAACTGGCACGGCCGTAATGCAGTCATGCGAAATATCTTCGTGTTTGAGTTGTCGTCATCACGAAGATAGGAAGGGTGTGGAAGGGTATAATTGGAAAGCCATCCGGGTATATCATGGACCATTGTATTTAGGAGCCTTTTATGAGATTTTAGATTACCTAAATATTTTATGAATTCAAAATTGATATATTTTGGTCGTATGTTATGGTTATGTATCTATATAATACGCATATAAATGCGTCTTTATTGCGTATTTAGATACATAACCTATATATTTATTTATTTAAATAAAACAGTTTGCATGGTCACGTTCGAAGACTTTCTAAGTTGTACTTACCACAAGATCTCTGTGACGCCTTTTACTATAAACGTGTGTATTTCTGTGCAATTAAGAATATCTATGTACAGAATTTATTCCAACTTACCCTAATTATCCCGAAAATTGGCATCCTATAACCTGTCAGCATTACTTACAGATTTAAGGTCCATATGGTAACGGGTAAAGAAACAAAACACTGCCCTATCTCTTCCCGATACGTTAGTACATATTTCTTTTTATGCGTAAGCCTTACCTATTTACTTAATCAATAGTTATTTCAAAGCCGATTACTGACCAGGTCAGTGAAGGTTAATTTTTCCGCATTAAACATATTGCGGACATTAATGTGAAAATCTTTATTATTTCTTAATTATTTAAAAATTAACATTAAGATTACTCAAAATCAAAAATTTCTTTATTCATATAGCCTTATAAATCGTCAATATTGAATATAGTATGTAAATTAAAACGAAGTAAACTACTACCGGATTCGAAATGCAGCTTCTATCTGCTAATAACGCAAACGTTATTTTCACATCTTCTTTAACACCGTCGTAGTAAATAAATCAAAGCCAGTGGCATCAAAGGAATACCGAATTAAATATCTAGTTATCTCCTTTCTTTGCGTTCCCGCCAACAAAGGGGCAAATCAAATCGCTTTCACGATTGCTTTATTATTTATTCCAATTCGCTCCCGCTTGGTTGTTAGGGCACTATGTCACTAACTAAAGCTTGCATTCTAGGATTTAGAACTATATGTACCTATATCTTTAAAGGCACCTTACTAATAGGGATGATTCCAGGGTCAACATAATTACATTATATTTAGTCCGTATTTTATTTATTGGACACGTATTTTTCCTTTTTTCATTTAAACAAAAAATAACAAAGATACAGGGCATCAAAATGTAGGAGTGGGGGTCTTTGACGTCACTCATTTGCGAAAAAGCTGCCAAAATCTGACGTAACGCGTAATTTTAATAGGCTATATCTTTGTCATTTTTGCTCTAATTTACAAATGAAAAAATACGTGTTTATCGACATCACGCCCATTGTAGGTACATCACTATCATCAGTCTATCGCAGCGCTGGCCATTTTTAACCGACTTCGAAAAAAGGAGGAGGTTCTCAATTCGTCTGTATGTATAATATTTTTTTTTTTTTTTTTTTATGTATGTTCACCGATATTTCCGTCAATTATGGATGGATTTCAAAAATTTTTCGACAGTTCGACAGAGGACACTTCCGAGGTGGTCCCATTATCACCAAGTCAGGATCTGATGATGGGATCCTGGAGAAATTGAGGGCAACAATCGAAAATTGTATGCTCATATAGTGTTTTTGTTACGTAATCATATTTTACTCAGGTATATGCTTCCGGGCTTCAACATCTGGTGCTGATGATGAAGCCACAGAACTCCTTAACGGTTAGGAGTTAGGGGACAGTACTGACATTGGTCAATATTAAACTAGGTAGTAGTATGTACTTATGCAGGGCTAATAGGGCAGGTGATTTGGTAAGTGATATGCTTGATTCTAGATCGCAAAGTCTTCACTTGACTTAAAGCAAAATTTTTCATTCCTAGGTAAAACTTACTTACTAGCACATTAACGCAACTAAAAATAGAGAAATAAAATTATTTTTAAAAAAAAAATTAAACCGACTTCAAAAAAAACGCAAACGACCAAAACTAAAAAGTTATAAATAACGTAAGTAATTCTATCCTTAAAACATAATTATTTAAATATTACAATTATCACTTATTTTTGAAGTCGGTGCCAGCCAAACAAATAAATGTATATTGTCGTGTGGATTTGCCGGCCGCGCGCGTCATACAACAACAGTCTACGTTAGGTACCGAGAGGCGGGCACCGACTTCAAAAATAAGTGATAATTGTAATATTTAAATAATTATGTTTTAAGGATAGAATTACTTACGTTATTTATAACTTTTTAGTTTTGGTCGTTTGCGTTTTTTTTGAAGTCGGTTTTGGGCAAACATCTGGAGGTTTTACCCATAATCGCCACGCGGCAGGGCGTAGCTCCTCACTCCGGTGACGCTGCTGCCCGTCATCGGCCTGTGGTATATAGCAATCCGTTGCCAGCGAGCCGGCCACGGCAACCAACGGGCAGCAGCATCAACCGAGCGACCACCTAAGCCTTGCGATCTCCAACCCGCCTGCTCAGCTGGCGATTATGAGCAAAGCCTCCAGATGTTTGACCAAAGTGGCGAACAACTGGAGAGGCCTATGTCCAGCAGTGGACTGCGATGGGCTGATGATGATATCATCGATATTCACGAGTTCTAGTCTTAAAATACTTTGTAATCTCATTGTTTGTAATACAAAAAAATGCCTGGCTATAGATAGATATATACTCTTTATTGCACAAAACACAGACATTACAGAAAATCATAATACAAATAAAACATAGTACAATTTAGACAACCTTCAGGCAGAGGAAACCAGTTTCACTAAAGAGTTGGGTATCTTGGTGCGAAACTATCAAGTGTTAATATTAATAAGAACATTATAAATAGGTAAGATAATATAATAAGCTATAGTGCCCAACTGTTAAAAGACAAAGCCAATTAGTAGTTTTTCATTTCTATATTCTGGCAACACTACGCTGTGTCGGTGGCGCACGGATGTATGAACGGACATCTTATTTATTTTATTGCCACCGCAACAAATTGCCGTTGTTAGTGGTATTTATGTCGCGAGCCTTCTTACAGCTTTTACTATAATTCAAGGATGTTTTTGGCACACATTTGCTTTATTCGTTGTTAGATTAATTACTCAATGACTTATGACAGAGAAGATATCCTTATATTCCCTGTAGGGCAGGAAAACTTTTAGGTTAAGACCAGGAGATTGATGTATAGGCGGTCAACCTTCCTTGTAAATTAAAATCCTGTACAGTTTGTCATAATTTGGCAACTCTTACCTATGTCGTGCCAGTCAAAGTGGAACTCTTCGCGCTCGCAAAGAGAGATTTAAAACAAAGGTTTCCCACGGTGTAAGAGCGGCTAGACTGTTGCAACCTTTTTAAACTTTACAACTGACTTCAGGAGGCGCCATTGCTGAGTCAACATAAAAAATCTATCCTGTCTTTCTCATTGACTTTAATATACCTAGGCTTGCTTATCAAAAATTAATCAAGTACTCAATTGCCTTGACGTCACAAAATGTGACAGCTCACGTAAAATACTAGAAAATTTAAATAAGCAAGTGGAGGTCTTCTCAGCGAATATTCGCCGAGCCAAAAAGCTGACTCTGATTTAGGATGCGTAATTTAAGCGCTCAGTGTATTTGATTACAACCGCAAGGCGACCGCCCGGGGAATATTCATAGAGATTCTGAGCACGTTAGGTGCCCGCACTAACTGTGGGCTGCTCAAAAGAGATGATGCAAATTGTATGATGCCTTGGTGTTAGTTTAGTAAACTACAAGATTAACACGTCTAAATCGGTTTTTTAATCCAATACTGAAGCGACTCTATTTTACAACTAGCAACCCGCCCTCGCTTCGCTTCGGGTATTTAAGATTATTGAGTTAACATAATCATAACAGATAGACATACTTACATAGAATTAAATATGTCACGACAGTTTTTGTAGATAAAATTATATGTTTTGCAAACAAGTAACAAGTCGAGGTCGCCATAACGATTCTTTTTTATAAAGCTTGCATAGAATCTAAGCAACATTTTATTTAACACAACCGCTTTAAACAACCACCCGCAACAAACATCTACAGGTTTTAAGCTGATGATGTATTTGATTCCTAAGACGAAGTAATAAGGTCTCTTTTTAAATGCTTTTACCGTTGCATGTAGTATAATGTGGATGTTGTCTGTCTAGTGGGTAGCACCGTTTCTGCGAGAGCGCTGAAGCAGTATGCATGTTTCATGATATACACACACCTATATCTGCTACCGCGATGCGATGGATTTAACAAGCCGCGCTGTTGATATCCACATGATAGAATTACTAAAAATGCCATTTGATACGTTAACCCTCTCTTCAGCTTAGGTATATCCTCGACTGAAAAATGTCGGGAAAAGATCGCTCTCAGCGATCTATGATGACTGTCAAATACTTTTTCCAATTAATGTTTTACTTTTTGTGGAACAAAGAATATACAATCAATCTAGTAGCGCCTTGTTTATTATTGGGCAGGATGCACCACGAGCAGGTGGGGTTGGCTTGGAACGAAAAGATGATAGACCGCTCCCTTACATCCCTGCGTTGCAAAGTTGCAACCTTTTTTGTAACTGGCCGTTTCATAATATTTTTATATTTAGAAGAAAACGTTCCATTGTCATATTTTTTTTATATTGCCACAAAATTGTCAAAATGGTGTGTTCTTGTTTCGTTTTCCATTTATTACTGTTTTCCATTTCAATAGTTACAGTCCTCACATTTCGTTGTTTTGAACTACTTACTTACGTTTATAGGGGGGCACGGTCGAGCGCGAATTAGATTTACTATTAAGCAGAATGAATAAGCCAGCTTTATAGTAAAAGTAAAAAGTAAAATAATATCTATATACCTATATTGTTATAGTTACCTATAACTATAGCATTTCCAGTGCGTACGTGCATCCACGTCATGTTTGGTGGCAACGGGGGGCGCGACCCAATTCGTCTTTAGAATCCTACAATCGCGTTAGCTGAATTTACTTTACCAGTCATTCGGTTTCAGTTCGTTTGGTATTTTTTTATTTTATCACGCTCTCTTTGTCTGTGCGTTTTTGTTGTGGATAGTGTTTTTAGTTTGTTTTGTGCTGGCGATCCGCCTTTACGTAGCTTCGGGTATTTAAAAAAACACATTAGAAATCTCTAAAATTATCAGTATTTTTCTACTATAACAATCATGTATTGTACTCGTATACATAAACTTTCCTCCTCTACTCTTGAATCACTCTATCCATTAAAATGCATTAAACAAAATCGTTGCGTTTTAAAGATCAAAGCATACAGACAGGCAAACAGACAACAAAAGCAACTTTGTCTTATGGTATGTAATCATCCAATGAACTATAGGTAAACATTTACAGATATCGTTGAAGTTAGATATGTTTTTGTTTCATTATCATCATCATCATCGGCCTGCAAACGACCGCTACTGCACATAGGCCTTGTTGAAAACCTTCGTCATTGTTTATTGTAAAGTTCCGTTGCCATATAAAAAAAAAATCACTCTATGTTTTTTCGAGTTCCTAAGATCAAGCGACATTTTGTTTTTACTACTGTTAAAATTGTAAAGTGCACAATAAAAGAACAAATAGATTATAAGGCCATTTTATTCATTGAACAGGCCTCCCCAATGACAATTATCATTTGAGAGGTTTTGCCTTAGTCACACCACACAGGCGGGTTGGTGACCGCAGTAGATTTGTACCCAGGTAAACACTGCTCGTCTCCTGATATTCCTTAGCCGTCTTCTACGATACCTACGGGATAAGATGGTCCTATTTTAAGTCCGAAAACTACACTGACAAAGTCAAATTTCAGTAAAATAATTTGATTCCGGCTCGAGTGTAACACTGAGACATTCATAATACTTACAAAGGAAACGCTTTCTATTCAAATCTTGTAGTATCTAGTGACAGAAAGAAAGCAAGAAAGAAAAATGTTATTGACCTACAAATTGATACACAGACATTACATACATAACAGATACCTACATAAACAAATCGCGATTAATAGTATTTTAAAAAAGAAGATTACAACAAAACAAATAAAAAATAGCATTTTTCTTTGAAACGTCTAACTTAAAGAATACATACCGAAGTAAAAAGGACAAAACCAATGTTTAACTTATAGCCCAGCCATGTGAAACCGCAATGCTCAGGACGTATAGCCTCACCACAGCATAATGGCGGCACATTTGCAATACTTACAAACATTTGCTGCACTGTGTCCACAGATGCGCTTTTAGGTACTTATTATAGTCTGTGGTTCTGCATTTGTCAGACAAAAATCCTCTTTCCGCTTTTATCCTCTTAACTGAATTTCGGTCTTAGTGCCCAGTCTCAATCCTGATTAACTATGTTTGTGATAGGTAATTATGCAAACTAGTTTTGGGATTTATTATAGGTAGGTACAGTACATACTGCACAAGAAAGTCATGTAATCCGTGTTTAATTTCATTATTCATTTCATTAGTTAAGTAGATTGGGATGTAGGGATGCGCCCCTTCATCTTTTTGCTCCAAGTCACCCTCGCCTGCCCGTAGTGCTTCCTGATGAAAAACAAACGAGGCTCTGGCAACCGGCTGGTGGCGGTGTAACCATCACGATTGAACTACACGTACCACAGGCCGATGACGGGCAACAGCGTCAGCGGAGCGAGGAGCTACGCCCTGCGATCGTCAACTCGCCTGCTCAGCGATGGGTAGGTTCTCCAGGTGTCGGAGAGGGCGCGCGGGGAGCGCCCTGCGCCCGCCGAGAGGGGCGCAATCAGGCAGGAGGCTCAGGAGGACTTAGTCCTTCTGTGGAAGGAGAGCCTCGCCTCCGCAGTGTACGGCAGAGTCCTTTTGGATGCCGTGGTGCCGATTTTTGAGGACTGGCTGGACCGGCCTCACGGTTTCCTTACTTTCCGCCTTGTGCAGGTATTGTCCGGACATGGTTGTTTCGGGCAATATCTGCACAGGATCGGGAGGGAGGAATCCGCGATGTGTCACGAGTGTGGGGCTGACCGCGACTCGGCCGATCACACTTTGGTCGAGTGCTCTGCATGGGCCGCGCAGCGTGCCGTTCTGGCCGGCACTATAGGGCCCGTTGTCTCGCTCCCCGCGGTCGTCTCGGCCATGGTGGGGAGCCGCCCAGCGTGGGTAGCCGTGTCCTCCTTCTGCGAGACTGTCATGTCCCGGAAGGAGGCCGCGGAGCGAGAGCGGGAGGATGACCCTTCCGCTCCTGCGCTCCGTCGTCGTAGAGGTGGCCGGACTAGGCGAGTTTATCGCCAATTCTTGCCGCCTGACGGGGTCCAGCCGGTAGGTGGTGCGGGGGCACCGCCGCCAGCATTGCACGGACCCCCGTCTTCGACGGATGGGAGTGGGCTCACCCTTCGGACCACTCCCATGACTCCCCCCTAAAGGGGGGAGCCAGTTGGGGCCTGTCATGACCAGGCCACGTCGGTGATGTCTTGGTGTACATACTAATAGGACCCTCGACACCACCTTTAAGGCGCATGACGAAGGGGCCGGGGTTTTTAGTGGGTATTTCCTGCCTCACTTCCATCTTCGAGGCGGGATGAGTCCCACATACCCCGCTGCTCCCCCAAGCAGCGGGAATGCATAAATGCATTTTCCCCGGCAAAAAAAAAAAAAAAAAAAAAAAAAAAAAAAGGTTCTCCAGGTGTTTGCCCAAAGTGGAGAACAACTGGAGAGGCCTATGTCCAGCATTGGACTGCGATAGGCTGATGATGACGATTCATTAATTACTATTAGTAAAGTAATAATTTGGTCTTTGATAAAAGATAAGTTAAGAAGCCTATTTTTTTGAAGGGAAACTGCAATCATTAGGTACCTAGCCTACTGATATTATTGTTATTCCAATTTAGGTAAGTCAGATTAATCATAATGTTTTAAATCCTCCATGAAACAATACATGACACAAACTTACTTGGCTTATGAAAACAATTTTTAATGAAATGTGATACCTACGCGACGCCTATTTTAGAAGTTCAAACTTTTACAAGAATGAATTCAAATTACTTTTCATTTCTCCATGCCAACTTGTCACCAGTACGAAAAAAAACGAATGAAAAGTAATTTGAAAATACCGATTCCATTTAGTCAAACAGAACATCGCCGCACGAAACCGTTACACACAATGGCGCGACAGACAATGGCCGACCTGAATCACAGTTTTTGTTCCAGATACGAGCCGCATAATGCAGGGATGCCCGCTTACTGTCTGCTCTTGAGGAAATAACAGGGCCGTTAGCAGACATCACTGTACATAACATACTACGGAAAGTTTCACTTTGGCGCCCAACGTGTTGTTTCACATCTGTATAACAAATATATTATGAATCGTTGTTGATGCGAATGATCTCGATAATATTGGTTATTTCTTAACTTCGCTGAAGATATGATATCTAGGATGCATTAAGATAGTAACAGGGTCATTTGCAAATATCACTAGAGCATCTTTCCTTAAGTTGACCTGCTAAGTTTACTTTGGCGCCCAACGTTTGGTTCGGTGTTCATTTTAGTTGTAGTTAGTTTTTATGATATCAGGGTTGTTATTGTAATTGGAACAGTTAATTACAATTCTTGAAAGTAAGGGGTTACTTTTGTATGGAAATATAATGTATTATTGAATTATGAAAACAAGAATAAGGTGAAAATCTAGACAGGTATCCATAGACATTTTGCGGCCATTCAGCACTCGAGTGCATGATTTAATACTCTGCGGATACTAATCCGATGAAATACGATCGCTTTAATACATAAAAACTATTAAGTCGTCATAAAATTCTATAGGAAGCAATAGTAGAACGATATAAACTAGAGTTCAGGTGTCTACATCGCGTGATTTTCAACTATAAACGAAGTACGCAACTTAAAACTACCGTAAATTCTACCTGCCGACAAAGTATTCGGGGTTCAGTACTAATATAATGTTTGTGGCGAATATTTTGATAAATAATTTTAACTTTAATACCTACCTACTGTTTACTTAAACACCATTTTAAACTTGACACACTCAATTTATACAAAATCAATACATAGTTTAAGCCTTCCCTTCTATCTAGTGATTCCATACATAGAAAAATGGAATTGATGGCTTACATTCCAACATAGTATAAAAGACCATTTTCATCTTTCAACTTCTGAGTTTGCTTCCTTAAGGAATCAATTTTCTAAATTACCTCTTATCTGAGTGTTTTGGGAGAATCTCTGTCCTTATTTGTAGGCACTTATGGGTACCTACAAAAGACAGCCTTATTTTGAAACTAGGTGTCTGGTATGCGTTTGTCTGGTTCATTTAGAAATTAGATAGACTAAGACTTATTCGTGTCTCTGCAACAAAGTTGGTTTAGCTACAAAAATCTCACGAGCGGATGAAACTCGACAGAATATACAAGCAAACCCTTAAATAATACGAATGTTTCAGTCTTATTACAGAATTACCACTTTCGAAAAGATATGACGTCTGCGGCGAAAAACCGCAAACGCTTCATTTGCCGACGATCCGATTAACCGTCTCACAAACGGTCACACAATTTGAAACTCTACGGCGTACACGATAAAGTTGTGAAAAGGTCGCGTGTTGCGTGATACCCGAACGGGTATAATAATGTGTCGGATATGACTTCATTTGTTTTCATTGTCGCGCCTCCGTCGACAACTGTTCCCTCGGTGTCGAGTACTCTTTACCCCGCTACTTGCTAAATACTGTCCCCGTATTCGTGAGGGATTTTCGCAATGATGCAGAATGGCTTTCATCGTGTTTGTGTAATGGATAGGTGCATATACGTTCTTTAAATTTCAATGCTATTATACCCAAGACTTATGAGATTGTGTTATAATGTTGACGTGTTTGTCAGTCTGTGGCGTTATAACTTCCGAACGGGTAAAGCAACTTTGATTTAAATTTTTTAATGGTCGAATAATTTTACAAAAACCTAGGACGCGCTCCTGGTCGAGAGTGGATATACTGATTGCCCAGGATCGCGATAATTGGCGTTCTCTGGGGGAGGCCTACGTTCAGAAGTGGGCGACAATCAGCCCATGATTGTTGTAAAAACCTTATCTCCAGATTCGGTCGCAAGATCGTAGATTTCACTCACATTTACATCGATGTCTCTCCCTGGCTGTATGAAAAATTGCCTCCACATTTTTCCGACGTAAAAGGTATCTTTGGCTAAAGCGGTACAGTTAACTTTATTTGTCCTTATCATCCCATTTTTGATCCCTAGACATGTCAAAGAGATTATTTTCATCCACTCGCACAAGTGTCACCACTCCGTCATTCGCGTCAAAGCCAGAGGGATTTGCGTCAGAATAAGTCATCAGGTTATTTTTCATCGCGCGGCACCTCTTATTGTAGTGAATCGTCGAAACTTATTACAACTTGTCATTAATTTTGTAATTGTGTTCTCGACATTAATTTGTACGTCACACGACAGCAATGTGGCCTCTACAAGTTAGTGTTGATGACACTACTTGTAAACGTTCACTGCTGGACATAGACTTGCTTTAGTAACCACGCTTGGCAGGCGGGTTGGAGAAGTAGGTTACAGGGACCAGATAACTTTAGTTATTCAAGCTTAATTGTACAAAATAATACAAACGGAAAACTTCATGCTAGAGTTACTCTTTAACTTTTAATCTATAATGCTTTAAGATAGTTAAAAGTTACGTAATGCTTCAAAAAGTAAAAAAACAAAGGACATTCTATTAAATATTTTGTTTACAAAATCATTGCGTCATACATATAAATAAGTGAATGCTTCTCCGTTTATTCACAGCTAATATCGCCACGGAAGGGCTGACAGCGGCGATACGATCTAAACAGACATCGCTTTCCGCTGACAACCTTATCTCAAGAGGATTTATGTTGGATTAATACGACTTTTCTATGTTTCTCCTTTTTATCATCGGACGAGCAGACTTAACAGCGAATAGGCCGTCATATGGTCGCAAAGACTTTCACCGTATAGCGCGTTTTGCTTCCACTTTCATATCGAATTACTAAACTGTGGAACTCCTTGCCACACTCTTTCAATCAATCAACAGCCTTGGTCCGTCCACTGCTGAACATAGGCCTCCTTTAATTCGCGCCACATTTCTCTATCCCGGGCTTCCCCCATCCAGCAACTGCCAGCAGTTCTTCTAAGGTCATCCGCCCAGCGGGTTGCGGGGCGTCCTACACTACGTTTGCCTAAACGCGGTGTCCACACTCTTTGCTCCCCGAGAATTATAATCTGCCGTTGTTCAAGAGTTTACCGGTTTTTGTTGGGTGAGCGCTCTCATCGTAGACTACGCTGTGACAATGACGAGTAACTTTCAAATTTGTACACATTTCTATCCTTTATTTATGACAGACCGCCAAATACAAATGTACAACGTTAAAATGTGGTAGTAGAACAAAAGAACAATGAAAATGTGATAAGAAGTTGACGCGATCATAACTATTCCTTAATAGAATACAGAGGCAAATCTTTGATATCTCCTGTAGACGTTGGAATTACCCGCTCCACTTTTGCAAACAGGTCAATAAATCTAGATACCATAATTCATAACAGTATCACTGTCTACTCGTTCCATTACAACCAGCGGTTTTGCGGCATCACTGGCCCACTGACAGCGGAACGGTTGACATAGCCGATACGATCAGAGCAGACGCCGACTTCCGCAGACGATGCTATCGCTCCTGCTAAATTCATTGCTGCTTCAAACCCCCTTTCAACCCCGTTTACGATAGCAGCCTTTAATTGAATAGTTGAAGCCATTTAAAAGGTTTACGTTGAAAGCATTAGTTGGAAGTTCGGTGTTGGCGTCTGTTGTCGGAGTTTCACTGTGGACTATTCCTTTGAGAACTATAAAGTTCGGCAATTCTTGCCTTTGCTGCATTAAAAAGTGTACCTAAGTTTGTATCATAACATTACAATACAATTCCTCACTTCTTTGTAGTTACTTTCAAATGATGCGTGAAGACACATCTTACTGGCATCTACGGTTAGCATAAGGCGTAAAATGCTTGCTCCGTTATATACCTACCTATTGCAATACCATGGTTTTACCATTATATTGTTAATGTTATATAGAAGCTATAAAGTTAGAAGAATGTTATCAAATCAATCCCTTTCAAAGTTCTTTAATTGGCTACACAACTAAGTCTTATGATACAGAGGTTTGGATCATAGCTAAAGTCTTTTTAATGCAGGTATTTCAGCAGGTCATTATAATGTGTGTGATTTTGATTGCACGATGGATTAAACATATTTCTTAGACTTCATTATCCAGAGCGCACCCATTTTGGTGTGTAAAGGAACTCGCAATAATTTCCATCACTGAATGAGTATCAAAAAGCCTGACCTGGGCGGGCTGTTCAATCAATCATCAGCGAATTGTCAATACAAAATCTGAGCATGTTTCTTTACAATACCGTTAAATGGCGTACCAAAAGACAAAAACCGCTGTTTCCCCTCCGTCCAGTAAATATCCACGCGTATGGTCTGCATGCCCGTTTTTACAGAGTTCGGCGATATCTGGGTCGTACACCAAGATGAATAGAGTAGCTGCTTAATATTCCATAGGGCTTGCGGGGGTGCGGAATGAATTAAAAGAGGGGGGGGGGGGGAGCAACCGCAACGTTCCGGCGTTGGGCTCCTGTGTTTTTGATTGGTTATTGTTGTACCAAATAAGTAAATATTACTGGTTAAAGTAGGTTAAAATAAGTTTTTCCTATTATGTTATCCCTTAATGTTTTTTTTTTTTTTTTTTTATAAAAAAGAGCATTCAGGATGATCTCACTCCACCTGATGGTAAGCGGCCGTGAGGTCCAAATGTTAGGTCGACAGGCACAATAGGGCATACCCACCGCGCCTGTCGCCCTTACCCTGAAGGCCCACTGAGATGCCGTTTCACGCCCCGCCTAAAGAACCCAGGATTGTAAGAGGAAGGAAATACATGAGCTGGAAGGGCATTCCATGATTTAATGGCACGGGGCAAGAACGAGGAACTAAACCTCTTGGTGCGCGCCACCATCGTCTGGATGGTATGCGGATGACAACGCTGTCCAGCACGTGTTGTTCGGGAGTGGAAAGGAGAGGATGGAACGAGTTGGAATAACTCTTCGGAGCATTCCCCATTGTAAAGACGATAGAGAACACTAAGACTGGCTATGTCTCTACGTAGCTGAAGAGGTTCCAGGTTTTTGGTCACCTCTTGATCTCCAACAATACGGATAGCACGCCGCTGCAACCTATCAAGAGCCTCCAACAAGTACTTAGCAGAACCGTCCCAGAGATGAGAGCAGTACTCCACACACGGACGAACCTGCGTCTTATATAAGACACAGAGCTGCGCCGGAGTGAAGAACCGTCTCACTCTGTTCAGGATTCCGAGTTTACGGGAAGCTGTTTTGATGACGCTCTCGATATAGTCCCGCTGATTTAGGTTGCTACGAACATCGATGTTTTCAAGATAATAAATATCACGCTCAAAGCAAATCAAAAATAAATCGCCGTCCTAGTTTAATCTTTGCTTGACTCTGGGTTAACATTTGGTTGAATCCAGATAGAGTATAAAGTCAATTAAAAAAGTAAAGGTCAATAATTATATAGCTACATAATCACCAATGACCTAATCTGCCATGGTTAATGTCGAAAACATGGCCAGAACACCAAAAGCATAATGAATTTAATTTCCTTATTAGTCCTCAAGCTAAAGTTGAAAAAACTGCAATTCATACCCGGATCGCATAATCTCAAAACGACGCGTTACACACTTGCTACTGACGTCTATATTTGTTTTAAAACCGCTAAGAAGATAACTCAATTTTAACGCTCCAAATATTCCGAGAACACAATCTATTTGCAAACGCCCGAACGAAACCCAAGGCGTGTAAATCCATTTTGCAATATCCCCAATTTTATTTACGTCAAAGCCACCGGAGGCCCGGTGTCAACTTTGAATTATTAAAAGAAAACTCGGCGCAGCAGTATAGTGAATAAAAGTGAGGCATCTTCACCCTAAAGTATAGTCGTAAATGGTAGAAATAATAAAATAATGTTAGGTACCGTAAAATACAGCTCTGTGCTTGAGATAACATAGCATGTTAAGGCTGTTTTATCCTAGTAACCCATTTGGAATAGCATTCTCAAAAATGTTGTGTGTTGTGTAACAGTGACTACCAGCTTGGTTCAGTACTAAATACATTTTTGTGCATACGTGCATACATGTCATGTGCTACGCGGCATTGATTCCGACTTTTGTACAATTTTTATATGCAATAAATATTAAATAAATAAACATGTATGTATGTTTGTATTTGTCTGGGTTTTTAGTAGGTATAAGTACACCTATAATAGTATTTATTTACAGAAAAGTATCTAAGAAAGTTTATTTATTAGTTATCTAGTAGCTACAGGACAAGCTACAGCTTCACTTAAATTTTTCTTGGATTAATAAAAAAACGTTTACTAATCCAATTACTTATATTTTTTTATTTGACCCCTATTTTTTATTAGTGGAATCTAATCTACACTG
Source organism: Conogethes punctiferalis (assembly GCA_031163375.1). Classification (NCBI taxonomy): domain Eukaryota; kingdom Metazoa; phylum Arthropoda; class Insecta; order Lepidoptera; family Crambidae; genus Conogethes; species Conogethes punctiferalis. The sequence continues at coordinate 4,996,881 of CM062094.1, forward strand.
AATTCTGGACCAAGTAATTCCAACTTTTGAGATTTTTAATTAACATGTTCTATATGTACCGTGGTATTAGGTATGTACAATTGTAGACACTATAGTGATACTTGATATTTTATACTGTGACTACTGACTACGTTTACAGTCTATCCGAACGCGCCCAACCACTGCATCGAGCTTTTATGGATCTTAAGAACCTCTCCCAAGTTAAACATAAATGACACAAATTATTTAAATCGTTGACAAAGGTATCCTAAAGATTAGAATTCCCTGCGAATATTTGTGAAAACATTATGCTCCTGTATGTAATAAAATCGCGAACTTTTCTCATTTCACAGATGAGTCTCAAAACCCTCGGATCTTGGCAAGTGACGTATTTTCTCAGTAACTTTACGTAAGTATGTGTCGTTAAATAGTTACATTTCGTTAGCCATGTATTAGTTGACTTGCCATCAACTTTGTAACCTACTTAGAAGGAGGAAAAGGCTGGAATAATAAGTGTTAATACGCTGGTCGCGTCTTTCTCATAAAGAAGTGATGATTTACGACCCCGAGCCCGCCAGACCTACGTCAGTTTGAAGAAATTTAACTTCAACTTAGGACAGAATCGGACTTAGATGTAAGTTCTACGAAGAATCCATTTGACATTCGCAAACTACAACGAGTCGTCGCGTAAGTTGTATTAAGCATAAGTTATAAGCTGTCTTTACTAAATTTGACGACCGGTTTAGTTCAGTGATAGTCAACGCTGCTTCAGACAGTGGTCGCAGGTTCGATCCCCGTACAATACAAACATAATTTGTGTGTATGTATGTATAACTTGTCTGTTTGTATTACTTTGGGTGTTTGCTATGTACCTATAATATACCTTTTTTTAAATAAATATGTAAGATTAGCTATCTAGTACCCATAGTAGGTACAAGTTCTCATTAGGCAAATAGACGTGAGTACTAGGATATAAAATTGAAATTCTTCCGGGACAAATGTACTACCTTATCTCTCGATATTACTAATCTATAAATTCCAACCAACTCAATCGTTAATCCGAGCAATAAATAGTAACAGTTAGAGAATGATTGCTATTATCCAATGTTTCGGTCATCAATGTTATTAATTACCCAGCATGAAACAGGATTCTATCGGCTAATTATTCATGAGTGTTATATGGTAATAACATTTAACATAATTCAGTGCATACATTCAAATGAGATTATAGAATCGCATTCCCGTATCACTTATCATAGTAGTCATAGATTGTACTAGCTGTGCCCGCGACTTCGTCCTCGCGGAATAGAGTTTCATCCCCTATTTTGTCCCTTTTGTCCGTAGAATGCCACTGCGGTTCATCAGTTTAAAATTGTTGACATCTATGAGTTAATAAAAAGCTACGCTACCGTATCAGTAAAAAATGAACGATAGTAAAAAATAAATCTCAAACGGTTTTGTAAAATTATGACAGACCGGTTTGTGGAACTGTTGTTACAGGTTTTTTTATGTATAAATTAAAATCTTCTTGTTAACCAACATGTAGGATTTTAAGAGGAAAGGGTGAAAGCAAGATAAGAGATACCACTTTCCTTGTTATAAGCGTTAAATTATACTCAGGAAAGCAATATCCTTACGCGATTAAAAGGTTCAAGCACTATCTTCATTGCCCGTTTACTTTCTTGAAATTTGACGTAGAAGTAGTGACATAGCTTTAGCAGTTAACGAAGGTACGTCCAGTAGAACGATTACAATAAGTAGCTTCGTGCAAACTTCATCTGCGCAGAAGAAAAGCTAAAGCCGATTAAATACGAATACCAACACTGGAAATATACATCTTATTGCGTTACGTTAAGATTTAAAGTCAATACAACTGAGGCTCATGCTATCTAGCTCATAGTAACTGTCAAAATGACGGGCACCGAACATGGCGCGCACGCGTCAACCAATAGCAAATGAGCACTTTTCCCGCGCATAAGCGGAACATTACGATTGGCTAAGATTTTCACACGCCTTCCAAGAAATTGACTTCTGTGCAGGTACCTGTGTAACTTATTAAAGTCGCACTACTTTTCTTAAGGTTTTTATTATGTAGGTAGGTACGGTTCAAGCCATAAATCTCTGCCAATACATTTAGTGTAAAAAACTTACTTTGGAAGCCCGTGCAGAAAAATTTGCATCTTTACGACTGCATTTGGCTCAGGCGTAAGTTGAAGTATTTGTTACGAGTTCAGACCCGATGGAGCAAGAAATCGCTCCATATTTGAGATACTTTACAAAGAATATTTGCTCGCAAATACAGACAAATGATGAACGTAAGGAGATAAAATTGTAGTAGGTAGGTATTGCTTCCTTGATTGATAGTCAGCTCTCAAAGCTTTTGTTTTGGTATTTGATGCAGTTAAAATTATTGGTGTGCAAAGGCACAATATTAATATTTTCAATATTAAAGTGTTATCATCATCATAAGCCTATCGCAGTCCACTGCTGGACATAGGCCTCTTCAGATGTTCGCCACTTTGGGCAAACATCGGCTTTACCCATAATCGCCACGCTGAGCAGGCGGGTTGGGGATCGAAAGACATATTAAAGTGTATGTTGAAATTAAATGAAAATAAATTTATTTGAAGCATATCCACAATTTGGTAGGTATAGATGTAAGAGTTATTTATTTCTGAAGAAAATTAAATTATTGTGATTTTTTCTGTGCATCAGTCATCTCTTACAGGTGCGCGTATACTCTCCTGATTGAATCGGGGGTACAGCGGCCATCTCCAATAAGACATAAAATATATGTACTAAAGTGATCATGACGAGACTATCATCCATACTGATCACTATTGATGAACGTCCTAGAAGTAGTGATTCTTCCATCGAGCGATGCCATGGGTAACACCTTTAAAATACAGCATCTTAACCAAATCGCGGATTGAATGTCAAAAGTTTCCCACGAAAATATTTATTAAGATGAGAAGCATAAATTCACACGGGCCCAGGCTTAACTATACATCGAGTGTGTTGAAAATTTGCGTGGCAAAGTGAATGGAACTGCAAAGCCAAGTAAAGCCACGTACAACAGCTGTCAGGGCAGGGCTGTCGACAAATTGAGAATGCCCGTAAATTTTACTCGAACACATTTTACAAAACATCTTTTGTGTATATGTAAATTCGATGAATTCCACAAGCACATTCGTCGGCCGGTATATTTATTTGATTTTATGACCGTTCAGCGTAAATACTGTTGTATTTCAAACAAGAATAAATTAACGTTCTTTGTTATTTAATCATCATAAACGCAGGGCCACACAGCGCCATCTAGTTCCAAGCTTGTACTACGGCACAGTACTATGGGTACTAGACAACTGATAAAATCACTTAGATACTTCTTTTTTGTAAATAAATAGGTACTTATTACACATACAACACACCGAGAACAACTGTATTGTTCTCGGTGTGTTGTACATGTTCATGCACACAAATGCTTGTACTGTGTGGGGATCGAAGGCATTATCACTATATTCCTTATATAGACGAGAATATATTTACATATACACGAGTAAATAGCAATTGTTCGACTGGCTTGGTGGCTCAAGTAACTAGTAGTGATCCCTGCCTTCTGAACCAAGGGTAGTGGGTTCGATTCCCACCCGGCACGAACATTCGTGTGATGAATACTTGTGTTTGTTCCGTGTCTGGGTGTTTATAATATGTATTTAAGTATTTATATGTGGTACCTTCAACCATAACACAAGTGCTTAAGCTACTTACTTTGAGATTAGAGCAAAGTACGAGTATGTGATGTTGTCTGACATTTATTTATTTATTAAGTTTAGTAGAGCTAGCGACATAAACAGGCCAAGCAGTCTCGGGTTCAAACGCCTTTTTCTACCGTTTCCCCTTCAGAAATTATTTAGCAGCTGGCTGGAATAAGGAAGTCAGCGGTAACGCACCCTGCGTCGGAAACGTTAGGCTGTTGGTTCTTCGCCTAATCTCTCTGCGTCGTGTGGAAATATCGCTCAGATTTGTAAGGAGGACCAGAAAGTGCATGTTGATATTAACAGACGAGTTATAACTACATCCTGAGTACTTATCTAAGAGTGAAAATGAAAATGAAAAATATCTTTATTCAAGTAGGCTTATGACAAGCACTTATGAATAATAGTCAAATTATACAGGTACAAATAATAAGTAAGTAGAATGTACCACCGTGTTCAGAAGGTTGTTTTCTACCGAGAAGAACCGGCACGAAATTCGATAGTGGGACGCCGCTTGCACATAAATATATATTATATATTGTTTATAAAATATAAATTATATATTGTTTTTATTATAACTAAAAATTGTTATGTAAAACTATTAATATAAATTGAGTCTATACTCTGTGAATACATCGGTTTTATTGTAGCTTAATTCAATCACAAAACAAACGTGTATGTGAATACATCGGTTATTGTAGCTTAACTCGATCACAAAACAAAATTGTATATATTGCAACAACGACTATTTAGTCTGGGTGTTGGTAGATATAATATGTATCCTATTTAATTACAAGTAGTAGTGTAGTACCCTTATGATAGTATTTCGGCTTAGTTTGGGGCTAAATGGCAATGTGTGCCCTAGCATGGCATGTCTTGGATTATTTATTTATCATTAATTTTCAAAGAGTGTCAAATGTACAATTAATTATTGTATTTTTAGATATTTTGACAGATTTAGGTAAGTAGCTGGATGAGTGGTCGTGTGTACCAATATGTATACAATTACGTAGCTACTCGCATGATTTAATTTATTCGCTTCGCTTCATTCTACAAATAAACCTTGTTCCACCAAATCAGCAAAAAGGTTTTTTATAATACAAAACTTCCTTATAGCCGTACCTTCCGACTCCAAATTAAAAGGAAAAAATGTTTTCACGATTTTAATATAACAGATATTCAAATGAAGCCCCAGGATAAGAAATCGATATGCGTTAATTGCTAAAGCCATTAGGGTTAACCGCTGATCCCAATTAGGCAAACCCCGGAGAGCCAATATTGAATTCAAGGAAATATTAACTACCGAACGTACTGGGGAATCTTTTACATATTCAATTAGGGATTCTTAAACGTCTTAAAACATTTATTGGTGATTGGATACAGTGTCGGTGGACTAGTGGTTAGGGCAGTGAACTTCCATATGAGAGACAGGTTCAAACCTGGCGGGGTTTGAATTGGTTCAAACCTGACGTGGTACCAATGTGTTCTCTAATTTGACATGTATTATGTAGGTTTTGAAGGAAAAAAGACCAAGAGGACAAGGGTTTCCTAAGTTACGAAATGTCATCATGCTAAATAGATGTTCTATACTAGCTGTGCTCGCGACTTCGTCCGCGTGGAATAGTTATTTTTTCCCCGTTTTTTTTTACATTTTCTTCGCTCCTAATAGTCACAGCGTGATGTTATATAGCCTAAAGCCTTCCTCGATAAATGGTCTATTCAACACAAAAATAATTTTTCAATTCGGACCAGTAGTTCCTGAGATTAGCGCGTTCAAACAAACAAACAAACAAACTCTTCAGCTTTATAATATTAGTTAAGATAGCACACGAAGTTGGCTTAGAAATAGACAAAGTATAAAATTACTGTACAATTTGACATGTTGTCAACGTGTGTAACTTAAAGGCTTAACCGCGTTACCTGTTAAAAGCGCGGTGATTACTGGTAGATCAAAGGATTACCAGCTTTTTAACCCGTAATCAGACTCGTGAGTTGAAAATTTTCATCATTTTTCAGAAAATTTTCATCATTTGTACGTAACAAGTTAATTTCCTCCTTTTATTTATAAACAACGCTAATAATTATAACATAACTTCTACAAACCTTTTTACATCATATGTTCTGCAATAGGTACCTACTGTGGAATATTAAACACGATCGATCTACAAATCTAATATGGATTGTAGATACGCCTATAGAATCAGGAAATGTAGATTAGTGTTGCCCAAATGCAAGAACAAGACGAGACTTAGCCAGTCTTGGTCTTGGTCTTGCGCCAATACACCTGGTCTTGGTCTTGGTCTTGGTCTTGCGCTCCCAGTCTTGGTCTTGGTCTTGGTCTTGCAGCAAGAGTCTTGCAAGTCTTGCAATTACTTATTAGTCTATTACTATTTATTAAAGTTTACTTTAAATCTTAGAAAAACGTATTAGAATTGGAACATTGTGAGCTTGAATTAACATAGCCATAGTAAAGATCAAGCAGATTAATAAATAACTGAAGATTTGATAAGAAATTCGAAAAATCAACTGACCTATATGTCGTTTTCCATGGAAGTAACTGTTTCTTAATAAACATTTCCTATGATAAAATATGTACAAATGTACAATAATAGTACCTAAGTAATTAGTTTAAAAACCCTTAACGAAGCCTGAAACTACGCATTCTGTTCCTATAGCTGAGTACTATTTTCAAATATTTTGACAGGGAAATGATTTTGGTTTTTATGAGTAAAAAAACAGCTGTTTTCAAGACCACGCAATGTACAGCGCGTAGGTACCTATGTCTCGCGGCGCGGTCGCCGGCGCGCGCGCGGCATGTCTCCGCTCTTTCGCTAGATTAGGGTTGCCATCACCTAAATTGCCGGCGCCGGATAACACGGCAAAAATTCCGGACATTTGGGCGAAATATGGTTTTTTCCCCGGACACTTCAGAATTTTTTCATTCATTTTTTATTATTTTGCCGTGCCTTCGTGATTGTGGATTTATCGCTTATCTGTAAAAATTTGAGTTTCGATTTGTAGTGTCCGGATTTTACCCGGACACTGTTAAACGCCCCGGCCGGACGGACCCCGGACGCCCTTCAAACTAGGACAAATCCGGGGAAACCCGGACGGATGGCAACCCTACGCTAGATACCTACGCGAACGCGCGCTCGTGCGATAGAAATTTATGAGAACTACAATAATAAGTTTAAACTACCTATTGTACCCTTATTTTACACATAAAAATACTTATTTTGAATGTATGAAATCACAGGTTTTAAGACAAACGACATGACGCAATAGGCGACGTCACTGGCATTTGTTATGCTTCCATACTTCGCCATAAATCGCAGCTCGTGTTGACTGTAGTGTCGCGTCTCCTTAAATGAGGTCTAAGTACTTACCTAGTACTCGTTGTCTTCTAGTGTAGGTCTCTTCAAGCGGACAAGATGTGGCTCGAACTGGCGACCCTCCATGAGCGAGTGGGCGGTCGAAAACCTTCATAAAGGTCCTTGACGAAGCCCCACAAAATGAAATCCAAGTTAGTCAAGTCTATCGAACGCGCGGGTTACGTATGGGGCCTAAACCGCCCGATCTACTGGTTGCCAAGCCATTGCTCACGGCCGGGTCTCACAATGTATGGCGGAGCTCCATCGTTCTGGTACCAAGTGGAACGAACGATGAATACAGCCGCAGTGCCTCAGAAGCACTTTTCCATGTATGGCCATACCGTACCTACACCATGTTAACGTACTCGCAAGCGCTGTATGCATGGAATGGCACCTTCGACACTAGTCACTGACCACAGCACAACACAACAAATAACACTCAACTCAACACAAAAGAAAAATACACAACGAGGCGAAATTATCCGAAATCAAAACGCATTCGATGTTGTTTAGAACCGAACTGAAAAATTAGGTACCTAACTTCCGCGGAAGCGCAGAAATCCTTTGAGTCGCCGCGCGCGCCGAATGTTGCCATTTTATAAACTAGGTTACATAATTTTGTTTTGCTTGCGGTAAATTACAAAATCAGATTAGCGATTAGTTAAATGGATATACTGTACAGTACCTAGTTACTTAACTAGTAATAATTTTAATTAATAAAATTTATTTAAAATACCTAATAAGTAATTCACCTAAAAATCAAATTAAACTAGTTAACAAATCTGCATCAATAATACACGTTATTGAAAGTTGCTAAGGCAATGTAATAATTCTCACTCATTTAACATTTTTGCTATAAGTAGGTACCTAAATTTTATGGAGTCTGAGCGTTTAAGGTTACAGAAGTTACCACCTAATGATTGGAGTTGTTGTTTTTCTAGTATTATTCATCGCTAATGTGTTGCATTCAACAATTTATCATTAGGTTCTGATACCAATAACCAGGTTAATAACCGCCCATAATTTACTTATACGCTGCAAATGTACCTACTTACGTAAAAACTTGGTTAGCTAGCTAACTTACACCCAATTATGAAATAAATGATACATTTTATTGTCTTGATAAAATTATTACTTTAAATAATAAAAGTTATTTATTTGAATGCTCTAATGGCAACACCACCACCCACGGCAATGTCGGCAATAGAAATTATCGTATTTTTTCACAGGTATTTTATGTTTTACTGATTATGTCGTAGGTAGATACCTACTCGGGGTAAAATTAAACATGTTTTTAAACATAAGTAGTCTCTTCAAACATAATTCAATTTCAATACGTCTCAATTACCTAACAATTAGGTACGTAAGAAGGGCCCTACGTAAAGTATCATTTTAATAATTTCTGGCTTTTCTAAGAGTTTACTTATGTATTGTTTTATGTACTTGGTAGTCAACAAGTACCTACTTACATTTTGACTATTAGAAATGCTCTTCTGATTGTGAAACTCTAATTTCGTCCTTGAATCCGAATAAGGAAAATGGTAGAATTCCCTCAGGCGCTTGGAATGCGCTATTTGTATGAAGAAAAAAAGTTACATATTATACCATCTTTTAATAATAAATAACTGAATTTGAAAATCGTCAATTAAATATCATGCAATCCTGCAGAAAAGTTAATACGAGCAAATTCTACCTGAATTGCAACACGACTGAAATTAAATGCAAGTTTTCGCTACCTGCTTTATGTGCCCAATAAGATCGATTCATTGGTCTGTTTATTGGTCGCAGGTGTCACCCGTCAATCGAGAAGTCCCGGGTTCGAATTCCAGGTTGTTTCTAAAGTTGTTCATAGGTAGGTATTTCTTTTTATTAAAGAAATTAGTTAGTAGCAGCTCCGGAGCCAGGGTAGTGCCGGTTTTACACCCCAGTGCATCGGAAACCACGTTAAGACATGCGACCGATCTCTATCCGATGCTCCGGTCGGAATGATATGATTCGAATCGGATTACAACTGTGCGTACTTGACAGGCTAGTCTCCTACGAGATTAGCAGCACCGATTGGCGGAAATTCGATCTCGAGTGGACATCATGCATGATACAAACTAACATGTACAATTAGGTAGGTAGGTATTTATCTTTTCTCCATCGAAAATAAATCAATGAACGCAGTATTTTCAAGCCCCCAGGAGCCCCTAACACGATCTGAGATCAAGATCCCCAACTGAGATTACGGTAGGTAATGCATTCCGTATGTCGATAAAATTATGGAAATGAGATGATTGTTGTAATTGGCCATTGACTTATGTACTTTTAGCAAGTGGTAGGCAGAGGGTGCCTAGTTGCCAGTAGGGGAGCAGAGTGGTCTGCTATTCTCTTCCAGTAGCTGGTAATTTCTTCTTGAGGCAGAAGTAAAACTCCGATCAGAAGGTAAATAAATGATACAGAAAACAAACAGATTAGGTAACAATACTAAATGTGGCACGTGTAGGGGGAAAGGGATGCAGGATGTATCCGTCTCGCTCGCACGCACGATGGCGCCAGACGGTCGCGGCTTTCGCGCAGCGCAGTCATGATGAATGAAATTGGCGCGCGCGCTCTTGCTCTCATTCCGGCAGCGAGCGGCGAGGCGCGCAGTGCGCACGAGAGGAACTGCGAGGCACATGACGCGACGACTTGGGCTCGCGCATGCGCGCGTCTTCGAACTGCGAGGCACACGACGCGACTACTTGGGCTCGCGCATGCGTGCGTCTTCGTTGGCGTCGTGTGTTGTTACGCGGCGCGTCGATCAGCTGTGCGGTGTGCGTGCAGTGCTCGGTGTCCAGCAGTGTAGAAAACGGCTCTTTTCAGAGCCACCATCCATTGAACACACGTAGAGTGACAACGGTTCTTTTCGGAGCCACTTCATTGAAACACACGGAAGAGTAACCACGGCTCTTTTCAGAGCCACCATCAGTGAAACACACGAAAGAGTGAAATAGTTCTTTTCAGAACTGTGTGCTTCTTATTTCAACGAACACGTAAGAGTAGCCACATACTTACTTACACCTACGTCAAAGGTACCCTAAGCAATGTACCTACCTAGGTAAGGTAACAGGGTCGAGTCGAGCTATCAGCTGGGTTTTCCGCTCGCGCCCTTTGTGTCGTTGACCTCGCGCGAACATCTGACTCGCGCCGCGTGTGCGTGCGCTGCTGTCGCTACAAGGGATAGTGACTGTGTGTGCGCGTGCGATGTACATTGCGGGCCGTGATTTGAATGGCCTTATTTGCTGAGAAATATTCTAAATTGGGATATGGTTTCTTTAGAAGAAATGTTAGTAATTACGTTTTAAAAGCGTTAATATGAAAAACGTAATTTTTTTTTTAACTTTGAAGGTCAATATCTCGGTAACCATACATTTCCCAGGTATTTTTCTAGAACTAACGATGTTCGTCATGACCAGGAGAACATGTAGTTCACGGCTTCGTTAAGGGTCTTTTACACGCGATATACTTACTAGAATGAATTAATATGACATCTACTACCTATCCTTACCATTTTATCCTAATCTTAGTACTACTTGCGTGATTAGTATAATGTATTCATTTTCATTCTAAGCACTCTGAAACTTACTTATTTTTTGGAACACCTGTAGGTACTCTTAAAATTCGAAATTATTTTGCATGAGTATACCTACGCCCTATGGCGGCAATCAAATATACACTACTGTCAAATGTTATGATTTCGGCGTGGCGGCAACGATTGTTTAAGATTTCAAAAGAAGCCGCCGGCGCGTGTATCATAACCATGTACTTCCGAAAAGCGGCAAATTTCTTTGAGAAGTAAGTACAAAACCTTTGATGCCGCATTATCAAAGTGCCGATGGTTAAAACATAACTATGCATGCACTCAGTTTGATTTTAATATATATTTTTTTATTCGCTATGTTTATGGTATTAGTCGTAATGCGCATAGGTCCAGTTTTTCATATTCTTTGATACAGTTTTTTGCGTCTCATAGAATTCCTAAGCGTACCTACCTATACACCTAACTGTTACACCTAACTACTCAGTGAAATAGCGCTAAGTCCTAGCTGCAAGACGCAAGAGTCTTGCAGGCTAGGTCTTGTTCTTGCTCAAGTCTTGCACGGTCAGTCTTGGTCTTGGTCTTGCTCAAAATACGCGGTCTTGTTCTTGGTCTTGGTCTTGCAAAAACGCAAGAACAAGACCAAGACTGCAAGACCAAGACTGAATTTGGGCAACACTAATGTAGATGCTATAAATAATATTAACTTGAAAAGAGGGTGGATTTACGATCATTCCGCGGTTTTGCCTCATCCTCCTCAAATTTCGTCGCCAAGAAAAGACACAAGGATTTCGCAATTTCTTTCGCGTTAAATTTGTGTTCGAAAGTCTTACATAAAATTTGTGAAATTGGAATATTGAACGCAGCTGTTAAGTTTAAATTGATTCATATTTCAAACATTGGTGAGATATTTTATGTAATATATTGTACATTACATAACATTTTGTCAGTTTGGATAAAATTCGCCTAATGTGAGGTTTCAAAAACTACTTGGTACCTACTCCAAGATAAGAATGCACATACGTAGGTGCCTTTTAATAAAAACTTTGATAACAACGTTTACCTTTTAATAAAAACTTTGTTAACAACGCCATCATAGAAAATACCTTACCACTTATACATGGAATTTACACATACAAATTATGATTTCTTTTTTTATATAGGCTCGGCATAGTGGCTTCCTTTCGCCTGGTGGGAAGCTTCCAGCTGGAAAGGGAGCCCAAGTCACTCTGACATCGAGCGGGAAACCTCATAGTTACTACAACAATGTTAGCTCGCAAGATGCTTCTTATTGCATTAAAAGTAAAAATATATAATATTAAAATCAATTTACTTTCTAACTTGATAAAATGTGAATATTTTAGGAAATGCATTCAACCTGAAACTTGAATTCAGGTCGCCTCTGAAAATATCTCCAGACTCGAATGGGTCTAAAAATATAAAAGGCAGATTTTATAAAGGGTTCCAATATTTTATCTTATCTCTGGCTTATTTGTGTTTATTACATCGCACAATTTTATATTTTGCGTTGATCGTCTTTTCGTGTGTTTAAGTAGCGTCCAAGTAGCATCTACAATCGGTATAGCACCAGAAAAATAAGATTTTTTTACGTTTCTCAAAATGGCACAAAGAGGAATGAGTAGAAAATGTGCTCGGCGTATTATATCTAATATACATTATTATATCGAGCCTATAATCTCGAAATATGGCCACTATTGGTTGCAGACAAACTTTCTTCCAGTCAAATGGGTTGTGAAACTTGGAATGAATCCAAAGTCGGCCCGTCAGTCGATATACATTACGTTCATAGCACTTTTGAGCAACTTTAATGGACAGGTAGTTTCGATGACAGTTGAATTTAACTTTTCAGTGAGTAATTGAGCGGATCGTCCCGATTACGGATCGAGTTTGATTGGATTTCGAATAAATGGAGGGGAACCGTTGTTATTCATTTTTCAATGACGGTATAATCCTTTTTTTATATCTCTTCATATACTTTTGTTAGCTACTACTTAACTACTAAATAAAAAACTAAACTAATAATAAATAATAACAATAGAATCGATAGAAAATCATGAATTTATCCGAAAGTGTACTAAACTAAATGATATTTATGCATCATTTTACGTAGGTATGACCTTAGCCCAGTGTATTAAAATATTTACGTTTAATAATTTATTCAATCTTGCGGCCGACGACATCATTCACTAAAGTGGAGCGGAGATGGCATTTGAGATTTGAGCGATCACATTGGTTAATTTTTTGTTATACAATAGCTTAACTCCGAACAGCCCCGCTTTCATACAAACGCACACTTAGACAAATGTCGATTTAATCGGAGTATTCAAATGACTTTAGTCAATCACACAGTCACGTACAGAAGTGCGGCGCTAATATCTCGATCCATTCAAATTCGCGTCCTAATTTCGAAAACAATACTTACACAATCTCTACAGATTTACAGATCCTTTAAAGCCGGGGACCGGAAGAGGTGCTCAGTATTAATTACAAAACAACGGTAGGTGGTATATCTCGCTATCGCGTTCACGTTTTTCCTCCAGGGACGCGGTTAGCTTAACCCAACTGGGTCAACAAATCCGGGGATAAACAAACACCCTCAGTCAACGGGCGCTCATACGCGGGGTCGCTTTATTTATTATCGGCTAAGAAGTACATCAGCGAATAACAGTGACTTTTTGCCTTGTATTGTACAGTTTCGTGTGATGTGTGCCTTTCGATTTTCACGTAAAAGCTGTATTAGAAATACAAATGAAACCTTTTTCAGAATAATCTAGGAAATTATCCTTGCTACTTGTTTTGCCGAGAAATATTGCCTTTTGATTACGAAGTTAGTGGGGGTTCAAAATGCCACGAGTAGTTACGAGAAAAGATGTTACCTACGACGACCGCGCCGGTTTTTTTTGCTCAACTTCTCCCTAGATCTACAGATTTTTAAGACGAGTGTAAAGTAGGTTTTATGAATTACATTCCAATCGTAAAAAAAGAAAGAAGCACGTCCCACACTTAAACATTACGAGTATAAGTACAATTATACCTAGTTTCTAACAACATTTATGTCATGGATTGCCATGGCGGCGATCGTAGGTAATCATGTAAATTCTCAATGTAACTTTACTCATTTAGACAAAATATCTACTTAACTGGCTAATTTTTAACAAATAATCATCGTGATTGATTTTATCTACACTGTGAAAAAACATTTAGGACCTACAAATCGCTGCAGATTGAATGATTAGGTCCAGTAAACGTTACAAATAGGACCCACTTTGTATGGCTTGCGTTAGTCTCCATCCTTCACTCGACCACAGTTAAATTAACAACAGTACGAAATCTTACATCATAAGTCCCCGAAACTGCGAATCTCTTATGAGTATAAAGCCATGTTTCTATTTATATGACAGATTGCGTGTGTGAAGTTAATATCAAAATATTTCACGTAATGTGCTCTATTAAGTTTTAATATTACTGTGAAGACCTCTTTGATCTTATCCCTCACCTTCCTTTCCTTAGCGCAGCTGCAGTTAACTACGCGTAGTAACTAACTAAACTAAGTGTAGTTAACTACGCGTGCACAGGCTTGAGAAGCCATGAAAATACTGTGCAGTCAATCAGAACTCGTACTATACAGTACAGTAAATCTTACATCTGCCGAACCATTAAGCTATGGAGCTATCTTCCAGCACACGTGTTCCCTTCTTGTTGTCTTGGGTCGTTTAAAAGGGGCGTGAAGCGGCACTTATACAGGCCGATTCGTGTTGCATTAACTAAATGTGACGTGGATCAGTTGTATTTTTCTGAACTTCGTCGTCTGCTTAATGTCGGATTGGACGCAGTCCTTTTGAGATGTTCATATATAATATTTAAGAGAGGCAGAGCATAGCGAAACAGCAAATTGACCTCTGGGTTGTGCTTCCGGGTTGTGTTATGATTGGGCCGGCATAGCGGTGGCAACTGACAGGTAACTGACCAGTTACTTAACCATTGTCACAGCGACTTAGGCTTCAGCTACTATAAAAATAAAACTATACTGCTTTACTGTGGCACTCTCTATATTGTGAATCGACGTCGGAAATCATAGTAAAAGGAATCATTTTTCACAAGTGACATTTGGCCAGATTTTGTTCTATTTCTATCATCGTTTCTGCGCGAAACCTCAAGGGTACTTATATGGCCGAGGTAATGAAAGATAACAATATAGGCCCATGTAATATGTCTGGATTGTTGAAATTGTTACTTCATCAGGCGATTTACTTTGTTATTTCTTCGTCAGTATTTTTTTTACTGTTGATTATACAGGGTGTTTGGTGCATCGTGTGGCAAATTGAAATCAGTGATTGGGGGAGTCCTTGGCTATCTCTTCATTACAATTTAAAGATTAAAGTGAAAATTTAAGTTAGACTTAGTAGTTTTTTTTAAATTAAAATTTAAGTGTGGACTTTCGTCAATTTTCACCCAAATTAGTTTTAGTTCCGAAAAAAAAGTACAGTCCACCGCGGCTGTGTGCATTACAGTGTTTTTGTGGTTTCCCTATTGTGTTTGATTCCACACCCCTGAAGCCAGGTCCAGCCGCCACACATAGGGTGTGACGAAGCTCCTTATATTTTGATGACCTTTCAGTCAATGCTACCTTGCTTGTGACTATTATTTATGAAGCAAGCGTTTATCATACATGATTTAACCCGCAGAGGGGGTGACTTTTGGCAGATAAATAAAATAACCTGATTAAATGTCGCGTTGCATCATCTTTTATGTAGTAACACGTCAAAGTTAATGGATTCTACTTATCATACGTCATGTTAAACAAGCATCTTTCGCTTGCCGGCTGTATAAATCTACAAAATGTGTCAATTCACGTCACTGTGATCGTATGCGCTTTGACGTCCTAAAAGCTTTTGAAAAATAAACACATTATATGGTGAAAATGTGAAGGAAATGAATAGAGCTCATTGCTAAGTTGAGACTTTTTTTTATCAAATACATAACCAATTCAAATTCAGTTGATGACTCGCCTCACCCTTTCTTTTAACTATCCCCTACCCAAAGGTTATCTGGAAGATCGCTTATAGCAATAAGACCGCCTATATTGTACAACAGATGTCTATTATACCTAGTTTTTTAAGTCAACTAAATGGTGTGCAATAAAGTATCTATCTATACATTTGCATTTTCCGGTAAGCGTAAATGAATCAAACATTTCCATCGTGACCCAGTTGAAGATGCGATACGACACACTTCGCCTGATAACGTTAGTATATACAGACCTTATGCCTTTGAAATATTTAAGCAGATAAAATATTAACTTGAGTCAAATATCCAAAGATGAAATCCAGTTCGGAATTCTGATATTTGCTTATCGAATCGTATTTATTTATTTAAACTTTATTGCACAAAATGGTACAAAAGGCGAACTTAATGCTAGGAGCATTCTCTACCAGTTAACCTTTGGGTCATGCAGAGAGAGCATTTATTCGAACATATTATATGATAGTTCGAGCTTATTTTAGAGTTAGAACATGACTTTAGGCATCTTTGGTATACAAGTGACTCCTGCTACTAAGATGAATCGGCCTATTTTTTTAATATGAAATAGGGGGCAGACGAGCAGACGGTTCACCTGATGGTAAGTGATAACCGCCGCTCTTGTACATTTGCAACACCAGGAGTTACAGCTGCGCTGCCACAGCACACACACAGTATATAATAATAATATGCTATATTTACATACAGTCGATGAATGTAAGGGAGCGACCTATCATCTTTTCGCTCCAAGCCAAACTCACCTGCCGAATAACAAACAAGGCGCTGTCAACCGACGGGTAGCGGTATAACCATCACAATCATAGGCGTAGCTAATACCACATAGCCGATGACGGGCAGCAGCGTCACCGGAGCGAAAAGCTACGCCCTGCGATCGCCAACCCGCCTGCCTAGCGTGGCGATTATGGGTATATCCTCCAGAAGTTTGCCCTAGGTGGCGAACAGCTGGAGAGGCCTATGTCCAGCAGTGGACTGCAATAGGCTGATGATGATGACGATGAATGTGTTAATGAACTATATTTGCATATGGTATAACATTGCATGTTTTTATGATAAAGAACGTAATCAAATTTGAATAAGCATGATGCTATTGGTTCGGAAACACATGTGCCAGCATCGATAATACTTATTAAAATGTACCCTTTCATGTTCACGCCTCCGTAATTTTATTCAAAGCTCGGGCCATATTTACTGTGTAAAATGATACCGTACCGACAAATCAGCGGGCGTTCTCATGAAGCAGCATAAAACCCGCTTTATCGCCTATTCCGGGAGCAAACGTAAAAGCATTGCCTGATTTAGGAATGTTTTGACTTCTTTTAAGGTCCAACAGAAGCTTTTATGAAGAGAAAGTAGGTACCTACATAAAATAAACATTTTCGCATTCGACGGCTAAGATGAGGTGTGTGGGGTGTGAGTAGCCACTGCTATATATGACTAGGTTATCTATGTGCCTTGGAGTTGAAATACCAGATCAAGTATTACTATTATTTTTTTTTACAGTAGTTCGACATAATGTCTTCCCTGCGTCTAATGGAAAGCGAAAGAGAAGCCCCAGTCGCCGTGACAACTGGCAAGTAACTGTTCAGTTAACTGTCAGTTGCCACTGCCATGCCGGCTGAAACCTAACCCCCACGAGCTCCGGAAATCCTACTCACCGGCAGAAACTAGGCCCGGAGGTCATTTGGCTGCAGTATTCTACAGGGTGGAGGTTTCTCGGGACGGGCAGCTCAATTCAACTGAAGATTCATAAGATCAAGTAAAATTAAGGTTTTGGAAAGTGTATGAGCGAAACTAAACTAGTCTATTGAGAGATTATACTAGCTGTATTTAGTCATACTTCACCACTTCATATAATCTTCAGGTTTTCAGTGAGAAGTACATCGTCATAGGAGGCATGTAAATAAATCATGGGGTGAATAGAATTTTATCAAGAAATAGCTTACCTATTTCGTTTTTAATTTTTTATAAGCACTTCTGAGAAAGTCAAATAATGAGAAAATACCAAATCACTGGCAATATTTTGAAATTTATCTACATTAGTGAGGTTGCATCCTTATGAAGCCAAAGCAGATAAGCTCGTTCTAAATAAAATATCATTATATTTTTGTTCAGATATTCCGTAGCGTCAGATTCGAACACATAATTTGGATAGAAAAATATCTATTGTGAAAATATCTCCGACTTAAACTAATTATACTATATTATATCAATAAATCAGACCACGTACGACCCGCTTATCCGCAAAGGAATAAACGTATATTTTGACACGGAACTGAGTCAATTTCTGTTGGCAACGAAATATCGTTCCGCAGCGGATGGAAATAACAAAATGTAGGAAAAATTGCGGGTTTTTATTCACCACACGTATGATCCGAACAGCATCATGTTTTATTTTTTAAACACCGATTAAGGCTCGGACGGCTGCCAGTTGCAATCGCTTGCATTACGGCAAAAAGGTTTACGTCATACGCCATGGTAAGCGCTAAATAATCGCGCCTCTTTTGCTGCAGTCTGTGGACTGATGGTTTTCGCGGAGTATTTTGATCGAAGAGTTTTTATGTACGACTTTAATATAATAATAGATATCGTATTCTTATCAAGAGTTGCATATCTACTTAATAATGTAGGTATTGTCGAAACATATCAATAAAGCGTTGTATTGTAGTTATGTATTATGTATTTGTTAAAGTAGAAATTTTATTTATATAAAATATGTGTAAGACAACATCACATATTTTATATTGCTCCGATCCCAAAGTAGGTACTTTGGGCACTTGTGTTATGTCACACGAATGTTTGTCCCGGGAGGGAATCGAACCCACGACCCTTCTTTCAGGAGGCAGGGGTTACAAACAAATGAGTCATCGAGCCAGACGAAATAAAATACAGAATCTTGAAGTTTATACCAGTTTCTGACTTGCAAGCTCATTCGTATTGTTGTCCGCGTTTGTTATTCGGCAGTGAAGAGGTCCGTTGCCATTAAGTAAAATAAAAAAACTTTAACGTAGTTTTTTTGTTTCCTTTACAGCGCGTCTAATACTTAAAACTAACTTTCTTAAAAACCACTCGACTCGTTACCAAGTGGGCCGTTTAAAGTTAAAGATGCGGTACAAAGTGTTGCCCATTTAAACTTAAAATTTTAACTTGGCCGAAACAAAGAATACACTTTTACATTCCTGAGCAGAGCATCTTATTGCATCACATAAATCTGTCTTGGAAATCTCTGGGCCCCTTCAAGGCACGATTCTCTACATTTTTGTTCGTGCAAAGCTTTTCAAAAGTCAATTCTCCATTTTACAAGGCTTGGTTACGAGGAAAGAACTTTATATAACACTAGCTGTGCTCGCGACTACGTCCGCGTGGAATAGTTATTTTTCCCCCGTTTTTTTTTTACATTTTCCATTTTTTCTTCGCTCCTAATATTCCAGTATGATGTTATATAGCCTAAAGCCTTCCTCGATAAATGGTCTATTCAACACAAAAAGAATTTTTCAATTCGGACCAGTAGTTCCTGAGATTAGCGCGTTCAAACAAACAAACTCTTCAGCTTTATAATATTAGTTAAGATACGGACTGGCCCGATGGCTCACCTCTGCCTTCTGAGCCAAATGTTGTGGGTTTGATCCCCACACAGTACCTACCTACTAACTTTTTTGTGCATGAACATGTCTGTTTGTATTGGTCAGGGTGGTGTTATAAATTTATTTATTTAAAGAGCTTAGTCATTGTAATGATTATATCGTTCTGTATGAACAAAATTAACAATATCTCTGGTGTGGGTGTTTACTATGTATAAAAAACAAATAACTAAGAAAGTTTGGCAATTGTCTAATAGGTCTAGGTACGCATAGTAGAAGATTCGGCTTAATTTGGGGTCTTGATGACGATGTGTGGCCCATCGTGACAAGTCTTGGCTGATTTATTTATTAACTTACTTTAAAACATACTATAAAAGCGTCTAATCCGCATAATAAGATGATTACAGCAACAACTAACGTAAGCTTTGTGTAAACTAAAATGTTTTTCGTGCAATAAATAATTATCCGCCCTGACAACGGTTCCGCATAGTTGACAGATATTTGTAATGGACAAAACTAATGGCTAACGAACAATGGAGGCGACAAAACTTGAGAAAATATTGCAATTCCGCAAACAAAGCGCCATTGTTGCACACAATCACTCCAGATCCTGCCTTCAGCCAACTTGCTGCAACTTTCTGTGCGGGTACTAATTTAAATACATTAAAGCATTCATATTCTATCTACTGTTTTGCGTTTATTAATACGCGAGCTAAAGTTCCTTATGACTAATTAAAAAGCCGTTTGATTTTTGGATTTAGAAGATTTTTCGTCCTAGGTTGGCAGATGTAGGGCAGATATGGTTTAAATGGGGTTTGAACGAGGGGCAACGGAAAGGCTGCGATTATGGTTCGCCCTCTCCAAGTCTCACATTGTCACCGGTCCATTGTACTTTACCACCTGCACTATGGAGGTTCTCTACCAGGCAACAAACAACACTTTTTCAGACAATAGTGTACCATAGGGTACTCTTATTAAAACCATATTTTTAATATAAAAAAAGAGAACGTTTTTGACAGACAGACAAACGCTTCCCGAAATGAGAGCCTTTACTCGTGTAACTAAAACGACTCAATTGATTTCAATCCGATAGCCACTAAGCCCAAAGTGATTCCTACGTTTTGGAGGTCATCATCATCAGACTATCGCAGACCACTGCCGGACATAGGCCAGATTTTTGCCACTTTTGGTTAACATCAGGAGGCTTTACCAATAATCGCCATGCTAGGCAGGAAGGTTGGGTATCGCAGACTGTAGCTCCTCGCTCCGGCAAAACTACTGCTGGTTAGTGGTAGCTTCTCCTTCAATCGCAATGGTTATATCATCACCAGTACGGTCGCCAGAGCCTCTTTTGTTATTCGGCAGGATTCACTATTGGTAGGTACTGCTGGATATAGGCCAGTTGTTCGCCACTTTGGGCAAACATCTGTAGACTTTACCCATAATCGCCTGACTTGGCAGGCGCAGTCCGGTCGCTAGAGCCCCTTTTCTTATTCGGCAGGATGCACCAGAGGCAAGTAAGGGTGACTATGAGCGAAACATTCATAGATTGCTCCTTTACATCCTTTTTAGAGGTACAAAGTCACTTTTACCGCTTACAATTACGAAAATATCAGTTACCTCAACACATTCGCGATCAATACAACCATTTGCAACAGTTAATTCGTTTTCCATTTCCATATTATACGCTCAAAGCGGTGCTTCATTTTTATAGACACTCCCATCGCTCCCTTGCATAAACATTCTGTATCGAAATTCACACTCGCTTCTTTCACGGAAGCTATCGTAGCCAACAATAAATGGAGTTTGAAATTGAAAAGTCGAGGCTTAGAGTAAGCCGTGCGAGTTATTTTCGCCACCAAATACCATGATTCGCTGCACCGGTCTCTTAAATCCGGTTTTCACTGTTATGCGAAGTGAAGAATATTCTAAGTCAAAACAGATGTGTGCAAATTCGTCCACGCTTAGAAAATCCTTTTTTCGCATAAAAAAGTACCATACCTATGTCCTGAAGGCTCTAACTTGTGCACTCTAGACTATTTGTGTACCAAATTTCATGTAAATCGGTCCAGCTTTGGCGTAAAAGCGCGACGTACTGACAAAGCCATTTTCGCATTAAAGTTAAAAAAAGCCTTTTTCATAAATATGTAAATGACGGCATAACTAAAAATCTACGTTTTTATAGGTATATTTCAATTAATAAAATTGGATACTGGTGAAATAAAAAGGAGCGAAAATAATTGCTCCAATTTTAATAAAATCTTTATTCCGAGCTGTACAAATGAATCCCGTGAAATCTTAATTTGACTTCCGTGATTCGTTGGCGTCCTTTCAAGACAAAATTGTATTTCCGTCTAATTAAGCCCATTTGTAACGACACATCCCTCAGAATGCCTTTGTTGTACTACCTTCAGATTTGTTGTGAGTAGTTTCCTTTTATTGCTAGCTTTTTGACTCAGGATCCGTACTTTTGTCTATCCTATCTTACTATTTCTAACAACGTAAAATTTTGTATGGATGGATGTTTGTTACTCTTTTCGATGAAGGGACCACAAATTTATACTTAAATACTCAAATACGAAACAAACACAAGTGTTCATCACAAGAATGTTTGTCCCGGGTGGGGATCGAACCCACGACCTTTGGTTCAGAAGGCAGGAGTCGCTACCAATTGAGCCACCGAGCCAGTCAATTTAAAGATATTATTATTTTGGGTGGAAGGGGAATTTAACGCATCCTCCTTTACTAGTAACTTATACCACTAAGTATATTTAGGGCATAAAACATGTATGTCATACGAAGCTTTAAATTAATCTCCCCTCGACGAGTGACTGCCCGTAACTTGGCCGTACATTGTTATGCTAATGTTACGACTTTTAACAAAGCGGCTAAACTGTTTTGTGCAAATTGTTGAACTTCACAAAATTGGGTTGTTAAAAACTAAATTACGAGTGTGCCCAATTAAGTATACCCTCGGTTACATAAACAGCTTTTGGGTTTAATAAATCGATGTGCTTAGCTAGATGGTGTTAAATGAGACTGAATTGAAATTGTCAAATATGCAAAATAATTAGCTTTTGTACTATGTAAGGATTTATATTTCATCAGTTTACTTGTGGTTGAAAAAAAAACATAGGTATTTTCAGATACGTAGGGCATTTTTGGGCCTAATATTGTCTGTTAGAAATTATAAAAAGACTTATAGCGATAAGACCGTCCAAATTGTACAACAAAATTTATGTACTCTTAGTTCTAAGTTAATTGTATGTTTGCAATCATTAATATTAAATATACTCGTACATCTCTATTTTTATATAAACGCATTAATAAACTAATGGGTCATGGTAAATAATTCTTGACTTTGTATTTCGCAATAAAATATAAATTTTCAATACAAAAGGGTATTTAATAACTTTTAAGCTTTCGCGTTGCATAATATAATAATATATAACTAGCGGGATTTAACGCGCATACCTTATTTAAAAACCCGACGTTTCGGCCGTGTTACAACGACCGTTAATTAACCGACTTCGCACACAAAACACTCCCCCTTTTTAGTGCGAAGTCGGTTAATTCTCGTCAAAATGTGGACACAGTTAGTGTGATTTGTGATGGTGGTTGGAGAAACAAAAATGTGCGGGTAGAAAAATATTCTGCCGCGCAGACGGAGTAACATCGCTGCACCAGTACTCCCCGTGACCACGGTCGTTGTAACACGGCCGAAACGTCGGGTTTTTAAAAAAGGTATGCGCGTTAAATCCCGCGTGTTATATATCATTATAAAAGGGTATTTATTATGTACTCGTATATAAATATATTCTATTCGCTGCCTGCAACTGAATAACTTTTGTATTCATCTACTTACTACATTTAATTGACATCTACTCAAATCGAACCGTGGATCAAATTTGTTATTTGTTTATATTAAAACTTACATACATACATACCGTCACGCCTTTCTCCCAGAGGGGTAGGCAGAGACCACGTCCTTCCATATTAAAACTTAACACAAAAATTTAAGCATGATCAAATTTATCCGTAGTAGCTGTCCAGCTAATCTTGAAAATCAAACCAGCTTATCGCTGGCACTTCAACAACGAGCCACTAGTCTAGTGCAGGACTAGTCTAGTCCGCGTATCAGATCTGATAACACGCCCAACTTGTTGAGCGTATCGCCAATAAATCCTTCTTCGTGCCACCTAACCGCTAATAATCTTGTCAGTAGATCCGTATTAGGGTAGATAATGTGGCTGAAAATGGCTTTATTCATTAGTGTACAAGTAGCTTAGCGGTAGGCTCTTTACGGCAGGGCTTAAAGCCTCGTCATGCTGACGGTCTACGAGGATGGTTTAACTTTTATCACGGAGTACAAAGAGCAGTTGTTGTAACTAATATTATCAAAGGCTTCCAAACGTCGCTCACATCACGTTCTATAGGACGAAGATGATCCAATCACGCTCGTTATATTCGCCGCCAAAGCCCACCATTGGAAAGGTCACCCACGCTACGTCTTCTAGGACGAAGACGATTTTATCACACTCCCCATTTTCCCCCGAGCAGCTTGCGACGCGACACCCAACACTACATATCAGTCATTCCATCTCATTCATCTTAGCTACCGCGTCCCGATTGCAAAACCAGCCAGGTGCAACCGGTCGCTCCTCTGCTCAAAATAACGTTCATGGGCTCAGCCGTACTAACAACTCCTAAAACCGAGGGTTGAGCCCCGACTAGGGGACGCTTTTAGCTGTATTGCTTATCTTTTCTAAGAGTAACCGTTTCCCCGCAGACTAGTGATAGCTGGCCTCCTTGTCTATCATTGTAGTCATTTAATATCCAAATATATCCAAAAGAAAATATTTCGAAACGAGTGTATTCGCTTGTTTATCATCCTCGTCCTAGCCTTTTTCCCGATTGTCTCAGGGTCGGCTTCCCAAACTGAGAGATTTGGCGAGGGCTAAGCTTTTACACAGAGCGACTGCCCTCAGACCTCCGCAACACTTAGGGTAAGCTATACCCATTCCCAGTTAGGTGCGTCAGAGTTATCATCATCTCTGATATGATGTAACGACTGCTATCTGAGTTGGTAAAGATAGCACCCGGGACCAACAGCTTAACGTGCCTACCGAAGCACGGAGGAAATCGGTGTCAAATTTTGGTCACCCATCATCGGATTGACCACGCCAATGGTTGCACAACGTTGCGATCATTGTTAAGCGAACAAGACCGCGGCGCCACCGAGCTCCTCGTGTGTATTCGCTTGTTTAATAGGAAAAAATTCAAACTACGCTATC
Source organism: Conogethes punctiferalis (assembly GCA_031163375.1). Taxonomy (NCBI): domain Eukaryota; kingdom Metazoa; phylum Arthropoda; class Insecta; order Lepidoptera; family Crambidae; genus Conogethes; species Conogethes punctiferalis. The sequence continues at coordinate 5,021,481 of CM062094.1, forward strand.
GCTAACTCGTGTACTATCCCATATTCGGTGAGACTCTCTACTGAGGAGCAAGTTATCGCAAAGTTAGCTGTGATCAAACATTGTGCGATGGCTGACCGCGCAGGCATCTGATTACCGCTACTTGTTGCTTTCGGATTAAGCACGTCGTTTTCATTTGTGTTACGACACGCTACCGGCTATATCCTCTAATGCATACATCGTCAACCCAGCTGTTGCGTCCTGTTTTAAGTATCTTCAGAGCGCAGCATTAATTATGAAACTTTCCCTGGACTGTTTTCCGTACCAACCGTCCATCTTACAAGAGCTCAAACTAATTAAGACTAGACTATCGACGATATGCCTGCGCAGAGTGCTTGACTTCTTTGGTCACATTGACAGAAAAGAGGGACGTAACCTGGTACAGCTACTCGTAATGGCTGCTGGCAAAGTCGACGTGAATTGGTCAAGAGGACGCAGCCCGATATAATGTTCTGACCAAATCCGCAATACGCTGGACGCCGGGTTTCACGAGGCTCTCCACAAATGGCAATATTGTCAGGAAAAAGGTGATTTAGCAGGGGAATCACGACCCTCAGTAATGAAAAGTTCTACAGGAGGGTTAGCAGACTCAACTGTAAATTATTGAATGATAATTCCACTTTACGATTTGATATGTGTGATTTAAGCATATCATTGGTCAATATGTGAGCTTAGGTTCGCGCAGACCCGCGTCTGTAACTTTTGCCAGATGAAGGTTTACCGGCCAACAAAAGTCTAATTTCTCATTCCAAGAACATTGATTTTTTTTAATACCAATAGATTAGCAAACAACTATACGATCCGTTTGATGGTAAGCGGTTACCGTAGTATAGACCCGTTAAAAACGTATTGTCTCCCTTCTCCTCCTCATGTTCTAGTCCCGTGGGAAAACCTCGGCAAGGAATCGACCAAAGAAAATTGCTTACTTTTGAATTCACATTAGGTACTCGTAGTAGCAATTTTTCTCTTACCGGTCTGTCACAGAGAACTACAAGTATAAGTGCCGTTGTCTTCAACCAGATTCGCACTAACGAGGAACATTGATCGTTTTCTGAGGTCGGGCCACACCGGTGATGCTGACCATTTGATGGCCAGTAACAAGTGGCGCTCCAAACGACGCCGTAAAACATAATGGCCGAACGATAAACGCGACGCGGGTTTTACTGCGCGCCGCATTAGGCGCAGCGTATTAAACTGTTTAAATTTCGATTACTTACGTGTTTTGACGTTTTGACCTTCTTGTCCAATTATATACCTAAACTGTTTTCTTTTAATTGTGGCGCTTAACTTTAAACGGAGGTAACTCCATTTTAACAAATATTTGAGATTTTGGTATCAAATGAAAGCTTAATAAATCAGTTTTTCTCAAATAACTCAAATTCACGTTTGCAGGAGTTACCTTCTATTGAAGTTAAGCGACACAATTTCTGACGCAGAGAAGCAATGAGAGTGTTTCAAAATGGAATATCCAATAGATGGCGTTATGTAGGCAAGTTGCTATGTAAACGTCAGTGCCATGTCAAAATGAACCAATCACGTAACAGTTGGACCTCCTTCAGAAAACCGTCATTAACAAATCTCCTAATTCCTGTCTTTCTATTCCTCAAGACCACGTGTTCCACGCCAGCGAAGACTTAGGCAAAAAAAGTAGCTAAACATATGGCCGTAGGTACATTTCCATACATTTAACTGTCTCTTGAACTAAATCATTCGCCAACCTTGCAGCGAGAGCACAAAAAGCATGACGGGACCGTTTAATCCGTCACTTTCGCCTTGACAAAAAGCCTCCCCGTTAAACGCAACCCCATTTCATTATCTCCCTCATTCGTACTTACAGAGACGACGAAACTTTTCACAAAGCAACAGCGGGCCGTAAAACTATAATCTGACATTCTGTGTCGAACCGCTAGCGCATAATAACTCGAACTCAACCGGTATAATAAAATTCTTTGTGCCTTTCTTCATGAAGCGAGCGGTCCGGGCCGTCGGAAGAAATTCATATGTTAAGCAACCTCTTTTCATGAATAAGTTCAATGTCAATCCCACGAACGCACTTTCCGCTTCTCACACAATATATTCTGGTTTCTTTTTGGAGAATTTCAATGTCCAAAACTTTTGGCTGTGGTATTATCTGCCCATTGAGATTAAAACGTCAGAGACCTACCTAACAACTACCTGCTTATTTACGAATTTCTTTAGCTCTTTAATTTGACGAAGAACTAGACAACGTTTGGCGGTTTAGGCAGTAAGGTGGTTAAGGCGGTCTAATGTAACAATAGCTGAGTGGACGCCTTTTTGGTCGCATTACGCAGAGGTGCATTTTTCTTTTTATTAACCAACAAGTTGTATTTTGTTTTTGTTTAAATGTGTATTTTCTTTTCTCTGTTTTGTTTGTGTTATGTGTCCAAATAAAGTTTTTCTATTCTATTCTATTCTAATCTCTATGTTTAGTAGGGCGTAGCTTTTCGCTCCGGTGACGAGGCTGCCTGTGGTATTTAGTTATACCTTAAATTGTTATGGTTTGTTATTCAGCTATTGTGGCATGTATGTTATGGCAGGATGCACCACAAGCAGGTGAGGTTGGTTTGGAGCGAAAAGATGTTAAATCCGTCCCTTTCAGCCCAATTATATTATTCCCAATTCATTCACTGTTGCTACAGCCGCCACTGCCTTTCAAGCTCTCGTTACTACAAGTATTTCCGATCCCGTCCCTTTCCCGTCACTGTTGCTATTTCCAACAAATTACCCGTTCCCGCCAGCCCTACATAGAAAATCGGTCCATGTAGCCGCCCCACATTTTTTTTTATTATGCATATCACTAAATATCTAAGAATGAATCACTTTGCGGGCAGGTCACTATGACTTAAGTACGAGTTATTGAAACCCATTTTTATTTGGTGTCACAACCGCTATCCGCGCAGGCCAGTGAGTTAACGCACTAACTCATGACAATTCTTGACAGACAAATTACGGAATGGGTCTGCAAATTTGACCTCCTCGCAAAATGAGTGAGATTGAAATAGTGAGGAATTGTTCAGATTACTTATCGTTTCAAAAGCGCTTCACTACATAGTATAAAACAAAGTCGCTTTTGTTTCTGTCTGCCCCTAGTATCTATGCTTATATCTTTAAAACTACGCAACGAATTTTGATGCGGTTTTTAATATACAAGAGGTATTCAAGAGGAAGGTTTATTTAAATAATAATATTGGATCCGTGCGAATCCTGTTTTTTTATGAAGCGAGATTGCTGTCGTGTACGCAACGCATGTGCTTAAACTTCCGTATATGCCCACAATCTTATGCTAAACTGCGGAGAGCACAATTCAAGAATTCGATTCGTATTGTCAAAGTTTTCGCCACGCCCAGAGCTCTCGCAAACTTTCCGCGATGAATTGTCTAATTCCCGAAAACTACTGTCACGTGCAATAAAGTTTGTGAATCCAAGTAATTTCCTGGTTCAGTAGTATGTAGATATAAAGCTTCTGAAATCGTCCTGTCGTAAGGAGCGACCTATCATCGTTTCGCTCCATGCCACCCTCGCCTGCCGAATATCAAACGAGGCTCTGGCAAACGACTAGTGGCGGTATAACGATTACGGTGAAAGGCGTATCTAAATATACCACAGGCCTAGCAGCATCATCGGAGCGAGAAGCTACGCCCTGCGATCGCCAACCCGCCTGCCCAGCGTGGCGTTCATGGGCAATGACTCTACATGTTTAACTAAAGTGGAGATCAACTGAATAGGCCTATTTCCAGGAGTGGACTGTGACAGGATGATGTTATTATTGTCGTTAATGTTGAAATCGTCCTAAAGACATTCAAAATCAAACCCAATATTAGAATAGAATAGAATAGAATAGAATATCTTTATTTGGTACACACAAAATATACAACAATTAGGAACTTATTAAAACTAAAGTACCAAAATGGTCCCCGCTCAGTATAAGGCCGCGACGAGGTATACCTACGTCACGACCACTGGTATTCTGCGGAGCCAGTTTTAACTTAAAATTACTAAGATAACTAAGAAAATAAAAACATAAACAACGGACGGTAGCAGTAGTAAAACGATAACATTAATAAAACATTCAGTGTTGTACAATTATTATGACTTTGGAGTAACATAAAATACAAGGTCATAGTATAAATAACAAAACAGTAACGCGGTAGTGTCGCGTGTTCAACGGCTATTTAATTATTGGTACCCTTCATTGGGCGCCAGCCAAGATTCGTTCACGCTTCTTTTGTATGGTTTGAAGAAAGAGTTCGACATAATATTATGGTGTTTTCATACTAATTTTCAAGAGAACAAACATCCGACAATGAAAGTAAGTTATCATTCACTATCGACAAGTACCTACAGACGGCGACACATTAAACTGCTCCCGTTTGTCTAATTTCCTTAGGCAAATAGTGGGCAAATATCAACTACGTGTTTAAAATTTTGACAGATTTTGGTATCTGTCTGCAGGAAGATTAGGTCAAGAAACCTACAAAAACAGTTAACACTCCAACCACCGATTTGCATTTAAACAATTCTTTTATATAGATTCACTCGACATTGGCCCAATAGATCTCACAGGAAGGAAGTAAAGTACCAAAAACTTCCTAAAGAAAAATGCAACAAGAATTTGATACTAAAAAGACCGCCTTCCAAACTAAATCAATCCACAGGGGAATTCTATGACGCGTCAAATTGCACAGGATCGCTATGACGTCATAAAGGTATTAGTTTTCAGTAAGTATGTCACTAGTGCACGCATGCCGAGCGATCACGCGAACCCTTCGTCTGCACAGGTGTTTAACCATACATAGTACAGCTTTATAATGTATTCTGAAGGACAAAGCTGAAATCAATGTTCTGCTTGTAGGTAGTTTTTTAAATCTCTATCTTGACATAATGCCTTTTCAGGTATTTACAAGTTATCGGTTATACCTTTTTGCTTTAAATTACAGTTTCTTATATTTAGCCAATGCAGTATTAAAGCAAGTGTTTCCTAACCCTTTTTCTTTTTAATGACATGATTTTTACAGAGAATGAGCGTACGCGACCAAGTTTTTATCTTTTTTTTCAGTTACTGTAATAAATGCTTTAAAAAGCCAATGCAGTATTAAAGCAAGTGATTTTAATAATAGCTTTTCTATTTATTACTTACATGACTTTTACAGTGAATGCGCAAAGGCAGAAATGTTAGACAACATACCTAAGTGATTATTTTTAAAAGTAGCACCATAAAAGATTCATAGACGTAACGGAAATAGGTGTCGTAATTTGTAATTTATAAAACAGTCCCTATAAAATCCATCTGTTTTGATTAGCCAATATTCATTCTTCATTAGCCAATCAAATTCCTTAATCTATTTAATAACCATTTTCAAGAACTCACTGGAAGCTGAAATTGGAAAAAAAAACTTACCTCATCGTATATGAAGTTGTCGATCTCCTCCAACGGCCGTCCGTACAGCTTCGGCGGGAACGGCTCGTACTTGCGAGGCAGCCTCGCGCCGTCCTCCACGCTGAGCCGGCGCCGGGGCATGAACCCAAACTCGCGCACCAACTGCGCGCCTCGCGATCCCGCCCGCCGCGCCGACTCGCGGGTAAACGGCGTGACGGCGGCCCGCGGCTCGTCGCGCCCGTCCCGCCCGTCACGCGGCCCGCCGCCGGCCTCGCTCGCGAACGTGACGCCCTCCAGCGGGATCCGCAGCTCCTCCCGCCTCGGCTTCTCGCACTCCACGTCGAGCGCATCTCGCGACTGCGACGCGACCAACGGCGCCGCCGCCTCCGGATTAGTAGCCTCGAGCGTGCGGACTATCTCGCCGAGCAGGCGGGAGCCGTCGATCTCCTCGCCGGGCGAGTTCAGCGGCGCCGGCGGCGGGAACGAGAGACGCCGCTCGTCCTCCTCCATGCCAAACGGCTATCACCGCCCACCCATCGCTCCGCACTCACACACGCACACTATTTGCGCACCGAAGACGACATTCTCATTGTTACTGCCACCTGGAAAGAAAGAAACGCTACTGTTATTTGGGAACACGCAGCATTTTTCCTATTTTATTTATTTACTTATTAGTAGTACAACATATTGGATGATGGAAAGCGAAACAGCCCATGTCCCTGGAGCAACGGACAAGCAACCAAATCAATCACTTGTCAGTTGTTACCAACAACATTTTACGTACGTACGGATGAGCTTCGCAAATTCCTTTTATATTAACAGTAGAAAAATGATAACAAACACATATTTTCATATCCTAATGTAATTCGAAGCCACAGTAATGGAATTGTTATTCCCTAATCCGACTGAAACTAACTAGAAGATATCAGACATCTAATATTATGTAGGTAAGCTATTCCACGATCTTGCGACTCCATTTGCAAAATATTACTTTCTTGATAATTCTGAAGGGTGGTATGAGGACAAAGCACCTACCTATATAACCCTTATCTTTGTATGGTAATGAGAAAGGGACATAATTAGGTACGCATAACTATTTGGGCTCTTCGTGGATGAGGTTCGTTGTCTTGTTATATCATTTATCAAAACGATAAATAAATGTCTGAGAAACAGGAATGTAATATTAATAGAATACAGTAAATAATAATTGTATTATTGTGTACTTATATGTAGTAAGATTGCTTACAGAAGGTAAAGGAACTTTTATTAAAATTCTTTTTATACAAGAGAAATCTCTTAGGACCTTCAGCGCCTACTCACACACTAGTGCGGGGTCTTATATGTACCGCTTAACTCCCCACTGGGGAAACAGTATGATTGTGGTCACTGGGGAGTCCCTAGTGACCACAATCATACTGTTTGTGGAGTCAGTGTGCAGCGTAATTGGACTCGGCTCGTATTGGAATGCCCTTATAATGCACGGCCGCCTTAACGCCGTAACCTTTCCATTTGGTACCCACTGGTGACACAGTCGAGTTTAGTGGGTATGGTGAAACTCGCCTTTCCCTCTGGGAGGGTATTTCACACATTGTGTCACGCCGACTCCCCACGAGAGATGGTAAAGGAGCGTAAAGCATTCCCCATTTAAAAAAAGATAATCAACGTTTTTGTAAGACCGAAATGCCCTCTTTTCGCAGCGTTACAAAAAAGCGCAGAAAATTTATTCGCCTTATCTTCATCGCCCAAAATTTACACAAACATATTCTTTAGATTACCAATAAACAAGATTCAGGCTTAGGTTCAATGTTAATGGACCAGAGGATAATGGAAATCGGAAAGTACCTAAGTGTTGAAAAAATGTCAACCCGAAAGTACGGAAGGCGTTATGCCAACCCATTGCACTTTTATTGGTAACCTTTTCTGGCTCAAAGACGTAGATCGTTGGAGCCGAAAACAGTTAAAGTTTTAAAGATTCGGGTCGAATCCCATAAAGTCTGTAACAATGACTAGCTGTAAGGCAAACTGACGAACATGATAAGAAGAATATTGAAGAGAACATGTTAATTACCTTCAAATCATGATGAAATGTCTATCGCGCCAAAATAAATTTATCTTTAGTACTTGGTTTACCTACATGGTACCTACTATCATTTAACTTTTAAGTTATCTCTAAGAAGATTACCTACTCTTTACTAGTGTAAAGTTAAAATTACTCACTTATTCTAACGATATCTACACAATCGTTGATACAGTTTAAGTATCACTATTTCTATTTAGTATGATTCTAGACAAGAAAGAGCACCAAAACAATATACGTATACTCGTACATATGATGGTCTTAAAATAGTCAATAGCAAAAAATCCGCCACACAGACATGTAATTTGCGCATTTGCTTTGTAACATAGATTCACATACTTAAGGAAAGCCAACATTCAAGACCGTGGTTCAAGATGCCGCCTCCCGCATTTCCTTAACAATACTGACGATCGCGATCGTAAAGTGTTTATTAGCTGAATTTAGTGCCCTTACAACAAAAGGGGTAAGTCAATTTTGAAACAACGCTCCCTGAATCTCCGTATTTCTAATATTTAGAACGATGAGCTTGAGAAAATACATTGTTTAGGAATCATCATTAATCTAAAGCAGAGAGAAGAACAGTATTATATTGTCAGTTGCTGTGGAAACTGACAGGTTGAATGCCGTCAATAGTTATTGTTCTCAAAATTTAATAGCCTATTTTAATTTTGTAATTAATTCGCAATAACTTTGAAAATAGCGATATAATAAATGTTCCAAATAATATTCATAGTTATTATTTACACAATAACCAATTGACCTTAATTTAAGTTTAAGCACGAGAAAGAAGGTAATCACGGGAAAATTATTTGAAAATGACTATTACTTACTCATAGTTATTAAAAAACACCAATGCCAACCAAAGTGAATCACTAAATACTAATATAAACTTGGACACATTTGTAAATGAAAATGTCAAACATAATGCTATTGTTGCCACCACACAATAAATATATCTTCGACAATAGAGCTACGACTTATCAGATAGTCGGAGGCGTACCATACAAAAGGTTTAATTTCCTCAATAGGTAGGAAGGATGACCTAATTTAAATAGATACCTAATACTGATCTACTCCCGTAACCTGGGAATATCTTATTCGGTAACGTACCACTGTTATTTGAAGGTTAATCAATTGAAATAGTATTAATATACATACATAAATACAAGCATACTTAATTCACTAACAGATTAAAATGTACATTGTTACCTATTAACCTTCATGCAGAAATAGCAGTTTTATTTTGACGACTAAATTAAACTTAGGTATTATCACGTTAGCACTGGTTGACCAGCAAACAATACATTTTCTATTGTGGATAGTTTTATGGCAGTACAAGGCTTAAACGTTTGATTTCTCTTTTAAAAATAGTTTTGCTCATTTAATTATCATAACATAGGGTCTGCATTGCACTTCTTTTTCACATAGGTACATTCACGTTACTCCATTTAAATCAAATCGAGGGGTTATTTACTTAATTCATTACATACTTAGTTAGTAGGTAAGGTGAAAGGAGAAATTCTGCGTTAATGGTTTGATCAAATTCTAATAAGCAAAGAAAACATAAAATGATACGCTCTTAGTTAGGAAATGAAGAAAATACGCGGTCTTTGGCAAAAGATTTTGTATCTGAATGAAATATGTGCCCATTAGCTTCCATTAGGGGAGTCCCATAAATGGATGTGACGACTGATTGTGGCCAAAGTTTTGCAACTTAGTATTTACGAGTATATGAAAAAGTAGAAGGCTGCATGATCATCATTTTCTTCAGGTTTTTTTGTAGCACAACTACATTTGCCAGTTGGGCAATTGATAACAAAAGGACGGAAGCTCTCTTAATGTCTGTTTTTTGCTTACTCAAGAGTAAAGGCAGTATTGATAAAAGTTAAATAAGAGCGGTGCAACAATATAGGTAGTTAGTTACATGATGTCAAACAATAAGTTACAGAAGATGAAGTGTCCGATATTTTATGATAATTCGCAAAAAAGATAAACATTTTACGTTTAAGGATCGGACGGATCAAAGCGCATGCAATGATACCATCAAGCGGGCATGTAAAAATCCCTTAAAAATGCAATGTGTTAAAGTATTTAGTGGCGAAATATAGGAGAGGCTTATGTCCAGCAGTGGACTGCGAAAGGCTGTTGATGATGACTAAAATATCGGATGTATATTTAAAAAAAATGAGTTTTAGGCTATACTGATTCATACTTTTTCAAAAAAATATAAACTTATCTACCCTTTGAGCTAAAAGTCACTGCCAATACAGAATCTACAACATGCAATACTAGCGTCCAACTATCGAATCCAATAAACGCTTTGTGCAACAACGAACATCTGTCCATTGTGACGTTATCAAAATGGCTGCAAGTGCAAGATACCTACCTACAGATATCTCAAAGCTCGCAAGAGCTACAGTCAAAGGCTTTGTCGGTCCCGTCGAAGTTTAGACTCGACTCGAGAGGGTAGGAACGAGAGGAATTAGCGGCTCTCTCTGTACAAACGGACAGTTTGGAGGTCTGCGGTGATTTGAAGTTGGAAGTTTAACATTAAGTAATTGTTTTCTGATAATGGAAACTAGACAGTTTGAATCGAGTATGTAGCCACATTAAAAGTTGATACAGTAAGTCGTAACTATTTTTTTAATGAGTCTTAACGAGAATTCCAGATGACAATAAAAAAAATTTTTTCACGGCCAAATTAGGCTGATTAAACAGGCTTTTGAGTAACAATGTAAGAAACGTAGTGTATACGTAGGATGTCATCAGGCTAGGTGGAAGGACGATTTTCGAAGCAAGATGGCTGTCAAGTGCTGGATGCTAAAAGCTCAAGATCGATCAAGCGGCTAGAAGCGAACAATTGCAGAGGCCTAAGTTAAATAAATAAATGATTATGTATCCAAGCACCCAAAGTAATTTCTTTCTTTCTTTCTTTCTTTCTTTCAAATAAATCCGTTTATGGCGGCGGCATAATTGCTGAACATTGCCTGCTAACAATAAAATAATAATACGGTTATTAATGAATGAATAAGACAGTGGTTTTATTCCTTCAAATAATCGCATAACGCGACCAATTTAGATATTTACATTTGTTTACTTTGAGTGATGTGTACCGATTAAGATTAGAATATTCAATCTTTTTGAAAGGTTCGAGTGGCTACCGCAAGAGGGAAGATGCAGCAGGGGATGTGCCCTAAGAAATGGATAGACGATTGATTGAGATAACAGGGATTCTGTGGATGCAGTCCGGTCAAGACCGGTTCACGTAGAGGTCATTTGAGAAGGCCTATGTTCTGCAGTGACTGTCTTCAGGCTGATGATGATCCAATCTTTAGTGTTAATTTATTAACTAGCTGCAGGCAGCGGCTTTGCTCGAATGAATATCAGTGATATGTGAAATGATAAGGATATTATAACATATGTTAATCCAGTGTATAAGCAATATTACTGTACAGTTGCAATAAAAATCGTTCCGTGTTTTTCACAAGAAGTTAATAACCTACAAACGTCCATCCATACATCCAAAAAAACTTTCATGTTTATTATATTAGTAGGATTAGACTACAGTACCATTTCAGGTTTTGGAAAGCTTAAACATTTTAATGGCCACAATTAAGATACCGGTAACTATGATACTGCAAATTTATTATTTTAACAATCTTACGATTCTGAATACCCCATTGGTACCTATAACAATTTTGCTGAAACGATTAATCAAACACTCGGGCAAGCATTATCAAATCCAAAGTTTAGCAACAAACACCACAGCAAAATCCATTCTTCAGCTAAACTGCAGGCTGGTAGCAAAACAAACGGCTTGTTTTCCCGAAAATAGGTCGACTGTAGTGATGCAATGAGGATTTAATCCGTCACGATTATCGATAACAAACGTACAGAAATTAATTAATGTTCAACCCATAAATTATTCAGTTTAATAATTATTTGGAAACATAAACGGACATCAATCTACCATAACATATTTATAAATACTGATTTTTCTTCAGGTTTATTTTAGGGGCTGACATTTAAGATTAATAAATGATTTTATACAATCTCTATCTCGGAATCGTTGATTTGTTTTATCGGTTTTTAAAAAACCGGCCAAGTGCGAGTCGGACTCGCGCACTCGGACGGACACGGACTCGGTTCCGTACCACTATACAGCTAAATAAATGTTTTTTTACTTTTTATTATATTGGAGTTGATTAAATTAAAAAAAATAGGTAATTTGATTTATGACGTTTAAAAACAAAATTCCTGTCTAGATCTCATTCAAACCAATTGTCGTTAGTACGAGTAGTTTGCATAATAATACACTTCATATATTTTTTTCAGTTTTAACATATTTTAGAAGTTACGGGGGGGACATGCTAAAAATGCTTTTGTTTCTTAATCCACAGAATCAATATAATCTAAAATATACTGCCATGTACTAAGTTTACAGGGCTTATTGCAAGGAAATAAATATCACTAGGTACCTACACGTGCCTCTGTGTATTCCCTAATAAATCTCACCTGGATTTATTAAGGCTGCAGACATTTTATACGTGCTTCATAAGACACGCCTGCTACAGAAAGTAGTTTTATCTAGTTTATTGTTCTTAATAGCCAGTTAAATTTAATATGACGGAGTAAATTATTAATAACTTCTGTTCGAGACTTAGTTGGCGTCAAATTATTTTTCATAATCTCTTAGAAAATTTGTAGATACACAGTACTTAATGTTGTCTGAACAGACATAACTTCAAAAAGTATATAGGATATAGATTAAAAATAAGATCTCTTACTACTACTAAATTTAAGAGCTCTGCTCTTGTCGGTGGAGCAACTTCCACTCCTCCCTGGACTCCGCCAGCGCCTTCAACTCCTTGTACGTCATGACATTAACTTTCTCCTTTAGCTGTTGTGTAAATATTCGTCTTGGCCTCCCTCTTCCTCTTCTGCCTTCTATTTTACCTTCTATTATAATTTTCATAAGTGTGTCATGACGCACAAGGTGTCCCACCATTTTCCCTTTTACCATTAAGATCTCTTAATTGTGTTAAATTGTTGTCATAATCACTACTCCTGTAAATGTTTATGTGTGATAATGCTTGAGACGAAAATAAATTGTGCCCAGATAGTAGGTATTTATATGCATCAACGTTTACCTGGGTACAAATAACACCTTCTGCTGTCAGCAACCAGTTGTCAGGTTTGTCAGGTTGCCAAGCGTAATATACATAAACCGCGACTAAGGCAAATCCCCTAATAGGAAACCTATGTCCAGCAGTGGACGTTTGCAGGCTGATTAAGTCTTTAAAGGGAATATTTGCCCCAAGTTGTATACCCCTCGGGATGTAAGGGAGCGGCCTATCATCTTTTCGTTCCGAGCCAACCTCAGCTGCTGATGCACCACTAGCATCCTGCGGAATAACAAACAAGGCGCTGGCAACCGACTGGTGGCGGTATAACCATCACAATTGAAGGCGTTGCTATATACCACAGACTGCTGACGGGCAGCAGCGTCACCGTGCTACGCTCTGCGATTGCCAACCCGCCTGCCCAGCGTGGCAATTATGGATATATCCCCCAGATGTTTGCCCTAAGTGGCAAACAACTGGAGAGGCCTATATCCAGCAGAGGATTGCTATAAGCTGATGATGATGCATACCTCTATGTATTGCGATACGCGCTGTAATTCGGAAACACTTAGAGTTAGACCTTTAGACTTTATATTACTCCTTCTGTTGTGGCAAAACCAAAATACTTTGTGTTGCCATTAACAATATCGTCAAAAAAAAAAGCGCAAGTACTCGATACGACATCTCGATATCAATACATCTCGACGTTTCATTGCAAACCTACTCGGCACTCATTCATCATAGCGAGATCGTGTTTATTCAGTTATCTATTTATCTGCAGAAATAGGGGCTTTGATTAACGACCCTGTCCGGTCACCGCTATTCACAATTTGTGACGTCACATATTTTTTCCTCCACTATCTAAAGAGGAAATAAATTAGCCCGTTAATTAATTAAATGGTGCTTCTTTTACTGCTAGCACGGTGTAAGTGGCTAACTAATTGTTTCATCTGTGATTAAACTTTTGTTAAACTTCTTGTATACAACGTTTACTTCATTTGTTTGTCGCGTAAAAAGTTGAACGGTCCTTGAAAACACTCAGATGGAATAGAAAATATGTACCACACGTAAATGTCGATTTGGCTTAAATCAGGTTTATTAGGATCGTTCTTCCATAATTCATCATTATCATCGTCTCTCCTGATCAAAAATTATTTGGGATCGACTTAATATAAAAAAATATCGTCTGAGTTTTATGCCATTAACGTTTCTATCGCGGTCATATTCTGGTCCATTTTTCTTTACATTGTTTTTTTGTTGTGAAAATAATTATTTAACTTTTTTGGTTTCTAAAATGTGATTAAAATCCTTAAATGATCTAAATCGATTGTAGATAACACAAAACTGTATCTTCAACAGTCGACCAACGCTAAATCTTTTTTAAATTTCTCTTAAAAAAACTCAACTATAGTTCATTCGCGTTAAGAAAATAGTGACTGACAGGTCACTGACAGGCCACTAGCCAATAGGGTGCTAGAAATTATAATTTCTAGCGTTTTAATTGGCTAGTGGCCTGTCAGTGACCTGTCAGTCACTATTTTCTTAACGCGAATGAACTATAAAGGAAAATGCAGCATAATAATAATTATCACTTGTCGCGAATATGCCACCTCACGCCTCGAGCTGAGTGGCGCGCTCCAAACGAGAGCGGTCGAGAGTGAGCCGGGACAGTGATCCTCTGACCCCGATAGGCGTGTCAAAACATGTACATCTTCATTAGTGAACTCTCATGCAAGAATTGCAAACGTCCACTGCTGGACATAGGCGTCCCCCAATTGCAATTATCTTTAGGAGGATTTTCCTTTATTTGTACCCAGGTAAATGCTTCTGTTTCCTGAATCGGAACAGATATACCTACTTTGAATGGTCATAATCAGCCTATAACAGTCCACTGCTGGATATAAGCCTCTCCAGTTGTTCGCCGATTTGGGCAAACAACCCATAACCGGCACCCTGGTCAGATGGGTTGGTGATTGCAGGCTGTAGCTTCTCGCTCCGGCGACGCTGCTGCCCGTCATCTACCTATGGTATTTAGCTACGCCTTCAATTGTGATGGTTATACCACCACCAGTCAGCCGCCAGAGCCTCGTTCGCTATTCGGCAGGAAGCACAACGTGCAGGTGAGGGTGGCTTGGAGCGAAAAGATAATAGATCACTCCCTTACATCCCAGTGGAAGTAGAAAAGAGGAAACATCTAGTAGTTTCAATTCGTGTCTTTCTTCTGGTCTCATCATTTCAGATACAGTGGCCCAATGGTTGACTGGTAGAGAATGCCCATGTGGCATTAATACGCCTTTTGTACACATTATAATTGTGCAATAAAGATTAAATAAATATAGTGATGTTTATACAAAAATGTTTCGTGCTAAAAATTGAGGGCGTAAACCGGGCGTACGAGTAAACCTATCTAGCGCATCCCACCTCAAGACACGAGTGTCGCCCTCGAGACGAGGCACGCTCTCGGCAATCCTCTGACCCCGATAGCCACTCTTTAATGTTTAATAGCCCTCCTTTCTATGCAGCCTAACTCTAACAAGATGAATACTGAATTTGAAATAGCCTTAATCGCTTTATTTATGTCACGTAAATACTTTATTGGGCTAATATTGACAAAATTAGTAGGTTTGTTGTTAAATTTGTTTTCGTTGGGCCAAGTATTTCGTAACTGAGCTCGGTAAAATTTAATTTTGTTATCTTCGGAGTAATCAATTAGATCGTTTGGCTGATGAAATGTTAATTAGAGCCATCTTTTTGAATGTTTCATAGAGACTTATACATCTACCATGATGGAAACATTTACTGAAGTGTAAAATATGATATCATATAGCTATATGATATCATATTTTACACTTCAGTTTAGGCTAGCTAGCCTAACTAGGTAAGTAGTGAAAAATCCGCGGAAGAAATACATAATGGGATGTAAGGGAGCGGCCTATCATCTTTTCGCTCCAAGTCAACCTCATCTGCCCGTGGTGTACCCTGCCGAATAACAAACGAGGCGCTGGCAACCGACTGGTGGCGGTATAACCACGAAATATATAAGCACGAATTTTGTCTTCCTAAGACGCAAATCCAGCTAAAATACATTCTTTAGATCGTCTCATCTATCTTTGCGCTCACACTTTGAGTTCAATCAGCGTTATCGGTTAAATCAACACCCTTAGTCTTATTGGCTTATCCCAGTCCATCCCTTTTGGTTAATCTGACTGGCCCTCGGCAAACAACCCGACATTTAGATGGCATGTTGATTATTTATAGGTACGGTACCCATGTTTTGGTTTATAGTGAGAGTTTGATTGGTTTACCTGTCGTAACTGAAATAGGTATGAACAAAATGCGACTTGAATACCTATAACTTAAGCTGTAGTCCCGAACCGAGGAGTCAGTAACAAATAAATTAATACGAGTCACCATCACTTACATTGCTCCGATCCCAAAGTAAGGGAGCACTTGTGTTATGGGTATCAAAAGAACGGAGGTGCCACAAATATAATAGTTAATTATATACAAGTATACATTTCCCGATACGGAACAAACACATGTTCATCACGCGAATGTTTGTCCCGGTGACCTTTGGTTTACTACCAAATGAGCCAGTAAACCAGTCTAAATCATTCGAAATTGTGCTAAAAATTAGCCAATGTCTACCCAATTCAATCTTATTTTAGTTTTTTAAATTGTTTATTTGGTAAAGAGAGAAAAATGGTTTATTTGGTAACAAATTCATATGCTAATACTTCCAGATTTGAATTACCAGTAGGTAGGTTGATTGCTAGGTACTTTCAACTACTATTAACCCTTCGAACGCCAATGAAGCTTTATACGACTAGGTACTCGTGTAAGGCGATAACAATAGACTTTCTATTGTGTCTCTTTTCTCGGTGGTCAAAGGTTTAATATGGACTTTTTCGAGCTTATCAAGTTTTCATTGAGTTAAAAATAGCATTCTATGTATAAACGGACAGGTGAACTATCGAACAATGGATTGTCGAAAGTTCTTGTACTTAATTGTTAGAAGGGCACTAATTTCCGTCTTAACCGAATCGAAGTCGGAACAACTCCAAACTTCGTCGTATAAAAGCCGATATTTCACAAATTCTGCTCCTAACAGACATGGAACTTATATCTTAACGTGATATATCAGGAATTCATCTCTTCATATCTATACTATATTTACTATATATATTACTAGCTGTGCCCGCGGCTTCGCCCGCGTTCATGTAGGTGTGTCACAGAAGTGTTTATTATGCGTGTTCCTATTCCATCCTGCTCCGTGACTCGATCTCTTCGCCCAAAAGTAACTAACTTCTATTATTATTATGACACACTAATTGATAATCTGAAAGTATTTATTTACACAATCCAATTACAAACACTCATTCAACCAGAGAGAGAAAAAGTAATAATCGGCGGGAACTCGATGACAGCTGTCAGTGTCACCGTTACGTCAAACTTCAACTGTCAACGTTAGTGCGGTGACTCTTGAGCGTGGCGAATAGTGCTATGCCGCAACGGTTGATTATTCTCCTTTAACATTATCAAGTGCTTAAATATAAAGCTTTATGGTTTTATCTTTTAAAATTAAGAGATCCCATACAAACTTACAACCCTTATTTCAACCCCTTCATCCCTTTTTTCGCAATAAAAGGGAGCTTAAGTCCTTCCTCAGGAACTAAAGATTGTCTGTGCCAAATTTCATCAATTTGGCTTTCGCATTTATAATATTAGTAAGGATTCTATAAGGTTATCCTTTTTGTGTTTTTCGGGTATGCACGGTTTGTGCTTCTGCCAACGGTGAAAGGCTTTGTATTTGCTTCGTGGTGAAAAGGTTATCGTCAGGTTTATCAAGTCTCGAACAAAGAGAACCTCTCACGTGTCAAAAATTGTCAAAAACAATAATTTCGTGAAGAAACGTCAACGATTGACGAATGTGGACGCATGTTTCTGGCGGCAAAACGTTTCGTTTTACATAGTCACATGAGTCACAGTTGTTGGTGATGAATACTTTTTTCACGCGACACGCACGCAATGTATTGAATGAAACGGAACGTGCTTCACGTCAAAGATGGCGACAGCGGTTTGTTTGATTGTTGTTTGTCAGTGCCATCGGAATTTAACGAAATTCTCTTTAATCCGAATTTTGCGGATATAATATGTTGTCGACTCAAAATCAATATTTTTTTATGTTTTGTTATTTATATAAGGTTTCGATCGAGTCTACCGTACCCCTTGACGAAATTATTAATATGTTGAATGAAACGGAACGTGCTTCACGTCAAAGATGGCGACAGCGGTTTGTTTGATTGTTGTTTGTCAGTGCCATCGGAATTTAACAATTTAATCCGAAGTTTGCGAGTATATGTTGTCGACTCAAAATCAATATTTATTTATGTTTTGTTATTCGTATAAGGTTTCGATCGTGTCTACCGTACCCCTCGACGAAATTATTAATATGTTGAATGAAACGGAACGTGCTTCACGTCAAAGATGGCGACAGTGGTTTGTTTGATTGTTGTTTGTCAGTGCCATCGGAATTTAACAAAATTCTCTTCAATCCGAATTTTGCGGATATATGTTGTCGACTCAAAATCAATATTTTTTTATGTTTTGTTATTCGTATAAGGTTTCGATCGAGTCTACCGTACCCTCGACGAAATTATTAATATGTTGAATGAAACGGAACGTGCTTCACGTCAAAGATGGCGACAGCGTTTTGTTTAATTGTTGTTTGTCAGTGCCATCGGAATTTAACAAAATTCTCTTCAATCCGAATTTTGCGGGTATATGTTGTCGACTCAAAATCAATATTTTTTTATGTTTTGTTATTCGTATAAGGTTTCGATCGAGTCTACCGTACCCCTCGACGAAATTATTAATATGTTGAATGAAACGGAACGTGCTTCACGTCAAAGATGGCGACAGCGTTTTGTTTAATTGTTGTTTGTCAGTGCCATCGGAATTTAACAAAATTCTCTTCAATCCGAATTTTGCGGGTATATGTTGTCGACTCAAAATCAATATTTTTTTATGTTTTGTTATTCGTATAAGGTTTCGATCGAGTCTACCGTACCCCTTGACGAAATTATTAATATGTTGAATGAAACGGAACGTGCTTCACGTCAAAGATGGCGACAGCGTTTTGTTTGATTGTTATTTGTCAGTGCCATCGGAATTTAACAAAATTCTCTTCAATCCGAATTTTGCGGATATATGTTGTCGACTCAAAATCAATATTTTTTTATGTTTTGTTATTCGTATAAGGTTTCGATCGAAATTATTAATATAGATGGTTTTATCTTTTACAATTAAAAAACCCGATACAAACTTTTAACCCCTATTTTCACCCCTTCATCCCCTTTTTCGCAAAAAAAAATGTAGCCTATGTCCTTCCTCATGGTCTAAAGATTGTCTGTGCCAAATTTCATCAAAATCGGTTGAGAGGTTTAAGCGTGAAAGCGTAACAGACAGACAGACAGACAGACAGAGTTACTTTCGCATTTATAATATTAGTATGGATAATATTATATATATTTTATTTTATCTTAACTAATATTATAAAGCTGAAGAGTTTGTTTGTTTGTTTGTTTGTTTGAACGCGCTAATCTCAGGAACTACTGGTCCGAATTGAAAAATTCTTTTTATGTTGAATAGACCATTTATCGAGGAAGGCTTTAGGCTATATAACATCACGCTGCAACTATTAGGAGCGTAGAAATAATGGAAAATGTAAAAAAAAAAACGGGGAAAAAATAACTATTCCACGCGGACGAAGTCGCGAGCATAGCTAGTGTATTATAAATATGAGTAGGTACTTATACTTATATCATTTTGCAATCTGTATTTATTTTAAAATGCTAGGTTATTATTCATTAATTGCTGAATAGGTTCTTACAACCAACTGGTAGCGGTGTAACCATCACAATTGAAAGCGTAGCTAAATACCACAGGCTGATGATGGGCAGCAGCGTCACCGGAGCCACAAGCCAGGCCCTGCGATCGCCAACCCGCCTGCCCAGTGTGGCGATTATGGGTAAAGTCAGGTGTGTTTTGGTCTCGCCAATACAGTAGGGCGTGGCCCAAACCAACATTTTATTACGCGGAAAATTTGAAAACGTTTCTATATAAAAAATTCTTAACTAAGGGTGTTTTTTTTTCTAATCTTTCATCTTTTTTTTTTACCAACTCACTGGCACTTTTCAATGAACTCGAGCGCCGTTTCTATAAACAGACGAGCCCCGATTGTGCTCAATGTATTGGAAAATTACTTCCACCAAGTCGATGTACAAGCCCAAATTCGGGTTAAGAGTTAAACGATTACGTACCTGTTGTTTTCAGCTTCATTTACGGTAAGTACCTACGTCCTTTAGAAATTTGTGTTGTCAGCTTTTTTAGATACTTTGGCATTTATCCTTATGAATTGTACGATCAAACATACAGATAAAAATTTCTCCCGTTTTCCCGACACTTTCCTTCACTGCTCTGCTCTGCTCAGCGTGATGAAAAGTATACTATAACCTGCCCAGGAGTATGAAGAATAATCGTACCAAGTTTCGTTACAATCCGTCCAGTAGTTTTTTTTTCTATAACGATCATACAGACAGACCGACAGACAGACAGACGTACAGACAGACAGACAAAAATTTTACTGATTGCATTTTGGCATCAGTATCGATCGCTAATCACCCCCTGATAGTTATTTTGAAAAAATGTTTAATGTACAGAATTGACCTCTCTACAGATTTATTATAAGTATAGATTAACATGTTTTCAGGAGTATCAATACCATTCTTTTGAATTATAATATGATCGTCGAAACCTGTGTACACTTGAAATGATTATTACACATTGTTACATCTTTACCTGCAAACAAAACTGTCTAAAAATTACTTTTGTGATGGAAACTAAGAATTTCTCTCCGTAATTAGGGCAGACGTTCTGGAGTAAACCGGGCGAGAACAAAGACGTCAATCACACTCGGGGGTTGGCCCCTAATTTATATAAAGTTTAGGAACTCTTTTCAAGATACCCTTCTCTTAGCATGGAAGGCGAATGGGTAGATACTGAAGTTGGGGACAAAGCAAAATCATTAGCAAACTAAGTATAAAAGTAGTAGTGAGTGACGTAAGTGTTTACAAAAGCTGGTAGCTGAAGTTTGTGTGCAATAAATCTTCATTTCGGCGTTTAAACTTGATTTGCTATAAAGATATATTAATATGCTATTGCATATATTAAGATATATGCAATAGCATATTTTTTAAGACATTAAGACCAGCAAAAACCTTCATATTTACTGACTAAGTTTAAAACCATGAAGATAAGTTATTGTAAATGTATAAGTGATCGACATCAAACATAATACAGATTTCAAATGGAAATTATAGGTCGTATTATAAGAATATTGTTTTTTTAGTTCTTCACTTCATTCTTAAACTTATCACTCGGAAAAAAAAAACAGTAAAAATATTATTCACAGATGTAATGTTACGGACACAAATTTTTCATATCTATTTAGAGATCAGTTTCATATACTATGTAAACAGCTTATTGTTCCTTTAACGTGTAGTGCGGTTATGTACTCGTAGTAGGCAAGTGTAATTATCTAAGGAACCTTTGTTCCTTACATTCCGTGTAGATTGTCCCCCTAATTTATTTGAGCTTAAAACATTCCCGTTTGAAGTATTTCCCGCGCAACGAGAGGGAACTTCGCAACTGAATGTACCTTTGAATTGAGAGGAAATTAAACGGTTCTAAACAAGCAAGCTTAATGAAAGTGGAGCATTTTTGTAAATACAAAATCCGACCATTCCGACAGTCATGCACAAAAGTACTGAAAACTCTTTTCATGTTTAATATTTTTTTAATTCATATGCCGGATTAGCAAGGTAAAGTGACTGTAGTCTGGCCATATCAGCCGCAGAACTACCAACCGTTGAGTTTACCTCAACGAAGGAGTGTATACCGCTTCTCAGCAAACGTAGAGTAGGATGCTGTGAGGAAAACTGGAGGCAAAATGGCATCGAATTTATGGTACAAGCCCCAAGGACTCGCACGGTGCGTTTTGTCTCTACTTCTAAAGTACGAACGGCCAGACTATGAAATGAAACTCCTTGCCCGACTCTTTGTTCCCACAAACATACAATCTTCAGGTGTTTTAAGGCGAGAGTGAATCGGTGTATTCTGGGTAAGCGAGCATCGTAGCTTCAATTTATCATTTATCGCCAAGTGAATTGTGGCCAAGCGCAAACCCATTGCGAATTAAAAAAAATACATTGATATTCCAAACTGTATTGGCAAATCTATAATAACATTTCTACATTTTCCAATTGATGAGTATAGTAAGAATATTCCCCGATCAAGAAACATGTTTTCAAACCACTCCCGGAGTCAAGAGGCGACATCCAATCTCGACGCCCACACTGCAAGCAATTTATCAAAATGGGAAGCTACATTTCTTAGCGCGAAACAGCATCAATATCTTCTAAATCTGTGCATGTAAAACGCAATCTCGCAATATCCATCACTGGGCCATGTAGACCATAGGTTCCCAACATGAGCTGTACTGCCCCCTAGCGGGAAGTGTACCTTTTTTGTGGGCAGTAGCGAGTTCAAGGGAAAATGAGTAGGTAACGTCATGAATGACACACGTCATGATGACGGCATACCTACTGTTGGAGGAAAATAATCAACCGCTGCGCACAGCACTATTCAAGAGTCACCGCACTATCGTTGACAGTTGCAGTTTGACGTAACGGTGATTCTGACAGCTATCATCTAGTTCCCGCCGATTATTACTTTTTCTCTCTCTCTCTCTGGTTGAATGAGTGTTTGTAATTGGATTGTGTAAATAAATACTTTCAGATTATCAATTAGTGTGTTTAATACTACCTAATTCATCATCAGCCTGTAAACGTCCATTGTTGGACGTGGGTCTCCCCCAATGACAATTGCCATTTTGAAGGATTCGGCTAAGTCACCACGCTTGGCACCCGGCTTGGTGACTGCACTAGGTATAATTTGTACCCAGGTAAACGCTGCTGCCCGTTTCCTGATATTTCCTTAGTCGTCTTCTACGACACAATTGAGATGATACAGGGTGTCCTATTCTAATTCTGGAAACCACGAGGGATTATACACATACCTACCGGCGTAGGTATACGTACCTAATTAGAGTGATCAAAATTTTTATCGCTACACTTTAGTGAGCGAACTAAAAGACTAACTGATCCTGATGAAATTTGTCCTTTACAGGTAAATCTCAAATACAAACTCACTTTGGTACCTATTCATATAGGAATAATAATATAATCAAACAAAAAATAGGTGATTAAATAATGACACTCTTACTTACTTATATTTTAAATTCTTCTTTTATGACTTTAGTCCACAAAGTTTGGGAACCTATGATGTGGACTATCCGACAGCAACGTCAGCATTCCCTCACTTCTCTTTAGATATCGAAAAACGATTTGGTGAGACTTAGACCGAGCTAATCCGGGAGATGCGATCCCACGCGAGTGCATGTCAAATAGAGCTCCAGCGACTGAAAGATTTATGCGGACCTTAAAAACTATTCGGTGTCCAAAGAAGGTGGGGCAATTTGGGAATTTCTACTATCTAAACTTTATTTACCTACCTAATGTTTAAACTAGCTATTTATATACAGATAAATATGTAGATAAATATTATACAACTTTGTACTACTAGCTGGGCCAGCGGCGTCGCACGCGTGGATATCAGGTCGGCTCTGCTCCTACTTATTGATTGTAGCGTGATGAAAAGTGTACTATAACCTGCCCAGGAGTATGAAGAATAATTGTTCCAAGTTTTGTTAAAATCCGTTAGTTAGACAGACAAAAATTTGACTGATTGCATTTTTGGCATCAGTATCGATCACTAATCACCGCCTGATAGTTATTTTTAAAAAATATTTCATGTACAGAATTGACCTCTCTACATATTTATTTACCTATAGATAGAAAATAGATAAAAATTGGAATGTAAGGGTGACCCATCATCTTTACGCTCGAAGCCACTTCACCTGCCCGTGGTGCATCCTGCTGAACAACAGACGAGGCTCTGGCAGCCGACTGGTGGCGGTTTAACCATCACGATAGACAGCGTAGCTAAATATCACAGGCCAATGACGGGCAGCAGTCACTGGAGCGAGAAGCTACGCCCTGCGATCACCGACCCGCCTGCCCAGCGTGTCGATTATGGGTCAAGATCCTTCAAGTGTTTGTCAAAAGTAACGAATAAATGGAGATTCGATAGGCTGAAGATGATGACGATGATACCTTTAAAGATGCACTATATTTACGAATATTCATTATACATAATATGAAGTTAATGTGTGTTCGCGGATTCGGGCTAACAAAGCAAATTCAACAAACCAGTCAGGATATTTCCAACATGTACGTACATACCGGCAAATTTTCATTAGTAACACTTTAACCGCAATATTGCAGCGATAATAATATCAAACATTCAATAAGCCACCATTACAACTCCGAATATAAAAGTACGACTTGCCAACAACGAATTAATAATGATATTTTGATTAGTTTGGCCATTTCTAATTTCAGGGTTATATAGCGCAAACATGACACCGTTTTACATGTCATCCGTTGTAATGTGAGCCTAATTTCTAACGGCGTAGAGTTGCCATTGGCCTGGGATGAACGGCAATAAAATCACTTTTGAGGAATGGATGTAGTCACGCAGAACATAAATCAGATAAATACCTATGCGGGAACGATGATTAGCTGGCTACGTAGTATTGCGGCGTTACGGCGAAGGAATGCACGGTAAGGACATGGGGCAATTTGGACCATTCCGACGGCAGTTTTAATGGCCCATAACATGTGTTTGTTGATCTACCGCCGGTACAAACAGATTTAGAGTAGACTAGCAGCCCGTCATGGTTTCGCACGGGGTAGACAATTATATTGTTCAAATTTTACCAAGGATCCCTAATTTTTTTCAAAATGAAATGTAGCCTATGTCAAATTGGAAGAATGTAGCATTCTATTGGTGAAATATTTTTTATAAATCGGCCCAGTACTTTTTGAGCCTATTCATTACAAACATACAAAAATAGGTACAAATCTTTCCTCTTTATAATATTAGTGTAGATATTATCGTGTATACTTATCTGTACACTGTATCAACGTACATACGTATCGTTTGATACGTGGCTCATGGTATTTTTATTTGCTTACGCTATTTTAAGATCAGATCCTTATTATATAATAGGTATCGCTTGCCCTAGCAAGCGGTTTCAATTCAATCCATCTGTTACCGTAGCAGTCTGCAGACGGGTTGAATTGAAAGCGCTTGCCCTACTCGAAATAAACTTTACAAAACTGACTGATCACATTCTATGAACTTTTGTAATAAGCGTGCAATTTGCACCTTTTGAACCTTGATATTGATAAATTCCATTTTTAGTACATCTACATAGTACACAAACTGTTATAAATGTATATATATTATTGTAAATTAACATCAATAAGTGATTAAAAATTTCATTAATTAGACTTCAAAAATTTCGTAAAGTCCTCGAAATTCGTGTCACGCAGTATCACATCGATTTTTCAATCATAATTTTATCCTAAAAAGCTAAAAAGTATCTAAGTATGTTTCTCAGCTAAATAGTACCCATAGTACAACCTTTTTCTTAGTTTGGAACTAGGTGGCGCTGTATAGCCAAGTATGGCATGTTTTGCATTATTTATTAATCATTTATATGAAAAAGTCAGTGCTTTTAAAACTGTATTACGGGCACAAAGTATCTGTAAACAATTCCGGGCAGACACGGTGTTATCCACCGGAAAATGCCGGGGATTACCGCGGCCGCCCGCCCAACGCCATCCGATAAACAATCTTCAAACCACTGCTACGTATTTAGATCTGGCGAGTTACCGAATTGTATTTATTTGTATTGAAACATTTGGAGAAATGGACTCGATATAGTCATTCGATTACTTTGCTAGGTGGTTAGCTAAAGCGTGCAATGGATGAAATGAAATGAGGTGGTCTGATGATACGAAAGTAAGTAAAAGACATTTTGATCTTCGTTTTAACCGATTGAGTGCTTAGCCATATGACTAAACTTATATAAGTTTAGGGATATATTTGTTTACGGATTGATAAAAACCTTTTCATCGGAATATAAATTTGAAGGAAAAGAAATACTAGTAGGTATATTTTCATACATAGCTATTCAAAATGTATCTCAAATGTACTTAGTATCTTTAATGTTAAAAGTATATTTTATATGGTCAATACCAAAATTACTTGATGTGCCATAGGATTCAGAATAAGAATAGGTACCTAAACATATAGAAATATATCTACTCTGGAATCAACTTTTATTTTTAATCACGTATAGATACAGTTTTCAAAGCCAGTAGTTCTCTGTAGAATCAAATGCAGCTACAACAGCAAAGTATTATCTCTGATCTGAGGCAAAACATGCTGTCAAAGATTGAAACTGCTCGAACCAACTCGGCTATAAGACAGATTGAACTTTTTATTACTGTCCATTCCGCCTCCAGAAAGCAAGCCAAAAGGATGATTCGGGAATAACTTCTCGAACGGGCTAGATTAAGCTTGTATTTCACAGGCAGTGGCCGCAACAGCTTAAATTGAATTATTAACTGATTCAGAAACATGGCAAAGACTGCATCTTGATTAACACTTACAAGGTAAACCTTTGCCCGACACGAAACGCGAACGCTTTCTAATTGAGATTTTCATAAATTATACGGGATACCTTTGAGTCGACATCCAGGGATTAATTTCGTAATTATTTATATAAAATAAAAAGAATGAGAAACGGTGAATCTTGTTTTTTGGGTTAGCCACTTTGTTAGTGTTCGTTCGTCCGTTTTCCGTATTTAGAATATAGAATAGGACCACTGCCTTTCATTTAGTGTCGTGAAAGATGACTAAGGACCACTTAAAATCAGGAAACATGCAGCTGAATTTCCTTGGGCACAAATAAAACCTACTGTGCTTCCCAATCCGCCTGCCAAGTGTGGTGACTACGGCAATTATTATTTAGCCTGTTCTAGCTTTATGCCTGTAGGTGTAAAATATATTCCATCAGTAAACAGCAGCATTTAAAAGAGTACCCAATCTCATAAAATTGACGTTTCAGGAAATTTCATTTCCAAATTCCCATACATGCATAATGTACAGGTAGGCCGATACAAACTTTATGTAGTCGACACAAAATTGCGTGGTACGCGCATTTTGACAATTCAGGAAATTAAATGAATAAATTCAGCAGCCTACATCTGGCGAAAAGAGAAAAAGAATCACTAGAATTCATGGAATTCAGGATAACGCCTTGAAAGGCAACTCGATGTAAAAAAAAAATGTTGTTTAATAAATGAAAATGTAATTTTACTGAAATATTAAAAGTTGAACGTAACGAATTGTTGGTAAGCCTGGAATGTGGCCGTTTTCAAACTATTTGAAGATGTTGAACTCACATAAAATACCTCCTTCCTGTAGAACGGTTTACTCCAGGCTTCTTTTATTTCTTGGCATTTTTTCACGTTCCAACATCTGTTTCGCTTTTCTGCCATTTATGTGATTAAAACTCCTAGAACCAACCAATTTCAGGTAAAAATTCAGGTTAAGTCGGTTTTGGTCTTTTTTTTTAGAAAAGAAGTCAATTACTGTTCGCGCAACAGTCCATTATCTATCTAGATGTTTCGGGAAAAATTTCACAGATTTTGGAACCTCGCTTATTTACAGAAAAGAAACTAAACAAACAAGAATTTCATCGGTTACCAGATTGCATGTGTGGCGATTTTGCGGTACCAAAATCGAAATTTAAACCCATCCAATGGTATCGCTGTTTCAACAAAACAGCAAAAATGTTTAAATCCGACCACAGTCTGCACGGCTGACTTTGCATGCAGAATTCTATTCTATCAAAATCGTAAATGTAAAGCGGAGAGCCAAGTTGGTTTACTATTGCTAACACATGCGATGGGTTTGAAGGAATGACGTTAGAGTACCTAAAGCCTTAGCGAAAATCAGAAGAAAAAAATCTCTATGATGTATGTAAATGTAACTACTTGCCGAGTTGTGCCTTTTCTCGTGTATAAATTTTATTATTCCTACAAAAATAAAGAATTCGTAGAGAAAAATAATGGTTTTGAAAAATATATTTGTGCTGGATACGAGATATCGTCGCCGTAGAGCGAAAAGTCACTAAATAGGTCATGACGTGTTTTGAGTTATGACGGTTTAAAGTTTTATAAAACAAAAAAAAATATAACTTAATTTTAGTAAAAGATAACTCTAATTTCCTTGTTATATATCTTAAAGAATAGATAGACAAATAAGATTGTAATATCACTTTCAATTAATTATGTTTAATTACTAAGATAATGACAAAAAAACTGAGTTAGTGACTATTTCACTCATGTTTGGATCATATCGAGAGTCATTAAGTCGACTTAGTTAGTTTTCGCTTTCATGTTTTGTACCGAACCAGTAATTCTAAAAGTAGTTAAGTCACTTTAGGTAATTTTTAGTATGGATTGGGT
Organism: Conogethes punctiferalis; assembly: GCA_031163375.1. NCBI lineage: Eukaryota > Metazoa > Arthropoda > Insecta > Lepidoptera > Crambidae > Conogethes > Conogethes punctiferalis. The sequence continues at coordinate 5,049,663 of CM062094.1, forward strand.
CCAAAATTTATGATTCGATTTGTAAAAGAGAGAAATAACCAACTCGACTTAGGTACAGATTTGCTTTGTTAGATCTTAAAAAAAAGTGTTAAGTAAAATTGGTTAGTTTTCGACTGCCAATGAGTAGTGCAAACGTAAGAGTTAATGTGTTTTCGCTCTCTGTAAAACTAAAACTATGGCGCGTACAGAAATGTCAAAAAGAAGAATTTGTGCAGAAAAATTTGGGGAATCTGGTTAGGTATTTAACTCCATTTTGGCCATATGTCGACTTAGTGACTTTTCGCTCTACGGCGACGATATGTAATAGAATAGACAAGAACAAACATGACTTATGGTTATCTTTCCATACAAGTTGCATATATAAATATAAGGGAAATAAGTAAATATCCTGTGTAAAAATCAGTCTAATCGGTGTTTAATTACTTTTAATCAATCAATTTACTCTGCCTCGTAATGAAATCTAAAAAGTCATGACTAAATTACAGCACACGTTTGAAAAAAATTCGATTACAAACCTATTCCTAATCAATGAAAAGAATACCGTAAAACGGACAATTGTACAAAGAACTTGGCCATTGCACTAACGTGCAATTAGATTCTATTTTTTCCTGCAGGTGACGGGGTGGACTCGCAATCCGATTGGATATGAAACTGAAATTGTTTCGGGAAAATGTGGAGTTTCTGGTTTATGCTGATAAAATGGATTAGTATTCCCCAGTTGTCCCTGTTTGGATATTTTAGAACAAATAGGAATACTAAATACGGCTGACAGTTTGCTGGAATTGTATGTAGGTAGTTCATGCGGAATGGTATTGAACATGCTTTGATTAGCTAAAATATATATTGATATGTGATGTTTCGCGCAGTCAAATGAAGAAAAAATTAAAAAGTTGTAAAAAATGCAACGCAATAAAATTTTCAAATTGCCTTATAAACTTTGACATTCGCTACAAAATAAGGAAACGAACGTATCTGGGTAATAGACAACTGATTAACTTACTGAGACATTTTTTTTGTAAATTGATACAAAAAAATGTCTCAATAAGTTAATCAGGAGCAAAACCCCAGATTAATACAAACAGATATATTCAAGAATCAAGAAGAAAATGTTGTACTCCGAAGTAACTAACATAATTATTTTATAGTGATATTGGATAACAGTTAGAGCTGTTTGGCGCTACATCCGATCCGAATCCGAACCAAACCTGTGAAAATATAATCCCTAGTAGCCATACAACTACTTCTATGGCAAGTGACGTAATAGATATGTACTGTTAATGATGAAGATAGGTATTCTTGGTCCATTGAATACTACGACCATAACAATATCAGTGGTTACGGTAACTTATGGTACTGCAATACTGGTATTAACATACGACAAGCCATGATTACACAGAATTGGGTGTATTCCAATCTGATATTGAACTCGATAGCTAATTGTATTAGTAACAGTAATTGGCAACTATCGAACATCACATATTTGGTTACTAATTAACGATACCTAAATGGCATCGTTAATATACGGTAATTGACTATATACTTCGTGGTTGTCAGAAATTTATATCTATCTTAACTAATATTATAAAGCTGAAGAGTTTGTTTGTTTGTATGTTTGTTTGTTTGAACGCGCTAATCTCAGGAACTACTGGTCCGAATTGAAAAATTCTTTTTGTGTTGAATAGACCATTTATCGAGGAAGGCTTTAGGCTATATAACATCACGTTGCAACTATTAGGAGCGAAGAAATAATGGAAAATGTAAAAAAAAACGGGGAAAAAATAACTATTCCACGCGGACGAAGTCGCGAGCACAGCTAGTACTTATAATAAATCTGTAGAGAGGTAAATTCTGTGAATGAAATATTTTTTCAAAATAAGTATCAGGGGCTGATTTGTGATTGATACTGATGCCAAAAATGCAATCAGTATATTCTGTCTGTATGTTCGTTTTAGAAATAAATAACTACTGGACGAATTTTAACGAAACTTGGTACGAATATTCTTCATACTCCTGGGCAGGTTATAGTATACTTTTCATTACGCTACAATCAATTGACTCTGCTTCAAATTCAGTGACGGAAAGTGTCGCAGTCCACTGTTGGACATAGGCCTCTCTAGTTGTTCGCCACATTGGGTAAACACCTCTAGGCTTTACCCATAATATATATTATCATAATAGTGATTACAGGGAGTAGCCCTTCGCTCGGGTGACGCTGCTGACCGTCGGTCTGTGGTACTTAGCTACGCCTTCAATCATTATGATTATACTGCCAATAGTCGGTTGCCAGAGCCTCGTTCGTTATTCAGCAGGATGCACCATGGGCCGGTGAAAGATAATATGGTCGCTCCCTTCATCCCATGTAGGGATTAAAGGGCCCTAAATAGAATTTGCCGCTTTTTATTCATAGAATGATTAAAGTCAATACTATAAAATGGAGGGAGAAAATGGCATGAGTACCGTAAACTAACACTAGGCCTTTCGTGAACTCCAAACTCTATTATCTGACAGTACCTATCCCACAGAACAACGTTGTACTGCACCGGATTTCCGGTTGAAAAGGCAACTTGGGCAGGTAAATTATAGGCACGTAGACCAAACAACTGTCTCTATAGGGGAAACGCAAACACGATAACGTCTTACATCCACGGGTAGGCAATTTGATATGGCTGCCATGCGTGGGAAGCTACTTAGCTACCCACATCATGTAAGCTGGTTTCGGCTTACTATTTCCCGTAAAATAAGTTATAAAAAGGTGGTTTTTATTTATTTAGAACAAGCCTACATATTTATAGATTTAAATTCATCAATTGGCACCAAACCGCTTTTAATTAGATATCCTCTACCCAATGAGGTAGTCGGGAAAAATGTTCAACCTATTGACCACTAAATTTATAAATGCAAATTTTATTAATTGATTAAGAAAACGAATTTTATTAAAAAAGAATTAGGCAGCATAGATGACCAATGCTGAAACCGCTCAGGCGCCAGGGGTCTACTTCGCAAATAGCAAACTTCTCTTTATACCTATAGGCCTATCGCAAAGGTTTTCCATGCGTAAACTTGCGTCTTCTTGCGGATATGACCGGAAGACCAGCATCACGGCGTCTCTTCACGAAAAATGCTGAGCATGTGTCCTTTTAATGTGTTTTTGTCTAAAAAGTTTTAAGTTTTCGTAGCGTTGTGCTAAAATATTTTTAGAACATGTCACTGAATAAACAATTTTTCATACTGATCAACAAGGGACTCAACTCTACACACATTTGAATGTAGGTATACATATCTACATATTGTAAATTACATAAACATATGTAGCATTGCGGTGTGGTTGTGAAGCTCTGCCGCCTACGTAAGTAAGCACCCAAGAATTGTTTATAAACTCAATTATTTGTTCGCTTTAGTGGCAGAATACTAAAAGCAAACAAAGTGTAAACGAAAGCGACTTATTTCGGCCCGGCTTCGGAATACCTAAGCACACAAAATCGGGGCGAACGCTCATTTGTCTAAATTACCGAGCGACTTGGAATTACTTCGGTCTCCTTTAACAATGCATGCCCGGCTCGCGTAATTACATTTTAATTTTCAGCACCCATTGTTTATGATTTAATATCATTTAGTATGCAAGGCGGACGTCTGCGGCGTTCCACGTTGAGTTGAGAAGACGCCGACCGCTGGCTAACCTGAGTTTTCTACGGTGAAAAGATTGTTTTATAGAAGGTTGGAGATTGTTTTGGACAACGCTTTGCACGTGTATAGTATATTTAGTTTGTATGTAATAGTATGCATTTATTATCCTTGTGATGTCCAATTAATAAAGATTTCTTATGTCTTAAAAATATTGACAAAGAAAAATCGCAAATATATCAACACATCTAATATTATTCCCAATTCTAAAATCCTAAATTTTTAAATCCCAATCAGTGTTCAAAAGGAGAGATCACTGTCAATTAACTAACTGGCCAGTATTTTTTTTACAGTAGCTCGACATTATGGCTTCCCTACGCCTGATGAAAAGCGAAAGAGAAGCGCAAGACGCTGTGACAACGGGCAAGTAACTGGTTTAATAACAACTCTACTTTCTACATAATAGTAACATAACGCACTTGATATTACGTAAAAGAATTTCATTTTCTCCTCATATATTAACGCTACTGCTACACCTTTCAGAAATGGCATGCAGTTTGAAACGCACGTAGTTCCTGGAAATGAAATTTTATTACCTCGTCGACGCCAGAGATGGGATGGAGTAACCTCTGATAGCTTCTGTTTACATTCACGCCAATAACACTGAATTTAGAGAGTGCTGTTTTATTGTTTAACGTTCTTGGAGAAACTGCTGATATATTTTATTTCATCAGTGAGAAAATGCTATAAAATTAACTATATGCTAAGAATATTGCGGTTCGCTTACACTTATTGATCTTCGGAGTTTACTAAACACCACGATAGGACGCAGTAATTTTGACATGCTAATATAAAAATATGTAGAGTTCTAACTACTCCCCTACAAGATGGACAGACGACCTTTTTTTTGGTTGTTTGTTTAAAATCCCGACTGCAATGTAAAAACAAATCACACACTTTGTCCGCCATTTTTTTAAAGTTTTAATATACTTGGTATCGCTCAAACTACATCACGACAAATCAAATGAGACCTTGTGAAAAGATGTATGTCAAAAGATGTCAAACTGTTCAGACTGTAGCACAGAACTTCAAGGTGTGTCTCTAAGAAAAACACAATACACAGGTATAGGTATAATGCCATACATAGGTACATAATACATAATCTTGAAAAACGTTACCTCGATTCTTCGTCAGTCAGGTAAAAAAGATCCGAGCGAAGCATTTACGAGATTATACTTACCTCTATTTGAGTGTGAACGAAATTCCCCATACAAGTCTAAATGGTTTGTATACAAATGGTCCTACGTACCCTGATATGAACGATCTGTTACCAAAAGGGCTATTTTACGAGAAAATGCCACGTCACCGCCTTTTCATCGCTGAACACCCGGTTCATTGTGTCTTGTTTATCGGTAGGCCCTATTGAGTCCGGCATTCAATGAGTTCGCTTTGTCGTAAAGTTACAGAATTACAAAATGTATAATGAATACGCAAACAGATTTTGCTTGTCACTAGCGATGTTTGTAAGATTTAGTATTCGGTTATGTTCTATAATTGGGATGTGGACATTGGACGCAATAAATTCCTAAATAGCATTCTAGTAAAAGACGACATCGTTTATTATCGGAACACCTTAGTTGCTTTATGATGTACCTTAAATTTTTATTTTCAATTTCGTTATATTCATTCAATTGGCCAATAAAATTCGTAACGTCACGTCTTTCTAAAACCATAAATGATCTAAGAAGGAATGAGTAGCTGTCTAACACTTACTTAATAAAAGTATGTCAATCGCCTTATGAGTACACATTTCCATTCATCTTAATGATTCATTTTAGTGTTTTGTAACAATTCTAAGCACGGCTTTTGGAACTCTAATGGTACCTAAAGCTTTTCATCATCATCACCATCAGGCTGCACGCACATGTCCCATGCTGAACATAGCAACCCCCCCCCCCCCCCCCCAAGTACCCAGTACTTGTAACATTTTACTAAAGTTACATAAAATACGTATAATACACTAACTAAAATTTAATTATCTAAACACGAATCTCTAATTAAAAGCGGTAGAGGTGCGTTTTCATATTAAAAAGTGTAAAAATTTAAAAACTTACCTTCTGCGAACTTAATTTACTTGATGCTAAAACATAATCCAGGTGTCCCCTACACAGGGCCTGGTGCATGCGTAAAGGCATTCCCGACAAAAAAAAATCTATGGAACTGGCTGTCTAATCCAAATGCTAACAGCAACCATTTCAAAATCAGTAAATTAACAAAGTTAAAATCAAAGTTATCAGTGACATCTTAATTTTAACGGAATCTCGTCTCGTCCCAAAAGGACTCGGCAAAAATTAGGGACAATTTTCAAGTTATCTAAACCATTAACGGTTTCAAAGGGTTCGTGAGGAGCAAAAGTAGTTTAAAAGGAACTTCGCGAGTTCAAGCGTCAGGGAGTTCACTGACGACTCACTAACTGATTGGTGACTGCTCAGGTTGAACTAGCAAAGGCATTAATTAAACAGCCTAAAACTTGGAGTACTAGTTTTGAAAGCGGCTTCGCTCGCTTCAATTTATATTCAGAAACACTTTCTATCCGATGTGCTTAATGTCAATTAAAAAGAGCATTACTTCACTACACTACTATCACGTATTTATATAGATAAATAGATAGATATCCTCTATGAACGCCATACAATTTACTTAAAACTAGGTGTAAGACATTTGTTTAAGCGGTCTCTTCTAGACTAGTACTGGGTAGAGAATAGTTAAAAAGTAAGGGCGAGGTGAGCTATCAACTGCTTTAGAGTTTGTGACAGATGAATTTAAATAATGTTTTTATATTTCAATTATACAAAACTATTGGGTTCTGTATGGGGTTACGGGTTATTTTGTGGTAACCACTGCATTGATATAACTAGGACCATTGTCTGTATTGTAGTCTTGGCTTATTAGCTAAATATCATAATCATAATCGTTTATTGCGTTATGTGGTTACAAAAATATATTACATATAGGTATAGTCCTCACATAAACCCTGCAAGGGCACAGCAACATCTTAAATCTAAGTATTATGGACGCAATCAAAATGTCTGTGGAATTATTACGACTTTACTGTAGCTTATAAGTCTCCATAAAATACAGGTACATTTGTCAATTAAACAAGAAAATTGGCACCTATAATGACAAAACATGCTGTTAAGAGAAACAAAGTCAATACAAGTTACATAAAAAAGCGGGAAAACGAGGAAAATAATCAAAAAACACAATCACGCCCCACCCAATTAAAAGTTTAATTTTTCCGACAAACACGCGAAGACACTTGATTAAACTCGTGCCAATTAAGTTTTCCGTCTAAAAATTGTTTTTCGTGGCGTGACTGGCCGTTATCCCGGCTTTGTGCCTAACTGAGCCTTTGTTCCGTCACAAATAGGCCTTGAGTCGACACTTCGCCCCAACTTCATAATTAGTATGTTCGAACCTTTGTACTGAAAGAGTTCCGTTTTATCTGTGGAGGTAGGCTCGTGGCGGGAAAAGGCGAGACCTTTTTTCCCCGACGCTTTTTAATAACAGCCTGGTTATTGAAATTTTTTGCATCTGGCCAGTTGTTCTTTTTTCATTTGACTTTTAAATTTCACTATAAGGTATGCCCACGAAAGAGGATTGTAGTAAATGTCAGAAAGTTGTTATCAATCATGTACCTAATTGTTCTATGACTTATGGTGGATATGTATTAGGCAAATGGACATTTGTAATCACTTTGCTTAGAGCGATATTTTGTAACTAAATACCAAAAGACTTGGATAAGCACGTACATAATAGAATAGATTACTTTTGACAACATTTACATAGCTGGTTCACAAACCTGGTACATTTATTTTTTGTTTTCAATTACATAGGAGTAGGTACATTCAATTTCTTCGATTTATACAAAACAATATTCAGCGATAAAAAGCATTGGCCCTTAGAGATCGCCGGATAAATTGTGCTATAGTTAATTCTGTGAAAAAGTACATATTAGCTTTTTTTCTGTTATTGTTTTTTTGGACAATAAAATAAATGTTTTTCAATATTTAAACAGTCTGCTATTACATTATCCACGTCGTATGATCGAAGAAGTTATCCCTAGGGATAAACGAGTCGGAAATGGATTCAAATTTTATTATTTACGATGTCATACTCAATACTTGTAATTTTTAATATACGACGTAAAGGTAGGAAAATTAGGGGTCCCCTACGTAGCTTCGAACGCCGTTGTTGCGATGTTCATGGTTTCGAATTTTTTCGACTGCCTCATTGGTTCGAATGATGTAGGCGCGCAAGACGCTGATTCGAAAAACATCTTCACTGTCTCATGTCGAATGCTTGTGACTTTGATATAGTACTTTATAAGTACTATTGTGTATAAAAAGAATTCATCTAGTAATTAAATCAGTAATAAAAAGGAGGCTCAACCTCCTTTTTCTTTCTCACTTTTCCTTTTCCGTTCTTAATGGTATCTTTTTGCTTATTTCTTATAATGGATACTGCGGGCTATACAGGTACGACAGGAGCCAGGTAACGCAGGATAACGGGGTAAACATGTCCATTCATAGAGCCGAAGGTCGAGCCTTCGATCGATGGGAGGGCGGAGCGCCGCACGCACGGTACAACAACTACCGTTCAGGCAAGTAGCGGTTGGGCAGTTGGCGTGCGAGCGTAACCATTCTAATACATATAACGAACAATAGACATAGGTCTGACGGTAAAGTAATACTAGTATAAGAAAGTAATACCTTTAAGATGGCAGACAAGCCCTTGTGACGTTGAGTGGTCACCGCAACCCATGGACGCTTGCAACATCAGGGGTATCCCAAGCTGTTGGGGCCTGTCATGACCAGGCCGCGCTGGTGATGTCTTGGTGTACATACTCATAGGACCCTCGACACCACTTTTAAGGCGCATGACGAAGGGGCCGGGGTTTTTAGTGGGTATTTCCTGCCTCACTTCCATCTTCGAGGTGGGGTGAGTCCCACATACCCCGCTGCTCCCCCAAGCAGCGGGAATGCCTAAATGCATTTTCCCCGGTAATACAAAAAAAAAAAAAGGGGTATCCCAAGCGCGTTGCCGACCCTTTATGTATCCAAGAAAGCATAAAAGCTTTCTTCATCGCAACCGCCCTTTTTTAAACCAAGCAAATTGCTATAACGCATCTGAGAAGTGACGGGGTATGTGGTACCTACTTACGCCGCCCTCAAAAACTGGCCAGCGCCTCGTTTGCTATTCGGTAGGATGCACCACGGGCAGGTGGGCTTGGAGCGAAAAGATGATAGGCCGCGTCCTTACATCCCTATCAAATATTAAATTTAATATCAAATATTAAACCTCGTATATCTCTGCTTTCACTACATTTACCCTATGATTTCAAAGTACGTAGCTTAAGCATTGGCGCTATATGGAAATCACACTGATATGCTTACCATAATTTAATAACATTTCATTACCATAACACAAATAGTTAAGCCACTTAGCTTGGAGCAGACGATTGAGTAAACTCGTATCTGTAATTACATACTATCTTATGTTCTTGTTATGTCAGTCACTTATTTACATTTACAGTCAGCTACTATTGTAGCTATGATAATTTTATACGACCCTTATATACCTACCTAATACAACAAATGAACACAAAATCAATTTATTAGGAGTTTGAAATCAGTTGAAGAGTGTCACCACCTCACCCCTTGTATTAACTTTTCTCTAGTGAAGGAAAAGTAGCCGGTAAAGAATGAGAATGTGCACAATGATAAGCTGATTGGTTGTTATAAAATAAATAACCAAGCCGAAGCTTGTACTAAGGGTACTAGACAACTGATAAACTTACTAAGATATTTTTTTGGGACATAATAAGTACATGAGCATTTTGGTCACAAGAGTTATGGCTGAATACTGGGCCCCTACCACCAAAATAAAAAACGATCGTTCGTTGAACGGATCGCATACTTTGGCACCTTAAATGAAACCCTCCCGTGTTCAAATATACGAATTAAAATTCGTCAAAGTCGATTTTAATTCATTTAATTCATATATAAGAACACGAGAGGAACAAATGGGAGAGATTTATTTTGCAAAATTACGCGATCCGTTCAACGAACGATCGTTTTCGATTTTGGTGGTAGGGGCCCTAGTCAGAATTCATTTAGATTGCCATCGACACGCTAAGAAGAAGAAGCAATAAAAAACAATTGCCACGAAGTTCTCACAAAGCGAATACCACGTCCAACTAGGCATGAAAGTTGCGTGTATCCGCAACGCGGGATGCGATCGGCACTCCGTTGCTAATCGCATTCCCGATGCCACCGCCCGTGGGAAAAGCCCTAATTATTCGACATCGATCGCGCTGCGTCAAACGTACTGTTATGAGTCTCGGGTTTTGAAGGTTTTTAAAAAAAAAGATATTTAATTTTTAGGCAGCCGTCTAGCGCGGATGATGGTTGGAAGGAGACTGGCTTGGGATATGTGGGATGCGTTGAGGCGCGTATGGAGAGGGCTGACTAGGCACGGAAAGGATGGGTTGTCAGCATATACCGGGTACCGGGACTACCTATAACACCTCCCTGGGGTAGACTAAACATCGGGGTTGATATTACGATGTTTAGGAAGAAGATGGCGGACTATCTGACTAATGGGGCTGTTACTGAATGAAAGTTTACTGGCTGAAAGAATGATTGACTGAGAGAACGATTGACTGAATGGACTACTGACTGACAGGATGATTGTTATACATTTACTCTAATACTTGGAGATGGTAGGTTTTCTTTTTCAGGATGACACTTAGTAACTTTAAGTGGAATAGCTGGTTCGGGACTTGGAGTTGACGTGGAATCTAATGGTAAGTCTACGGGACGAGTCTGGGAAAAGGTAGGAAAGTATTGCGATAGGCGACTGCGCGATTTAATACATAGAAACACTTTAAAGATACATAACATAGATATTACACAAATTATAACTATAATTGTAACTGAGTAATGGGTCTCATATTTTATGATATTATGTTGGTTTATAATTTTATTCGCTTCATCAGACATAGATCTGAGTTTTGATTCTGCTTTCGAGGTAAATGTATCCAAATCGATATTGTGTAATTTTAAAGGAGGCTCATCACTAGTTACTTTAATGAACTTATCTAAAGTGCAACAAGAGTCGTTAATTATATTAAAGTTAGAATGGGTTACAGTTGCGTTGATTCTTATGCTATTAGATTTAGGTATCAATTTTGTACTTTTACAGTAACCAATACAATTGTTTGGAATCGTTAGGATTCCGGTTCCTATAATATTTATTTCTACAATTTTCTGGCTTTTACATTCTATATAAAGTTTATTATTTTGTGATTGAACATAAATATAATCATTATTGTAAAGTGGTTTCCATAAATCTATAAGACCGTGAACGAAGTCGGTTCGGCACTGGACTGGTAGAGCTTTTATTACATTTGTTATCAGTTCACTCTCACAGCTGGGATTCGCACTAGTGGGGAACACGGTCATGACGTCACAGATATACGCACGGGGGTCTATCGCTATGCATTCCTTTAAAGAGTCGAGGTTACAATATTCAGACTTATCTCTGGTCATTGCTATATATTTACTACTAGGTACAATAAAAGTAAATGAATTTGGGTTCACATTATTATGTGGAGTAGGTAATGCGATACTGTGATACAAAGTATATTCCTTAGGGGACACTAACGGTACTCGTAATACAAAAACAACCTTGTTGCCTAAACTATAACATACTATACTAGATACATTCATCAGCGTGTGAATGTTATTTAAGGCTAATGTTACAGGTAACTTATACTCTACAGGTAGGTGACGATAGTTATCGACAATTTCTTGGTATAACTGCACGGGCGATAATACGGCCGGGTGCAGTATGTTTTGATTACTGAGCATTATGGCGCTTGTAATATCTTCCAGTCTAAATGATAATGTCAGTATGGAAGCTTCAAGACTATTCAATATAGAATTAATATTTGTTTTTACTTGCAAAGTATTTGAAATTAAAGTAATGTTTTTAAGTTTTGAATAGAATTTGTTGATAGCTTGATTAAGGTTGGCCTCATTGAGTTTTATGTCATGTAATGTTTTATTAAATTTAGATAAAACTGAAGAAGTAACTAAAATATTTTCTTTGATCAACGATGCCAATCTTATGTCATTATTATGTAAATTTTGGATGGCGTTATCATACTTGATAGCGTCTTCTTCATTTAATGTTCCGAATATAATTTTGGACAATTTGCCAATGCCACCTATCCATGCCTCTCGCCTGGACCTTCTGTCAACTAAATGAGAGATAGCCGAATACTCGGAAACTATATCATGATACCTTACTGTCAATGGTTGTAGTGTACTGTGGCATTCTAACTCGGTAGATGTTTCTATCTGGATTTGATTACAAATTAAGCGTAATGTGCCTAGCACTGAATTTATATTATCAAGGTGAGGTTTAATATACGAAATATCTATTGGAGTGACTATGTCTAAGTGGCTTATATGAATTTTCAAGTCACCAATCGGGTCAAAGTATATGCCTGTGCTTGAGTCGATTTGACGAATATACTCTGGATGACCTTGGGCCAGTACGCTGTAAGGGAAAGAGGCAATATTCTTTAATAGCGAAAACATTTTTTTTTATTTATTTATTGTTAAGAGAAAAATAATAAAATCTTAATTTATGTGGATTAATATCCAAGTATACTAATAGTTATCTCTATAATACTTAACTAGGTGGATATAATTAAATGAATAGGATGCTTATTGATTAGGTACTAGAATTAGATGGACTTTGCACCTCTACACGTTTAATTTCGTCGTAGTGGTGTTTAACATGCCGTCGGTTTATCAGCAAAGATAGTGTGTGATTGCCATGGACTTTGACAATTTTATAGGGGCCTTTCCAGACTGGAGATAGCGCTTTGCGCGAGCGTAAGTGATTTTTTAAAAGGACGTACTCGCCAACTTTGTAAGTTTTGGGACGAGTACGAGAATCATAATAGGCTTTAGATATAGTTTTAGATTTTTGAATGAATTCTAAGGCTTTAGTGCGAGTGTATTTTAACCGGTGTTGTAGCATTTTGACATACTCCGGGTAGGTAGTATTGGAGCTGTCGTTGTATATGGAATCGGGGATATGTGGTTTATGTCCGAATAACAGTTCATATGGGGAATAATGTGTGGTCGAGTGTACCGCTGTATTATACGCCAACATGGCTGTATACACATAACGAGGCCAGTTATCCTGGTTTTCGTTAACGTAGGACTTGAGGTATTCTTTGAGGGTTGAGTGCGACCTTTCTAAGGCGCCTTGTGTTTGAGGATGATAAGGAGTAGACCACAGTTGTTTTGTCTTTAGGAACTCGCAAGATTTCTTAAATATCTCCGCCGTAAAGTTTGTACCTTGATCGGTAAGTATAAGTTTAGGGATGCCAAATAGGGAAATAAAATGAAGGAGACATTCGCATGACTCTTCTGCAGTGTTACTGCGTAGAGGATAGGCTAAGGAAAATTTGGTGAGGTCATCTTGCATTGTTAGGATGTACTTTAATTTGGCTGTCCCGGATTCGGGTAAAGGACCTACGATATCTATGGCTAGTCTCTCAAATGGAGTAGTGGAAGTAGAAGTGATAATCATTGGGGCTCGATTGATTTTGCGTAAGGCTTTATTAGTCTGGCATGATGTGCATTTCTTGACATATTCTTCTATGTCACTCCGCATGGTTTTCCAATAAAATCTTTCTTTAATGCGGCTTAGCATTCTGGTCGAGCCTAGATGACCAGCGATGGGGATATCATGGTTTTCCTTAAGGATTTTTGGGATCTCGCTCATAGAGGGATAAATTATATTATTATGGTATATATGGATATTTATATTTGTCCCATCAAATAGGTAGCTAAACATATTATAAATTTTCACAAAGGAATGTCTATCAAATGGATTTTTAAAATCGGATGTACTTATTTCATTGACTGTAGGATATGACATCATTATCTCATCTCGTGTATATTTCAGGGACTTGAAGATATCTGGATATGAAAAATCATCAAAATGATGTACCTTCGTGAACAGGAAAAGGTAAGTCTTACTTTCAATTGTAAGGGGTAAGAATGTATACAAGGATCTTTCTAATTTCAGGAATTCTTCGCGGTTGACTTCAGAGCAACTACTAAGGATCTCGTGGACATAAGGCATGGACTCATCCATGTCAATTGAGGTAGGTATAATTATATATTTTTGTGAACCTTTAAGTAAATTTTCGTTATGTTCAGTAATTAAGGTGTTATGTATTTTACCAGTGGACTTTAGGAATTTATTATAGGTTTCTTCTGGTAAAGGTAAGTTTTCAGGGATTGGACAATCGGACTGTGGCTGAGGCGAGTCAAGGACTGGTAAGTTATTTTCAGGTACCTGGGAAGCGACTTCTGGAAGCAGTGACTCAGATATAGGTAAGTTTCCATGTGATGGAAGGTCGTGCTCTGAATGAGGCACCACAGGAACAGGTAAGGTTTCAGGGTTTTGAATTTCAGGAGGCCGTTCATCAGCCATGGAATTAAGGTAATCCATTAATTCATTTTCAATTTCAGGATTTATAGGATCTGCCCCGAAGCTAGGAGGCGATGATAGAAGACCTTGGAGGTCATCATAAGTATCGTTAAGTATGTTTTGGGGCTGTGATGTTTGTAGTGGATGTTCAGGATTAGAATCGTGATTCGGATTAACAGGAGAACCTGTATTAGGATTGGCATTGGGACTCGTATTAGGATTCACATCAGGATTTATATTAGGACTTGTATTAGGGTTTAGAGAATCTTTATTTGTAGGATATATTGGATTCACTGGATATCGAGAGAGTGCGTCAGCGGCAGAGTTTAGTTTGCCTTTACGATATATTATATCGTAATCATACTCTTCCAGTTTTAGCCTCCATCTTTGGAGCTTACTACTGGGATCTTTATGGTTAAATAACCATCTTAAGGGTCTATGATCAGTGACGATTTGGAACTTATGTCCGTAAAGATACGGACGGAATGTTTTACAACCGAATATAATGGACAATAGTTCTTTTTCGGTCGTGCTATAATTGGATTCACTCTTGTTGAGTGTGCGCGAAGCAAAAGCTACTGGTTGGTCTTTGCCAACAGGTCCTTGTGAAAGGACGGCGCCTATGGCGTGATTTGAGGCATCGCAGGTAAGGATAAATGGCTTAGAGAAGTCTGGATAGATTAGGAGTGGAGCAGTTGTCAACTTCTCTTTCAGCGTATCAAAGGCTAATTGCTGCTGATTTTCCCATTTGAAGGGCGTGTCCTTTTTCAGGAGATTAGTAAGGGGTTTCGCGACCTTGGAAAAGTCGGGGATAAAGCGACGATAATATGAGACAAGGCCTAAGAACGATTTTATGTCTTTGGGCGTCTTTGGGATTGGAAATTCGGTTACGGCTTCTATCTTTTCAGGGTTTGGTTTGACGCCCTGTTCAGTGATTATATGGCCTAGATAACATACTTCACGTCGTAAGAACTCACATTTGTCGGGCTGCAACTTGAGGTTAAAATTACGGAGTCTTTGGAAGATTTCGGTTAAGTTGCTGATGCTGGATTTTAGATCATGCCCGTAAGAGACTACGTCGTCAAGGTAGACGAAGCAACGGATACCCTGTAGGCCCGATAGGACAGAATTCATTAGTCTCTGAAATGTCGATGGTGCGTTTTTGAGCCCAAATGGCATTCTAGTGAACTGGAAATGTCCCTCAGGGACTGTAAAGGCTGTTTTCGATTTATCTGCTTCTTTTAATTGGATTTGGTGAAATCCAGATGCAAGGTCTAGAGTGGAGAAGTATTTGCTGTCACCAAGTTGATCTAGAATTTCAGTGATCTGAGGTATTTACAACTGATACATTAACCCTTTTGTTTTCTTTAACTCGGACTATACAATTTGCAATTAATAAGGATTCTGAAAGTTTTTCATCAAGGATTAACCCTTCTTTGATTTCAGGGTTAGAGACTGAGCATTCAATAATTGTTTCAGTTCTCGCAGGAATTATGTAGGCAGGGTCATGGAAATATAACTTCAAGGATGTTTTGCCTAGACGTAGAAGGTTCTCGTTATAGTCTATATTGCAGTTAAAAGAATTAAGCATGTCAGACCCGATGATACCATCATAAGGTAAGTGGATTGTGTCAATAACATGAAAAGAATGTGAAATGTTGGATTTAGGTAATTGTAGTTGTAGCTGGAAATGACCACGAGTGCAAATAGTCTCGTCGGCCGGATCTATACCCTTTAATTGGATTGTTTCTTTTATAAGCTTAGGATGTTTCTCTATGCATGAGTGTTTTAATAGACTTACAGATGATCCCGAGTCGACTAGCAATGATAACGGAATATCGGATACGGATGACTTTACTAGGACATGAGGTAGGAGAGTCTTTGCTGGGTTATTAGTTATTTCAAAGACCTTGGATTTAGAAGACTTGGACACGCTGACTTCATTGAGTAACTTCGCGGATGTAGTAGGTTTTGGCAGGTCAACTTTTTTTCGTTGCTGCACGGATACAGTGGGATTTGGCAGATCAACCTTCTTTCGTTGCTGCACGGATACAGTGAGATTTGGCAGATCAACATTATTGCGTTGCTGCACGGATACAGTGGGATTTGGCAGATCAACCTTCTTTCGTTGCTGCACGGATACAGTGAGATTTGGCAGATCAACATTATTGCGTTGCTGCACGGATACAGTGGGATTTGGCAGATCAACCTTCTTTCGTTGCTGCACGGATACAGTGAGATTTGGCAGATCAACATTATTGCGTTGCTGCGCGGATACAGTGAGATTTGGCAGGTCAACATTATTGCGTTGCTGCGCGGATACAGTGCGATTTGGCAGGTCAACATCTTTGCGTTGCTGCGCGGATTTGGGCTTCCTCGGATAATATTGAGGGCGGCCTCGGCTAATAGGATTAGGACTTGAGCTCGCAGTGTCGTTTTTAATAAACCGACGTCCCGCACGACACAGGGACGAGACGATTATTCGTTTTTTGGATCGTCGTCGACGGCATTATGGCTATCTTCAGGGACACAGGGATATTCGTCCTCATAGCAGTGAGAACTCGATGGGCCGTCGGATGAGATGAAACTGACACGTTGAGGTGTCCTTTGGTCGAGGGTCCTGAAACGATTGTTATTAAACGCCCTCTTACGACAGTGTTCTAGGATGTGGCCTGCAGATTTGCAATATCTGCAGAACGGCGTAGTGGTATTATGATTATTAGGCCGGTTAGGATACATGTTAGGCCTTGGATTTTGAATGGATTGAACACTGGTCTTGAAGCCAGGCTTATCTTGGCTAGACGGGCGGTATTGGATGCTAGACAGCGCTTGTTTGGCTAAAGATTGTTGGATTCGTTCTTCTGAAATTGCTATATTAATAGCTTCGTTCAGACTTTTTGCAGATTTACATCTAACGAAAGTAGAAATGCGGGGCGTCAGCCCCATTTGGAAATGATGTAGGGCCAGCTCTTCCATGGCTGCAGTACGCCCTAACATCTCTTTGCTCTTATGGCCATGTGAAATTGAAATTTCGGTTAAAAGTAACGATAAACAAGTCTCTATTCTTAGAGCGTACTGGCTAACAGGTTCATGCAGTCGTTGTTTACACTCTTGTAAATCGGTAAGCAGATGGGCATAGTGCTTCCTTTCACTAAACTGTGTTTTTAGAAAATCTTTCAACTGGTACCAATTTGCGAATTCTTTAATTGAGCAAGCGGTTTCCGCTTTGCCCTCCAGTTGACATAATATGTACTTAAAAAGGATGTCTTTTTGGCTATCTGAAGCTAAATCGTAAGCGTTATTGCAATTGACAAGGAAAGAATTTAATTTTTCTCTGCACCCATCGTATGGTTTTATAAACTTTAATAATGTGGATAGCTCGATTTCGAGCTTTGGTTTATCCATGGCTGGAGATTTCTTTTTGCTCCTTGTACAGGGTCCTTGAGAGGCAGGGAGTTGGTACTCCTCCATTGGCTCAGTTAATTCGATATCGGGTCTTGGACTAACGGACCTCTCCATTATAAAAGAAATTTGTAATCGAGTGTAAAACAACAACAAAAAATTTAACAACTGGAATAATTAATACGACAATACACATACACACTTATAATAAAAGCAATGACCAGACTTACAGTAATGCAGATAGCACCATGGGGATAAACATGTCGCACTTTTTGTAGCACTCAGCGGAACGGAAATGACGCGCACGAGTTGATAACACACGGATCGGAGCGTCGCGCGAAGAAATTAGGCTGGATACGCGGCACTGGATACTACGTGACGCGGCGTGACACAACACAGGATACGATATGACGCGGCACAGGATACGACGTGACGCGACGTGACACAGCACAGGGTACGATATGACGCGACGTGACACAGCACAGGATACGGCACAGGATACGACGTGACGCGACGTGACACAGCACAGGATACGGCACAGGATACGACGTGACGCGACGTGACACGGCACAGGATACGACGTGACGCGACGTGACGCGGCACAGGATAAGTGACGCCGAGATGCGGTGCGTTATAGATGCACGGGCTGTGGTGGTCACTACCACAGCGGCGGATGACGGATGTTGGCCGCAATAGGATGTAGGATAACTCGCGGATACTGAGGCGACCGGGGACTCTTTTTGAATCCCTTTACGCTGCCACCAAATGTTATGAGTCTCGGGTTTTGAAGGTTTTTAAAAAAAAAGATATTTAATTTTTAGGCAGCCGTCTAGCGCGGATGATGGTTGGAAGGAGACTGGCTTGGGATATGTGGGATGCGTTGAGGCGCGTATGGAGAGGGCTGACTAGGCACGGAAAGGATGGGTTGTCAGCATATACCGGGTACCGGGACTACCTATAACAGTACGCAGATCTGACAGTTATCTTTCACATCACTGATATTCAGTTTACGGAGGAGCAAACCGACAGACAACATCGACTGCAATTAGGTATGCAGGCAGTGCCCTTACAATGTGCTCAATTTGTTCGCATTTTTTGGGCTGGTATTGGATATAGGTATAAACCACCTATAGACATATCTATACTTACTAATATTATAAAGCTGAAGGATTTGTTTGTTTGAACGCGCTAATCTCGGAAACTACTGGTCCGAATTGAATAATTCTTTTTGTGTTGAATAGACCATTTATTCAGGAAGGCTTTAGGCTATATAACAACTATTCCACGCGGACGAAGTCGCTGGCACTGCTAGTTAAACATATTTTTATAACAGTAGAATGTGTTTTTTTGTAATTGCCTGATCACAGTGGCCGATGCCGGGAGGAAGAATATTGTATGATACGATACCGCCGCGGCGGGCCTCCAGATCCGGGGGCATCGACCTTTATTGGTGAAAGAAGGTGCTTATCATCTTGATATTTGGAAGACCTCCTCGGTACCTACGTCTTGCGCTGAATTTTCTGCCACGTGCAACGGTTCTTTGGAATCAGCTACCAGCTGTGACCATTTCAAATGTATACGACTTAAAGACCTTCAAAAAGTAAGCCTATACCTTTTTCAAGGCACCTGTGATTCCGCTGGCGTTGCGGTGTCTTTCACTAGTCATTAGACGATGTTCAGGCCCGTTTTCCCCTTCTGTCGTAATAAAAGAATACTTCTTCAAATATTTCCTACATTTTTGCCACCTTTACCGTCGCAATAATCCATCAAGCACTGTCAGACGACAACAAAATGCCGCGCCGCCGGGAGCACGTCCCGTCATCGAGATGTAATTAGCGGCCGCGGTAACCGGCAATCAGACTCGCATCCGGCGCACCTTGAATACAGCCAGGATACTATGCTGGAGAGCATAGGTTCTAAAACTCTTATACAAAATCACTTTTGGCTATCTCATCTTTTCGCTCCAAGCCAACCTCACCTGCCCGTGGTGCATCCTGTCGAATAACAAACGAGGCGCTGGCAACCGACTGGTATAACCATCACAATTGAAGGCGTAGCTAAATACCACAGGCCGATGACGGGCAGCAGAGGCGTCACCGGAGCGAAAAACCACCTGCCCAGCGTGGCGATTATCCTCCAGATATTTGCCCTAAGTGGCAAACAAGTGGAGAGGCCTATGTCCAGCTGTGGACTGTAATAGGATGATGATGATGTTTGCCTCGGTATCAACGGCGACAAATTAAGATTGTGTAGGAAAGCCGACCCTGGCACTAGGCTGGGAAAACGCAAGAACAAAGAAGAATTTACAAACGTTGCTTCTGACACAGTGGTTGCGGGTTCGATTCCCGCGCAGTGCAAACATTTGTGTGCATGAATATGTCTGTTTGTATTGGTCTGGGTACCTTTTTACTATGTATACTTAATATGTATTCAAAAGAAATGTTGCCAATGTGAATGTATCAGTTGTCAAGTACCCATAGTTTAAGCTTTGGCTTTGTTTGGGACTAGATGGCGCTTTGTATATAATTTTCAAGACCTTTTGCTTTGCTATACCAACGCAAACAGCCACATCGTGCAAACGGTAACCTGAAACTTTCCCAAATGCCCCCGACTTATAACTCCTTCCAATGATAAAACTACACCTGAATACTAATTTTCGGGAATACCTCCGCTAAAGCACAAGGAGTACACGGAACTCTCCGTAGAAACGATACGGTTTCTGTACTCAAAACGCGAGTTAGAACACTAGTCTTACTTTACCACGCCGGGCGCGTCTTGCATCCAACTTTTGCCAACACGAAGGACCCTCACAATACCCAACTTTCGTTATTTCACTGGTTGGAACGACAAGTTTTTCAGTTCACATAATTTACGTTCCACACCCAAGACGTGGAAAAAATTTCAATACGCTAAACGCGGTTTTGAAACACACCAAGGTAACTTTTTGGACCGTGGAACGAGTTCGTTCTGAATATTTTTACTGCATGTCAGCCGGTTTGAAAAAGAGGGACATCTTTGTGACTTTATAGGAAAAAGAAGAGGAGAAAATTCTGATGCTTTGCACGAGATACGTATTCTACTTATCCAAAGCGAAAATAGTTCTGCATTTTAAAGACTGGTTCGTTAACTCATTTGGTAAGGCTTTCTGATTCAGAATACTGGCTCGGTGGCTCAATTGGTCGTGACCCCTGCCTTCTAAACCAAGGGTCGTGGGTTCGATTCCCACCCGGGACAAACATTCGTGTGATGAACTGCACTTGTGTTTGTTCCATGTCTGGGTTTTTTAATTGCATTTAAATATTTATTTGTGGTACCTTCGTTGTTCTGATACCCATAACACAAGTGCTTAAGCTACTTACTTTGGGATTAGAGCAATGTATGTAATGTTGTCTGATATTTATACACCTATTTATTTATTATTATTAAATAAAAATCAGGCGTAGGGAAGCCAATATGTCAAGCTACTAAAAAAAAACTAAAACTAAAGCAACCATTAACAACAGACAGATCAATACAAAGCCACTCGAGCGCGTGACACCAACAAACCGAAGAGATGTCTAACACATAAGTTTGCGCCGTGACACCAAACTTGTCTGCAACAGCCAAGTTTTGTCGTGTCGCGACGAGCTGTGCCACTGGCGACAGTTTCACACTTTCGCCAACTTGTAATTATTGTTGTAAATAGAAAACATGACGAAAAGTTATAAGTTATAACTTTTTTTAAAGTAACTTGACATAATGGCTTCCCTACAACTGATGGAAAACGAAAGAGAAGCTCAAGTCGCTGTGACAACAGGCAAGTAACTGGTCAGTATCCACCGCCATGCCGGCCCAACCCTAACCACCCACGAGCTCCGGAAACCCAACTCATCGGCAGAAACATAACCCGGAGGTCGTTTGGTTGCGGTATTCTATATGGACGTCCTTCCCCGGACGGGCTGCTCAATTCGAGCAAAGATTAGCTATGCTCTACCTACCTCTCTTATAAGTTTAAACCGAAAATTGTGAAATGCGTTCACAATATAATGGTCTGCTGTGTAAGTTATCACTGTTTGCAGTGAACCCAAGACTTAATTAACTACAGAGATTAAACCGTGTATGCGTGGTCGAATTTCCGTCCCATTAAAGTAATTGTTATAATTGCCATACACCTACATGAAACTCGCGTCAAGCTACAGAATGCAGCTCGTTCATATTAACTTTTATTTACATAACTACATATTAAATAATACGAGTAGATAATTTCCCTCCCTCTCATTACTTTTCAACCAAAACTTGTCTGAAAGAGATTGCTCGTGGTATGGCCATTTAAATTATATTACAATTGTATACTTTGCCAAGGTCTTTGTCAACTTTTGGTGGTTGGTGTGCAATAAAGAGTCATTAACCTTAAGAATAATCAGGTAAAGAGTTGGGTCATTGGCTTTTCCTAGCTACAAAATTAAATAAGAGAATATAACGTGACTGAGAGTATGATGCACTAGAGTACATCGGAAATACGAAAACACATTAAATCTATGCCATATTTCACTTCACATCTCTTAGTTCTTCCATATAAGTAGTTTCACACTTCTAAAGGAACAAAGTGCAACTGAATTCTGTGCACTATGATTTCTCCAGCGAAATTAGGTCAGGTATATTATATGTTAGAATATTTCATTTATATAATATCCGCTACATTATTAAAATATGTTTTCTTTCTGCTAGCCCCACGGGACGCACGCTGGCTGGCTTCAACGTATTGAAATATGCTAGCAAATGTTTGTTCACCTCTTTCCGGATTGTTTACCATTGTTATTTGTGTGCTCAGTAAATTGTCATAATGAGGAAAATGTTCTGCGTTATTTGACTACACCTATAATGTATTGCATGTATATTATGAGCACGAAAAGATAAGATGAGATACATGTGCTAAAACCGTTGCATGGAACAATACAAATTTTGAACTGTATTTTTTGTTACATAACATTCTAAGAACCCTCTGTCTAAAAGAATGACAAGACGATACACATAACTGGTTTTGTTCTCAAAATATATTATCATGATTTGCGTCAAGTCAATAAGAAGAAGACTAGGTGTTGCCCAAATCACGTGTCGTAATTGTTTGAAAATAAGAAGTGATTGCCGTTGGATAAATCTCGATGCCAATAAAACATTTTTCTTTCTTTCTTCTGATAGGTTTCTTCCGATAGGTACATCAAAATAACTGCGTCCCGCCTGGTGTCAGGTAGACGATGAAGTCGAAACAAAAAAGTAAGCGATTCGTCTCGATCGCACTATGACGGCTACTTCACGCCCAGTTTAAACCCAAGACTAGAATAAACTTTCCGCGTAAAAAAAGATAAATTGATTGTTTTTTTTTTATCTACTACGGCCTACTGCAGTACATCGTGTAGCTTGCGTGAACAGTTCCGATTCTCCTCAGGGCCGTGTTTTATAGAGCCTCGTTAGAGCCCGGCGTCAGTCCGTCGTTTGCACTCGAGCCACCATTTTGTATTCTGTATCGGTGGCTACAAATGGCTTTTCGGAGCGTTGATTGCCCACTACGGCAAACTGGAGTAATTCTTTTTGATTCGAGATAATGACTGAATTTTGAAAAAAAAATGTTATGGTGTTAATTTGTGTAATATGCTGTGGAACTCTTTCAACGGCCGTGTTCCCTTCATCTTGATTGAAGTCTAAAGGATTTTATAGACAGTGAAGCGGCACTTATGCAGGTCGTCATAGTGTGATCGTTTCGTGTTGCACTAACTAAGCATGATGCGTAATCTTAACATCAGGCAGGACGTAATCATCGTAACTAATATTATAAAGCTGAAGATTTTGTTTGTTTGTTTGAACGCGCTAATATCAGGAACTACTGGTCCGAATTGAAAAATTCTTTTTGTGTTGAATAGACTATTTATCGAGGAAGGCTTTAGGCTATATAACATCACGCTGCAACTATTAGGAGCGAAGAAATAATGGAAAATGTAAAAAAAAACGGGGAAAAAATTACTATTCCACTCGGACGAAGTCGCGAGCACAGCTAGTATAAAAATAAAAATGCCAGATACTAAATGCGTTTTGATTAGGTACATGACTATGTACCTAATCAAATCCGTGTGGTTCCCGGATTTAGAACAGTCATTCCTGGGGTGCCAAGTATTTGTACCCAGGGAAAACCCTGGGTACAAATGAAACTTACTGCGGTCACCAATCCGCCTTTCAAGCGTTCAAAAAGATGATACATCCCACTGGTTAGGTTTAACCTATAAAGGTTTCCTCACAGTATTCTCGCAGTGCCAGTATATAGGTTCCCTTCTATTTTTAAAACGCAAACCTCCTCAGCTCAGCTGTTCTCCCGAGTAAACTTTACAACTAATCTCTTAAAACTTTTTAAGGTTCCGCATACTATTTCTAGTTTAACCGTTTCTGCCCACAAATTGTTTGTTCTAGAAAAGAGAAGTCATCGTTTCAGTCGGTGTACATAAATGTCTGTGTATATTTTGTGGGATTTAAAATAAAATGTCTAATAATGCAATGAGTGTTACTTGGTGGAGGAGGCAAGAAAATTCGAAGAAAATATGGATGAAGAATTATATGAAGAATAAGAAAGGAATGGATGGGATCATGACAACTACTTAAGAGGGATGAATGAGGAACGAAATTACATCGCGCCGACCTTAATAAGGGTTTACAGGTCTAATTACAATTATCACGACTGGCCCGATGGCTCATTTGGTAGTGACCTCTGCGTTCTGAGCCAAGGGTCGTCCATTCGATCCCCACACAGTAGGTACAAGCATTTATGTCCATGAACATGTCTGCTTGTATTGGTCTGGGTGTTTACTATGTATAATACCTATGTATATTTATTTACAAAAAAGTATCTAAGTAAGTTTATCAGTTGCTTAGTAGGTATAGATAGTACGTACAAGCTTCAGCTTTGTTTGGGGCTAGACGGCGATATGTGGCCCAGCGTGGCATGTCTTGGGTTATTTATTTATTACAGTATTATGTAGGTACATAAAACCTTAATACATTCCTACCAGTTGTATCTCTTTATGGGTGTAACAAAACGATGAATTCATCGTCTATTGACAACTTCGATCGACGGAGGAATCAATTGTTAGTCGTCGATCGGTAACTTCTCTTATACCTAACGTACATAAAGTCAGTTTTAAGAAGATTAAGATTTCATTATTACAAATAATGAGAAGTAAAAGGTATTCAAAACTGTTGAATGACCTGGACTATTTAGTCAGGATCATTTAACGCTTTTCCACCTAAATTAAGACAAAGGTAAGTTCCTGCATTCTATTAACTTACACTAAGAGGGCTTAACCAGCATATACGTCTGATCCCATTCTCATTACTAGACCAACAAACGATGAAAGGCAGAGCCTTTGAGGGCCAAGATAAACATTCGGGACTAGTCCGGGCCACTCCGGCCGTGTGGTCGCCGCACTTATAATTTTTCCGCATGAGCGCGTTAGTAGCCACACGATCGATAATTCCCACGGTCCGCGCTCACGGACTAATGTGACGTCATAATTAGACCGCCTCCGTGCCGCCAGGTGTTTGCCCGAAGCTAGATTCTGGAAAAGCTGCTTCTTTAACCGACTTCGAAAAAGGAGGAGGTTCTCAATAGGCTATTATGGATAAAAATTGTAATTAGTCCGTCTTTTAGCTTATTTACAAATAAAAGACACATGTTTTCCTTTTTTCATTCAAATAAACAATAGCAAAGATACAAGGCATCAAAAGTTAGGAGTCTTTGACGTCACTCGCTCCCGTAAAAATGCCTCACCGAATGACGTCACGCGTAATTTCAACGGGTTATAACTTTGTAAATTTTTGTCTAATTTACAAATAAAAAAATACGTGTCTTTTTTAGCGTCTTTTATTTTTTAATAAGCTAAAAGACGGACTAATTACTATTTTTAGCCATAATAGCCTATTCGTGTGTATGTACCATGGGTGGCCATATTATTAGGGACAGTGCAAAAATTTTAAAATTTACCACTTTCATTGAATTTCTGTAACAAATGATTAGTTGTAGGTCTCTTATTTAATTTTTATTTATATCTCAATTCTATTAGGGTTATAATAACAACAAAAAATATTACAAATCATTTTGAATTATTTATTTTATGAGGGATAGAAAAGAGAGAAAACTAAAGTTCAATAATTTGCGATGTCAGCATTTTCTACAAAAAGAGCTTTTATGCGGAGAGGCATACTCTCAATACATTTTACTGATGTTTGGTAATAGGCGCCACTATTTTATGAACGGATCAATGAGTGGTTGCTTGATGGTTATCACTTTTTTTTGTAATCGCCCGTTTCGTGAGTTCCCAAATGTTTTCTATAGGGTTCATGTCTGGCGAATTCCCATTTTAGGCAAAATCGTAATTTTTTTATCAGACAAAAACACATAAACAGTTCTTGCTTTATGATATGGTGCAGTCATGCATGAAAATATAGTTTTCATCATCAGGGAACCATTCATTGATCTGCGGCAGTAACCGGGTTTATAGCACTCTCTTGCACTGGTCCTGTTTCATCGTCCCTTCTACAATATACAGCCGCTCCATGCCTTTGGCTGATATCACAGACCATAGCATAATGCTTACTGGGTGTTCAACCCTCTCCACTAGCAGTCTGGATGTTTTATTTTTACCAGAACGACGTCTAACAAACGAACTTTGTCGACCAAAATCTGGAACTTCAATTCATCAAAAAACCACACTTGTGAATCAATAAAACAATAACATAAAAAGGTTATTGTTCAATTAAACTACTAAAATAAGTTATATTAACTCGACTCCAATCTTAAACAGTCATAATTGGATGTCGCCGAGCCCATTCAAGTCGTATTTCTTCATACGGTGGGTTAGCCGTTGCTTTTTGACTGGCCGCCGGCCCATCAGCTTCTGTTCGTTGAGGCATCTCCGCATTGTTCTTTCGGAAATCCTAATACCGTCGTCATGAATTAGTGTAATCAAATAGGCAACACTCTTTTTACGATTCTTAAGGCAAATGTCCCTGAATTTTCGATGGGTACGAAGTGTGGTGATCTTTTTTCTGCCACCTTTGCCAGCGCGATCTGCCTCAAGAGGTTGTTCACGGTCAATTTTTATTTTTACTCGATTGACTACAGACTTTGAAATGCCTGGAATAGATGCTATCTCTCTTTGTGAATGTGCAGAGTGCAGTATAAGGGTTTGTATCTCTCTTCATTTTCTTGGAGGAATGTCTGAAGCCTTACATATTCTAATTATTTAGAAAATCTTGATATATCGTATTGTAGTGTGAATAATGTATAAATTATGAGTTAAAACATGGCAAAAATATTTTTTATACGTCTATCACTTACCTTTTGATTATTTAAAATACAAAATTAATTTGAAACTAATGAAAATCTAAGCAAGATAATCCGACATACAAACCTTGAAATTCGCACCTTTTCAATGAACAGTGACTACTCCACAAGAAATGCCACACAACTAATAAATTACGTAAGTAACCTGTACTACCACTACACAAAGATAATAACCATTATATCAGTAGCAATATTGAACAAAATAACCCCAATAAAAAAGGGTAATTTAATTTTAAAAATCCGTTTATTCTAAAATAATTGAAATAATCGCACTGTCCCTAATAATTTGGCCACCCACTGTATAATATATATATTTTTATGTATGTTGTATGTTAATGCACACTTTATAATAACAAAGTTAACTTTTATTGCGAATTTGGCGGTATACATATATATGTTATTCATTACCTCCCGTGCTAGTCGAAGACTGAGTTACGGCAAGGTAAAAATCTCGTTCCGGAAAATATGAGCGCTCATAGCGGTAATTCCCCAGGTTTAGTAAGTAAACCAAGTTTTTATATTTTTTAAATATGGTTCTTTCCACCAGAGCTGTTCAATTTAAAGAGATGACAGACTCAACGAGAACCGCAATTGCAATCGAAACAACACCGATATGACAACGCTTAATAATCTGTTTCGTACTGAACGTCATGATAATCAAAACCGCGGTAAGAACAAGTGGGCCGGAACATTTGCTCTAATTGGCGGGGGCCGAATGCATGTGGCCGATTGGGCTTAAGCGCTCATGTTATATGTTTAGCCTGGTCCTAACAATAACCAATAGATAAAACCAAATATCATCCAATTTGGATTGGCTCGACGGCTCAATTGGTAGTGACCCCTGCCTTCTGGACCAAGGGTCGTGGGTTCAATCCCCACCCGGGACAAACATTCGTGTGATGAACACTTGTGTTTGTTCCGTGTCTGGGTGTTTATATTTGTATTTAAGTATTTAATTGTGGTACCTTCGTTGTTCTGATACCCATAACATAAGTGCTTAAGCTATTTACTTTGGGATTGGGGCAATGTATGTGATGTTGTCTGATATTTATTTATTATTTATTTAATTTGGTGAAGGCGTTCGAAAGTAACCCGGTTACATAAAAAATACATTTCGAAAATCTATTTTTATTCATATACTACGAGTAGGTACCTGACCTGGTCGTACCACCCGTTATACACCTTTTAAACCCTCCCTGGACTTCCACAAATAATTCAAGAAGAAAGTTAGATAAAGTAAATTAGTTTTTAGAAAAAACCAATGTATATTGCCAATTACTCGATCATTTAGACCACTCGACTAGAAATTTTCCATAAGGTCAATATGACCGCAGTATTAGCACACAATTTAACTACAAATAGTGCAACAATATTTTCACAGAAAGTTAATTTACGACTAACGTTAATGAAAGCAGCAACGGCCCGGAATGTTTGAACTAATTAACGAAACCCGAATGCAAGCACTTGATTGCGTGAACAAGTTGGTCACATTTGCGAAAATATTCGCACTTGTGCAAAATTACCTACTTGTTAAGTTGTATTTTTTTATGTTAAAGAGAGCAATCGGGATCTTCATCATCTTTTCGCTCCAAGCCAACCTCACTTGCCCGTAGTGCATCCTGTCGAATAACAAACGAGGCGTTGGCAACCGACTGGTGGCGGTATAACCATCACAACTGAAGGCGTAGCTAAATACCACAGACACAGTTTTCACTGTTTGTAATACATTTTTATCTTTTTTACGATAAATTAGTAAATACATGAAATTATATTTCATGCATAAGCCCTATTTGACACGGCTCATCCAGTAGTCTGCTACGCGGTTTAGGGATGCACCGAGAACACTGGTCACATCCCTACTTCAGCGAACCTTAGCATCATCATCATCAGCCTATTGCAGTGCACTGCTAGACATAGACCTCTCTAGGTGTTCACCACTTAGGGCAAACATCTGGAGGATACACCCATAATGGCCACGCTGGGCAGGCGGGTTGGCGATCGCAGGGCGTAGCTTCTCGCTCCGATGAACCTTAGCATGGCTTCGAACAAACCCCATTTTCGAAGCCACAAGGTCTATGACGGTTATCTGACGTTTCGCTGGGATAGGCCCCCGATGTTGTGGTCGATCACTGGAAACATCTTTGGTCAATTTGTGTTAGCCTCAGCATCACTCCGCGCAGCCCTGCTTCAGCAGAAACGCACCCTTAAGCGCATTTTATGTAAATGAACATCAAAATTCGACACAAAAATGATATACATAAAATAGCACCGTCAAAACTTTGACGTCAAGCATAAATTAGGTCAGAGTTGCCTATAAATCATGGAATCTCGAAATGAGCCCCTAATTATGTAAATCTCTTTTGTCACGGCTTTGCTTCAAGAGTGTGCAGAAGAAAGCTTAACATTTTTGCAAACTTTTTGTGAGTACACTCTTATAAGAATTTACGGTCCGGCGATTTGGTTTTCTTAAAAAGAACAAATTGATACAATGTTTATCGAAAATTGCTTTGTGAAATGTTGTGTTGTGGAGTTTTGGTGCGAAAATTTGTTGGTACCTATATAACTTGTTATAATATATACTTATCCACCAGATTTATCACACATCCATAAATAACCCAATACATGCCACGCTGGGCCACACAGCGGCATCTAGCCCCAAATTAAGCCGAAGCTTGTACTATGGGGTACTAGACAACTATAAACTTACTTAAATACATATTTTTTTGTAAATAAATACATATTATACATAGAAAACACCCAGACCAATACAAACAGACATGTTCATGCACACAAATGGTTGTAATGTGTGGGGATGGAACCCACGACCCTTGGCTCAGAAGGCAGAGGTCACTACCAATGGAGCCACCGAGCCAGTCACGATAAAAATAAAAAACGAAACCTCCAAATATGATATGTTAACAGCATCACCAAAAGGTATAAAAATGTAATCGGATAGAGAGGATTACCGGCGGAGCGCGAAAATAATATAATTGTATTCATGCGGTGTGGTTGACGTCATTTATTATTTGCTTAATCCCCTGGTGTAAGCTTGTATCAAATAATGGAATTTGTAATGCATTTCCAAAATTAATGTCGAGTGTCGAAACCAAATGGTTTAATATAATAATGTGCATTATCAAACCTTTACTATTTAGTATTAGAGGACAGTGATAGGCCAAAGCAACAGTAGCCTATACTTACATAATTTTTTTTCGCATTTGTCTAAATAGATATGACTGACTTACTGACAAAGGGGTAAACTAAACAGTTCTGGAGTGGAGACCGAGTCTCGGCAAACGTAGTATAGGACGCCGTCAAGCCAGGTGGAATGACGATTTGAGCAAGACGGCTGGCAAGTGCTGATCAAGATGGCGAACATTGTCCAGCAGTGGACTGATAAAGGTTGATGATCATAATGGATCTTATATACCCAACATTCCTTTCCTAGAAGCATAGAATCTTTGACATAACAGTAATACTTGTATTTATTAGAGAACAACTATTCGATTGGTACATCTAAACTGTTGATTCTAAATGTGTAACGTAAACAAGCTAGATCCATATTTTGTTCTAGAACATACGATCTTTTATTTATCTAATAATTTGCAGACGCAATTTATCGCTTACATTTCCTGTAGTTTGCTTGCATGTTCGTTAAAATTGTTTCGAAATAGATTTTACTGTACTGCATTACTTTGCTAACAAGAATATGTATCGTAACTCTATTCTATTAAAAGCGTTTCATATCATCATCACCAGCCACGGTGTTTCCCGATCGCTACGACTTGTCCTTCTTTAAATGTGATCTAAAAAGAACTCTTTCCTCATGGTAGGCAGCGGCTTAGCTGTGCCCCTGGCATTGCAGAGTCTATGAGCGGCGGTAACCGTTTAACATCAGATGGGCCGCTTGCTCGTCGTCTGCCACCCACAGGAATAAAAAAAAGCCTTCAAAGAAATTGGCCTAAATTCGGTCAGCAGAGTATTTATTTATTTATAAAAGGTACACACACAGAATACAATCAAAACATAACAATATTAATATTTTCTAACAATTCTGATCTAGACTGTACTCCAAGGTTGGTGTACACAGCATAGTTGGAATAACTATTGGCTAATTAAATGTATGATGCTATACTAGTTTATATAATGATATAAAGAGAAAAAAAAAAGACAAAAGAGAAAACTACACTTATTAACATAATTTGGTTACATCCGTTATGGAACTCGGCTGTAAGAAGTCGAGGACATCCCAGCTAGAATTATATCCGATACAACCCTCTTAAACTGGGAGAAACTAGAACCAAACACATCCAAGCATCCACCACCATGCACCACCTCGTTGTATGTACGACACATTCTCACTAAGTAGTAGTAGTATCTTTATTGAAATATCGTTGACGCTAAACACACTTTATGTTTAGGCAGAAGCGACACAAATCACTTACCGCTGACTTGCAATTATGCGGCGCTTCGTGTGTAGATAACATTTAACGCCACATAAATTCGTACGGTACACCTAATCAATTACTCGGACCGTTTGTTATGAACTGCGGTATTTTGATAGGTAAGCGATCTCGTGATCACTAAATGACTACCACTAGTGAATTTATTTCTACGTTCAAACATGGTGGAGGGTGACGTCGACTAGACTATAGGCTTATCTGATCTTGCCGTGGTATAAAACGGTATATCGAAATAAATATCAGAAACATCACTCGTACCTTGCTCCTATCCCAAAGATCAGATTCAGATCTGGATAAATATAGATGAACTAACTGAGCTTCTTGCTATTTTGGATTTATGTAAATTAAAATGGCGGTTTGATGATTTGATTGGTATGAATATATAAATAATTTCGATTACAGAGCTGAAATTATTTCGGTGCAGTCAACTTTTGTTTTATCAGACATCAGATACACTGTGATCCAATCTCAAGTAGCAGCACTTTTGTTAGATATGTATCTCAGAACAACGAAGATACCTCAGATACAACTACAAACAAATACAAACAGCCAGACACGGACGGAACTGACACATTTGTTCAATAGACGAATGTTTGTTTTGTGTGCGAATAGATCTCACGACTTTTAATGCAGAAGGCAGAGCGCTAAATGCTTAAGAGGATGCTTAAATAAATGAAGATTATACCACAAATGAAGATTTCCCCTTACACCAAAACTACTCCGCTCCTAGGTAAGCCAATTTTAAATAGTTGCCACTATAATAACTAGGCACCAGTGGCGCCCCCGTGCTTGAAAGTGCTCACGGTCTCGCAGACATAGCCATAAGCGGACTAAAACAGGTTCTCATCGGCATCCCACGCCACTTATTACCACATTGTCTACACATCGCTCTAAAACATTTCACAAAGCATTCTCCGTCGTGTACGCAGCAAATTTTCACGAAGCCCCCGTATAAAATATTCAAAGAATTTTACTCAACATCCCGTGCCACCCTGTTGTATTTTAAAAGCTCTCTGGATGCCTCGAGTCTTGCGAGAGTATCTCTCTTCCGTTCCTTTTGACTGTTCCTGGCCTCAAGATTGGATTGTCACTTGAAAACGATGAGTTTTTTGTCCCGTGAAAAGGTGACACTGGTTTTTTAAACTTGGACGCGATTGTTCGGTGTGACAAAAGCTAACGCGACTGTTGAACTGAATAATGTATAATATTCTTTGTCCATTGGTAATTTGATGTCATTCGGCGGAGTTTTCCTAATTGTTCGTGTAATAAAAGTTAAACTCTAAAGCTATAATAGCTTTCAAAGATGACATCATCAATTGTTAAATTTTTAAGTCTTCAAAAAATGAGTTGTTGATTCCTGAGCTTTTAATAATAAAATCTATGTTCCTGAGTAAAGAATATTCAAGTCTATTAATATCTTAGATCATACAAGTCGCAGAAATAACTTTTGCGTAGAGGGTTTCAAATTGCTACTACATATATCAGTCTATCGTAGAACTTGAAACATAAATATGGAAACGTTGTATTTTTTTTAATATGTAACAAAACTATGATAAGTTTTAAACATTTAAACAAAATGTAACTAATACACTTCTAAATCTTTAAAATCTTATTATACATTTTTGACAACATCTGAAGAAACTTGGGAGGAAACTTTACCTAATTTAGGAATACATTAAGTCCGCCGCTGAAATTAGGACAGTCACAAATCCTTCCTACGATTTTGTCTCTTGGAAAATTTCGTCCGCCAACGAAAACGGATCTTGAGATAATTTGGCCAAAAGGTCGACAGGAAAAGCAAAGAAAAGGTTAAATGCCTAGTTATAGTAGGGTTTCCAAAAATAATTTGGACGACATAATATCATTACAAATATAAATAGGTATATAATATAAATGTTCCATTACAGTTTAAACTTAATTAACTGAACTCTGGGGCGACATTTATTATGTAGTGTAACCACGGTTGTTACACATCATCGCTGTAACAAATAAGATAAGATAAGATAATAAAAATGAATTGTCAAGCTATACCTAAGTATATAATGTACTACATAATGCGATTCTTCATCATCAGCCTTTCATAATCCACTCCAAGCCGCGATGCGAGATGCAAGAAGCCCAAGATCGATTAAAGTGGCAAATCTGGGCTTCTCGCATCCTACACTTGCCAGCTTCTCTGCGCAAATCGTTACTCCACCTGGCCTGAGAGCATCCTACACTACATTTGCCGAGAAGCAGTATCCACTCTAGAACTCGTTTACTCCAACGGTTGTCGGTTCTGCGGCTAATATGGTCAGCACACTACCTTTGTATAGACCTTGCGAGACCCCACGGTCAGCACACTACCACCTCAGCTTGCAAAGCCAGTTTTAAACACCTATATTAATTCTTGACTGTGAAGTACCCCGTACTGTATTCTCCTGGAAAACCTTTTAAATTACACAGTTCTTGTATTGTAAAACTGACATTCCTGAATTTATAACGTGTCTAAAGCTCTCAACAGTTGTGTTGTGTGAGGGCGAGGCAGTGCCAGACTTTAATAACTGAATTATATATTGGCACAGCAACTGTCTCGGGCAGGCGTCACGTTTAACATCAAGTAACTAAAGACTTCTGTGGCATAATATTGTGTAAAATGATCGCATAAAACGCCGAAACCGAAGGTTCTGGTTTCGGTTTAGGTTGAACTGATTTTGAAATGGTTTTTTAACTTGACTTGGGTTTGGGTGTTCAGGAAGACACCCGCAGTCATAGTGATCATGTGCTAGGTACTCATACTCGTATTTTAAGAGCAACTTAAACTTTTTAACTGTCTGATTATTATGGGTATATCCTCCATAATTATTATTACATAGGTTTTGTAATAATTAATATTTTGGAATTCCCTTGCCAATGATATATTTAGCTTGATACAGCACGTGTAATATTTGTTATAGGGGCCTACAAGTTTCAATTACTTACGTAAATGTTCTGGCCCAACGGAATATTGCTTTTTACCTACTAAGTAACATTGGTTATGATTATGATACAGTAAAAAATGAAATATGCGAAACATTTCTAAGTGCTTAAGTTATATTAAGTTATCATCTTTAAGTTATTGTGAATATTTTATTAACCTACTTATACGATTGATGTAATCGAATGGGTAACCTCATACGATCAC
The DNA here is from genome assembly GCA_031163375.1 of Conogethes punctiferalis. Taxonomy (NCBI): domain Eukaryota; kingdom Metazoa; phylum Arthropoda; class Insecta; order Lepidoptera; family Crambidae; genus Conogethes; species Conogethes punctiferalis. The sequence continues at coordinate 5,084,263 of CM062094.1, forward strand.
ATCAATCGTATACTCGTAGTTGTGTGTATGTGTATTTATTGATAAATACCAGCCATCGCTTAAAACACCTTTAAATTAAAGTATACCGCTATGTCTACTTTATTCAGACAGTTCATCATTATCATCATCATCAGCCTATTGCAGTCCACTGTTGGACATAGGCCTCTCCAGTTGTTCGCCACCTAGGACATACTTCTGGAAGATATACCCATAATCGCCGCGCTGGGCAGACGAGTTGGCGATCGCAGGGCTCGTAGCTTCTGGCTCTGGTGGCGCTCATCAAACAATAAACAAGTATTCAAGCCCGTTCATAACAAGAGCCGTAAATCAAATATGATTCAAAATAATTGCATTTCTGTTGCTCTCGCACTGCACATGTAAGACTCACTGATTTAGTGCACATTTCTAAGCTGTTAGAGAGCACATAGTTTAATACAGTATGTTAAAGTAATTTGTTACAATATGTGTCTGTCCCTCCGTATACATAGATCTTTAAAACAACGCAATGATGCGGTTTTTTAATAGATAGAGTGATTCAAGAGGAAGGTTTAAGTATAAAGGGATGTAAAGGAGCGGCCTATCAACTTTTCACTCCAAGCCATCCTCACCTGCCCGTGGTGCATCCTGCCGAACAACGAACGAGGCTCTGGCAAACCGACTGGTGGCGGTAAAACCATCACGATAGAAGGCGTAGCTAAATACCACAGGCCGATAACGGGCAGCAGCGTCACCGGAGCAAGAAGCTACGCCCTGCGATCGCCAACTCGTCTGCCAGAAACCTCCAGAAATTTGCCCTAGGTGGCGAACAACTGGAGAGGCCTATGTCCAGCAGTGGACTGCAATAGGCTGATGATGATGATGTTTAGGTATACGTATAAAACCCAAGTGAAGTGTGGGCGGGTCGCTAGTTTCAAGTACACGGAAGGACATACTAATCCGATATGCCGCTAGCTCAATCGGCTGCGTTCAGTTTGCTACTGGGAACGAAGCCTAACATTTGCACCACTGTGCGGTACTGCGGATATCGTAGATCAAGGCCGATATTGGAGATGTGGCGTGTACCCCGAGGGAACGCTGCCGGTAGCGTCCAATCAACGGCTGCGAAACTGATGCTGCACAGTGGGTCGAGATCCATTCATAACGGAGCTTTGTGATGATGGTCCGAATTTAAAACTTACTACTTACAAATGAATAAATGTTATTTGTATAGACCTAAAAATGCAGAAACAAATCGTGGCATGGAACAAACACAGATGTTTATCATACGATTTTTCTAAGTGGGGGTTGAACCAACGACCCTTGGTGAAGGCAGAGAGGTAGTGTATGTGTTTTATTCGGCCATATTCTAATTTAAACTTTTTATTCATTGCTACATTTTGGGTGCTATCTTTACCAACTCAGATAGCAGTCGTTACATCATATCAGAGATGATGATAACTCTGACGCCTAACTGGGAATGGTTATAGCTTACCCTAAGTGTTGCGCAGGTCTGATGGCAGTTGCTCTGTGTAAAAAGCTTAGCCCTCGCCAAATCTCTCAGTTTGGGAAGCCGACCCTGAGACAATCGGGAAAAAGGCTAGGATGATGATTCATTGCTACATACTATGATTTCTCTGTAACATGATCATTCATCAGCATAGTTTACATAGCATGTTATAGGAAAAATATGCCTACTTTGAAATCAGACCAGTATGCATTCTAACATGATAGGAACCCCTAAAGTGTAGGTTTTCAAATGAACCGGGGAGTCGAACTTTGGGACGTCAACGGTTTATGCTAGCGCAATGAAATATTCCAAAATTTTAACACAGACAGTCCGTATTGAACATAGAAAGTCATTTCAAACATACCTCCTCAGTAGCTCTTTCCTCCTCCCACGTAAGAAGCAATATCGGAAGATCCAAAGGAGAAATCTAAACGCAACATTGAAATACAAAACACGATTTTTGCTAATGATACGAATTCCGTTTATGTTTCGTTCGTGAAAATTGTGGAGGTTGAAATTAAATTACGCCTACAGGTTAATTTTGCCGCTATCTTACCGGGCTTTGAAATAAACACCAATAAAAATGTAAATTCTCTTTGTTTTGGTTGTCATTGCAAGATATGAAATAAATAATGACTTATGTAGGCATTCTGCGGTTTTATTTTATCGTGCTTTTAGAAATTGAACACAATGCAATTTTTGTACCTGTCTTGTTTTCCACCTTAGGGTATACTAAGCCGACACGCCTTTGAAATATGAGGATCGTGGCGAAAATAAAAGTACCTACATACTACACCGTTAATTTTTTAACTCAAAACAGTTTGCCTACGGGGACGTAGCCTTAGTGATATAAAATGTTATACCACTAAGGTGGCTTACAAGCCTATGGACCGTCTGATGTTGCGCGGTTACCGCAACCTATGAAAGTCTGCTACAACAAGGGTATTACACGCCTGTCTTGGTGTACATACTAATAGGACCCTCGACACCACCTTTAAGGCCCATGACGAAGGGGCCGGGGTTTTTAGTGGGTATTTCCTGCCTCACTTCCATCTTCGAGGCGGAATGAGTCCCACATACCCCGCTGCTCCCCCAAGCAGCGGGAATGTATAAATGCATTTTCCCCGGCAAAAAAAAGGGTATTACACGCAAATTATAAAAAAACCGGCCAAGTGCGAGTCGGACTCGCGCACGTAGGGTTCCGTACCACTGATTGAATAAAAAAATTAGGTAATTTGATTTATGACGTTTAAAAAAAAACTACTGTCTAGATTTCATTCAAACCAAATTTCGTTAGTAGTTTTTATAGTAATACACATCATATATTTTTTTCAGTTTTATCATGCCCATATTTTAGAAGTTACGGGGGGGGGGACACACATTTTACCACTTTGGAAGAGTCTCTCGCGCAAACTATTCAGTTTAGAAAAAAATGTTGTTAGAAACCTCAACATCATTTTCAAATACCTATCCATAGATACCCCACACGTATAGGTTTGATGAAAAAAAAAATTTTGAGTTTCAGTTCTATGTATGGGGAACCCCAAAAATTTTGGATTTTTTTCTGATTTTATTTTCACATCTTAATGCGGTTTACAGAATACATCTACATACCAAATTTCAATAATGTAGCTCTTATAGTTTCGGAATAAACTGGCTGTGACATACGGACGGACAGACAGACAGACAGACAGACAGACAGACAGACAGACAGACAGACAGACAGACATGACGAATCTATAAGGGTCCCGTTTTTGCCATTTTGGCTACGGAACCCTAAAAATTGACATACTCGGCAACTAGCTCACCCACTGCACCGAACTTCGCCGCAATTCGCTTGATTAAACAAGCCAAACCGTTTTGATATAATCTACTTACGCACGGGAGCAGTCAAGCCAATCGCATTGAATAGAACATGCGCGCAAGAGCAGATTCTGCCAAACTGCGGAAAGGCATGCTGCAGTGTTATAATCTCCTAAGTAATCTTCCAGTCGCGACTGTTCCCTATGGATACGACTTAAGGACCTTCAAAAAGCAAGCCTACAAATTTCGGCCAGCAACGCTACTGTGACTCCTGGAGTCTATGAGCTAAAGTGATCACTACAACCTTCAGTGACCTTATGTCACAAAAAAAGTAAAGCCCTGTATAAACAGGGCTAATAATACTATAGTTCATTCGCGTTAAGAAAATAGTGACTGACAGGTCACTGACAGGCCACTAGCCAATTAAAACGCTAGAAATTATAATAAACGCGAATGAACTATAGTTGAGTGTTTTTTTATTAATCAAACAAGACAGTCTAATGCGTGGGCAATTTCAGTTACACCAAATTTCGTCTGTCATTGTGCGGACCGACACTGGCAGTGATTCATTCTTTTAGTTTAATAGTTTTTGTCCTTCGTAGAAAAACAAAGGCAGTGGTTTTGCCAAATAAAATGTGAAATGTTCAGAAAGACACGTCAAACGCAGTTGGTCATTGTTTGGGGACTCGTGATTTGTTATTGTTAAAGCAATTAATTTCTGTTTGACACAGCAGCTACTCGTCCACTAATGTGACCACTAATGCATTCGTTTTCACAAAAACATTTGTGAAAACAAATGCATTTAGTTAGAACGACAAACGCGCTATACGCGTGGGTTTAACCCACTGTGCACTTGGTACAAAAAATCAGTTAGTCAATCAGCATCAATACAATTGACTTCACATCCGCCCAAAATATATTTTCAAGCGATCGTTTCACAGAGAACACGTAATTTTAGACACCAACACGCCTGATGTTAAGCGATGTAAATACCTCTGATGGAACGCGTCACCTAACAAAAACCCATTCATGTCTTGAAAATCTGAAATTAAATCTAATTAAACAGACTCCGTACCCAGGTTAGTCGTAGCAAGGAGAATATGTTCAGATGGGGGTACACTAATGGATCGGACCTTGCCTGCGAGTGTGGGAGGGGCATCCCCTGAGTATGTCTCATCTGGTCTGCTGGCCCACGTGCGAAGAGACATGTTTGCTCACTGGGCTAATGTCCGTGACTGGGAATGTGGAAAAAATTACATATTTACATGTAGATATTATAATATATTAGGTAGAGAAAATGTAATGTAAATTTAAAAGCTAAGTGATTCTTCGAAGTTAACTGGGCACCGTACCTACTATCTAGATATATTTCTGTGAAATTTACGTTCAGCATTAACAAGACTACTTGTCTGGCTATATTAGCTTATAAGAATACTAACTTATGTCCCCAGGAGACACCAAGATTGACTATCTAATAAACTAAAACCTCTCCCAGTTTCATTAAAACAATGACTCGTTTAATAGACAAGTGTGGGTATAGAGTGGGCGGCTCAAGATTAAGTGGTGATCTACTAGACAATGCAAGCAATTTGCCGAGGTGTATACAAATACCCTTAGTCGTAGACAAGCCCTACGGTAGATTACCACCGGATGGAGCTCATGCATTTGCAATAAAGCGAATCGGCTAATGCGCTACTGTTACTTTGATAAATATAAGGGTGTTGTTATCGTGACTTTGATTACTTTGGTTGAGTGGCTCTCTTCTTCTCAACAAACTTCCCGTTAAGGTGAAGTTAAAACTTATTTCATAATAGGCCTAGAAATTCAAATATGTTTTGAAATGCAAATGTGCCAAACGATTACCAACTATGAATGGACTGTAAGTCCAACTACTTCAAGTTTGGCACGAAAATGCATCGTAAATCCGTTTGAATGAACTCGCGGTAAGTTCATTTGAAGCGTGCGTGTGTACAAACAACAGTTTTTGGCATAGTCCACATTAGTAAAGTTACATGGTTTGAAAGAAGAATAAGCTAATACTATACTATGTAGCGATACGTCGAAAAATACAACTCACATTAATTCGTTTGCGGAAGCCTTTCCTACCTATATACTTGTACATACATACTTTAGAGAAAGAGAAAGTCATTACGAATTTTAAATAGTCCTCTCCTTAATGTCATAGTTGATTGCAATCGTTAAGGACCTTCTAGAAAATTTTGAATAGTCGATACTTATGGCCCGTTAAAATTCTAAGCCAATTAATAGAACAGTTTCGTTTCCCGGAAACTTCTGCGCTGCACCGTTTTGGTCGACCTTTTTATAGAATGCGCCATGGAATTCGTAAAAATCGTATTATAAAGTACGGTAAACATTACCTGCTAATCTATTAATCTGTAGAACATTCTTCCAGCACACGTAATCTTTCTCCTTATAAACGATAGGTCTTTTAAACGATAGGTGAAGCGGCACTTATGCGGTCGGTCATAGTGTGATCAATCTACATATACTTAAGGATCGCTTAAATTTTTTCTTTTGCTTAACATCAGGATGCAGTCATTTTAACAATTTAATATAAAAAAAAGCAATCAAAGAAAACAAAAGCAAAATGATCCAAACACTACTTAAACCGCCCAGTCTTCATTGTTTATCCGTCGCAAACAAACAAGCTTCTTTGTTACGTAAGTAGTGTACAAATACAAGTCAGGTGATTAAACTATAGGCTTCACCCTAAAACTGGCAACCAATACAAAGGCGTACCGACTTAGCGGCTGCGATAAAAAGCGGAAACTACAAACGGCGTTGAAGGCTGTTCCCATTCGTAATTATGTTTTTGCGTCGGCGCTTTCTGGGCCAAAGTTTGGGCGGCGAATACCGCGAGGGTTGCCGCAGAATAGACCTTTTTATTTATGCTACTTTAATTTAATATTGTAAACGTGAGAGTTTGGATGTTTGTTAATTATTCAGCCAACGGATTTTGGGTGTTTGACAAACGGATCGCTTAGATTAACAGGGAGAACTTTTATAAGCGGAGTACGTATTGAGTTGAGTGGAATTGTGAAAATGACTGTTAAAATAATAGTTGAAGCAATAATTCAGTTAAATGCTAATCGACAAGATCATTTTGCGACTGACAACCATAAACGCAGCCTTTAATATACCTATCAATTAGTAAATTTACAATAACATTACCTAGCAATGACGTCATTTGTAAATAGCCGTATGAATTGAAGAGTTTGTAAAAGATTGTAACGTATATTTTTTGTTGTTAATCAGAGCGTTTACATCTAAATCATTTTTTCTTTCATGTTTCTACAGCAACGTGTGAAAACCTCCATACCCGTGAAAAAAGGTTTAGGTTGTGTGATTTCAATCAACGCCCACTCGTCTGCTGGTTGCCTTATATCACCCTAAATATGGTAGGCCTCCCCTCGGAGGAGACATGAATGATCTGGTAATGACTGATGGAGCCGATATTTCAGCTAACATCACTCATAATAATTATACTATACTTTCTATCCATGCTTATTTGCCATACAAAATATGATCGCCCCTACAAAAGTTGGGTTTACTTTGTAGATTGACACATGATACCTTTTACTGATTGGAATGAATCGAAGCATTAACGGCGAGCCAGTAATATATTAATTGTGTTCCATTAACGAATCACTGCTGCCTGTGGAGCGTGGGCGAGTTTGTATTGGTTTTTAAATTAATTTACAAATCAAAATGAATGACTTTGGGCAAACATCCGGAGGCTACACCCATAATCGCCACGTTGAGCAGGCGGGTTAGCGATCGCAGGTCGTACTTAGTTCCTCGCACCAGTGATACTGCCTCCGTCATCGGCCTGTGGTATTTAACTACGTCTTCAATCGTGATGGTTATACCAGTCGGTGGCTAGTGCCTCGTTCGTCGCTCCCTTACACCGTACATAATTTTCCACGCGGGAACAACGTCAAATGTTCAAGCCAAATACAATAGTTGTTACAAACATTTGCAATTCGGCAAACTAAAATAAAGAGTCGAATACTTATTTTGTATTCAAAGCACGGCTCGTAGGTTTACTTTTTTCGTTTGTGAAATGAAACCTTTGGCTGATTAAAGTGGATTAACATTTAACTGGTGTGTCGCCAATCGTTTAACGATTCCATTTCAATAACAACCAAATTGTATCAGGGGGTAGAATTACTAAAGCACTTTAGAAATGTAGACAGATAAATATTCTTTTTTGCACACCATACAATTGGCTTAGAACTAAGTATAGCAGACATTTTTTGTACAATTTAATCGGTACAAAATTAATAATGCACAAAGGTATTTTGATTACTATGGTGATTAGAAGTTAACATGAGGTGAATATTATTAAAAGCTTTTAATTTGTAGCCTTATTGGCAACCAGTTCGAAGTTTACAGCCTCAAGACTCCCAGGTTTGAAACTTTGTACCTAAGTCAGGTCAAGAAATAATTACTGAGTTTATCTGATTAGAAATTACTCATTACCAGCCTTGAACTCAACAGATATCTACATTTCCTGTGCATTATAAATCACGTTAAGACATTGGTCCTCTCCACGATTTCTCTCCAGTAGTAGCTACTATAGAATTTTAGGAGTGAAGAAATTAAGAGTGTACCTGTACTTTCGCACACACTCTAGACATCATGTTGTCTGAAGAGTTGGCTCACAGCGAACATTGTACAGCAAAATGTCTACTTAGTTTTAAGTCAAATGTATGATGATATGATATACATAGAATATCTATCTAGTGTTCTTGTATATGTTATACCTAATAATGAAACGAAATTTGGTATTTTCAATATTAATTTGTATGCATGCCACATGCTACCAAAATGGTTTCTGCTCCGGTTATTTGTGTTGTGCAAATTATAACTGGTCAAGACAGCTTTTCAAACGCAAATTTTGACTTTGTGTTGTGAGTTTCGGCAACCGTTCGCGTGCTATGTATTTTGAGTTGAAGTTAAGCTACACACAACGTGGACCGAGTTTAATGGCGCTGTGCTGTTAATGCCGGTAGACTTATTTGTAATCTGTTTATTAAAATGCGATGGCATCTGTTGCCCAACCTTCGTGATGGAGTATCACAGTCATAGTGGAATGAAGTTTGTCTCACGGTTTAATAATATTTTTTGGAAAGCATAGTTCATATATTCATAGGCCGTTCGTCTGATGGAAAGCGAAAGAAAGGCCCAAACCGAAACCGAATCAATCACTTGCCACCGCCAAGCTGACCTGAAGGATTATTCATTTGTGCCTTCCAATTTTCCGCAACTTTATGCAACAATAGTATGTATATGTATAGTATGTAAGGGAGCGACTTAAGTTTTCGCTTCAAGTCACTTATCTGCCCATGGTGCATCGTACCGAATAACAAACGAAGCTCTGGCAACTGACTGGTGGCGGCATAACCTTTACAAAAGAAGGCGTACTTAGTTCAATATCACAGGCCGATGATGGGCAGAAGCGTCAACAGAGCGCGAGGCTACGCCCTGCGATCGCCAACCGGCCTGACCAGCCTGTCAGTTATGGGTAAAGCCTCCAGATGTTTGACCAAAGTGACGAACACCTTAAGAGGTCCAGCAGTGGACTGCGGTAGAATGATGATGATGACGCAACATAAAAGCAAAATCTTAAAATTATAATAAAAAACGTTTCTTGAATACCGGCTTATTTAAAAGGGCTACGAATGGCTTCGTTAATGTGCGTCGCTCGCGTGTGCGGAATGGCTTTTTACCGAATTAATACGTCTCCCGGGGAGACGCTTTGTTCCCGGACGGGACGTGTTCAAAAAGGAATTAGGACAGATACGGTTTAAATGATGAACACTAACTTGATTAAGAGAGAGCCTTTTTGCGAGTTCAAGGTTATTTTTGACACTGCGAAGGGTCACGTTTTTGTTTAAAACATAGATAGATAAATCTCTATTTCACACCATACGATCAATCGAGTCTACTTAAAACTAGGTGTAATAAACATCTGAGCACAATTTAAACATTCTTATCGCAAGGTTGTCGGGAAGGAAAGTCTTGATTAATCTGTTTGGATATTCGTGAATGTTTCTGTGTTTTATAATATGTATGAATATATATAAGTATAATTTTAATAAAATTAATATTTTATTTCTATTTACTAACTACTGTAAGGTTCGGAAACCTACGTTTAAGTTACTTAAGTTCCGAGTTGTAAAGCACTATGCTTCTCTACCATTATACATTTCCAAAGTTTGTTCTCATCTTTTCATCCGCACCATTTAAAATAAAATCAAATGGAGTAAACTGCGAACATTAAAATCCTGTGGGCGTCTATAAAAACTGTGCAAAAGCAAAACTGACTCGCTTACTAAGGGTTCCATACAATTTTGTGGGAAAACTTTTTATATTGCCCTGGTAACGGACAGGTATTAATTTTAATATTAATTAATAATATTTTATTAGACAGGAAACTGTGTCTCTTTCTTTGTTCCATCCTTTAAAACGAAGTCTCTAATTATATAGAAAACAAAGTAGTTTATACCTTTACCTACTTACAATGTCGTATATTTTCCTTTCCTGCCCTCTAAGAAATTATTGCTTATAACTTAGAACTCGAATTTACAAGAAGGTACTTCTTTCAGTTCTTAAATTAGTTTTTTACATACTATAATATGTATGTAGGTATAATACATATTTATAACGTCCCTAAGATACCTAAGTGTTCCTTAAGACACTGTAAATTGTGTATTACAATTTCTACAATGAATGCGTTAGAGAAAGTTTAGAAATATACTTAACTCTGTATCTCTTGACACATTTACACACATTTAAATGCAGGTATTAAAAATGGATGTGAACCTGGCACCAAAGAGATGATTACCTAAATGTTAAAATCGTTGATAATAAATAATCTAAATAAATTTCTGTAAATTTCACTTATGGAATCCTACAAAGTTTCCTTTTCATAAAACGTTGGTGCCGACGCGAACAAAATAAAAAGTGGGAGGCTGCAGTTGGCGCCCTGAGACCGATAGAGCCTGGAAAAATTAGTAGTAACTATAATTTCAGAGCTAAACAGTAGTTTACGGTGGGGAGACATTAGCATAAATACAAAATAAAGGCGCTTATTTGATATGGCTCGGTGGCTCAATTGGTAGTGACCCCTGCCTTCTGATCCAAGAGTTGTGGGTTCGATTTCCGTTCGGGACAAACATTCGTGTGATGAACATATGTGTTTGTTTCGTGTCTGGGTATTTAAGTATATATTTGTGGTACCTTCGTTGTTCTGTTCTGATACCCATAACACAAGTGCTTAAGCTACTTACTTTGGGATTGGACCAATGTATGTGATGGTGTGCGATATTTATTTATTTGTTTTTTTTAATGCCACAAGGGTGTCAAGCAAACCTACAACGCGCCTGATGTGGAACGGTTACCGCAGCCTATTAACGCCTGTAACATCAAGGGTATATCAAACACGCGTGGTCAACCCTTTAAAAATTGTGAGATGTAACAGCAGCTAAAGGGAAACTAAGCCCTCTAGCTACCAATGCAACACCAATACCTATAAGGAGCTCCGGAGACCGTACTCATAACTTACCTACTTGTGAGCAACAATATATCTGTTTATGGTCTGGGTGCATAAAAATACGTATTTACTAGTTGTGCCAGCGGCGTGGCACGCGTGGATACCGGGTTTCAAAAATAACGGACTCCCATAAAATAGTACCTACATTTTAAGTTACACCTCTAGCAATACATTGGTGTAAACCGCATTAATTCCATGCAGTAGTTTTTGCGTGACGCGCGTTCAAACATATATCTCTCGTTTTCCCAACATTTCCCTTCACTGCTTTGCTCCTATTGGTCGTAGCGTGATGAAAGGTATACTATAACCTGCCCAGGAGTATGAAAAATAATTCTTCTAAGTTTCGTTAAAATCCGTTCAGTAGTTTTTGTTTCTATAACGAACATACAGACAGACAAAAATTATACTGATTGCAGTTTTGCCACCAGTATCGATTACTAATCATCCCCTGAAAGTTATTTTGAAAATATATTCAATGTACAGAATTGACCTCTCTAGAAATTTATTTTATGTAAGTAGTATATAGATTTACAAAATAAAAGTATCTAAGTAAGTTTATCAGTTAGCACGTCCTATAGTACAGGCTTCGGCTTACTTTGTGCCTGTGTTACAACTATAGGATAAAGAGAATTCTCTGATTGCCAGTGCAATGAGTGCTTCCCACCACATAATTTTTATAGATACAAATAGCATTTATATCTGTAGGTATAAATGCTACATCTAATCTATTTGTACTCAGCCGCTTACAATCTTAGGTCGCTGTATAAAATAACCTTAAGTTCCCATTACCTTTATCGCTTCTCCAATGCGATAACAAAAGGACATTATCAACTAGATCCTTGGTTCAATCTCGTTAGCGCTTTGTTAAGTCTAGGAGCGTTTCATAAATCCAAGCAATGCGTTGGAGAGGAGACTTTTATGCCGTCTCTTGGAAGTTAGGTACTTCAAGTAGACTGTGAGATAAAATTAAGGAAAGGGTTAAAGGAATGCAGGATATTTTGATTATTATCTTGTTTTTACATAACTGCAATTTGTGATATTAAAGGATTAATTTGTGGAATTAGGTATACTGAGAGACTCGTCTAAAAGAAATACATAGATTATGTTTTGTTGTGCCTTAAAAGACTTGAAGGCTTGAAATAGAAGTACGCTAAACGCTGTGATAACCAGAAAAGTCGCGGGCAAAATCGCAAGCAAAACCTAGTAAGTATTCGTATAATTACTATTCGTGCTAGTATTATTTGATACAGGGTTCCCTTAGCATTAAAGACCATTAATAAATAGTGTTGATAGATCATAATGTCGAATACATAAACGATCTGACCTCAAAGTATCCTAAAACTGATAGCTATTTTCGGTAAATGTTTTTGTTTGTGATTTATGGCATAAACAAAAACATTTGATTTGGTTAACAACCAAGCCAAATGTTGGCTGACTTTTAAATTAAATTGAGTTATGGATAGGTACTTCTGTAAAATTCACACCCCAGCTAGCCTCAGCACACGTTGAGCGAGATGGTTTTTAGTAGGTATAATACTTATCTAATTTACCTAATGTTATTCTAAAATAAACAACTATTCTATTCTTGTAGATATACTATTTGGTATGCAATTGACCTTAAAGAACCAGTTGAATAAATTCCTAAATCAAAATCTAAACATAGTCTTCGGATTTTCCGTTATCCTTCGTAAAGGGCCATACGCAAACAATCCGAAATACTTTACACGTACCAAATTTCGTCCCCAGGTAAGAAAGTGAACGACGAATAGCCGATAAGAAAGTTTGTAGAATTTAGTGTGTAGGTACAATAAAAGTTCATCTTTTTGTTCGTACCTGCGAGGGCCAAAGGGCAAAGGTCGGTGAGGCATTGTATTATAAACAGGAGGGACCATTTGTTAGCCCGTGAGCTTGTATCTGGATAAAGTAGGAGCCTTTTTCTATGATAACAAGCAGTGAAATGATGCGGTACGCGGATCTGAATAGTAAAAGTGGGTATTTGGAAAACCGATGTTTTTCGGGCTTTGTTATAAATCTGTACATATGTATCTATGTTTCTTCGTAGCCCTGTAGGAAGTTCTGAAAGGAGTATTCATCGATGCATCGATATAAATAAATATAGACGGAAATACTACGTATAAAATTCACAACAGGAAAGTCACTGTGGTTCTTTGAACATACGAAGTTCTGTCTAGGTAGGTATATTTCCTTTATTGCCTGGGTTGCTATTGGTAGCACGACTGGCCGTAGTTAGCGGCGGAAGTCTAATTTTTCTAGTACTTGAGGAGGGGTGATATGGTCTCCTTGAGGATCTACACTCCTTTGTGTTTGGCGGGGACAGTAGCCACGGGCAGTAAAGGTATATTTCAGCGACTGCATTGACATTGCTAGTTTTCGAAGGCAACTGTATAAAGAACATAACACCACCAATATTCTTACATGTAACTTATGGTGCTAGAAACCATATGCGAATTTATTTAGAAGCCAGATTAAATCCACGCTTTCATCAACTATGCATAATGAGCGCTCCAAAACCATCGCAGCCGAAGCGATTGAGCTAACCCAATATAAACGGCTACCTTTGCGCCAGCTGGGACGAATGACGCCATTTGTACATATTTAAACACTTAGAAAAATACGGCTCGTCGAAATATTTGGGTGGACTCACAGGTTCAATTGGAAAATCAATAAATTGCAACGTTGAAATACCGGTAATAAATTCCCACAATACCGGAACCGATTTAGAACAAAAACGCATAAAAATCTCGCATATCGCAGGATTTTTCGCCGTAAAAAGTACGTATGTAAAAGCAACTATCCAACTACTCTGTAATCTAACAACATTTTGTAGTTTCAATTTAAACAAATACATTTTTTATGTAAAGTAACAAAGAGACTTTTTTTATTGAGAATAATACCTATAAAGAATTTATTATTAAGATTTTAAAAGTATACGTGTTAAACACTTTTTCCATTAACAGTATGCGGCTGCAGAAAAATTGTACTAAAATAATTCTACTAGTCTTCAAAATAATTCTACTGATGAGTAGCTCATATTATAATATGTCCCCACCGAAGGGCTCAAGCCTACCCTAAACTAGGTCGATAAAGCCTTAGACAATCTAATATCGCGAAAACCAGCCGCCCTACGTGGAATCAAAGAAAGAAAATTTGAAGAGCAAATATGTGCGCATACAGTGACTGCAAACTATAGATATGTAGCTTTGATTCACGTCGGCAAATATTATCGTCGAGTTCTAAACATCCAAGTCGCTAATAATGTTTGCTCGTGGGTGATTATTGCGATTCAATTGTGCGGTTGTAGTCTTAGAGATAGAGCAAACACTTGCTTATCTCTACGGACACCGAGCTTCCAAGGATGCTTTTATTTTTGTCCCTTGCGCCGGTTTATTTATTGCAAAGCCACAACGATGTGAAGTTTCATCTATAAATTGCATTAGAGTGTTCTATAAATGGAAGCAAGGCACAAGTTAGGCTCCGTTTTATAAGTGACGTTTGTACAGGATTTTCTAATAAGTAATCTATTCTGAAAATCGCTTACGTATTACTAGATACTAGTACGAAAATATTGAGATAATAAATGCCCAGAGGATGTAAGGGAGCATTATTATCATTTCGCTCCAAGCCAATATCACCTGCCCGTGGTGCATCCTGCCGAATAACAAACGGAGCGCTGGCATCAGACTGGTGGCATATCGCCAACCATCACAATTGAAGGTGCAGCTAAATACCACAGACCGATGACGGGCAGCAGCGTCACCGGAGCGAGAAGCTACGTCCTGCGATTGCCGCCTGTGTGGCGATTATGGGTATATCCTCCAGACGTTTGCCCTAAGTAGCGAACAACTGGAGAGGCCGATGATGACGCTATCGTCATTAGCCTACTATGCTAATGATGATGATTACTTCTATAAAGAGATCGGGGCTCCGATGGACGACACCTTCAGGCCTACAGATATCAGACTATACTATCAGATGCTTACGTTCAGCAGCGGACAGCAATGGGCTGATTGATTGATTGATAGAACATAGTATTAGATCGTCCAGTTTTTGACTGGCCCGTGGCTTTCGAAACGAATCCACGATTACTATCAGGATTCGATCCTCACCCAGGACAAACAATCATTTTGTCTTATATAAGACGATTTGCTAGAACATAAAAGTGGTGATGTCAGTTAGCCCCCAAACAAATAACATTATCTTTATTCATCGTTTCAGTTAATGGCTAGCGTCCACTGTTTGAGTTTGACCTTTTGAAATACCGCATTCTACGAATTTCCCATCAAACAGACATTTCACAATAAATGGTGAACGCCATTTGAAACGAGAACCGCCATCAATATAAAACTATTATTAATATATATGAATCGTGTTAAATGACGGAGGTCTCACCTTCAAAAATTCATAAAAAAATATGTTTGTTTATATTGACGATATGACATTATAATGTGATATTGATAATGT
The DNA here is from genome assembly GCA_031163375.1 of Conogethes punctiferalis. NCBI lineage: Eukaryota > Metazoa > Arthropoda > Insecta > Lepidoptera > Crambidae > Conogethes > Conogethes punctiferalis. Next base: position 5,099,613 of record CM062094.1, read on the forward strand.
GGTACTGCGTAATTCTATTCCATAACTCGTAAATAGCTTAGTAGTTCGATACAGTAAATGACAAACAAACAAATCACAAAAATTCCCTTTGCGATAGGATGTGCCGTTCAAAACTAATGAGTTCATCATACAATTTAGATACATATTTTCGCAAGAAGTCAAGGTCCTGTTAAACACTTTGGAATTCGTAGCGACCCTCAAGTGATGCGGGATACTTGTTATGTATAGCTTGATGTACTATATCAGTGGAATTTACGGCCCCTCATAATTTGTATGTGGGGGTAAATTTACGGAGCTCCCTCCCCTAGTACCCGGCAGGTTAATAGAACAATTTGTTATAAGAGATGGAGACCTGGAATGCTAATCCATGAAACAGTTTTAACCCGTTATTTCTTTGCCTAAATGGCCTATGCCGGTATTTGAGTTTGGAAAATAGATATGATCATCATCAGTCTCTCGTAGTCCACTGCTGGACATAGGTTTCTCCACTTGTTCGCCATTTTGCTCGATCCTAGACTTCTTGCATCTAGCATTTGCCAGCCGTAGCGTCATACACTACATCTTTCAAGATGCTACGTTTGGAAAAAAGATATAGGTACTGTACTCAAAAGAATGTTTTGCTTATACAGACTGCCACACATGAACCTAACCCCATCTGTCAATTTTCCCCAAACAACCTTCAAATAAGTTCCCAAACAACGATTTGGCAATACATAGATATACCATCATCTCCAAATGAGAATAGAGAAAGTGTCAGATCATTTTAGGTATACCTATATGTTTAAGTGAATATTGAAAAACACTGTTTTCATACCACGAGGAGCTCGGTGGCGCCGCGGTCTTGTTCGCTTAACAATGATCGCAACGTTGTGCAACCATTGGCGCGGTCAATCCGATGATGGGTGACCAAAATTTGACACCGATTTCCTCCGTGCTTCGGAAGGCACGTTAAGCTGTTGGTCCCGGGTGCTATCTTTACCAACTCAGATAGCAGTCGTTACATCATATCAGAGATGATGATAACTCTGACGCCTAAACTGGGAATGGGTATAGCTTACCTTAAGTGTTGCGGAGGTCTGATGGCAGTCGCTCTGTGTAAAAGCTTAGCCCTCGCCAAATCTCTCAGTTCAGGAAGCCGACCCTGAGACAATCGGGAAAAAGGCTAGGATGATGATGATGACTGTTTTCATACCACATTGATTTTTAAATACATCTGTTTTCTGAAAATTCAGTATTTACGAGAAGCATTCCGTGTAATGTTCAATGTTTATGCCAACATAAATATAGGAATTTGTACGATTACTACCTACATGGTTAGTGTGGGTCTATATTTTAATAGCTATTGTGGATTGTGATCTCCATTGCACAAGTGGATAAGATAGATACTTAAAAGTTAATAAGATAAGCTATCGGATCAACTTATTTAAGAGTTACTAATATAACATTTATTACATACAAAAGATGTTAGACTGTGTCTGATTTCAAAATATAGGCTATGTTATCGATAGCGTAATATGTTTACTTTGCGTAAGATATTTTATGAGTCCATGAACCTATATTTATTTAGATTTAGGTCAAAAAAAATTACCCTAATACAGCTCGCGGTCTTGTAGCATTTCCACGATAATAAACAATAAAGTATTGGATACATAAATTCTGTTATATAATAAGGTTGCCTTGTAAAGCACCCGCTAGTATTCACTAGTATTCAACTAGACCTGACATAGATTGAACTCAACAATGCATCCACAAGTTGCATGGCACGACTGACCCCGTCAAACCACCCACAATATAAAAGTAAACAGACTTTAAACCCGAATGTGTATTCACTCATAAAACTAAATGACTACTAGACTACTGCCTATAAAATTTTATTATCAAGGTAGACATTTTAGTATTGTACAGACAACAAACACGTTTTCTGCTATGTAAATCAATCTTTAACGTAGATGCGGACGTAAAAGATGTTAGACTTTGATATTTAGCAAGAGGCCGCTGAACGCACAAATAAACTCAATCGTAAATCATTTGGTTATTTAATCTATGTCTTATGGCCGATGAAATACGAAATACAGGTATACTTGTGTATAATTTGTGTTCAAGTGTTTTATATTGATTCTTTTTATTGCCTACTGTCAAAGGAGATAGAAATCGAACGTTGTCTGATCTTAGATACGAATATGAGTAACATCTTGTCGTTCAATTCTCATCTTATTTCGTGGTTTGAAAACGCAAACACGAAAGTAAATACTTTAATGTACCAAATGGATGAAAGTAAATACTTTTACGTTAACAACGAATACTTGTCAATGTAACATTTCATTTAGATAAGACTATGACAGAATTTTTAGCAAAAATAACTGCCTTTAATTATGGTAACAAAAGGATCAACTAAAAAGTACACCCTAGGAAGTACATGTTCAAAATATGTGGTAAAATATATAATAAAAAACAATCTAACTGAGAACCTCCCCCTTTTTTGAAGTCGGTTATAACAGTCAAGTCTTCAGGAGGGAATTACAAAATACATTGGTACTTTACTATTCACAGCGTTGTATGCATTCATCAAATCATTCAATTTTTGTTTATGTTTCACCAGAATAATTATGTATTATTGTTTACTCTTTTAGACATGCGGATGGGTTGCATGCTTTTTTAAATATTTTTTTTTACAAACGAGAGCAATGATTGACGATCTTCTAATGGTACCTATTAATGATCTGCTTCCTCACGTTGGCACCGCTCGGTACTCAACGCTAATAAATGAAATAACAATATTGTTCCTTTATTACATATAGGTACGTATTTGCGCGGTTCTGTAATGATTTTGTTTTAAAGACTGTTTTATTAAATAATCACTAAATACACCGCACGTTTGTAGTTTTTACAAAAGGTCGCATTACACGTTTGAAATCCAAATATTAACATAGAACTCGTTCCAAATTTTCCCTAAATAATATTCCTCCTAAAAAGCGAAGACAATGCGCGCACCAAAGAAAAATAGCGAACCAAATTTTAATGGAAAAGGATTAAGCGAATGTTTTACGGAGATTTTAAAACAGAAAAGTTCCTTTGTTGTAGCTTTCAGGATTCGGGCCAACCTTTTTAAGGATTTGCTGTCTGTAAATCTGTTACTGTTGACCCGTGAATTGAGTAAATGTTAATTGTATTGTGATAGAAGTGAGTTAAAAGTTTTATTTAGAATTGTGCATAGGTACATAGAATTCCATAGAAAACTCTCAAGTTAATACATTTTACTTCGTAAGTTATTTAACTCTCAAGTTAATACATTTTACTTCTTTACTTCTTAAGCTATATTTATACATTCAAATATGCATATTAAATGGCATATTAATAACTAATTTGTAATATTCATCATTCCACCTGAGAAGAGACTTGTGGATAGGACATAGACTAACAATATTATGTTGTAACTTCTCGAATAATAACACTTTCCTAACAATATGATAAGTAGATAAAAGAGACATAACTTATAATGAAGCTACTTTCGGACCAATATGACGTTGGCAACTGATGGCAAAGGATCTTACCACGTTGCCACAGACATATGTCGCTAACCAGGTGAAAGGATCCGTAGTTCTACTATAAAATAATCTAATTACACTTATTACTATGCGAAACTGCACATGTTGTAAACTACGTCTACGTCTCACGGCGAATTTTTAATGCCTCTTTATACGATGCTACGAATTTTAAATTTCATAGACTGATAAAAACGACGTAGCCTAACCCGCAGTATCATGATATTAGTTCAATGTTTTTCCAACTTTGTAGTCAACAAGCGGAAGCTTTTTGAAAACATTCCGGCCCAGTTCATATGCCGTCTGCCTTTCGGGAAAACACAAGAAAATTGAGGTGAAGCTTCGGAAAACACTCGTATGGAAAATACTTATTTGTTCAATGCACGAGATCGGGTACAAAGAGCAAAAGATGCCTTTGTGGCCGGTTGAACCATTGCGAAGGCACTATGTTGATGCAGAAGTTACTTGATATGGACTGTTTGATTATTGGATGCCGATATTTCTGATGATATGCAATAATATCGGTGTATCACAAAGTACACATGCTTTACAGGCTGGGTGCAGTTATTTTAACATATTTCTGTAAAAAAAATACAAAGTATCTCTGATATATCTCTGTATCTCATAAGATACTTTGTTTGTGATACGCCGATAGGTTAGTCATCATCATCATCAGCTTGTCTACGTCCATTGTAGGACATAATCATTCCCCAATGACTTCCTTTATGCAGGATTCGCCTTAGTCAATGGGTACACCTACTCAAATCTTTGAACTAACATAATACGAGTAAGAGAGGTAGGGCATAGCGAATCTTCGCTCGTATTGAGCTGCCCGTCCGGGGAATACCGCAGCCAAATGACCTCCGGGTCGTGTTTCTGCTGGTGAGTAGGGTCTCCAGAGCTCGAGGGGGGGTTAGGGTTGGGCCGGCATGGCAGTGGCAACTGACAGGTAACTAACCAGTTACTTGCCAGTTGTCACAGCGACTTGGACTTCTCTTTGGCTTTCCATCAGGCGTAGGGAAGCCATTATGTCGAGGCTACTATAAAAAAAAATGTGAATCTCTGTTCGTAGTAGGTAACTACTAATACTTAATACTTATTGTATCACTAACGTTACATATAACTCGTAATAATACCTCCGATTGTCAGAAAGAAAATTAATGTATCTTTGTGTACCCACGTGCACACGATTTTTCTACAGCCTTCTTTTGTTTCTTTGTTGAATTTATAACTTAATGCGATCACGTGTTTAGTATATATATAATATATATGTGTACTAATGTCAGAGAAGGCAATTAGTCGGGGGTAATTATTTTTAAGCTACAAAGCGCCTAATTATAGGGGCGGTTGAAACATTAAGTTTCCTTTTATATTTGAATAGATGAACTATGTTACTTTAAAACTAGACTACATTGTAATGTATAGAGTAGAGATGTATTGAAACTGGATTAGATAGTTGGCCTAATAAGATTTGTATAAAAAATTCATAGTGATGTCCCGCGCGAACAGGGTTACCGTGTTAATATAGGAATCAACTCTTTGACCTTTCGCCTTTAAATAGATATCTTCGGGCATGTCCCAAGTACCATATATGTATCTGACAGCATGGATATGTATTTATCATTGAAGTAGGTCAGGATAAACGGGATTTCGATAAACAATGACTTTACGGTAAAATGTGAATTCCTCGTGGTTTGATTTTTTAAGTTACAATACTTTTTTTAGGTACTGGTTTTCTTCCGAAAGACTCTTTTCAGTGAAGTCAATGAAGGTTTTTTTTTGCTTGATTTTGTTTTGTTTTTGTACAAAGGTTTAATAAAACGTGGTCCACCTACTTGTGGCATGTTCTGTCTTCGTTTCGGAAATAAATATCGGAAAAAAATACACTTGTAAATTCGATAACCCGGCACTGTCATGTGCCCTTAAACACATGATAACGCCGGTCCAAAAAATTTATATTTAGCCCACCAAATATGTCCGTAAATAATTGATCAACACGACTCACCGATATATCGATCTGCCGGCGGGCTGAGTTCAATCGAATTCACATTTGTCGAAAGTTTCACTTGGAGCACTCACCTGAGATCGCGTTTGTAAGTACATGATACGAGTAGGTGGGAAGGCGGGTGTGGGAGCGCTTTACGCCGGCGGGGGCGCGGGGGTGCGCGGGGGGGGCGTGCGCATGGCGACGCGACGCGGGCGGCCGGCGCGGGGCGCTCAACGGACTGGCCCGGGGCGCCGCGGATCGCGACGCAACGCGCCGTCGCGTTTCGTTGCCCTAAATTCGCGTTACGGCCCGCACACACTAGGGCTTTGCTCCAATGTTGGTGGACGGATAGTGGCTTGTACACACTAGCTGGATGACACCCTTAAGATAGTGACAAACGTGCTCATAGCACGTGCTAGTAGCACGTCAAAGAGCACTTTTGACATTTATAGTTTTCGTTGTTGCCATCATTTACTAAACATGAAGGATTACAAAGAAGAAGAGGGTGTGATAATTTTCCTTATTAATAATTTTCCCTTTCATTTACTAGGTATGCTTGAATATGGCACTAAATGCGCTGATATCAATGCTTTCTTTTAATTTTTTAATGGTACCATCTGTATGAGCTCCCACTCAGAATGAGCCGAGATATCTTGGTAAAACACCTCGACGCTAGTTTTCCGAGTATACTAATAGAATATCAATCTTGACTATACCAATAGGGGAGACAGGGGCTACTTTGGTAACCAAAATCTGTATTTTAACCACACCCAGTTTAAAAATGTATCGTAAATGATACAAATTTTTGAAACATTAACGACATGACTGCTTTGAAAATGGTTGCTAATAATAAGCTACTACTATAGCTGTAACTATGTGCCCGAGCCACAATCAGCCCTAATTATCATTAGCCTACCGTAGTCCACTGTTGGACTTAGGCCTCTCCAGTTGTTCGGCACTTTGAGAAAATATCTGGACGCTTACGCAGGGCGTAGCTCCTCACTCCGGTGACATTGCTCCCTATCATCGGCCTGTGGTAATTCACTACGTCTTCTATCGCGATAGCCACGAGTCGAAACCTCGTTTGTTATTCAGCAAGATGCACCACGGGAAGGTGACCTTTTCGCTCCCAGCCACCCTGGAGCGAAAAGATGATAGGTGGTGACCTATCATCTTTTCGCTCCAGGGTGGCTTGGATGATGATGATTGGTGAATCATCATCATCAACAACATCCTTATAAGCCGCTCCCATACATTTTGTTTTTAACAATTGCAGTACACAAAAATCCCCATCCGTCCGTCCGATCGTCTTCGAGTTTTATAGTAGGGCCTCTGGTCCTGTCTCCCCTTTGAGCAAGAGTTGCGCACGCCCAACTCGCTCCAACCTTCCAACATTGGCGCCAAAGCTGGCCAGTGCTGTCGACGTCGGCCGGGCGTGTGGGCGGGCCCTTACAGGCGGCACGGCAGTCTCCGTTGCAGCGGCCGCACACCCTATCGATTCGCCCGACCGCGCGTACGTTTCGTCCGACTGAAAAGTTGACGATCGAATGCCGATGGCCCGCGCGTTTCGTCACGATTTTTTTTGGTTAATCGATTCACTTTACACCTTCATATATGGGAGGCTTTATAAGAAAATCACGTGGACCTGTGGAAAGTTGGAGAGGATTGGCCTCGTTGCGTTGTGTGTTACGACTTTTTAATGAGTTAGTAGTGATGTAGTTTATTTTTAAAGGTCGACCTCAATAAAGTCTTTCGTAGGTTCTAACTTTATTTGTTTTAGAATTTTTTGTCGAAAATTTTGATTTTTCTTTCATGTAACAAAAATTAAACTTTGCTTCATATCAAGTTTTATGAAAAATCCCATTTGTTCCCCAAAGCATTTAATTTTTTTTATAAATTTCAATCTACAATAAACAAATGTTAATAAAAAAATCCTCTTCATTCTTTAATAAAAAAGTATTTATCGACATCAATTTGAACATCAGGCTTAAATCATTACGGTTGTAGGTACGCTACGGGCGGCTACGGTCGCGCTGCTACGCAGCTACGCGCTACGGTCTACGTCATCGGGTGACGCGGGACCTTTAACATTTAAATCACTCGAACCCTTTATACAGGGCGGTTCTAGTGAACACGAGGCTCCTTTTTATAGAAGCATTGCCTTTGTGGGGAATCGTCGGATTATTTTGATGGCTTCGTTAATAAAATAGATTGCGTTTTCTGTCTATTTTAGTATCTTCTAATTTATAAATGCTTAATTAAAAAAACTTTAATAGAGTGGGAGAAGTAATATACTGCTGGTAGGTAGGGACGATTGAAGAGAATATTGGGGAAAGCCTATGGCCAGCAGTGGGACAGTAGAAACTGAATAAAAAAGTGGGGTTTTCAATCGGTGGAAAAAGTTTATCGGAAAAACGATTGATTATAAAAGTCAAAATTTATGTTCGCTAAGAGATAATACTAAATTACATATTACAGCCATATTTATTATTACTTTGATAACTAATTAAAGGGTCCATTGAAACAATTAATATTGTAGGAATTTTAAAAATACGCTCTAACAAATTAATTCGATTTAAACTTTAACCGTAATAAAATAATGACAACGTTAATTTAAAAAGAAGTCTGGCGTTTTTAATTAGTTTTTAATGTATAAATAAATAAGAAGGCATGCCCAGTACTGAATTTAGTGTTTCACGAAATTACATTTCGATAAAGTGTTTTTAATTTCGATGTGGGGTGTACCCTGTACCTCCCTCCCTCTGAGTAAGCCGACGATAACTAGTCTAATTAATAATAGATACTTTATGTAGGTCCCTAGTAATTACTTTAGACATATACCGTGGGGTCTAGGATATAAGGCTTTGAGAATTTGTCTGCGATATGCTGATTAACTACTTTTGAAATGAGACAAAATAATTCTATAACTTATGTAAGTGGCTGAGCTAAATTATCGTTTAAAATTTTACCTATTTGAATTTGAACTTATTTTAGGGGGCATTTACACCTAAAGCGAGAAATGTGACGGTGACTGGCGACTGGGCCCCTACCACCAAAATCGAAAACGATCGTTCGTTGAACGGATCGCGTATTTTTGCACCGTAAATCCTTCCCATTTGTCCCGCCCGTGTTCGAATATATGAATTAAATGAATGAAAATCAACTTTGAGGAATTTAGTTCGTATATTCGAACACGGGAGGGACAAATGGCAGGGAACCCTGGTTCGGTTGTGGTCAGGTGGCGTGAGGACAAGTGCTCATTGCCACATCTACGTACTTGGGCTTCTTTTTCGTTTTCCATCAGGCGTACATTGTAATGTGCTACTACATGAACTATATGAAGATTCACCTTTTTCCTTTCTATTTTCCTAATATTATCATGCCAAATTTTATTCGGATGTATGGAGGGGTGCATAAGCTATATGACTATAAAGTTTCATTAAAATCTGTTTACTACTTTTTGCGTGAAAGTGTAACAAAGATCCACCTATCTATCCATGCAAGTTTAAATAAATAAATATCGTTTATTAGGTCAACAGCCCTTTTTTCCATAATAGTGGCTGATGCCTTCTCGAATAGAAGCTTATATAAGCCTGTGACATGGGGCACCGCTCCTCATTAACACTTACTTATACTAGCTTTCCTTAGAAACAGACAGACAGAATTGGGTGGCGCAAGCTGCTGTCTGACGGACGTAAGGTTCACGATGACGCTTGGTTTGGGTCACTCGCTAGTAGGAGAGCCAAGCGTCGGCAGCGCAACGCCTGCTCGACGAGCACACGCTACGCCTGCCGGGCTTGTGGTCGTGTTTGCCGCTCCCGAATTGGCTTACACAGCCATGAAACACATTGTCGCCCTGCCTGACACTGCTTGTATGGTCTGTAATGGACTAGAAGGCATATAGTAGTAGTACGATTACATTTACCCATCCGTCCCACAATCCCATTCCTTTCAATCAACCTTAAACAGACCAATGAAGGTCGCTCACTGCGCGTCCTCACTCGCCTACCGCTGCAAAAAGGGGTTAAATCAAATTTGTTTTCAGTAGTAACGACAGGCCACGTTGGCCAGTCATTGTTCGGGCGGCGGGTGCAGGCCCATCGACCCACTGCGGTAGGGTTGCCAGATCTCCCGAGAGATCTCCCGATTTTGGTCAATATCTCCCGATGTCCCGGATTCCGTCCAAAACTCCCGATGTTTTTTACCTCCCCTACTGTATAAATATGACAATATGACCAAACGGAGCAAAATCTCAACGATTTTCTTAGACGGATGACCTTTTATTTTTTGCTCTCCTAGCAACTGAATGGGAAAAAAATTAGTTTTTTTTCATTCCTATGCAAAAAGAACATCTCCCGATTTTTTCACAAGTATTGCCATACATCTACCGGATTTTGATTATACACCTCCCGAAAAGTTAACATTTTGATCTGGCAACCCTGCACTGCGGTCTAATCGACCACGGTGGCGTGTTAAGTTACCCTCGCGTGTGGCGGGTGCGTGCCGCGACGTGCTTTGTTTGTGATTCTTAAAAAAGGTATTAAAGTGACCACAACTCGGTAGGCTGCTCGGTCATCCACGCTACAATTGTACAATCGATTTGAGGTTTTTCAGTTGTTACTGGGAATAACGAGTAGGTTGGAATGAAGATAGCAATGTATCTAAATGGAAAACATAATAACTAAAAATATTATATAAATATCTGACTACATCATTAATATTGACCAAAGTAAATAGCTTCACCACAATATAAAGGTAGTGTGACATCCAGTCATAAAAGTAACACAAATGCTTACCATGAATGTCTATCGTAAGTGGGAGTTGAACCCACGATTAACCAATGAGCCACCGGGCCAGACATTGAGCTGGTCACAGTTGCTTTTCTTCGCCTGATTGAAACCGAAAGAGAAACCCAAGCCGCTGTGGTAACAATCGAGTAATAGAAAAAGTATATCTCCTCAATTGGCTATACAATTTTTTTTTCCCTTATTTTTTGTATGCACTAAAAAAGTGACTCTTTTTTTTTACGCTTCAACTACCCCAACGAAATTTTCAACCATTGGGCTAAGCAGAAACAAATGCTTACGTAGTATTTTATTAAGTTGGTAACTTACAGGTTTGTAAAAAATATTGCACAAATAGATAAATAACTGTATCATTTTTATTATTTAGTACAACTTGCAAAACATACACCGGTAATTGTCATAAATACTTGAATATATGTAATGAATGCTGTTTTATAAAAATCACAGTAACTTACTTCGTCACCAAGATGTAGAAACAGTATTCAGAATAAGAATTCAGAACCTTCCGAGCTTTAGACAAACGACTTAACAATGCGCAACCACACTTTACGTCCAAAGAGAAATCAAATAAGGGGAGTCTATCTGAATAAGTAAATTGCGCGATGCTGCGACCGCCCCGGAATTGTTCAGAGTGAGTTTAAAGCCATTACTTTATTGAGAGCTCGTAACCACTGTTCAGGAGACATCAGTGTACATCAGGAATGTACAGATTTATATACTTAACCGAAACTATCGGATATCCGAACGAATTCGAATCCGAAACCGAAATAAAATGATTCTGGTAGGGAGGTGCCCAGTATAGGTAGTATCTTAATTAGAAAGACAAAATTTGGGTTCTTTTATAATAAACAGTAAAAATTACAAGTGAAAATATCGTAGTAAAAAAATACCTACCTATTTATAGAAGACCTTTTTTCTGTTTTAGCGGGGAAAATGCATTTGGGCATACCCGCCGCTTGGGGGAGCAACGGGGTATGTGGGACTCACCCCGCCTCGAAGATGGAAGTGAGGCAGGAAATACCCACTAAAAACACACACACTTAGTAAGCAAATAAAGAAATTGAAAATTGAAATTGAAAACCCCGGCCCCTTCGTCATGCGCCTTAAAGGTGGTGTCGAGGGTCCTATAGATATGTGCACCAAGATTTATAAAAAGACCTAAAGAATCGGTAATTGCAAACTGAAATTATATTATTATTTTTTCTAGGAACCAATAGTGAAAATCGTAGTGGGAGACTGGTGCCTGAAAGGGGTTTTGAGGTAAACCTATAGGATGGTTCCACGGATGTTAGATCATACTCAGAACACATTTTGGTGAAAAAAAATAGAAAAAGAAAAATAATAATTAAAAAATAATTACATATCCATCATACTATTGAATTTAGATCGTTCGTCTGTCTGTCCAGTTCTAAATATTTCATATATTTATATAACAATTGTCTATCTATAGCTCTTTAGTCATGCAGATGAGAGGCAAGAGGGGTAACTGACTAGTGGAAGGAAATCGTCCCATGGATCTTGGAAGAAAGCCAAACGTATTCGTTACATAATTTATTCAACGCCGTGAACCAGCTGAGAAAATGTTTCATCCCTTTCGCAGAAAGCTCGAAATGATTTCGTAACTAACTTCGATATAAATAAATAATTGCGTCAAGATATACACGTCAACCACTTGGTATCAAAATCGTATTGAGAGGAAAAATATTGGAAGTACCAAACTAACTACTTACATTGACGCAGCGACTAAAACTGATTCTTTATCGTCATCATCATCATCAGCCTATCACAGCCCACTGCTGGACTTAGGTACGGGACGATAAGCTGATGATGATGATGATTTTTACCCACGGACCCTGACTTTATAATAATTAAGGTCAGATTTCAGCACTTTTTGATAAAGTTATCTGACAAATGATACAACCAAAACTTATGGTTATCTATCTAAGAGACAAGTAATAAGATGAAACCGGGCCTCAATATTTTAATTAAACAAAGTCAAAAGGTTATCAAAACGCAAACTTCTAATTCGATATGAAGGTTTGTTTTGTTTGACTGACCTTTTAGACGAACAAGTAATTAGATGTTGGAGAATTTCTTAACAGTTAACTGGTAGGATTGAATCACAACGTTATTTAGCAATCACAGAACAGATAGTGATATCTGGAAAATGATATAAGCTGACGGAAAAGTATATAACGTAAAGGGAATAGTAGCCTAGATACTTCTGTGCGATCGTTCCGTGTGGTGACGGAAGAGATTCCCATAATATAATAATCGTCGTAACCTTGGTGTCGTAAGAGTCCCCTAAGGGACTCGAGACTATTGAGATTTTTTTTTATTTAATTCTAAGAAAGCATTTGACCACAATCACACCTGATGTTAAGTGATGATGTGGTCTAGGATGGAGCACGCTTACTTAGATAAAGCCTATTCACTCTAGCCTTAAAATCTACAAGTTGTAACACTCAGGAAAGACGTCAGCTGGCAGAGAATTCCATATTTTGGCCGTCCGCGGCAGGAAGGAATTAGCAAATCTTTTTGTACGGATGAAAGGTATGTCGACTACGTAAGGGTGGTAGGCCAACCTACGTCTTGTATCCCGACGATGGAAAGGAGCCGGCGGAATCAATTCATGCAGTTCTAGTTATATAAAAATTAGTTTAGCTTATCAGCCGGTAGCAGGATTTACCCGCCTGGCTGGCAACTGTCGTACGCCAGTGAAGAGACGTCTTTTCGGGATCAGTTGGTCTGTTGTCAGAATAATGCACCGTGGTGGCACGGGACAAGTGATTGATTTGATTATTATTTGTCCGTTGCCACCACGGTTGCCACATCGACATGCGTCACTCATTCGCATATCAGGCAAAGGGAGTTCACTATGCCGTCATAATAAAAAAATACTCGTAGTGTATTTTAATGAAACAGTATTCGATAATGAAGGAGGAGGAGCTTGGTGGCGCCGTGGTCTTGTTCGCTTAACAATGATCGCAACGTTGTGCAACCATTGGCGCGGTCAATCCGATGATGGGTGACCAAAATTTGACACCGATTTCCTCCGTGCTTCGGAAGGCACGTTTAGCTGTTGGTCCCGGGTGCTATCTTTAACAACTCAGATAGCAGTCGTTACATCATATCAGAGATGATGATAACTCTGACGCCTAAACTGGGAATGGGTATAGCTTACCCTAAGTGTTGCGGAGGTCTGATGGCAGTCGCTCTGTGTAAAAGCTTAGCCCTCGCCAAATCTCTCAGTTTGGGAAGCCGACCCTGAGACAATCGGGAAAAAGGCTAGGATGATGAATGTATTCGATAATGAGACGTTCTATCTTGCTATAACCCTACGGAATAATCAAAAGCCTCACCGTGTTACTTTCTACTGCGATTGTTTAGAAAGGAAAACAATTCTCGTCAACATAGCACCTGCGCTCCAACGGGCGGACAGAACAACTCAGGGCAACGCAAACTTGCTAACGACCTAAGTAATTCGGCCACACTACTTGAGAATGTAGCGCACTACACTATGTAAGGATATAAATTCAAACTAGCGAAACGAGACCTTACTGCTAACATTTCCCTCTATGGTAATGAATTTCAATTATAAAATTTAAGTTTTTTCATTTATGCTCTTAGTTGTCTACGACATCCACTACACACTATTGTAGTTTTCCTATTCTAAATCCGGAAACCACGCAGCCAGTAAAGAGAATAATCTCTACAAATACTTACCAGGTACCTGAGACCTAATAAAAATAAAATAATAAATAACTCGAAGACATGCCACGCTGGGCTACACAGCGCCATCTAGCCCCAAACTAAGCCGAAACTTGTACTATGGGTACTAGACAACTGATAAACTTACTTAGATACATTTATTTTGTAAATAAATACATATTATACATAGAAAACACCCAGACCAATACAAACAGACATGTTCATGCACATAAATGTTTGTAATGTGTGGGGATCGAACCCACGACCCTTGGCTCAGAAGGCAGAGGCACTACCAATTGAGCCACCGAGCCAAAATTCAGGTGACAACAGTAAATCTTTACAAAGACCAATAAATTTGCGAAAGCAATATTGTATTCCAAAGTTACTTGGATCATTAGATGCATTCCCTGCTCCTTCACTCGTATCAATCAACAGCCTTAGTCCGTGACTGCTGAACGTAGGACTCCTTTAATTCACTCGTTTATTCCAATGGAATGACATTGATTCAAATCGGGACTCATGAAGGACAACGACTCATATAAAGGAAGAAAAAGTAAATAGGTACAACTAGCCGTGCCGGCGGCGTCGCACGCGTGGATATCGGATTTCAAAAATAATGGACTTCCATAAAGTGGTGCCTAAATTTTTAGTTGGACCTCTAGCAATATATTGGTGAAAACCGCATTCAATTTCATGCAGTATTTTTTGCGTGATGCGCGTTCAAAGATACAGATAAAAATTACTCCCGTTTTCCCAACATTTCCCTTCACTGCTCTGCTCCTAATGATCGTAGCGTGATGAAAAGTATGCTATAACCTGCCCAGGAGTATGAAGAATAATTGTATCAAGTTTCGTCAAATCCGTTCAGTAGTTTTTGTTTCTATAACGAACAGACAGACAGGCAGACAGACAGACAAAAATATTTACTGATTGCAATTTTGGCATCAGTATCGATCACTAATCATCCCCTGATAGTTTTTATGAAAATATATTTAATGTACAGAATTGACCTCTACAGATTTATTACAAGTATAGATAGATGTAAAACAAGTTAACAACCCGACCGACCGCGGTACATAAAGATAGTTAGGATTCCAGATCCATTGTTAACCACAATATATTCCCTGCTGAAAAGCCTTATTCAACGAAACCCGTAAGCAGAAAATATGTTTCAACATAAAGGAGTCCGACACCCTGGCAAAAATAACAAAACTTTCGAGTTTATAAATCAACATTTCCACTTTGACGCAGCCCGCAACGCCCACACCCTTTGCGAAATTCGTCACTACTCCCATACTTGATTGCTAAATATTTTATGGCCGAAACAAGACTTCTCCCTCCCACACACTGTTTATAAATTAATGACTGTGATCATTCGACGAATGAATCAAGATAAGTGCATCATTTTAAATGTAGGAGAAGCGAGGTTTTTTAACCGACTTCGAGAAAGGAGGAGGTTCTCAAAAGTGACGTCACGCCTAATGTCAACGGGCTTTAACTTTGTAATTTTAGTCTAAGTTACAAATAAAAAAATACGTGTCTTTTATATTTGAATAAGCTAAAAGACGGACTAATTACAATTTTTAGCGATAATAGCCTATTGTGCCTACCCATATCTGGTTTGTATTGTATTTCTTAATCTAATGTATAAACCGTCTAACATATGCATTCCATACATGCGACAGTAGTCTCATAGTAAATAGTAAATAGATAGATATATGCGAGTAGTCTAACTTTATTTTCACCAAAGTATATAACACTAGCTTTCCGCCCGCGACTTCGTCCGCGTAAAGTTTTTTTTTCCAAAATAAAATTGTGCCTATGTTACTCGTGGATAATGTAGCTTTCGAATGGTGAAAGAATTTTTAAAAACGGTCCAGTAGTTTTTGAGCCTATTCATTACAACCAAACAAACAAAGTTTTCCTCTTTATAATATTAGTGTAGATATCACAAAACGAAGCTCTTTAATATTACTCTACGTATTAAAAAAACTACGAGATGATAAGCGTTCAGGAGTCAATTTCCCTTACCACATAAAACTAAAATAACATCCAACATCGAAAAAAACATCACAAAATAAAAATAAAATAACATCGAACACTTTATTTACTTGCAATCTGGAGGTTTTTTACATGTAAAACTAGTGCTGTGTGTACTTAAACAATTTGGTGGCTAGTGGGGGCTCCGTCGTTGAAGTAGTTCACCACCATGTTGAACCAGGACTGCAGGGTGGACATGACTCCTGGCTCCTGACCGTTCATCTGGACCTGCACGATGCCGTCGTTGTAGATCTCGTTGGACAGCTGAGCGACAGCCTCAGGGATCACCTCCGGGACGTCGGGAACAGCGGGCTCATCAACAATCTGGATGGGACTCGGCTGGATGGGCTCGGGCAAAACGATGGGTTCGGGCAGCACGATGGGCTCGGGCAGCACGATGGGCTCGGGCAGCACGATGGGCTCGGGCACCACAACTGGCAGGACTGGGGCGGGCAAAACGACAGGTTGGACGGGGCTGATCTCCACGGGTTCGGGAACAAGGACGGGAGCAACTGGTTCCGGGGTTAAGACCGGGCTGGGCAAGTCGATGATTGCGGGTTCGAGACTGATTTCCTGCAGGGGAGCGTCGACCAGCTGGACTGGGGTGGGTTCAATAGCATTGCTGGCCGCGATGGCAGCTTCGGCTAAGCCTACAGCGGTGTATGGGTGGAGTAAGTCGGCGGAAGCAGCGACTTGTCCGTTGACGTGCTCCTTAAGCTTGATGTCGACGATGTCTCCCAACTCCAGAGGCTCTCCCTCTGGCACTCCGTTGACGATTAGCTCAACAGCTTGACCATCGTCAAGGGGTGCGGCGGCGGCGGCCGCGACGAAAAGAGCCAGCAACAAGAACTTCATTTTCACTAACCTACAAACAATACATAATTTTCTAAGCTGCACATTTGAACTAAGGTAAATTTACAAATATAAACTCTTGTAAGTATGGCAGACAATTTGTCAATCATTGTCATTAAACAGAGACAAAAAGGTAAGTAAACATACCTGTGTTCGCCACGAAGGTTCAAAACCTTTTGCCTTGATTTCTAATTCGAGTAGTAGTAATAACACAACATTTGTAAGATTAGAAACATAATTTTACCACCGTAATTAGTTTATCTCAAAATATCGAAGTATAATTTATTGGCGCTATATGATAAATCCTTATACCTTCCACATTTAAAGCCATAATTTCCGTAATATGTCCTAATCGTGATTCTAATCACTAAAGTTGTAATTCAAACAATAAAATGTCAATCGTATCTGAAGTCGACAATAAGGTAATCGTAAAAAATAATGATACTTAATTATCAATAAATAATAACAATGGGCATATTTTTGCAATTTTCGCCCAGACAGTGTGATATATAAAACACATCGTTTTTCGTAGCAGCTGAACATTATTTATAAGGATGCCACAGTCTGTGGCATATATGCATTAGACACAATATGAAATCTATTACTTCGCAGCCGTATTCGACTGATAAAGGACAAGTTAGAGAGGCTTGAAGACAGGATGCATTGATAAACCATCAACATTTAGATTGCCTACCACCGCAGCGGAGCGAGGTGATAAAACCTGGCACACCGGTCAGGAAAAATCGCCATTGCTTAAAATCGTAGAACGCGAAAAAAAATTATGTAATTCTATTGGTCTGGATTTGGGTCCCGTATATTGCGAGTGACGTTGGATCGAATGGTCTTTTACCTTTTTCTTCTTCGAATGGTCTTATTACATCTTGTCAGCAATTGTCACAAACCAAGACTTATAGCCCAAGACATGCCACGCTGGGCCACACAGCGCCATCTAGCCCCAAACAAAGCCAAAGCTTGTACTATGGTTACTAGACAACTGATAAATTTACTTAGATACAATTTTTTTGTAATCTATACTAATATTATAATCTATACTAATATTATAAAGCTGAAGAGTTTGTTTGTTTGTATGTTTGTTTGTTTGTTTGAACGCGCTAATCTCAGGAACTACTGGTCCGAATTGAAAAATTCTTTTTGTGTTGAATAGACCATTTATCGAGGAAGGCTTTAGGCTATATAACACCACGCTGCAACTATTAGGAGCGAAGATATAATGGAAAATGTATGTTCGCGCGCAAGGTGAGCGCGGAGTGTTAGTCAACGCGGGGGGCGGGGGGAAACGATCCGCGACCGGGATGCCCCGCACCGACCCCTCTCAGCCGCCTGGTGCACTGGGACGCCGGGAAGCGGAGTCGACGACGGAACTCGGACGCAGACGCAGCTGCCACGCGCTCCGAATATAATCCTTCCACAATTATCAAAGTTTCAATATAAAAACAAAGGGGAAAACTATTCCACGCGGACGAAGTCGCGGGCACTGCTAGTAAATACATATTATACAACACCTAGACATGTTTGTGCACATAAATGTTTGTACTTATGGTATTAGAGTATGATCCTTCACACCACAACAAGCTTGTGCTATTTCGTTCTTTACTACGGTCACCTTCCAGCCAAGCGTGGTGACTATGGCATATCACCCCAAATGACAATTGTCTATCGGAAGCCTATATCCAGCAGTGGACGTCTGCAGACTAATGATGATGATGAAGATGGTGTTCTTTATTCTGCGATCTCCAGTTGAATCTTTATCTAAGGTAAAGGAAATTGACTGTGCATTTAAAGGATCTCCTATTAATGTTTCCTTGAAAATTAGTCAAATAAAAATATGTACTTAAACTTAATTAGAATCTGACTAAGGCTACAGCTTCTCTAAATCTAAAGGTTTAAACGATTGTATACGGAATTTAAGTACCTTCCACATAATACTCGTATTTTGCAGGCCTATTCCCAAGTTTGTTAGGTACTGAAGTCTAAGCCACGAAGCTACTCCGATACTGTACAATCAATATCTGTCGTAGTAAATTTGTAAACTCGCTTGCCTAATTCAATGTTAAGTTTACTTTATTATTTTAACCAATAACCAGTAGAAAACGCTTGTTTAGAACTAAGCTCACTAAAAGTCTAGAACAATTGAAACAGTTTTACAAACTGCTTCACCTAGAGAACAATATAATTCAAGTTGTATTTTTATGACTCCAATTAAGCTGCGCGTTTACGGTTCGCCAATTAGGTGAAATTATTTATTTTTCTTCACTTTTACTTAAGTGAGTTGTGAATAAGTTTATAGTCTTCGTATTGCAAACTTTATTGTGCATAATTATTAGAACGTGTTCATTTTACTGCTAGAAATAAAAGCTATCTAATTTACACAATGTTGCTGGTCTGGGCCCAGGAATGTCACATCAAAATTCGTGTTCCGGTTAGATTTGCCTTACAGATTTGAAGTACTTATAAATAGATATTTTTAATTGCACACCACACCATACAGTTGAAAACTAAGTAGGCCTACATTAGAAATTTTTTGTACTATTTATTCAGTCTTAGCGCTATAAGAAATCTCTTCCAGCTTTCCCTTCAATCTATTCTTCTGTTGGATATTTATAACCTTTGAGTAGAGAGTAGTCTACACTAATATTATAAAGAGGAAAACTTTGTTTGTTTGGTTGTAATGAATAGGCTCAAAAACTACTGGACCGTTTTTAAAAATTCTTTCACCATTCAAAAGCTACATTATCCACGAGTAACATAGGCACAATTTTATTTTGGAAAAAAAAACTTTACGCGGACGAAGTCGCGGGCGGAAAGCTAGTTAAGAATAAAGGCTGAGGCGTCTGACTTCTGATTCAGAATTGGAAGTAAATTAATAATATTCCATTTCATTTGATAATTTTATTTATGACACACAATTTACCTACTGGAAATTGCTTTGTTAAGTCGTTTACGTTTTCTTAATGAACTCGCATAGACTATAAAACAAATACTTAGACTGACTTATCTTTAAATTTATCAGCGGTAAAACCGTGATAAAACTTACAATTTCGTGAAATTAATAAAATATCATTATATGATTACGATATGACATTCATACAGTAAGTCACTATACATACATATATGTACACCTAGGTATAATAATAACCTCATCTAATCAGTAAGTCATCTAAGTTTAATTGTTTAATATGAAAATCATTGTTACCTTATAAAAATCTAAGAAAGCTTATGTTAAAGTTTTGGCGTTTGATTAAGAAATAAACATTAAAGTCCACGCGATCGAAATCGCCAGAACCAGCTAGGTAGTTAATAAATAAAAGTCTGCTAATAGTTTTACAAGTTTATTGGGGTGGTTTCTGCCTTCTATACATATAACTAGATACACTTTACATGTTAAATGCATGTAATTGATCGAAAGTGTATGAATATAAATTATTCTTAAATATAACTGCTACTTTGTTATCTACTACGTAAAAATTTACTTATGAGATAATACCTACTTAATAATCTACTTCAAAACTTTTATTAAACAATTCATTAAATCATTAAATAAGTTACTATTTTGTAAAATGAACATTTTACCTAACCTTTAAATTTCGACAAAGATCTCCTAAATATTATTCTAATTTACATAAAAAGCTAATTACGAAATAAAATTAATACATTCTATTGGCGGTTACTACAACTAACACAGGTCTGAATTTCGGATCCCACCCGTCAACCTGGGACAATGGTGTAAGGTCCCCACTCTTGTGGACCTCTGAAAACTTGGCAAAAATGATCCTGAATTTTTTCTCCACACTCGTGTCTGCAGCTGCCTCGTCCATTTCTTCAATACGGATATCTGAAGGCAGGACTTGTTTGCCTGTCGTGTATGGCGTCTCCTTAGTGTACTGAAGATCCATAAAATCGTTGAGAATACTCTCTAAAACCTTTTTAGATGCGCCTAATATTGTGGGATCCGTGACGCCTGTTGAGAGCTCATCGATTGTAACTGTCGGCACTACCATGTTGGATCTGCTGAAAAAAAAAACTTACTTAGATGTCACTCGATCTAACTCCTATTAATATTCAAGTAAACTAAGTTTGTGGTAGCCTGGTAGGTAGTATTGTGTTCAATTTAGTTGAATTTAGCACAATTTTATATGTTTTAGGTCACCTTAAAAGCAATGTTTTTAACTTCGAACTTTACCGATACAGACTTTTCAGTTCAAAATTCTTATTCGCCATTCTTGTTTATCATATACCTACACCTATGGATACAAAAAAGAATCATCACATACCTACCTATTGTATCAGACAATATCACATATCTAATTTAAGTGACCTACACCCGATCCCAGTTAATACTCATGCACTTGACTTGTTATGTTTTCGAGGTTTTGATTTAAACCAACTTTATGGCATACCACCTTAAAATTATGGAACATCCCAAGGTACTCAGGATTTAGGTTTATGTTTTAGCTAGGGAGTCTATCAAGGTATCATTTACTAAGACATAATCATAAATCAATGATTGAGATAGGTACATCTAATATCATACAAGCATAAATAATACACGCTTATTGCCTTT
This sequence comes from Conogethes punctiferalis, assembly GCA_031163375.1. Classification (NCBI taxonomy): domain Eukaryota; kingdom Metazoa; phylum Arthropoda; class Insecta; order Lepidoptera; family Crambidae; genus Conogethes; species Conogethes punctiferalis. The sequence continues at coordinate 5,121,132 of CM062094.1, forward strand.
TTACAACAAAATTATTCAGTTTATAGTATCTATAATCTACCTAACTATTTAGTAAAAAACCAAATAACTGATTATATCCTTTTATAAAATTATAAAATAGTACAAAGTTTAATACTGTGCAATTTTAATTTGAACAGACACTAACACACAAACAGCAACAAATAACTCAAACTTATCTACTGAACACAAATAAACTCTATCCTATCTACTTTTATCTACAACATCGACGGATTTGGCAAAAGCAACATTTATTGATTATTTATATCTTTTTTTTATAGTAGCACGACATAATGGCTTCCCTACGCCTGATGGAAAACGAAAGAGAAGCCTAAGTCGCTGTGACAACTGGCAAGTAACTGGTCAGTTACCTGTCAGTTGCCACCGCCGTGCCGGCCCAACCCTGACCAACGGCTGCCGGTGCAGCACTCACACCACGAGCTCCGAAGACCCTACTCACCGGCAGAAACACGACCAGGACGTCATTTGGCTGCGGTATTCTATAGGGTGGAGGTCCTTCCCCGAACCGGCGCATAGATCAGCCTCTTAAGTATGTATGTCTACATTCGACACTCATAAGTTTGCTTAACAAACCGACATGCTCGTTTGATGATTATGTAGTTAACACTGTACGTTACTTACTTGTTTGAAAGAGTTCCTAAGTTAATCCAAAAGGAAAATAATGTTTGACTAAAGTCACACCCGTGTTGCCTCTCCTTTTAAATCACAGCCAATCGGTGTGTTCGAGATAGGCAGGGCTCGCTCCGATAAATTCGCCATTTTATCTTTTTATCGTACATTCACAAGAAGTGTTCTAATTTTGTATGACATACAGGAAAGGGATATAGGAAATTTGTCATTTTTAATACACATTTCATGATATTGTGTCTCACGAGCTAATGATTCATGAGAATGAATGCATTCCGTGACGACAACCTTAATCTTATTAGGATGTAATGGACTAAATAGGTATGAAAGGTAAAAAGAGCTTGTAATTAAAAACTAAATTATACCATATGTTTTTTTTATATAAGCAATAATAACTAAAACAATAATTTAACTAGTTTATAATCATAATCGAACAGTCAGTTGTATCTTTTTATCTATAAGTGATCAATTACGGAAGATTTTGAAGTTGATTGACATTGGCAATTAATTCTTGAAGGTTACACAAATACGACATATAAATATGTACCTATTTAGTTGTAAAATAAATATAAAAGTATAATTATGTAGTTGTAATCTGATTTTATTTCCTGAGGTTAAATATTAAGCCTATTAAATATTACAGACCACAAAAAATATAGTCAATAGACATAAAAAATAAAATAAAATGAACCAATATAATGAGTCATACATTTATTCATCAGAAATTTTTTGCTTACTGTAACATAATTATTTTGAAACAAACCAAGAAGAATCTTTTACATTAATACTTAGTAAAAACCTTCTAAAGTGTTTAGGGAGTTGTAGACGATAAGCTTTTTAAAGGTATCTTAGGTTTTGAGTAGGTTCGCATTAGGAGAGTTAAATTCGATGATATGCTTCATTTAGTTTCTGGCCATGATCTGGAAAAAAAATCAGATTATAGCTATGGAAGATAGTTATAATATAATCATGTTTGATCCATTTGGTATTGACCAAGAACCTGAAACCTAAAAGAATTTGGGGACCAACGGATAACGTTTATTAAAGACGTGGTTTAATGAAAGAACAAGAGAACTGACGTACGTACTAAACCTTCATCATCATTATCAACAGCTTTTTTTTTATAGTGGCTCGACATAATGGCTTCCCTACGCCTGATGGAAAGCGAAAGAGAGGCCCAAGTCTCTGTGACAACTGGCAAGTAACTGGTCAGTTACCTGTCAGTTGCCACTGCCATGCCGGCCCAACCCCAACCCTCCACGAGCCCCGGACCCGAAGGTCATTTGGCTGCGGTATTCTATAGGGTGGAGGTCCTTCCCCGGACGGGCAGCTCAATTCGAGCGAAGATTCGCTATGCCCTACCTCTCTTAAAGCTTATCGCAGTCCACCTGTAGACTCTCCAGTTGTTCGCCTCTTTGGTCAAACACCGGATGTTTGGCTTTGCCAATATCCGCCACGCTTGGCAGACGGGTTTGCGATCGCATGGTACGCCATGCTTCTCGCTCCGGTGACGCTGCTACCCTTCATCGGCCTATGGTATTTAGCTACGCCATCAATCGTGATGGTTATATCGCCGTCAGTTGGATGCCAGAGCCTTATTTGTTACTAGCTGTGCTCGCGACTTCGTCCGCGTGGAATAGTTATTTTTTCCCCCGTTTTTTTTTTACATTTTCCATTATTTCTTCGCTCCTAATAGTTGCAGCGTGATGTTATGTAGCCTAAAGCCTTCCTCGATAAATGGTCTATTCAACACTAAAAGAATTTTTCAATTCGGACCAGTAGTTCCTAAGATTAGCGCGTTCAAACAAACAAACTCTTCAGCTTTATAATATTAGTTAAGATTTGGCAGGATGCACCACGGGCAAGTGGGGGTGCCTTTTCCGCTCGCTCCCTTACATCCCTTGGCCTTCACACGGTTTTTTCTTATAGTTATATCTACTTACGTTGTTGTTCTTCGCCACGTTCAAGATGATCTGGACGAGGGCGCTGTCGGAGGAAACGACGGGGGCGACGGGGGCCGGGGTGGCGATGGGGGCAGCCTCGATGGGGTGCACAGGCACAGGCTGAAGCGCTACTTGAGTTGGGGTAGCAACCACGATACCAGCCTGAGGATAAATAGAAAGAATTAAGCTTACGTCATACAATTTGGTGGAATGGTATATCTATGGGCAAAGTCGAATCTTGTACGGAATTGATAAGTTGTAGGTACCTAATAGGAATAAGGTGGTGTAGAACGCCCCGTAACCCGTTGATGACCTTAGAAGAACTCCTGGCATTAGCTGGATGGAGAAAGCTCGGGATAGAGATAGGCATGTGGAGCGAAACCTCCGATCTCCGCGCAGTACAAACATTGTGTATCTACATGTCTGTTTGTATTTATATATTTAAACTTTATTGAACAAAATGCTACAAAAGGCGAACTTAATGCTAGGAGCATTCTCTACCAGTTAATCTTTAGGTCATGCAGAGAGCAGATGTACATATGTGCGGTGTGTTAAAGAGAAGCACAGTGAATCTGAAGGAACATTGGTCTGGGAGTTTGCTATGTAAAATATGTAGGTATTCATTTACAAGAAAAGAAGAATTTAAGTTAGTTTATCAGTTGTCTAGTACAAGCTTCTTCTTAGTTTGGGACTAGAAAGCGCTGTGTGGCCCAGTGTGGCATGTCGTTGGCTCGTTGGTTATTGTTTTATGTGTTTACATACCTGGGACTGGCCAGCGAAGAGAGCAGACATGAGCTCGTTCAAAGCGTTTTCCAGGTAAGGCACGAGGGCGGCGTCGGTGTTGCCGCTGGTCAGAGCCACATCCAGCTCGTTGAGGGTCCAGTACGAGATGTCCAGGGCGGGCAGGTGAACGACGGCGGTGGCCTAATAAAAATCATAGTTACTTAGTTGCTTGATTACTTCTTTATTACTGGAAAAGAGACCTAGATCTTTTGCAAACTTTCATACTATGTATTTCGACAGTAAAAAATAGATGATCAGGATTAATGTATTTACCTAGGTTTAACATTAAATGGCATTTTAATATTTTGCTAATAATTTAGGCAAATAGGTAAATAGGTATTAAAATTTGGATTGAGTAATTTATTCAAGCCAGTTTTGATCGCTCATTTCCTTGCCCTTGGAGCCTTTACTAAACTTACGATAGATACTTAGAACTCTTTAACGTGCATCATATTCTTTTTCATAATAGGTACCTACTTAATTTGGAATTTTGATAATAAATAAGTATAAGTACTTGTAAAGTTACGCACATTTAGTTAAACAAAATTTGTTGTCTCCATGATATTTATATAACACCTGCGACCTAATACAGGTACCTAAGATAATAAAAGGCGCTAAGTTTTGTTTATATTTTTTAAGTCGGGAAGTGTCCCGTGTACTGAAATCACCAGGGCCCCTAACACCGTCGACCAAACAAGTCGATTTTCATTAATTTAATTCATATATTCGAACACGGGAGGGACAAATGGGAGAGATGTATATTGCAAAAGTACACGATCCGTTCAACGAACGATCGTTTTAAATTTTGGTGGTACCCAGGTGCACGAATGCTTCGGTATAATACAATTTTACATACCACAGATTCTCCTGCAAAGAGGCTCTCCATCAAGTCGTTGAGAGCGGCCTCAAGGTAAGGCTTCATCAGGGGAGTGGTGTGGTGGATGGCGTACTCCAGCTGTGCGAGGTCGAAGGTCCCGGCTACTCCAGCATGGGTGCTGATGAGGATGGACTCCTGGAGAGAGGTAATCAATTCCAATTAATGTAGGTACATGACAGTCACCGTGAAATTGTCAATACCGTTAGATTATATTCCATCTTGCGAGATTGTGAACAGTCGAAAGATTGTGAACAGTAACAATTATTTATTTAATTTATTTATTTATTATTATTAATTAACGTATTTTTGGTAGATTGTGATCGATCAAAGTGGAACTGTTAACGCTTGAAAGATTATTATATAAGAATATCACTTAGATCCATTACAGTCTGCGGAAACATAATAGTTAAACCATAAGAATTAAGTATGTTACAGTTTACAATATTTCGACAGTTTACAATCTTGCGAGATATATCATAATCTAACGGTATTTACAATTTTACGGTGACATAAGAAGAATGTTGTAAAGTTTCCAGAATTGGAATTTAATTATAGTGGTGTCGTATGGGAAAATATATCGAACTTTCATATGAGCTGTTCGTGAGACGAGGTAATGTAGACGTAGGAATCTGCTAGTACCTGATGTAGGCATGATGGGACAAAATTGTACATTGTGTTCATTCTACGCTTGTTAAAAAGAGCACTTTGTTAAGATTCTATCCATGTACCTACATCAAACCTAACAGCCAAAAAGGGTCAAGCAACAGTTTTTTCCAATTCAACTTATATACGAACATCGTAGCAGGATAAAAAAGAGATGGTTCCAACCTAATTAATTAAATATCACACTGTGCGCCGGTCATGATGGGTACTTTTTTCTATACCCTAGGTACTTTTTTCTATAGACTGACACGATAGGGTCACAATAAAAAAAAGTGATTCGTAGCTATATGCCATTGTTGCCAAAACACGAACTTCGAAAACTTAAATAAGTGACAGGGTTTCATTCAAACATACGGTTTCCACCCGCGAGACCGCCATCAACCCGGCGTATAGGCTTTTGGGTACCCGTACGTTCGCGCGTCACATAGTAACGTTTGTGGTAACGGCCGAAGAATATTTAGGTACTTACAACTTGTTGTCCAGAGAAGATCTGTTCCATAACGATGTTGAGGGCCTGCTCCAGCACAGGCTTGATGGCGGCGTCGGTAGACGGGCTCATGATGGCGTCCGAGAGCTCGGTCAGGGTCCACTGGTTAGGGGTGGCGAAAGCCACGGAGGCGACGCAAGCGAGGATAGCGAAGATTTTCATTTTGATTTTTTTTGAGCTGCGAAGAATTACATTATCGTACCCTTGGTAATATAACGCCACATCTGCAAAAAGTCAACTTTACAGGAGAGAGGTTTAAAGTTTGGGGCAGTGTATTTTTGAGCATAACTTTGTAGCGTTTAATGGAAACTTCATACAATTTCGCATGTATATGGAAGTGAATGAAACTAATTAAATGTGGTGTATTGCTTCTTATTTAATACATTATTTTTGAAAATAGTATGTCGGATGTGCACATGCGGCATTGTTTTACCAAGACCTAGCTAACGTATGTGCACATGTATCATTATTTTACGAAGTACCCCATGGTACATGTAACTATATGTCATTTTTCTACAGAAAAAAAGTCAACAGTATTAGGTCGTATGTCCATTAATCAGGAAATTTCTTAGTTAATTTACACATCTCTGGTCTAATAACTTTCAAGACTAACATTATAACTTAATCCTGCCTAACAAAGCACGTCTGGGTTCACAATAACCTACGTTAATCAAAAAAAAAAGACGAAGGACTTGTAAGTTTGTATGTCTGGAACTTTATGGATAGTAGGTAATTGTAAATTTAAAAAATACAATATCTGAGAATATAACATCTTCTGCATTATAATCTTCCTAATTTATATACCTGCATGTGTAAAAACCAATAAATACAATTTTTTATCTTGCTCATACATTTAAATCTTCATTAAGTACAATATAATGCTATCACAGATGCAGATAACAGCCCTTGAAGCACAGCACTTTTGAACTAAATCACAATTTCATTATGTACTCTCTTTTCAATATAAAATTACATCCCAGATTGGAAAACTCACCATCGACGTCAATTCTTAACATTTTTCAAGACGAAGTTAATGTACCCAAGCACACTCTGAGCATTTCAGTTGAGGAGATTTTTGTAATGGCTAACTTTGTGCTAAACATGATCAGCATATGAGTTTTAAAACACAACATCTCTGTCCCAAAAACTTATTGCCTCTAATAAAATATAAAACGAAACTACGTTAGTAAAACATTACGAGGATATTTGCTCAGGCCCATCAACATTTAATTCCGCTACCAGATACACCTTCAGCAGCTACATATGTTACGCCAATTCCTTCAAAAGGCAACGAAAATAACACTCCTATGCTTCCCTCGGGTGGTAAAAATGATCAAGACGTGGTCTGTTCATGCTGTTATGAATGATAGCGACCAACCCGACTATGAAAATAGCACTACCGACGGTACAAACGAAACAAGCCTGAGAGGAGAAATAGGGCCGTGAAAGGCATTGGAGTAACAAATGTAGCTGCTATATCTGGCGGAATTATGATGATGATGATGATCTCCACGACGTATCTGTCGACGGCGAACCTTGTAATTCAATAGAATTCCATTGAAAATCGTAATTATAGACTCTTGCAAGGTTCATCTGCGCTTAAATTTATTTCAAGTATACAAACAGTTGCTATGATGAAAGCCCACTCTCTCCTCTCAAGCCATCAGGATTCGGTAGACCAGTTTCCTGATACGACTGGTGGTAACTTGGAGATGCAGTGACAGTGTAATTACATAGATCCTGACTAGCGCCCTACAGGTTTATCACATTACCCTGTTATATCGCATGCAGTATCGACATAAGTTGTTACGGGGATTGGCCTGGGATAATTATAATGAGATGTTAGTTGCCTGAGACTTGTCTGTTTATCAGCAGAGTCACCACTTGCAGGTAAGGTTAGCGTGGGGGATTGGATGTTAAAGACTCCCCCTCAGACTCCAAATTATTCTGGCGGCGTTTTACATATATTTTATTGTAATTAATTTAATCAAAGGCAATTTTATTAAAGGCAGCACATTTGTGACAAAGTGGTTTCGTGTGAAAACTCTTATGCTGATCATTTTAGTACAAAATTCGTCATTACAGCTTCCAGATGTTTGATGAAAGTGGCGAACAAATGGAGAGGCCTATGTCCAGCAGTAGACTGCGAAAGGCTGATGATGATGATGGTCTCGACTAGGGGTACGCGGTATATTCTTCAAATTGACTTTATCAAAGATTTCCTCATGAGGCCACATGCCCCTAACCTCCAGAACTGTTTTCCAAGCTGAAAATGGCATAATAAATAGCCTTCGCCAAGTACACAATATATTTTTTTTACTCAAAATTCGCACTGTGTAAAAAGGAAAAGTTACACAAATTAGGTTCAAAATTTGTTAATAAAATTGCTTAGGTATGCTATAAAATAAATAACTAAAGATCTGTAATATTTGTCCAATAAACATGTCTTTTTTAGGCAGTTAAAGTTTTTTATAACGACGCATCTTAGACTATGACCTAATATAACGCTTCAAGTGCACATGCGATTCCAAAAGATGCATGATATAACGCAACATCTTCACAAGCGGCTATGAAGAGTTCAGACAACAATAACGCAAGTAAACATGAGACCAACCCTAAAAAACATGCGAATTAATTATAATTTATAGCATATCATATGCTTAATTAGTTTTTATAAACATTTTCATTGAAATACCAAAAGTCAATAAAAAATATCGCATATGATCATGCAACAGGTTATTTTATGGCAGTTAGTGCACATACAATTATTTTATACAAACATGTCCTAATAATGTTTAAAATTACTCAGCTTTGGGGTTTTTATTTCCCGCACCTATATTTGTCAATTTTAATCCAATATACAACACACACTCATTATCCGGTAACACTGACGCGACTAACATTACGGCGCCGCGTGCGCAGCCCCGCGCCCGGACCAGCGTCGTACAACAACGAAGCATGTGCATTTGTAACATTATTTTACGATCACGAATGACTTACGTCATTTTCCGACTAAATTATTTCCAAAACTAAAAAAGATAAAAATAAAATTCTTTTCGTATAATATAAAACGCATCTTTTTAAGACTATTTACGTAATAAAAGTACTTTTGACGTATGGGTACATGTTGCATTATATTACCATGGGTGCGTTATAATGAATTACCGTTTGGGTTCGCTCGCGTTAAATTCGGGGCGAATGCTCCATACAAACTTCCACCCCCCATTTTAGGGAAGTGGGGGGTTAGAAAGGGGCAAAAAGTTCACATACCTAACAAACTTAGAGCACATGCATACATATGACAAAATCTCATAGAAGGGGGAGTTCGGGAAACTTTATCAAGTGGAAGAGATGAACCACCTTCAAAAAATTAACTTAAATTATTTACGGTCGATAGGTCTATAACCGCGGTCTACCGATGACGTAGGTATCATTAGAGCAAAATTTAAGTTGAATTTTGAAAGACGGTTCATCTCACCCATTTCATAAAGTCCCCTGGATTCCCCCTACCTAGTAGGTAATTGAAAAAACCATGGGAATGATGGAATAGTCCACAAATACCTCTATTCCCGCTACCGACAGCGGCTACATTGAGCAAACCGGTAACAAACGGTACTTACATACCGTAAGTCCAAGTAATATTTTTTCTAAGGAGCAAAAACTTGTGAGTCACACACCACTTAGGATCAGAATAATGAAACAACACACTTACCTCACGTCTACCTACTACATACATTTCATCCTCCGCTACCGGTATTTATACTAAGTATATAAGGAATGATAACTTTATCAATAATTAGGTAACTTTTGGTATCAAAATAAAAATGTAAATAATAGTGCCATAAAACGTCACTATTACATGCAACAATATAGTAATAAATTATGATGTGTGCCTAGATCAAAGGCCAATAAAGCGCCAACAATGCGATTCTCTACTTTAGAGATTAAACAAGTTACATATGGACGCTGTTAAGCATTCGTGTGTTAACCCACAAAAAATCGGGTATTGAGTTATGAATGCAGTCTTATTCTTTAAATCATAAGGTTTACGATGGTGCAATCCATTTCACTTACAAACATTCGCAGATTTTTCTAGAGTAAAAAAAATGTTATTGCTTATTTCTAAATGAAGTTTTGTATTTAGCATTTATGCCGTAAGTGCCTTGCATTATTATTGCCAAAATGTAATGACATTACAACAAAAAGCAATAATGTGTTATACTGCGGTTAACATAAAAATGCGTATATCGGAACGTGGGTTAGAACATAAATGCAATATTGGGCGAGTGCGGGTAGCTGCGACGGTGACGGGGCGGTAAGGATTGAGCCGGCTTGTTAACCATACTGACACGTAAGTTTTTATTCAATTTTGACTTAAATACAATTAGATGTGTTTAGTAATTCATTAAATTCTTATTATAATGACGAAAAGAGGGAGTGGGAAGTAAAGTTTAGATCAGTTCAGCCCTAAATTCAATACAAAATATAATACACTCGGCGTCAAAAAAATCGCACCTTCGCGAAAATAACTTTCAAAATGGTATTAACCTTTGATACGCATATGTACCCCTACCAATATTGGTATCATTTAAAAGCTCAATAAATAAGCTTTAAGAAAATCATCACTTCATTTCATAAAAATAAAAATTGACGCCACAGTTGCGATTTTTAAAAAATATGGTCATTTTGTTATTTTTGAGGTCCGCCAATTGCGCTAACTTTAATGTGTACAACAAGGTCGATACCGATTCAATTGGGGGTTTTTGCTAACAAACAAGTTAAGAAGGACAAAATGAAAGAATCGTCACAAGAAACACAGCTTGAATATGGATACCACACTTGAAGAAGCTGGTCAAATGATTGTACTGCTTCAATCAGGTATGCGGTAGGGTGAAGTCGGTTGGCAACTGAACTTGAACCGTTTTTGGTTTCGAAAAGTATACCATCGGTTCCTGGAGACCGGTGGCTACATCCATAGCCAAGGGTTTGGTAGATTTCACTGCATTTCGGAGAGAGCCAACCGCTTTCTTGTTTCAATGTGTTTACGAAATCGGTTCTCAAATGCCTTTGAGTTACAACAGGCAGCTTCAAACAGCACGCAGAAGAACCGTAAGTGTGTGTAGACACAGACGAAGACTGAGGGAGGAGAAGGAAATGGCGCACAGAGCTGCTAGGGGTCCAAAATTGGGACAACTGTGTCTCTTAAGAAAAGAAGGGCGTCCGGTCGACTCCCCGTCGGCCTACCGGCCCATCGTCCTTTTAGATGAGACCGGGAAGCTCTTTGAGCGTATCTTGGCAGGTCGCATAAACGAACATTTGCAGGGAGTTGGACCGGACCTATCGGACCGACAGTTCGGCTTCAGGAGGGGGCGCTCTACTATAGATGCCCTCTCTCAGCTGAAAGAGACCGTGAAAGAGGCGGAACTGCGTGGGGAAGGCGTGTTGGCTGTATCATTCGATATAGCCAACGCGTTTAACACCATTCCCCACGCCACCATCCTTGAGGCCCTTAACTTTTTTGGCCTTCCCGCCTATCTAAAGTCCCTTCTGGCCGACTATCTTGATGATAGGTCGGTGGCATACATCGACCAGACCGGAGTCCTGCGTCGACACGGTGTCGAGTCCGGTGTTCCACAGGGGTCCGTCTTGGGCCCCCTGTTATGGAACATCGGATTCGACTGGATCCTTCGTGGCGTTCTTCTCCCGGGCACGAGTGTCATCTGCTACGCGGATGACACTCTACTTACGGCCCGTGGAAGGAGTTTCAGCGAGGCAGCATGTCGGGCATCTACTGCGGGGACTCTTTTGGTCCAACGCATCGAGCTATTAGGTCTGCGAGTGGCACTACAGAAGACCGAGGCCATTTACTTTCAAGGGCCTCGGCAGCGCCGTCCCCCTGACACTCACATCATCGTTCAGGGCGCTAGAATAGAAGTGGGGTCCCTTCTAAAATACTTGGGTCTGCTGTTGGACAGGCGGTGGCAATTTGGCCCACATTTCAAGGAGTTGTCGCCGCGCCTCCTTAAAGCTGCGGGTGCTTTATCTTGGCTCCTCCCAAATCTGGGGGGACCAAAGGCCAGTTGCCGGCGTTTATACGCCTCCTTCTGCGAGGCAGTAATGTCCCAGAAGGAGGCCGCGGAGCGAGAGCGGGAGAATGATCCTTCCGCTCCTGCGCTCCGCCGGCGTAGAGGTGGCAGGACGCGACGAGCTTACCGCCGGTTTTTGCCGCCTGACGGGGTCCAGCGCGTTGGCGGTGCGGGGGCACCGCCGCCTGTATTGCACAGAGCCCCGTCTTCGTCGGACGGGAGCGGCCTCACCCTTCGGGCCGCTCCTGTCGCTCCCCCTTAAAGGGTGCCTGTCGAGCCTACTAGAGGGCTGCGCTGGTAGTGTCTTGGAGGACATGTTTCGTAGGACCCTCGACACCACCCCATAGCGCTTGACGGAGGGGCCGGGGTTTTTAGTGGGTATTCCCTGCCTCATTTCCATCTCGAGGCAGGGTGCCGCCCTCCCGCTCTTGAGGGCGGCGTGAGTCCCACATACCTCGTCACTCCCCCAGTGACGGGGATGCGTAAACGCATTTTCCCCGGCGAAAAAAAAAAAAGAAGGGGTCCAAAATTAACGGCAGCCCATCGACAAGTCGCTTGAAATTTGCTCGCGACCATGTTGATTGGACTCTTGACCAATGAAGGGCTGTAGTCTTCTCAGACGAGATGAATGTGTGCCTCTGTTGCTACGATAGACGCAAGAGAGTATATCGAAAACATGGAGGACGTTTTACCCAAGTTTGGGTATCCAGGACTGTTGAATACGGCGTCGTGTCCTGTATGTTCTGGGGCAACATGTCGGCTGACGGCAAAACCGAACTTCTTTGCGTCTCTCGGACTCAAATTACTCGCGGGTGAGGGTCGCTGACTGCGTTCCGGTACATTACAACGATCCTGGAAGAACATGTGGTCCCATACGCCGGTTTTGGAGGCGAAGAGTTTCAGCTAAGGCACGATAACGCCCGCGTTCACACTGCAGTGATTGTGCGTGAATACCTTCAAGAGGTTGGGATCTCTGTCACGCAGTGGCCAGTCGAAGGTGCCGTGATGGAAGAATGGGTGTTAAAATTGGTTAGATCCATGAGGAAGTGCATGGAAGCTGCTATCAGGGCAAAGGGGGGTAACACTATATTTTAGGTCACTTTTAACCCTGATTTTTAATTTTTAAAAAATTATTTACTTGTTTTTTTTAATCAATTTTAGTTGAAAATTTTTATGGTTTTGGAAAAGTATTTTTTCACATGTATTCCAGTAATAAAAATAAATAAATTTTATTGTTTTTGTATACCCCTTTTCATTACCTTTCCAACGATACCAAAAATCAACCAATCTTCTTAATGAGCTTAAAAGTTGTTTGAAGTATTTTTTTCAAAAGGTGCGATTTTTTTGACGCTGAGTGTAGTTAGTAGTTTATTTCATTACATTTTCTAAAAATGACCCCAGTATTCATTTTAAAACAACAAATCAGAATTTTGCATTTATGTGTCGAGGCACATAACACATTAATGCTAATTTGTAATAAACCCTTCAGTAATTTAAGCATCAACCATTTTTATGCTCTTTCTATTTATTAATGAATTTATTGTAATATATTCATTTATTTTATTAATCTATGCATTTCAACAAGAAAAATGATACCACATAACATATATATTTTTTTAACAATGAGCGGAAAAAGAAGATTGTTCTCAAAAACAAAGAATAGCTGATTACTCAAAACTAGCTCATTGTGGGTTAACACACGAATGCTTAACAGCGTCCATATATCCATTCTTAACTGACAATAAAGCCAAAATGACGAAAAGTAGGTACCTTTATAGGAATATAGTTTAGTACCTACTTAAAATAAGAAATATTTAATTTTGTTTAATACAAAAATCTTTAATACAAATATCTTTACAGACTTTAATTCCTAATGCGATATAGTATCTTAAAACTAGATATACAGGCATATACTCAATAGTTATATTTAAGTCATGTTTAAATCTATAGTCCATTTACGACGAAGATAGCAATAGATAGCGGTATTAATTTGTTAAATATCCCATACAATCACTGCCATAAAAATGCGTAGTAGGTAAGTATTTATTCCATAGTTAGGTAGGTACTTTCCTGAAAAAAGACCATTATATACTTTTATATGTACTTATTACACTATTATGTTGTAAGTGTTTGTTATAGCAATAAGCCCTTAGATCAGTTTTTCCCAAACTTGTCGGGACCGCGACCCATCTACAAGAAAGTTTTAAGTTGGCAGCCCACCTTGTGTCATGAAGACAAAAAAGAAGCTTGCTGCCGCAGTATTTACGCGTTTATTCTTATCTTACACCATACCATCATCATCAGCCTATTGACTTTCACTGCTGGACTTGGGCCTTTTCTAAAGCTCGTCACCACACCCATTTCAATTAAGGAGAAACGACAGTAGAACAGTTACCGTCATTTTTTATTCAACTTTTTTATTTAAAAAATACAATTTTTGTTAATTTTTTTATACAGGTGTACTAGCTAAGCTAAGGTGTACAAGATAATTTTGAAGGTTGAATTACCTACACATTGATCATAACGAGCCTTCCGCTCCCCCGCAATTCACTGATGATTTCAAGGCCGGTTCGGTTAAGAAATTAATAATAATATAATCATTGACCTAGGTATACCTATATCAGCAATATTTTGTGATAATTCAATATATTGCCCTGAGTCAACATGACAAAAGACATGCTAGTTAGTACGTAATTGAACATTATAATAATGATAGTGGGTACATTGTACCTATTGTAAATAGGATTATGTACTTCAACAGTTAGAATATAAAATTATTTTATTGTTATTACCATCCGTTTAGGCATGATATACTTAGATTCTCTAGTCATAACCCCCAGGGGCCATAATACTGTCGCTTTTACTCTAACTTTTAGTATCTTAGTACATTGGTAGGTACACCTGGGCACCTACATAAAATACCTATAGGGACCGTTCACACACTGTAGGTGGCAGCACTACGTAGTGTAAACTAGGGTAAAACATTCAAATTTATGACACCAGTTGGCAGCACCATCGATGTGCACGTTCCCATACATCACATAAAATACAATCACAATATATCCGTTTATTTGATATGAACCTCTTTCAGGGTTAGGGTCCTCGCAGTGGTAAATCCAATATCGGTCTAGTCATTAGATATTTTGTACAGTGTTTGCCTACATCCACTGGGATCTGAATGTCTGGGAGGTATATGATGAGTAATGCAGAGAATATGATGTATATCTGAATAATGTTCTACTGAAATATTCTGCAAAGGGAGTATGTTCGGAGGAAATAAGTATTTTAAGTATCCCAGACAAGATATACCTACTAAAAGCTATTTCTTTTACTGACATGCCACCCTTGGCCACATATCGCCATCTACCCCCAAACAAACCCGAAGCTTGAACTATGGGTACTAGACAACTGCTTACTTAGATACTTTTTTGTAAATAAATAGGCATATTTTACATAGAAACCCCCAGACTAATACAAATAGACATGTTCATGCACACAAATATTTGTACTGTGCGGGGATCGAACCAACAACCCTTGGCTCAGAAGGCATAGGTAAGGCACTACCAAATGAGCCATCGGGCCACTCATGTTTATATTTAAACTTACTGATGCTTTTGTGGTAAAATAAAATACCTACCTACTATGTTTTGGAAATTGTAGTTTGAGAAATAAAAGCCAGGATGTTTTTATTAAAAATTTTAATAATAATTTCCTTATTTTCTTTAGAATATTGTACAGTATATGCAGGGCCAAATATTTGTAGCAGTTTTTAAAAAAAAAGTAAGCAATACATTTTAAAGAAAAATACAACTGTAGGTAAGCCGTGAAAAAGAAAGTATGATCCGGGTTTAAGCAAAACTTATAATAAATAAAGGTACATTACCTATGCGATTTTGTCTCAAATTTATTTATATTTTGTTTTTACTTATATTTACAATAGCAGTTATCAGAGAAATAAATCCTTTAGTATGGGATGTTACTCGACTAGTCATTAAAATGCCTTTGTTTGTTCGACGTTATAATGATGCATCGCAAAATGCATGCATAAAACAGAACGATTAGGGTTTATTTTTGTAAATAACATAGGACATAGGTAGTAAAGTAATCTTACTAGACCTTTGCTTCAAAGGTTTAAAAGATAGCGAACTACATAGCCAAGTATATAACGTATCATATCAAAGGATTATGCAATATTTATGAAATACACGATTTTAATAGAAGCTCAGTAATATGATCCATGCAATAAAACATCTTATTTGGCCCCCAGTATAATATATTATCTTATCTATCACATTATAATATTTTACACTTATATTTTATACAGTTATGTAGGTATGTAGAACTCCCCTAGGGATCGCGAGCTCGCTTCTGAAACAAAATTATAATCTATTAATTTCAAAAATTAGAAAATTTATAAATTGCTTTTGTACAGGCAAATCGTTCCCTTTTCTGGTGTCGATCATCGCAAACTTCATGACTTCAAAGCTGCTACTGAATAATTTCTTAAAAGAATAAAATCATTTTTTAGCAAAAACAAAATCGTCTTCTATATTTTGTCAATGAGACCATCTAGAAACAACAAAAAAAAAAGAATTTTCTTTATCAGTTCACAATTATCGGAGATATGTGGTAACAAACATGCAACAACATAAAAAAATCAGTCGAATTGATAACCTCTCCTTCTTTTTAAATTGGTTAAAAACCCAGTAATAATTTTTGATTTAAACTGGGAGCTCTCGGTAAAGATCGAGTAAAGATCGGTCGGTAATGGCCGCCTAAAGAGGCGGCACTACATCCAAAACGGAGTCAATATTTGACTATTAATCGACTGTACGCTTTATGAAGAACTTCTTACCTCGCGCCTCGATTTTGTGGAACCAACTTCCTGCGACAGTCTTTCCGAACAGCTACGACTTGGGAACCTTCAAGAAACGAGCGTATTCATATTTAAAAGGTCAGCAGCGACCCTAAACTCGGTTAGAGTTGCGGGTGTCCATGGGCGATGTCGACTACTTACCATCAGGCATCACACTTGCTCGTCTGCCGCCTCTCGCATAAAAAAAAATTAATATTAATAGTAAGAGATTACCTTGCACCAAACAGAGTGTGGCCTGTCCCTAAGTCTCCGCCGCAGACACGGCTAGGAGTCTCTTGTAGGAGCCGGCTATGGAGCGCGCGGCCAGTAGGAGTATCTCACGCCGGGAGACGCCCGTCGTCTCCTCTTGCCAGTTCGAATGATGCACCTGAAATTGTACCAAGACGATTAGAAGTGTCAGAAATATCTGTGTGGTTTCCGGATTAATGGAATATCATGAAACGAGCAACAGCGTTTACCGTTCATCATTCCAAAAATATAGTTAACACATAGAAAAATAATAAATTGAACATTAAAAAAAAAACACAAGAAACATCGGCAAATTTCGTCTGCGCAGGAGAAAAGCTAAAACCGATTGAATACGAATGCCAACACCGTTGAAATATAGACCTTAGAGCCTTATGTTAAGATTTAAAGACAACAAAAAGTTATCTCATGCTATCTCGCTCATGGTTCAAGACGCCGGGCACCAAACATGGCGTGCATGCATCAACCAATAGCAAACAAGCACGATTTGCGCGCATTCGCGGAACATTACGATTGGCTAAAATTTTTTTCGGCTTTTAAAAATTTTACTTCCGCGCAAATACATCAGTGTAACTTGTAAATGTGGTATGTTAGTACATATGCGTACCTGTAGACTAGCGGCCATGATGGAGCCGATGGTGACGCTGTACCCGGTCTGCGCGTGCTCGTAGTCCGCGTCGGTAGCCGCGGCCGCCGCGGCCGCCGCCGCCGCCGCCACCGGCGTGCCCTGCGACTGCATCTGCAGCTCGATGCCGAGAGACGGCTGCGAGAGCACCAGTAGTCTCTCCCAAAGCCAACCATAGGAAACGTCGTCCCCGTCACGTCCTTCAGGACGCTGACTACTCTATTACCCTCGCCATGCTGGCCGCCGCCGAACAGCTCGCGACACAGCGCCTGTTGTTCCGTACCCACAGACGGGGACCTGCGCCTCCTAGCTTCTACTTCCCGACCACGATCCCAGTCACTCTTTCGCTCAAAACATCGTCCGTAGAGACCCAGTCTCTAAGCCGAGATCCGATCCCTTCTATGGGGCGCCCTTAGCCGTGTTGCTTAGCTTACCTAGAAGTGAGAGTGTAATGTTTCTAGTGACACGTGGAAGTCCAGGTAGGTAAGGTTATGGCGGAGAACAAGAGAAACAACCGTTCGCGTGCTAGTTGGTTTATTACTGACAAGATGGCGCGCGGGCGCGGAGACGCAGCTCGCGCGGCCGCGCATGCGCGTTGCGATGTGCGCCGTCATTACGTACCTACTTTTACGTATACACAACAGAGAGCCTTCCGATCCCCCAACAGTCCGATGATGATAAGAAGGCCGCCCTGGCCGTCATCAGTCACTGAGAAAAAAAAAAGAATAGGCACATATCGTCTTATGCTACTGTACCTGTAGACTGGCGGCCATGATGGAGCCGATGGTGACGCTGTACCCGGTCTGCGCGTGCTCGTAGTCTGCGTCGGTAGCCGCGGCCGCCGCGGCCGCCGCCGCCGCCGCCACCGGCGTGCCCTGCGACTGCATCTGCAGCTCGATGCCGAGAGACGGCTGCGAGAGCACCAGCAGGCTCATGTCGTACCATCTGGGAAAGGAAGATAATATAAATAACCCAAGCCATGCCACGCTGGGCCACACAGCTCCACCTAGCCCCAAACTAAGCCGAAGCTCGTACTATGGGTACTAGACATATTATGTTCATCACACAAATGTTTGTACTGGCACCGGCCAGGGTACGATTCAGACGTCTTATATTCCTGACTGGAATGTCGAAGTTATGACGTCAGGACCTATACAGTTTATAGTTAGAAATCACAGTGCACAGTTGCTTAGGCCATCCTTTTTGTATTAGCTCTGTGGGTACAACTATTACATTGTACTCACTTGTCAGGTGGAGTGACGATTTGCGCTAGATAGCTGGCAAGTGCTGGATGCGAGAAGCCCAAGATCGAGCAAGGGGGCGACCGATTGGAGAGGTCCAGCAATGTACTGCGAAGGGCTGATGATGATAGGGGTTGTACTCACTTGTCGCCGATGGCCTCCTGCAGGAAGCCTTCTAGGGCTACGACGGGTTTGGGCCGGGACTATTAGAAAGGTACCTGTTGTAGAAGGCACTGGTCGCTACTTGTCACCTATTGCCTCTACATGAAGCCCTCTAGCGTCACGACAGGCTTGTGCCGGGAAACTGTTAGAAAGGTACCTGTTGCGGAGGTCACGGGGTCGTACTCACTTGTCGCCTATCGCCTCGTGCAGGAAGCCCTCTAGTGTCACGACAGGCTTGTGCCGGGAAACTGTTAGAAAGGTACCTGTTGTGGAGGTCATGGGGTCGTACTCACTTGTCGCCTATCGCCTCGTGCAGGAAGCCCTCTAGTGTCACGACAGGCTTGTGCCGGGAAACTGTTAGAAAGGTACCTGTTGTGGAGGTCATGGGGTCGTACTCACTTGTCGCCTATCGCCTCGTGCAGGAAGCCCTCTAGTGTCACGACAGGCTTGTGCCGGGAAACTGTTAGAAAGGTACCTGTTGTGGAGGTCATGGGGTCGTACTCACTTGTCGCCTATCGCCTCGTGCAGGAAGCCCTCTAGTGTCACGACAGGCTTGTGCCGGGAAACTGTTAGAAAGGTACCTGTTGTGGAGGTCATGGGGTCGTACTCACTTGTCGCCTATCGCCTCGTGCAGGAAGCCCTCTAGTGTCACGACAGGCTTGTGCCGGGAAACTGTTAGAAAGGTACCTGTTGTGGAGGTCATGGGGTCGTACTCACTTGTCGCCTATCGCCTCGTGCAGGAAGCCCTCTAGTGTCACGACAGGCTTGTGCCGGGAAACTGTTAGAAAGGTACCTGTTGTGGAGGTCATGGGGTCGTACTCACTTGTCGCCTATCGCCTCGTGCAGGAAGCCCTCTAGTGTCACGACAGGCTTGTGCGGGAAACTGTTAGAAAGGTACCTGTTGTGGAGGTCATGGGGTCGTACTCACTTGTCGCCTATCGCCTCGTGCAGGAAGCCCTCCAGCGCCACGACGGGCACGTTGTTGGTGACGTCGGCGCGCTCGGAGCGCAGCTGCGCGATGCGCTGCTTGGCCGCCGCGTACGCAGCCGCGTAGCCCACCGGCTGCGCGGCCGTCACCTCGCTTTGGGCAGAAAAACCGCTGGAAAGGTAAGTTTTATAAGTTTTATGTCGATGTAAGTTAGACATGTGTAAGTCGTTGGGCAGATGACCTTAGAGGAACTGCTGGCAGTGGCTGGATGAAGGAAGCCGGGGACAGAGAAATGTGGCGCGAATTAAAGGAGGCCTATGTTCATCAGTGGACGGACCAATTGATTGATTGATTGAAGTTAGATGTAAGATAGGATAGGCATCGCTTAGCGGCACCGCGATATTATGCTGAGCAGAGACCTTTGAGGTACTTTCTATATGTTATTAAAATTTTATTGTCTTACTCTGTATTTTTGGGTGCAACAAAAACATTTCTTTCTTTCTTTTATATTGTTATATTGACAAAGCACATTAAAGAAAAAGATGATATGCATATCATAGTAGTATTTTTGTTTGAAAATCGAGAGAATGAGACATCAGTCATACAACAAACTAGCTGCAGCTTGCGGCCTTCCCGGCGTGAATACTGGGATATGTGAAATGTATAGAAAAACGTATATTATATCACCATGTCCATGTGGTTTCCGAATTTGGAACAGGTCCACCTCATCATTGAGGGAGACCAGTGTCCAGCAGACTATGATGATGGGTAAACTACTGGTTTACTTACACAACAGTGGCCCTCCCGAAGACTGTTTGGAATGCTTCTCTAATTGAAGACACCTTGCTCTCGCGATCTGAAGCTACCACCACGTACAAGTCGCCCCCGCTTTCTTAAAAGATAAAGAGTTAATTACACATTTATCATAATCTTAAACGGTTGTCTGTGGGACACACAACCGCTCCCTTAAAGCCTGCCGAAGTTGTAGTAGTAGAACTTTACATTATAAACATACTGAGATATTCCTTCATTTGTGGATCCAGTGTTGTAATCATAGAGTCTACGGAACTCTTCGCCTTCTCTGCAACCCGCTGCAGGATGCCCCCGGTAGACACTGCACCTTTCACCCAAGTGAACAGCCCACTGCCTGGCATAATGTCACCTGAAAGTCATTTCAGTTTTAGAAACAATTTGAATAATGTATTTTTTGTGACAGGTTTTTTTTCATAACAAGACTTAGGATGACCTGATGGTAAGCGGTCCAAAAGTTAGGTTGACCGCTATAATAGAACAAACCATAGAACACCCATTTTATCATAATTCTTTCGTATTTTAATAGCTACATCATTCTGAATTATTTACTTAACATTTATTTACATTTTAATGGCATGAAAAACAGTCTTATAGTGTGGGTAAAAAAATCACTATGGAGCAGATTTAGACACATCTGGATACATTATGCTGATTAAATATGTGTTGACTATTCAATATGTCTATCTTTGATTATTAAGCCACACCATAATATAACAGTTTCTATAGTAATAAAGGCTGGCTGATGATGATGATGATGATAGTAATAAAACTAAAAGGTGTGACAGTGGGTGGGAACAGCAAGTTAGTATTAAAAAAAAAGTTATTGTAGGGTACCAATCATATCCACTTCTGGAGTAGATGCAGGCAAGGAGTCCGGTGATTGTGTTGTCTGGGAATCTTCGGGTGACCTTATTGGTAAAGTTGGTTCTCCCTTGCTTAGTGGAATAGCTGGACTGAAATTAAATAGCAAAAGTATGTAAGAAATATTCTATAGCTTTTTAATGTGAAAGTTCTCCCAGAGCATTTTAAAACTTAAACCTTCGCATTAATATTTATATTAAAAAGTAATGATTTTCAGCATTGTAGATACCTATATATCAGTGAAGTGAGTAACATTCATAAGCACAAAATTATATGTCTTCACAATTTCATAATAATGAATATGGTATTTGAACCTCATTACTTTTAACATAATGTGTCTCAATACAGTATACAAGTTACATTCTAACCTCCTTACTCAATGTTGTTGCTTAATTTCAATAACAATATATCATTACATTAGAGTAAATTAAGTACTGTTTACCTGAACTTCTCTGAAGTTTCAGGCGTTGGCTCCTCTCTATTCTGTACAATGACTGGCTGCACCGGCTGTGGTGCTGGTTGGGGCACATGTTGAGGCTGAAAGTATTCGGTTGAACTGTTAAAATGGCAAGGCATTTGGTACTTACAAAAGTATTCACCCAAAAATATCAATTAATCACATTCCATAGCTATTGTAATGATCACTAAAGGCATATCAGGAAACTGGCAGCAGCAGTGCCTGCCTATCAAGTGTGATGACCAAGGCAAGTCCCCCCAAATGATTGTCTTTGGGGGAGGACTATGTCCGCCAGTTTCCAAGCTGATGATGATGACAAATGAAAAAACTTAATAAATGAATTAAATGTAAAAAGCCAAAAGATAATTGAATAAAACTAAGAATTAGGACCTACGAATTATTTTTCTTATAGCTTATACATTTAGAAGTCCAATAGGTAAGCATAATTTATTGCACCAGATGGAATCACTCACGATTTCTGGAGCTGGTGCGACAGGGGCTGAAGTAATGAAGTTCGGAAGCTGTGACGGCGGTGCAACGCTTGAGAGTAAGTTCCCGGCTGCGGCCACTGGCTTTGGAGCCTCTGGTATTTTCTGCTTCTTATCTGGCCCGGAACCACTCATTTTGACCTAAAAATGTATGTGTATCACCCGTTACATTTATGCAATTTCGCCTCCTCTCAATATACTTTAAGAACTTGACACAGCCCATTCAAATTTTGAAATCATACGCAAAAAAACTTTTACAGTTTAATGGGAAATAAGGTAAAAAGGATGAAGCCTTACTTATTTTTTAACAAAAACAAAACAAATCCACTTTTTCTCGTATTTTTGACGTATAATTTGACAGCTGTTTGTTTTTTTTTTTTTTTTTTTTGGGTTGGATGGCAATGCACGGCTTGTGCTTATGCCAGTTGCGATAAAAGTTTGGGAAAACTGTTGCAAGGAGAAATAAAATTGGAATGAACGGAACGGAATTTTGATAGGATCAAAGGAGTTCGTGAGGAGTTGCATGAAATTGGGTGAGGATGTAATATGACGATATGGTGATAATACAATACACAAATTACAATTTAATATCATTTTTTAGAATGAATTCAGATATGGCATTATAAATATCATAATTTTTTAATAACAATATGGAAATAATCGATGTAGGGAAAGGAACACGTAAAGTTATTAAACTCACTATAAATGAAGATCGATCATATTTAGAACAACTAAAGAATATATGGTTCAGATCTCCAATCCCCGCGCCACACTCGCACATAGGGTTATCAATTATGTGAAATCTAGCTAGATTTGCAGGGGAACAAACATGACCCAATCGCATTCTTATGATACTGGTAGTGGCAATTTTTCCAAGTCTTATTTTAGAGAACCACGGCTTTAATGCAATTTCATTTTGAATCGATTTATAGTGTTTTGCTTTGAACTGAGTGGTATGATCCCAATTTACTTCCCAAGTCCTATGAAGATAGACTTTGGCCAAATGAACTAAGTCCTCACAAAAGTTTTTATATGGGGTTAAATCTCCACAAAGAACAGCTTCGTTTGCCAACTTGTCAGCTCTAACATTACCATAAATGTTTTTATGGCCAGGAACCCACATAAAACATATTTCAAATCCCCTATTTACGCATTGATATAGTAGCTTTTTGCAATCAAAGATAACTGTATTAATAGTATTACATTTAAATGGAAATTTTTCAAGGGCTTGAAGAGCGCTTTTCGAATCTGAGATAATTAGAGCTTTTGAAAGTTTAAACAATAATACATATTCAAGAGCCTTGAAGATGCCAAAACATTCACCAGTGAAAACAGAAGTTTCAGGAGGAAGTTTAATCTTTTGTACGATTCCATACTCATGATGATACACGCCCACACCTACAGGGCTTATACCATTATGTTTAGATGCATCGGTATATATACAATGGTAGTTTTCAAAATCCCTGGCTAAAATAAGATTAAAATGAAAATCAGCTTTATTATCATTTGGAATATTGAGATCTAAATTAACATTAGGTTTGTGGATCAATGAATTAAAATCTATGGCAAAAATGGGCAGATATGATGATTTATGGGTAGGTGCTTCTAAAGAGATAAACTTACGGTAACTTATTACAAGGCATGGCATATCTTTGCGAGACCAATAAGAAGAATTTTCTATATAATCTGAAAGAATTCGTAATTTTAAGTGTAATAAATGATTAGAATGCTGCAACACACGGAAAAGAAAACGGTCGCATAAATACTGTCGCCGGAATTTTAAGGGTGGATCACATAACTCTACTTGTAAAGCATTGATAGGGCTAGTTTTCATAGCTCCAGCTACAATTCTTAAGGCTTTGGATTGCACTTTATCTAATTTGGCCATAGCAAGTACACTGCAAGGCTCCAAGAGATAGGTGCCATAGTCTAAAACACTCCTTATCAATGCGTTGTAAAGTAATTTTAAAGAAAAAGGGTGAGATCCCCACCATACGCCTGTGAGGCATCTAAGAATGTTAATAGAACGTTCACATTTAGCAGCAATATAATAACAGTGGGGAATACCAGTAAGTTTACTATCTAATAATACTCCTAGGAACTTAGCTTCGTTTTGTTGAGGAATAATAGAATTATCATAACATATAGAAATAGAAGGTGGAGTGCGCATTCTTGTGAATAAGACAACAGAACTCTTAGAAACTGACAAAGCTAAACCATTGTTATCTAACCATTGTTTGAGTAATTTTAAGGATGAATCAAGGGAAGAAGTTAAATTTTCTAATGATCGGCCAGAACTATATAAAAGTAAATCGTCTGCGTATTGAAGTATTCTAACAGTACCATTCAGGCTTGCTTCCAAATCGAAAGTATATATGTTGTAAAGGATAGGGCTCAAAACGGAACCTTGAGGAAGACCTCGCCATAATACTCTAGATTTAGTAGTCGAGTCTTCAAGGTTGACACTGATACACCTTTCTGCTAATAAATTGACTATAAAATTGGAAAGCATTAAAGGAACATTTAATTTTTCGAGTTTATGTTTAAGAATAGATACCTCGACATTATCGTAAGCGGCAGTAATATCCAAAAAAGCAGCAAGGAGACTTTCATTTTTTGAAAAAGCAATACGTATATCTGTGGTAAATATAGCAATATTATCTATTGTACTTTTACCCTTTCTGAAACCGAATTGACTAGGGGCTAATAATCCGTTACTTTCAAGAAACCATTCTAGCCTGTTTTTAACAAGGTGCTCAGCTATCTTTATAAGGACTGATGATAAGGCTATAGGGCGATAAGACGAAGCTTCAAAAGGTTGCTTACCTGGTTTCAATATGGGTATTACCTCTTGAGATTTCCAAGAAAGCGGTATTATACCAGATAACATTACAGAATTAATTAAAGTAAGAAAATAGGTCAAACTAGAATCACTTAAGTGAGATAGAAAAGAATATGGGATCCCATCCAACCCTGGAGCTGAATCGGTCACATAAGATAAAATGCCTTTAAGCTCATTAAGATTAAAAGGTGCATTCAAGCCTACTCGTTCTTCAGAATTTAAACATAAAATAGATGGCTTAATAATATCTAATGGAACAAAAGATGGCGCTAACTTAGCTGTTTGTTGACATCTTGACAGCTGCAGAGAATAATAGTTGCCACGTCGAATTAAATTAACCAAAATACCCCATTTACACTCTCGCCTCGCGACTCGCCTCGTACCTCGCCTCGTGACTCGCGCCACGCCCCCCGAAACGAGCTTGGTGTTTACACTCTCGTCACGAGTTCAGTTGTCTTTGAGCTCGCGACAATGGAGGACGTCGAAATGTTAGCGGCAACAAGTCATGGTTTATTGAACTACACATTAAATACAAATAAAAAAGTAAAACTAAGTCAGAGGGTACCTTTAGCAGCTGCCTGTCCGGTGGTTTGTGAACGGTATACGGGTATGCGACCCCGGCACCTCGAGCTACTACCGAATCAATCCCAGTCTTCCGAGTCGGTAGTATCCCTTTACCTTTTATCCTTTCCCCCTCATTTATTCCCTTATCTCCCCTCTTTCCCGTTCCCCATACCTCCAATCCAAGGTCTGCCGTGCCGATGGATGCGTGACTAGGGGAGAGCCTAGTCGTAAGCGTGCCACAACGCCCTGGGACCAGGTGACCCCAGATTAAGGCTAACCTTCTTCCGATATGCGGGGCTCTATCGGAAGTGACTTTTAAATCCCTTGCTACTCGTGGGAACGCAACGAATTTGTTAAAAGAAGGAACAAATAGGAATGGCGGCGACGTGGTTCGCAACTCGTCACGTCTCGTTTCCCGCAGAGGCCAACAGTGGACCGCCGAAAGCCGGTTTGCTACGTTGAATGTAAGAGGAGGAATGGATAGTAAGGTTGACGAAGTTTGTCAAATGATGGATGAAAGGCATTTAGACGTACTGTGCGTGACTGAAACTAAGCGGAAAGGTTGTGGCACTACAAATCAAGGAGCCTATACTGCGTACTGGTCTGGAGTAGCTGATGACAAGCGAGGCTGTCAAGGAGTTGGTGTACTCCTTTCCGCAAGAATGGATGAATGTATGGTTGAGTATGAAAGTGTTAGCCCTAGACTTCTCTGGATCAGGTTGAAAGTCGGATTGTTAAGGATATTTGTCCTTGGTGTATATGCACCGACCGATCTGGGTACTAGTGGATCAGCGAAAGCTAAAAATGATAATGAGCAATTCTGGGAGTGCATGAGAGATACCTTGTTAAAATGCAAAAGGAATGAAAAAATTATAATGTTAGGTGATTTTAATGGATGGGTAGGAAAAATGCGTGATGGGTATGAAAGTGTTCTTGGAAAGTACGGCGATGAAAGGATTAATGAAAATGGCAAAAGTTTATTAGAATTATGTTTGGAGTGGAATCTTGTTGTTACGAATACTATTTTTGCCCACAAGAAGATTCATATGTACACTAGAGAAGAAGGAAGTTCAAGAAGTATGATTGATTTTGTAGTTGTGGATGAAAGGCTTAAACAGAAGATTGTTGATGCTCGAGCGTACCGCGGAGTAGCCATTGATACGGATCACTTTTTAGTCGTATGCCGTTTAAGAGGACTATTTAAAGGTTGGCGGCGTCGAGCTAAAGAGCCAGCAAGCGTTCTGAAAAGAATAAAAGTCGAATGTTTGCAAGAAGAAGAAGCGAAGAATAAATATCGGGAAAAGCTAAAAGAAAGATTTGAATCTTTGAATGAGGTCTGTGAGATGAATGATTTGTGGACGGGACTTAAAAATGGAGTGGTGGATGTTGCAATTGAAATATGTGGTAAATCTAAGAGGCGAAATGGAAGGAGTGATAGAAAGGTATGGATGGACAAAGACGTGCAAGATATCGTAGGTAAGAAGAAAAAGGCTTGGCTGGACTGGTTGTCTGCAAAGGCAAATCATGGAGTACAGAAAGCAACCATAGGTGAAGTGAATGAAGCTAGAAAGGAATACAAAAGTATGAAAGAGTTGGTTAAGAAAACTGTCTCCAGAAAGAAAGAAGAACTGAAAGATGATTTCGACAAAAGACTCTCAGATGATTTCCAAACAAATATTAAAGTGTTTTGGAAATCCATAAGAACAGCCCGAGGGAAATTAACAGGTTCGGGGTTGACCAAAGTCAGAAATGTGGATGGAAGCTTAGCAAAAGGAGAAGTATGCGTGCTGAAAAGATGGAAGGAATATTTTGAAAGTCTATTCGAGAAAGAGGATGTGGTAAGGCAAGTACCAATATGTTGCCAAGAAAATGAAAACGAGTGTGCCGAGAATGAAAGTATTAGTATGGAAGAGATTGTGAATGGTCTGAAAAGGATGAAGTTAGGTAAAGCAGCGGGATGTGATGAGGTGTCGGTAGAAATGCTGAGGGCTGGACAGGGAGTGGTAGCTAGTCAGCTGCACCGCCTTTTTAACCTTTGTTGGGCTAGTGGCCGAGTACCAAAAGACTGGTGCAAGGCAGTGATTGTGCCGCTTTACAAAGGAAAAGGGTCGCAGCAGGACTGCAAAAATTACCGCGGAATTAGCCTTCTCAGTGTTGTAGGAAAGTTGTATGCAAGAATATTGATTGAAAGGGTGATTAATAGTACTAATGAGAAGATTTGGGATGCGCAAGGAGGGTTTCGAAAGGGGATGGGATGTACGGATCAGATCTTTTCCTTACGATGCATAGTCGAAAAGTTCTTGGCTAAACGCCAAAAAATATACTGCATATTCGTAGATTTGGAAAAGGCCTATGACAAAGTGGTGAGGAATGAATTATGGTCGGCATTATCTGTATATGGGGTGAACGGTAACCTGATACGAGCGCTAAAATCTCTCTATGAGGGTTCTAGCGCTTGTGTCAGAATCAACGGCACATGCACTGATTGGTTTAACATCGAGAAAGGTGTTAGACAGGGATGTGTAGCGTCGCCGTGGCTGTTTAACCTATTTTTAGATAACTGCCTGACGAAATTGAAAGAATGTGAAAAAGGGTTGAGAATGAATGAGTCAATCGTTCAATGTCTCCTTTACGCTGACGACCAAGTTCTTCTCGCGTCGTCAGCGGAAGAATTGCAGGAGATGATGAATGTATTGCATGAGTGTCTGATAGAAAAAGGTATGAATATGAATGTCAGTAAAACTAAAGTTATGGTGTTTGAAAGAGATGATGATATAACAGTTTGCAATATTCTGATTGGGACGGAAAAAGTAGAACAAGTGAAAGAATTTGTGTACCTGGGATCAAAATTTACAAATGATGGAAAGTGCGATAGCGATATTGAAAGAAGAGTGAATGCTGGTAATAGTGTGAATGGAGCACTGCACACCTTTGTGAGCAGCCAGAAGGTCTCCAAAAAGGCCCGCCTGGCGGTTCACAGGGGAGTGCTAGTGCCGACACTAACGTATGGTAGTGAGAGTTGGGTATGGCAGAAGAAGCACGAGAGTAGAATTAATGCAGTGGAAATGCGAGCGCTTAGAAGCATGCTAGGAGTGAAATTGAGTGATAGGATTAGGAATGAAACGATTAGAGACCTTTGTGGTTTGCAAGAAGATGTAGTGACTAGGATTGAGAAAGGTATGCTTAGATGGTTTGGTCATGTAGAGAGGATGGATGAAAGTAGATTAACTAAGAAAATATATAGCGAGAGCGTGAATGGATCTGTTGGAAGGGGAAGACCTAGAAGGACATTCAAGGACCAAATAGAAAGTGTCCTAAAAAAAGGTAACATACTAAGTACCCTAAACCGACGAGCATGTATGAGGAGATTGATGAATGTGGACGAAGCAAAAGCTGTGTGCCAGGATCGTCGCAAATGGAAGGACGTGGTCTCTGCCTACCCCTCTGGGAGAAAGGCGTGACGGTATGTATGTATGTAAAAAAGTAAAATGTCTTATGTTTTAAATCAATTAAAGGTCTATTCATTTCATTTGTAATGACAACCTCTTCCACGCATCGTTTACTTTTTGGTTCATTTTATGGTATTTATTTTTGGGTTCCACAGAATAGGCTATTATGGCTAAAAATTGTAATTAGTCCGTCTTTTAGCTTATTCAAAAATAAAAGACACGTATTTTTTTATTTGTAAATTAGACTAAAACTTACAAAGTTATAGCCCGTTGAAATTACGCGTGACGTCACTCGGTGAGCCATTTTTATGGGAGCGAGTTACGTCAAAGACTCCCACTCCTAACTTTTGATGCCTTGTATCTTTGGTATTGTTTATTTAATTGAAAAAAGGAAAAATACGTGTCTTTTATTTATGAATAAGCTAAAAGACGGACAAATTAAAAATTTTTAGCCATAATAGCCTATTGGTTCCCTTTGAAATGCTCCAATAAATCTAAATGTTTCCTCATAAGACTAATCCATTTTAACGACCTGCGCGGCACAGCGCTGAACCGCGAATGAAGCGAGAGCGCGAGTGTAAACACCCCGCTCGCGTTCGTCGCGAGGCCCTTTGACTCGTGACCAAAAAACCGCTCGCGACGCGAGCGCTGCGAGTGACGAGGCGAGGCGCGAGGCGAGGCGCGAGCGAGTGTTCACACTCTCGCCTCGTCGCTCGCCTCGCGCCTCGCCTCGTCACTCGCACGCGAGTGTAAACGGGCTATAACAAGCGATATCAAGAAATTCCATAATAATTAGTGCTAAATTAGCAATTAAACTTAAAGAACATTATTACAAGAATTATTGATTCAAGTGTGAACTCATAAGAGTGACACAAAAAATATAGTCCGAAATCATGTGAAGTAAACTTTTCATTTACAGTCCAATCATCATACGTCACAAAAAACTGTCAGTCCTGTCAAGCAAACCAATCGTATCGGTGAATTGAATTTATCTCGCTGTTTTCTGAACATTTTCTTTGAAACTTGTATAGTTAGTGTTAATTGTTCGTGACAACGTTTAATTGTGTTCACTGAGCCATGTCGGAGGGGCCAGACACGCCGCCCTTTAGCACGGTCGATATTAACAATGATAACAGGGATGATGAGGATCTGTTCGCGTCTGCGGTCCAGGTATCTTATTGGAATCCTGTTTTATTAACTTGTTGTTGCCGCGTCCGCCCCCGGCGGCCCGGCCGACCCGTCAACGCCCCTTTTCCTATCA
This sequence comes from Conogethes punctiferalis, assembly GCA_031163375.1. NCBI lineage: Eukaryota > Metazoa > Arthropoda > Insecta > Lepidoptera > Crambidae > Conogethes > Conogethes punctiferalis. Next base: position 5,151,429 of record CM062094.1, read on the forward strand.
TTTTGAATTTTACATCAACTGGTATGCTGTGTTGTAATGTAGATAATTATTCATTAATTAAGTTACAGTTGTTTGCGTGAAATATGCTTATTAGCATTATTAATCACCCGCTTGTATGTGCTGTGCAATAGTTTTTGTTATTCACGCAACATTATCTAATTTGAAGAAGTAAAGTAGGAAATATTGTTAAAAGAAGGTAGTAAGGAAAATCATGTCTGCAAATTTTTTTATACGTTTTTCCCTGATGGGCTAAAGAAAATAAATAATAAATACTTTATATTTCATTGCTTAAAGCTTTTTAATTTTATTGCAATTTTATCAAACATTGAGTCCATTATTATGTACCTATTTGTTGTTCTTAATGAAAAGCATATACCATTTACTTATTTTTTACTTACTGTGTGTAAATTAAACACTGTTTACTACAATAGCTTAGCACTGAGATTAGCTGCTAAAATACTTATTCTGGAAACCATTCTCAATGAAATGCAAATGAAGCATGACAAATTGTACACTTTACATTTAAATGGTAAAGTTGTTTAAAAATTAAATGCTTTGCCAAAAAGTAAAACAAACCTTATTGTTGCACCTAATGTATTGTTAACTTGGGGTCCATTTTTCCAAGTATGTTTTTATACCTATCCTTAATGAAATGTCTTATAGTCATAAGACTGAACATCCTTTTAAAATCCATATTGATTATTAACACTATTGTGTCTGGAAATCTTTGTCTTATGAGGTTAAACTTGTTTTTTATATAGTGGCTCGATATAATGGCTTCCCTACGCCTGATGGAAAGCGAAAGAAAAGCCCAAGTCGCTGTGACAACAGGCAAGTAACTGGTCAGTTGCCACCGCCATGCCGGCCCAACCCTAGCCCCCCATGAGCTCCGGAAACCCTACTCACCGGCAGAAACACGACCCAGAGGTCATTTGACTGCGGTATTCTACAGGGTGGAGGTCCTTCCCCGGACGGGCGGCTCAATTCGAGCGAAGCTTCGCTCTGCCCTACCTCTCTTAAACTGTATCTTAAATAAAATAATGTTTATTTCCAGGAAGTCAGCTTGGACCCAGATGTTAATGGAGCACAGGAAAGCCTGGAGAAAGCAATCATAAGTGACGCCCCGCCATCAATAACTACAACATTGAGCAGTCCCATTATGGAAGAGGTAAAGATTAGTTCTATTAATACTTTCTAGACTCCTATAATACTTCAAATTTAAAGAACATGAGAACTAAAAATTATTTACATGTATTTAAAGTCATCATCATCAGCCTATTGCAGTCCACTGCTGGACATAGGCCTCTCCAGTTTTTCGCCACAGGGCAAACATCTGGAGGATATACCCATAATCAAAGTATAATTAAATTAGATAGATATTTGACTTGTGGGCTGACTCACAAAACATATTTCTTCTGGATCAAGTGCAAGTGCTAGCTAGTGCAACTAATGTGAAAGTGGCATCATGAATTATCTTGCAGAGCCTGGTTTAAAGATTTCCACACTAGGCTCTATAGCCAGGGGCATATGTGTATACATGTGTATACATATGCCCCTCCTATTTATTAATTTATCCAGAAACATACTACTGGCCAGCATGGTGGTGGCAATTGATAAGTCATTGTTTTGGTTACTTGTTTCCACCGAACATTGGCTCTTTTGCTTTCCATGTAATAACTTTTATATGGTCTGGAAGACATACAAGCATTTAATGTAATAACTAACTAATAATGGAAGAGAGAGTTAACAGTAGCAATTTCACAGTACCTAAACCATAAAAAACCAAAACCATAATAATGACTTTCATTATGAGTGCAATTTATGTACTGTATAACTATACAGTACAAACTTCAATATGTACCTAATCTATTTCCACTTGTATATTATGGTTTTATTAGATTAGTTATCTCTGAAATCATTAGGGAAATCATAAGGATATTATTATTTCTCATATCATTTATATTCACACAGGCAAAGCCGCAATCTAGTTCATTAACAGTTAGTTTCTTCATAAATGTTGATGTTGTAAGCATCTTCAGAACTGTGATACGTTGACTACTTTCTTAACTCTCAATTTGAGGTGATGTATTCATGCATCTAGTATTATATTCTCTGCTACAACAACGATAAACTATAAAGAAAGTATTTGTTTTTACAACAGCATGTAGTAAAAAGTAATAAACAAAATGTATAAGACAACAAGTACATTGAATAATCTTTACCGCGGTAAGATAACACTTATCTGTTGTGATGAGTAATGGCTACATGGAAAGGTGAAACAATTTGTTGTTTGGAATTAATGATACATAATGAGTGTTTCAATAAATTCTTTGTTTCTGTAAATGTGTTCAAAAGAATTATGCAGAAGCAAGACCAAGGGCGAAACGAGTTTTGGTGAGGAGGCTGCTTCTTGCCAAATGCAATGTAGGACGCCCTCAGGTCATTTGGATTGACGAATCGCATAAGATATCTGACAAGTACTGGATGCAGAAAGCCAGCATCGAGCGAAGTGCATTGGAAAAGCCTATCATCATTACCATAGTCCTGCAAAGGATTGCAATCATCATCATCAGTTCACTGCTGGATATAAGCCTCTCCAGTTGTACGCCACTTTGGGCAATCACTTAGAGGATTTGCTCATAAATCGCCACCCTGGGCAGGCGGATTAGTGGATTGCAATGGCTAATGATACTTATCAATGAATCCATCAAACTATTGCTGTCGAACTTTCTTATTGTTTTCCATATGCATTGAAGTGGACTTTATGATTTTCAATCCAAATTCAAATGTTTATAAACTCCATTTTTATATTGACGATAGAATAGTTCAATATATCCACACATTATCTTTTTGCTCCAAGCCAACCTCACCTGCCCCTGGTGCATCCTGCCCACAGATATCTCCAATAGATACCGCACTTAAGATATCGCGCGAGAGGTAATACATACATGAATACATCAGTGCAATGCATACGCAATACGCATGCGCTTAAAGTGCGTCAGTACCACGGTCAGTACTGACCAGAAGTCAGACCCGTGTGTATCGGAGACACTTTTAATAGTTTGTAGAACATAAACGTATGAATCTTAGTATTGAACTCCTTGGCGCCGGAGCTCAAGTTACGATGGAAAATATTTGACAGATGTTAGCTCGCGTTGATGTCTTTTTTCATGATCCCTTTCTTTCATTACCAATTTCACTATTTTTATCCCTTTCTAGCATAGACACGTTTGACAATAGTGTTACAATGTATTACTTTCAAGTATATCGATAATGCAAGATGAGAAAAATTTTAGTGTTTCTACTTTAGATTTCCAAAGTGTCCTGAGAGAACATTAAAATGGACAAATGCCGCACCCTGCTGTTAGAGACATTTACATAGGATAGTTTTCAATGTATGAAGGATAGAAGACGAGTAAATGAAAACTGCTGTGATTACTTCACCTAACCATATTTATAACTATACTCATTTGAATTTTTTTTTTCCCAAGACATGCCACGCTGGGCCACACAGCGCCACCTAGCCCCAAACTAAGCCGAAGCTTGTACTATGGGTACTAGACAACTGATAAACTTACTTAGATACATTTAAATATACTTATAATGTCAAAACGGCAGTTGAAATGTATTATTTAACGTATGTATTTTAGTAAATTGATCATTTTACGGGATCTTGCCGTAAAATCATCCGACGAAGGTGAGGTGAACGTTGATTGGTTCAATGGCTCACGTGGCGTTATCCCGGCAACCAATCAGGGAACAGTGTATTAAGTTACGGGTAATAGTGCACCGTTAAATAGTACATTGAGCAACGATTGGCCCATTTGAGGACGATTTTACTTGTGTCAAAATCGTAAATTATTAAATGACTGTCAGGCTACCGTAAGTTGATTAACTAACTGAAATCCATTGCGTTAAATAATACATTTCCACTACCGTTTGTTATATTCCGAAAGATAATCAACTACCTAGGAAATTGATCAACTTACGATTCTTGCTATTTTCCGGTGACATATTATATAAACATATATTTATATACATACATAGATAAATATCCAGTACTGCACAAAATACTGAAAAGGTGATACAGACATAATCTAGTCTAATATACCTGATTGGTAATTTTTCGATAAAATTATCGACATTGCACAATACAAATGTACATCACTTGAGAAATGAGTTACGTCCCCCGCACACCCTTCCATACCACCTGAAATTGACTCGCGAAACTCAAAGCAAAATGCCGAACATGCGGTATCTATTGGGGGTAATCTGTGATCCTGCCAAATAACAAACTAGGCGCTAGCAACTAACTGGTGGCGGTATAACCATCACAATTGAAGGCTATTGTAATTGAAGGCATAAAAGCCATAGGCCGATGACGGGCAGCAGCGTCACCGCAGCGAGAAGCTACGCCCTGCGATCGCCAAATCCTCTAGATGTTTGCCCTAAGTAGCGAACAACTGGAGAGGCCTATGTTCACCAATAGGCTAATGATGATTCTAGGGAATATGATGAAAAAGGCAAACATATAATTCTGTTCACAGATAGCCACAGAGCGCACGAACAACATAATAATCACTATAACGGAGCCTCAAAAGATCGGAGACGGCATGAGTTCGTACGTGGCGTACCGCGTGCTCACCAAGACCAACATGCCGATATTCAGCAAGCACGAGTTCGCGGTGCTGCGGAGGTTCAGCGACTTCCTTGGTCTGCATGAGAAACTGACTGAGAAGTACCTACGGTCAGGGAGAATTATACCGCCAGCGCCTGAGAAGAGTATAGTCGGTGAGTGTTTTATACAAGACTAACGACCCGCTCTCGCTTCGCTCAGGTAGGTATTATACATATAAACCTTCCTCAGAAATAACATTGCGTAGTTTTAAAGATCTCAGGTTACATAGGGACAGACAGAAAAAAAAACTACTCTGTTTTATACTATGTAGTGATTAATAGGTTTTTAATCACTTAAACCATTTCATTTACACTTGTTATAATAGCTTATGACATTGAGATTTTGTTATGCCACGGTAGATCTTGTCATATTCTTTCGTGTGGGTACAGAAAAAAATAGGAATCACCGCCCCATTTCTTCCCGAAGGAGTCCACTTAGGGACTTCTTGAGATTTCATCTTCTCAGCCAGGTACGGTTTACTTGCCAGCGACTACCATAAGAAAAGTCTTCAAAATTAGAATCGAACCTAACCAAAAAGTCCCCTTAGCTTGATTTCCTCCAAAGAAACAATCATCTCCACAGAAGACAGCGTTGCAGGGCGAAGTTTCATAGAGCTAGTCGTCCGTCCGAATATATCATAGGCATTAAGGCTTTTTTGACCGGCTTAAGCCGATTCCGCGTCTATAAATAGGTAGACCTTTAGAGTACTTAGTAAAACGTGGTCTCTGCCTACCCGTATGAGAGAATAGCGTGACGTTAAGTATGTATGTATATAATTATACTGTTGCATCTACCATCAGGCACAACAAAGCTGAAGATGACGTCAACGCCCTCGACTGAAAGCGCGAACGGCAGCGCATCCGCCAACGTCCAGTCCCAATTCGTGGAGCGCCGGCGCGCGGCGCTCGAGCGGTTCCTCAACCGCGTCGGGCAGCACCCCGTGCTGTGCATCGACCCGGACTTTAGGGAGTTTCTGGAATCCGGTGAGTTTATGAAGCAGCGAGCCTAGTGGCCTTCTTTGTAAGGCTGCGCTCGAGCGGTTCCTCAACCGCGTCGGGCAGCACCCCGTGCTGTGCATCGACCCGGACTTTAGGGAGTTTCTGGAATCCGGTGAGTTTATGAAGCAGCGAGCCTAGTGGCCTTCTTTGTAAGGCTGCGCTCGAGCGGTTCCTCAACCGCGTCGGGCAGCACCCCGTGCTGTGCATCGACCCGGACTTTAGGGAGTTTCTGGAATCCGGTGAGTTTATGAAGCAGCGAGCCTAGTGGCCTTCTTTGTAAGGCTGCGCTCGAGCGGTTCCTCAACCGCGTCGGGCAGCACCCCGTGCTGTGCATCGACCCGGACTTTAGGGAGTTTCTGGAATCCGGTGAGTTTATGAAGCAGCGAGCCTAGTGGCCTTCTTTGTAAGGCTGCGCTCGAGCGGTTCCTCAACCGCGTCGGGCAGCACCCCGTGCTGTGCATCGACCCGGACTTTAGGGAGTTTCTGGAATCCGGTGAGTTTATGAAGCAGCGAGCCTAGTGGCCTTCTTTGTAAGGCTGCGCTCGAGCGGTTCCTCAACCGCGTCGGGCAGCACCCCGTGCTGTGCATCGACCCGGACTTTAGGGAGTTTCTGGAATCCGGTGAGTTTATGAAGCAGCGAGCCTAGTGGCCTTCTTTGTAAGGCTGCGCTCGAGCGGTTCCTCAACCGCGTCGGGCAGCACCCCGTGCTGTGCATCGACCCGGACTTTAGGGAGTTTCTGGAATCCGGTGAGTTTATGAAGCAGCGAGCCTAGTGGCCTTCTTTGTAAGGCTGCGCTCGAGCGGTTCCTCAACCGCGTCGGGCAGCACCCCGTGCTGTGCATCGACCCGGACTTTAGGGAGTTTCTGGAATCCGGTGAGTTTATGAAGCAGCGAGCCTAGTGGCCTTCTTTGTAAGGCTGCGCTCGAGCGGTTCCTCAACCGCGTCGGGCAGCACCCCGTGCTGTGCATCGACCCGGACTTTAGGGAGTTTCTGGAATCCGGTGAGTTTATGAAGCAGCGAGCCTAGTGGCCTTCTTTGTAAGGCTGCGCTCGAGCGGTTCCTCAACCGCGTCGGGCAGCACCCCGTGCTGTGCATCGACCCGGACTTTAGGGAGTTTCTGGAATCCGGTGAGTTTATGAAGCAGCGAGCCTAGTGGCCTTCTTTGTAAGGCTGCGCTCGAGCGGTTTCTCAACCGCGTCGGGCAGCATTCCGTGCTGTGCATCTACCCGGACTTTAGGGAGTTTCTGGAATCTGGTGAGTTTATGAAGCAGCGAGCCTAGTGGCCTTCTTTGTAAGGCTGCGCTCGAGCGGTTCCTCAACCGCGTCGGGCAGCACCCCGTGCTGTGCATCGACCCGGACATTAGGGAATCGTTCCCGTTTCTGGAATCCGGTGAGTTTATGAAGAAGCGAGTCTCGTGGACCACATACAAGACAGTTGTCCAGACCGCTGCTATACTCCGTTTGGCTTAGCATCAGAAATTGTGGCAACGATGAAGCAGAAAAGAGCACACCTTCAAGAAAAGAGCACCTCTTTTAAGGCCGGCTCCGCAACTGTAACTCCTGATGTTGCAGATGTACATGGGCGGCGGTTATCACTTACCATCAGGTCAACCGCTTGCTCGTCTGCCCCCTATTCCTTAAAAAAAGCAGTCGTAATAAATCTTTTTTGTATAAAAGTACAACAAATTACTTTTTTTTAATTAGATAGTTATTTAACGACGACTGACCTCCTTACAAGGTTAATTTCTGCCAATGTTGAGTGAACGTTTGCAAAGTTACAATACAACTCGGGTGTAAACACCTACTTGACTTGTATCGCTATCGTGACTTTATTTGCATGACCAATCATAGAACAATTTCTACCTAATTTTTTTAAGGCAATCCTTTCGACTATCATTATTAGATATTTTTCCCTCAAAATCCTCATTCAGTCAGTTCCTTCCTTTCTACTACACGGTCTTGAGGTCCCACTTGGCGGGCCTCGATGTTTGCTTCCTTTCCTGAACAAGTGCAGGTTGGTTTACTTACACTCTTGCTCCGAACAGATACGGAGCTGCCAAAAGCGACAAGTACGGCTGCCCTGAGCGGCGCAGGCGTGCTCCGGCTGTTCAACAAGGTCGGAGAGACCGTCAACAAGATCACCTACAAGATGGACGAGTCTGATCCGGTGAGTCAACATTTTTTTACATAGTCTCTGATAGGACTAACTGCCATGATAATTTAAACCTTATTCCTTTAAAATAATAGTTGATGTCTAAAAATCACCTACAAGATGGACAAGTCTGATTCATGAGACAAAGTTTTGTTTACATAGTCTGTTGTAGGACATACTGCCGTGATAATTTGAACCTTATTCCTTTGAAATAAGAGTTGTTGTCCAAAAATCAACTTTTACACAATGCATTTTTAATAGCATTCCACAGCTAATGTATTATGATATATATAGTATATGTATGTGTCAAAATAGACGCCAACTCATTGTGTCTGATTTACTATTATCAATAAGTGACACCCAGTTTGATAATATTGTTGTAATAGAAAGTCTGCTTCAAAAATGTTGTAAAAAGTAATGCAATTTTTTTTTGTTACGATCTTTCTTTGATCTTTTTCATTATAGTTTCGTTATGGTTTAAGACCAAACCTGCTGTTAGTGCCTATTAGGCAGTGCACAACATATCTGCCATACAAAGTCTAGCACTGTTAGATAGAATCAGGCGCATATGCCTACAAGTTACAAACTCCTTTATAATGCACACAACTTTTTAAATGAAAGTTGTACGTGCGATCCATTGAGGCGAAATAAGGAAAATGTTTTATTTATATTAAACTTGTATAATTTTATCTTGGCATACCTCCAAGTGCTAGTTCGCAGCGCATATGTTATTGCATGACGCAGTACCTTTACATAATATTGATCTAGTGTGCACTGACATTGTATACGGCATATCATAGTAAGTGGCATTGATTGGACTGGCTCGGTGGCTCAATTGGTAGTGACCCCTGCCTTCTAAACCAAGGGTCGTGGGTTCGATTCCCACCCGGGACAAACATTCGTGTGATGAACACTTGTGTTTGTTCCTGGGTGTTTATATTTGTATTTAAGTATTTATTTGTGGTACCTTCGTTGTTCTGATACCCATAACACAAGTGCTTAAGCTACTTACTTTGGGATCGGAGCAATATATGTGATGTTGTAAAAAAGAAAAGAAAGAAAAATTGATTGTTCTTACGTCCTGTGACACGAAAGGTGGCACGATGGCATGGCGTGGCAATTAAACAAACTACTAAATAGTCTCGGTCTTTTATCGGTTGATCAAGGTAAAAACCGATTTTTTATCGGTATCAAAGGGCAGGGACCCTATTACTAAGACTTCACTGTCTATCCATCCGTTTGGCTGCCACCAGACTGCGTCTTAAAAACCACGATAGCTAGACAGTTGACATTTTTACAAATTATGTACTTCTATCGCCGCTATAACAACAAATACCTACTAAAAAAAATTGTAGGTGTCTCCTCCCACACAACAAACGCGACTTTTTTACTTGATATCAATAATGGCAAGAGGTAGGCACTTGAAATATTTACAATATTTTTATTTTAATAAGAAAATTAAAGTAAAAATTGTTTATCATATCGTTAATGTCTCGTACAACAAAAGTTACTTTTTTTGTCGCTTTTTTTTATAGTTGCTCGACTTCCCTATGCCTGATGGAAAGCGAAAGAGAGCCCCAAGTCGCTGTGACCACTGGCAAGTAGTTACTTGCCAGTGGTCACAGCGACTTGGGCCTCTCTTTCGACTAGATTTCGAGACTTTACCTGGTGCCATTTGCTTGCCTGGACCAACTGGTCAGTTGCCACTGCCATGCCGGCCCAACCCTAACCCCCCACGAGCTCCGGACACCCTACTCACCAGTAGAAACACGACCCGAAGGTCATTTGGCTGCGGTATTTTATAGGGTGGAGGTCCTTCCCCGGACGGGCAGCTCAATTCGAGCGAAGATTCGCTATGCCCTACCTCTCTTAAAATCTCTTATTAAAATCAGCACTAGGTAAAGTCTCGAAATCTAGTCGAATGATACGGAACCATTCTCGGCCGGCTTTTACACATAAAGACTCCGCGTTTATTTATAGTCATCGGAATTGTTAATTTATCTTTCATTTACTGGTACGATTAAATCGCCAATGTTAGCGTCCACAGTTCTATAGAAAAATGTATTAAGGTCACGGCTATTATGCACAAGTCACGCTAGCAGGAAAGGTTACTATTTTCTTTATCATGTATTATTTTTATATAACATATACCAAATGGCTTATTCGGAATGTGGAAACAACATGTTTTATGATCGGTTGCGTTTAAAAATAGACTTTACTGCTTGAATGCCTTGTCTAGTTTTGTCGCTTCTGTACTATGTAATGTAAAGTCAAGAGAGTTACGCTGGTGGGATATACTTTAGGAATTTCAACTGTTTCACTTGCAGAACAACTTAATATGTCAAATGGCCCAAAAAACTAAGCAAATGGTAGTAGGAGATAAGTTAATCAGTTTTATCCGGTCGACCGCTTACCATCAGGTGGAGTGAGGTCATCCTGAAAATATTCTTATAAAAAAACACAACAGTTTTCAATGAGAGTTTAAAAAAATCTAATTCACCAGTTAGTTTTGACATTACATAGGCGTTTACATAACAACTGGCCGATCATTTTATGGGCGAATCGCAGGTTTCATGACGCCATCTATTAGATTAGCCAGTTAACTAGAACAGGCCGATTTCGCATGAGGTGGGCTACACTATACTATCCTACGCTAGTTTCATTCCAGCCAACCCAGCTCATCCAGAAACTTTAGCAGGCCATACATGTCGAAAATGTCCTGGAGTGTGCCGGGCCGGCCAAGGTATTACGTCCGGTATGCTAACCGGGGCATTCTAACAGAAAGTAGGAGGCTGTTTTCTTCGCGTGTAGGCACGCTATGCATATGGGGCTATCTGTCAAGCCCAGGTTTTAAAGATGTTTGTTGTAGTTGTAGGTGCCATCGCCTCCCATGGCCGCCTCTTCCTTAGTTGACTTCTTCTTATCTATCGGGTTTATCTTTACGAAACACCCTCATTCCAGTGGTTCGAAGAGAAGTCGTCTCGCATAGACGCGCTAGAGACGTGCCTACGTCGGCTAGCGGGGGCGTGCGAGTCGCTGGCGCACGAGCGGCGCGAGCTGGCCGCGCGGACGCACGAGGCCGCACGCGCCTGCGCCGCGCTGTCCGGCGCCGACCCGCACGCGCCGCTGTCCCGCGCGCTGTCGCACACCGCCGACCTGCACGAGAAGGTACGCACACTCTACACTACTGTGCAGACACACCGTACACTACTGTACAAACACACTGTACACTACTGTACAAACACACTGTACACTAATGTACAAACACACTGTACACTAATGTACAAACACACTGTGCACTACTGTACAGACACACTTTAGAGATCCGCGCGACACACTGACAGATGCCGCGCGACACGCTGTACAGAGCAGCGCGACACACTTTACAGATCCGCGCGACACACTATACAGAGTTACGAGACACGCTATACCGTGCAGCGCGATACATTAGACAACTGTCACGAGACACATTACACGACAGTGGCGCGAGCGCTACACACTATACAGTCCCGCGAGACACACTATACATCGCCGCGCAACACTTAGACAGTTAGACAGTGCCGCGCGACACATTGTAGTGCCGCACGACACACTGTACAGTGCTGCGCGACACACTGTACAGTGTCGCGTGACACACTGTACAGTGCCGCGCAACACTCTGTACAGTGCCGTATGATACACAATACGGCTGCCACGCGACACACTATACAGCTCACCACGCGATACACTCAATAGCTACAACGCAACACATTCCTGTCGTGCGATACACTATATGCTAGTGTTGCCCAAATTCAGTCTTGGTCTTGCAGTCTTGGTCTTGTTCTTGCGTTTTTGCAAGACCAAGACCAAGAACAAGACCGCGTATTTTGAGCAAGACCAAGACCAAGACTGACCGTGCAAGACTTGAGCAAGAACAAGACATAGCCTGCAAGACTCTTGCGTCTTGCAGCTAGGACTTAGCGCTATTTCACTGAGTAGTCAGGTGTAACAGTTCGGTGTATAGGTAGGTACGCTTAGGAATTCTATGAGACGCAAAAAACTGTATCAAAGAATATGAAAAACTGGACCTATGCGCATTACGACTAATACCATAAACATAGCGAATAAAAAAATATCTATTAAAATCAAACTGAGTGCATGCATAGTTATGTTTTAACCATCGGTACTTTGATAATGCGGCATCAAAGGTTTTGTACTTACTTCTCAAAGAAATTTGCCGCTTTTCGGAAGTACATGGTTATGATACACGTGCCGGCGGCTTCTTTTGAAATCTAAAACAATCGTTGCCGCCACGCCAAAATCATAACATTTGACACTATTTGATTGCCGCCATAGGGCGTAGGTATACTCATGCAAAATAATTTCGAATTTTAAGAGTACCTACAGGTGTTCCAAAGAATAAATAAGTTTCAGAGTGCTTAGAATGAAAATGAATACATTATACTGATCACGCAAGTAGTATTATGATTAGGATAAAATGGTAAGGATAGGTAGTAGACGTCATATTAATTCATTCTAGTAAGTATATATTATATAATATTGATTACTTATATGGTTTTAAACTAATTACTTAGGTACTATTATTGTACATTTGTACATATCATAAATGTTTATTAAGAAACAGTTACTTTCATGGAAAACGACATATAGGTCAGTTGATTTTTCGAATTTCTTATCAAATCTTCAGTTATTTATTAATCTGCTTGATCTTTACTATGGCTATGTTAATTCAAGCTCACAATGTTCCAATTCTAATACGTTTTTCTAAGATTTAAAGTAAACTTTAATAAATAGTAATAGACTAATAGGTCTTGCAAGACTTGCAAGACTCTTGCTGCAAGACCAAGACCAAGACCAAGACTGGGAGCGCAAGACCAAGACCAAGACCAGGTGTATTGGCGCAAGACCAAGACCAAGACTGGCTAAGTCTCGTCTTGTTCTTGCATTTGGGCAACACTACTATATGCCTGTCGTGCGACAGACTATACAACTACCGCGCAAAATGGTACACAGTACTTTTTTATGTCACATAGTAAGAAATATTTTAGTGTCTACATTATATTCATGCATACGCTTATATAGTGTCATTCTCCTTTCAGATAGAACAGTTGAGAAACGACCAAGCCAATACCGACTTCTTCGTTCTGACGGAGCACATCAAAGATAATCTCGGCCTCATCGGTGCTATCAAGGACGTGTTTCACGAAAGAGTTAAGGTGACTATCTAGACCTTATACAATCACAATTTTTAATAGTTACTTTCCCGCAGGCATTATATTTTAGAACAATAAATCCAGAGCTTTCCACGGTCCACCCGGCGGCTACATAGCCGCTCTGGATCTGAACTTAAAAAGCTTACAAGCTTTTTAAGTAAAGAAATATTACTTTATTTATTCATACTATACCTACACTGTTTTTTCAGATCCTGTTTAAATAATGATTTATATATTTTTGATTAGGTATTCCAAAATTGGCAACATGCCCAAATGCAGCTTACGAAGCGAAGAGAAAATAAGGCCAAAGCAGAATTAGCGAATCGCCCAGAGAAAATTGAACAAGCGTCCAATGAGATTATTGAGGTAATAAAAGTAGCTTAAAAAGTTTTAAAAAAAATGTATATTAGGTTTTTTTTGTATTTTATATTTTCTGTGAACTTATATCTGTCGGTTTGGCTAGCTTTTTATTAGACTTTATATTCACGACTTGTCGTTTCCCAGTGGGAATCAAAAGTGGAGCGCGGACAACAGGAGTTCGACACGATATCGCGCGTGATCAAGAAGGAACTGGAGCGTTGGGACGAGGTGCGGCTGACCGAGCTGCGCGCCACCATCCTGCGCTACCTCGAGGAGCACATGAAGCACCAGGCGCAGGTACTGTGACACGACACCGCGCGGGATCGGGAACAGCTGGAGCGCGGGGACGAGGTGCGGCTGACCGAGACGCGCCACCATCCTGCGCTACCTCGAGGAGCACATGAAGCACCAGGCGCAGGTACTGTGACACGACACCGCGCGGGATCGGGAACAGCTGGAGCGCGGGGACGAGGTGCGGCTGACCGAGACGCGCCACCATCCTGCGCTACCTCGAGGAGCACATGAAGCACCAGGCGCAGGTACTGTGACACGACACCGCGCGGGATCGGGAACAGCTGGAGCGCGGGGACGAGGTGCGGCTGACCGAGACGCGCCACCATCCTGCGCTACCTCGAGGAGCACATGAAGCACCAGGCGCAGGTACTGTGACACGACACCGCGCGGGATCGGGAACAGCTGGAGCGCGGGGACGAGGTGCGGCTGACCGAGACGCGCCACCATCCTGCGCTACCTCGAGGAGCACATGAAGCACCAGGCGCAGGTACTGTGACACGACACCGCGCGGGATCGGGAACAGCTGGAGCGCGGGGACGAGGTGCGGCTGACCGAGACGCGCCACCATCCTGCGCTACCTCGAGGAGCACATGAAGCACCAGGCGCAGGTACTGTGACACGACACCGCGCGGGATCGAGAGCAGCTGGAGCGCGGGGACGAGGTGCGGCTGACCGAGACGCGCCACCATCCTGCGCTACCTCGAGGAGCACATGAAGCACCAGGCGCAGGTACTGTGACACGACACCGCGCGGGATCGAGAGCAGCTGGAGCACGGGGACGAGGTGGCGAGGACGACTAGTAACCTGGGAGCCCTGGGCTGCAGCCCAAATAGCCCTTACGTAGATCCGGCCCTGCCTGTGTCTAGCAGGTTGCTATAGGCTGATGATAATGATAGGCCTCTCCAGTTGTTCGCCATTTGGGCAAACATCTGGAGGATATACCCATAATCGCCACGCTAGGCAGGCGGATTGGCGATCGCAGGGCGTAGCTTCTCGCTTCGGTGACGCTGCTGCCCGTCATCGGTCTGTGGTATTTAGCTACTACGCCTTCAATTGAGATGGTTATATCTTAACTAATATTATAAAGCTGAAGAGTTTGTTTGTTTGAACGCGCTAATCTCAGGAACTACTGGTCCGAATTGAAAAATTCTTTTTGTGTTGAATAGACCATTTATCGAGGAAGGCTTTAGGCTATATAACATCACGCTGCAACTATTAGGAGCGAAGAAATAATGGAAAATGTAAAAAAAAACGGAAAAAATAACTATTCCACGCGGACGAAGTCGCGAGCACAGCTAGTATATAATATGATGGATGGTTGGCTTGGAGCGAAAAAATGATAGGCCGCTCCCTTACACCCCTGATGAATACCAACCTTTACTTTATACACGTACATTTGTATCCACAGTCCATCCGCTACTGGGACGCGTTCCTGCCCGAGGCGCGCGCCATCAAATGAGCCGCGGACTGACAGCGGCCCGCGCGCGTCCGAGCGACGCCTGCGCGTACGCACTAGCCGCTACCAGGCAACCACGTGAGCAGACGGTACCGCTATATAATACACGTAGAGACAGTGGCGCAGCTAGGTAACCAAGGGCCTTGGAGCAAATCAAATGGGGCTATTTTTTTATATTGAAGGTCACCTGATGGTAAGTGATCACTTCAGCCCATAGACACCGCAACATTAGGGGAGTCACAAGTGAGTTGTCGGCCCCTCGAGAAACCTATAGGCTCGCTTTTTGAAGATCCCTAGGTCGCATCCATTCGGGAAATTTGCAGCCGGAAGCTGATTCCAAATAACAGCTGCACAAGGCCGAAAATTGTGGCTATATAAACATTTTTTTATGGGGAATCCCTTCGGTGTCTGTAACGGGGATGCAGACGCCGGTGTGCGGTGCCGAGTTAACCCGCTAAACCCCACGGTGATCCACCATCGCCGCCACCTTCAGGGGAATCTGGATCCTCAAGAAGAGACTCTACCACGGCTTTGAAAATTATGAGAAATTTCCAAAATTTTAGAGCGATTGAGATTTCTGGAGAAGGAAAACAAGAATTTGAGGGCCCCGGGCCCTGCCCCGCGTAGCCTCGAGGTTCGAGCCCAACTATGGCCATCAATTATAGTTCTTTCCACCTATAAATAAGCGTAAATCTGGGTAAAAAAGTCTTATCTCCCCGATCGATTTGGTTTTGGAGTGACACCTAAAAAATCCGCCCTTAGGCCCTGTCCGCACAGCGATTTTTCACCGCGCGATTTTTTTTCCGCAATTCTGTAACTCGTGCAACACTATAGAAGTAGCCGCACTGGCGATTAAAAATTCGCGCGGAAAAAAAATCTGTGAATTGATGCAAAATGACCGCGATTTCTTTCCGCGCGAATGTTTTGTGCAATATAAAGTGGTACGGGCCTGTCCGCACTGCGGAAAAAAAATCGCGCGATCCGCTCAGTCGTAAACTAACAGCGCAAGGAAGACGAGATTATGAAAGGAAATATTATATAGATATATTTTACTTGGGAACAATATAGTGTTGTTGAAAAAAAACAAAAAGGTGAATAAAGCTAATAGTTTATTAATTTGCCTAATAAGTACTTTTCAATTATTATTATAAAGAAATACTGTGTCAATACTCATTAGATGTTCACATCGCCGTCGTTTTAACATCTTATTTGAGCTATTGATGGACTATCAAGTAAATTAAAATTTTTCTTCTGTCCATTGTACACGTCCGTTTCAGCCGGGAACTCCATCGAAATGACAAAATACGCGCGGAATTTTATTCGCAGTGCGTATATAATGTGATTCCGGTCGCGGAAAAAGAATCGCGAGAATTAAAATCGCGCGGTGAAAAATCGCTGTGCGGACAGGGCCTTATACCTATGCTAGCTACGCCACTGCCTCCAGTACTGCGATGTGCTATTTAGCAAGCTCGCTAGGGACCTATTTTTAACAGGCTTAAAAAGAAAGAGGCAACCTTTTCTCTTTTTTTAAGTCTGTTGACCTTGACGAATTGAGGGTTCTCAATTCGTCAAGGTCAACAGACTGTCTTTTTAACATCCGTTATCTGTAGACGGAATCAACTTCCTTTATATGGCGGATGTACACCGTTCAGTCTCAGAATGTCCAAGTTGCAAAATGTCCAGTTTTCATCGTAATGAGATCAGTGATGATGGATGATCAGTACTAGGAAGGCATAGATGAGTGAAAAGTTTAAGACCAAATTTTTGTTTGTAATAAAATGTGGTAACCAACGCTGTAGTTAACGCAGCCTATCAACTTCCTACGTATCTATGCGTTCCTGGTACTTTTCACTCGAATCAGTCGCGGCTCATGACTTTAAAAAGTTTTGAATGCACCAACGCCATTGAAGGTTAAGTTAGTCAAATCTGTCAAAATTTTTGACTTTATGCCTTGAACATTGAGTTGAAAACTGTTTGGCATATTTGACTAAAGGGGTACGGTTGATGACCATCGTTCGACCTGATAACTATAATACTGTTAAAATGTGAATTCAGTTGTAACGAAAATAAATAATGAAGACAACAAAATATGTAGCGGTTTGTCTGCAAACGTGGTCAGGACTTTTTAGAATAAAAATGAAACTAGTAAAGTTAGCCATGGGGCGACCACACTGCTGTCTCGGTATGATAATATTAGCGAAATTCAATACATTCTAGTGTTAAATGTGAGATTAAAATGATTTTATATAATATGATGTAATTATGGACTTGTATAAAATTGTTTCTGTCCTTAATTCCAATGACGGTCAGGTTAAACCTATGTATACATTTTATTAGTTTCATTTACTTAATTATGTTAGCGTTTAAGATTATGAAACTCAACCGAGTGTATTAATTCATCGTTCTATTCCTAATTGTTGGGTTATTTTATGCTTATGTTAAATTAATTATTACAAATCGGGGGAGATGTTCTGTTACTGTTTGTTCAAATTTGGCCAAATTTTAAAACATTATTGTAATAGTAAATAAATAGTGGTGTTACTTAAATTTAGATACCAAACAGGTTTTATTTTTTTAACAGTAATCTCTGTATGAAATATCAAATTGCTTTCGTTAAAGTAACAATAATAGTTGTAGATGCATTACTCAACTTGCAGCAACTTTTTAAACAGATGCTTATGTAAGTTGCTCTGACCTTTTGGAAATTTAATACTGGGTAAAAAAAACCATTGCCAACATTTTAATGCTTCACCTTTTTACATGAATTACATGTCGGGTGACTTCCTACAAACATCTGATTTCTATAAAACAGATCACTGGCGGGGCGTCTATACAAGCAACACTATGTACGACTTAATACACAATACTATGATGCCAGCACTTAAGTTAACGGTCAAGGAGTTCTGTGATTGATTTATGCTCGTTTACGTGTTCCCATTTAGTTTGCAGTGTTCTCTTTGAAAGTGTATACTAATTCCGAATTTTTAATTTCTTTAATTTTAGCTACCTGATAAGTTGAAAGTCCCGCGCACTATCTTAACTTGTGGTATTACGATATATTCCATATTACAAGCAACACTTTGGGCCAAATTTAGTTATTATTAATTATCACAGATAAATATTTCTTTTTATTATGAACAAATATTATTCATATTCATTTGCTACATTGGCACCGCTTTTATTAGATTTTATGACTCATTTCATTTGATAATATTTAATTACATACGCATAAATAAATGTATATAAAAGTAGATAAAAAATAATGTTATTTCAAGTTTTATGGGTGGGCAGTTTTGAATTCTGTCAAACAAGCCGTCAATAAGGGTAAGCATATGTGTAGACGCAGGCAGCGTAGGACAGCTCAGGGCAGGACAATAGGGATGTTTCCATGGTCAAAATAATTACATTATATGTAGGTATTTAATACGAACCTACCTATTTAGATTACGAAAAAACATTGGACGCGTACATACTTTTTTTTTCGATTAAACAAAAAATAACAAGGATACAAGGCATTCCTGTTTTCTTAATTGTTATTGATGTCACCCCATGCGAAAAAATGCCACACGGCGTGACGTCACACGTAACTTTAATTAACGGGACATATCCTTGTCATTTAAGACCTAATCTACAAATTAAAAAATACGTGTCTCTTATTATTGATTATCTAAAAGACAGGCTCATTACATTTTTATGCCAACAAGCCTATTGAAGCAGACATAAGGTCAGACGCATGTTTGCGTCGCCTGCGTCTTTGCATACGCTTGCCCTAAGGCATGTAATACGTTCGATGTTTAAGTGCCCTGTTTCTCACTTGAAAAGAAAATGACACATAGATACTTATTCCACGTTTATTCATACAAGTTCAGTTCTTATTGCATCCTAAGTGCATGTTCTCCGGGTGCACCGCACCCCTTGCATCCCCTGGTAGAGACGACCTTTCCTACTCGTCGTACCCCTACGTGAGGTCGATAAGAGAACGTTCCAATCAAAACAAAAGCTAAATTAAATTTGCGCCATGTTTGTCGGTACTATCCATGGAGTACTGGTTCTAATAATAAACATTATTTTCATTAACTTAAGGAATAAATTTGCAAACTTCGATAAAATGTGGACAATTAAATGCACAATTGAGCCGCTTGTGATCGACGAGTTTGGAATGTGTTAACTACTTCATTGCAATAATTCCGAATTGTCATAATAACACATAAGACTTACGGCAGTTAACATATTCATCCACTATAAAAGTTAAGTGATTTGACGTATTAACGCTATGACGTTAAGCAGAGGTTACAACCTAAAGCGAAAACTTTATCGATCATTTAGCGATAAAGTGAAAATTAACTTTAAAAAAAACATCTGAGGCTCAATTAATTGCACTATCGAGGTCATTTTCTTTTCTCATCATCTTATGGTTAATATTAAGGTTATCCAGATTTTGTTATAACTATGTATATTTTTATAGTCATTTGTTTTTATCTTAATGTAAGAGATTTAGGTATCGCATATTAGAAATTGTATTCCAAAAGAATGATTATGTGTATGTTACAGGCAAAATGTTAAATTGCTAAGTTACCTCACTCGTTTACGTCCTATGCACTAATGTGTTGGCTCATTGCTAATTTAATGGCTGGGAAATAAGGGGTATGCTTGATTTAATCCATTGCTAAGTAGGCTGCATGAAATGTATGGGCCCAAATCAAAATTTCCCCCTGGACTATTAATTTATATGTTACTAGACTTTAGCAGGTTTAAGAGTAGAAACTGCGGTGATAAGACGAAAGAAAGACAAATGACACACTAGGCAATGGGCCAGCTGATAATCATTTAAACATTCCAATTGTAATAAGTAATTCCAAAATCAATGATGTTTTAGAGATCATTTTAATATTAGCACATACCTACTCTGCATGAATAAAATTAAGTGAGTCATAAAAACAGCACTGAACTACAAATAGGCATTACCATTTTATAAATTACTTAGCATTATACATTTTATTAATATCACTATATATAATTTGTCTTATTTAACTATTTTGTCTGTAACACAATATTTACCTTATTAGATATGAATATTAGGTAGTATGATTGAAAAATCTCGAGTCTAATGTATTCCTTATTTTTTATATTGCCAAATATATTTAGCAGTAATTTGGTGTAATGGAAGAGAAGAATTATATAAAATATATAATGTTTGTTTCCAATTCACATTTTGTTTATTATTTTCACCTTGTGAAAAACCTACCTGATTCTTTGGCTTTCTTGTATAATTTGTTACCTAACGTACGACGTACCTAACAGTAGTAAAGATTAGTCTTAATAATTTAAAGAAATAAATGTACCTACTTAGTAATTAATGAAAGTTATTAGTTTCGTTTAGTAGTTATGAAAATGGTGGTATTCTCGTAAAGTTACAGTACCTTTGCATAATGAGTCATCATGACTCAGGACTATCTTCAAACCTACGAAGTGCCCAATCTTATATCTTTCGACTTTGAAGTTAACTGAATTTTAATTCATAACAGATAATTAGCTCACCACCACTTCTGTTGAATGCAGACAATAATCTTTTTATTTACATGCATTCGCGTTTCTCAATATCGCAATAAATCGTCTTTACGTGGTCAAATCATAGCAGGCTGATTAACAATTTATCAGTCATAAGTAGCTTATAAGGGCCAGTGATAAAGTCTGATTAGTGATTTGCTATAAATACAAGACGCATTAATGAATCTTGATTATCATTACAGTGGTAATAAAGTTGTCAGGTAAGTCGATTTTGTTATATTTTTGTTTACATGTTATTAATTATGTTTCATTTCGAAGTGAAAACATTATACCTCTACAAACATTCTTTTTTAATGGTTCTATTACTACGACGAAACGATTGGCCATCAGTCATAATATCTATGTAAGGCATCAAAATTAAAAAGACATCTGCCACTGCAAATATGTAGTAGGAATAAGCTGTAAGGTGATTTCTCTTTGTAAATAAATAATTCGATGTCAACAGATTGCTTAACTATGGGGCAAACCCATTATTTTCCATTAATTCAAATAATCAACAGGAAATTGTTATCTAGCCAAGCTATTTGGCATAATCATCAGATTGGATGGTGATAACAATAAACAGAAATATTTAATCCTTTACTATTCGTAAATCGGTTATGGGCCATTCACACACACACACACACACAGATAAACAGATTTCAAAGTACCTATTTGAATTAATTTAGATCTTTCTCGATTACGATATTTTCTCTTGATCTATATTTTGCAACTTTATATAGGTACTCAATGAGGTATACTTACAGTAACTACATAACCACTTAACCAATATCTAAGAGAATTTGCTTTACCTTAATCATCCATCTTATCACGAGTACTTCCATTAAGTGCAATGACACAACAGAGGGCTCCCATTGCAACATGTCTCAAACATAAACGTATAAAGACAGTTATTTTCTCTTTCAGTTAGCATGAGGATCTTATTAGCACTCGCCCTTGTGGCTGCCGCCACCGCCATCCCGAGGCCGGAGCCAGTCCAACTCGAAGCCGCTCCCGAGCCGCAGCTGGTGCAAGACCAGTTCCCCGAGATCAGCCTCCTGCCTCTCTACATACCCGACGACATCGCTCAGGCGTTCGCGAGGGACCTCGAAAACGAGGCTCCCAGCGCACCCGCTCCCGTCCAATTCGTCGACACACCCGACTTCGTTCACCCATTCGCGTACTCCGCTCTGGATGACCTCTCCGACGTTCTGAGCAACATCGAAGTCTCCGAAATCCAAGTCGTTCCCGTACACTTCGTCGATCTCGCTGAGAACGCTGAAGTTGCTGCTGATGAGGAAATTCAACCCAGTGCCGTCAAATTCGTAGACGTTGCCGAGAATAGTGAAGTCGCTGAAGAGATCGCACCCAGCGCTGTCTTCGACACTGCTGAAGACATCGCACCTAGCGCTGTGAAGTTTGTCGATGTTGCCGAGGTGGCCGAGAACCCTGAAGTTGCCGCTGAGGAGATCCAGCCCAGCGCTGTGAAGTTCGTCGACGTTGCTGAAATTGCTGAGAACCCTGAAGTTGCCGCTGAGGAGATCCAGCCCAGCGCTGTGAAGGTAATCGAGAGCCTTGAAGTAGCTGCTGAAGAGATCGCACCTAGCGCTGTGAAGTTTGTCGATGTTGCCGAGGTTGCTGAGAACCCTGAAGTTGCCGCTGAGGATATCCAGCCCAGCGCTGTGAAGGTTGTTGACATTGCTGAGAACTTAGCTGAGATCGCGCCGAGCGCGGTGAAGTTCGTCGACGTTGCTGAGATTGCTGAGAGCCCCGAAGTTGCTGCCGAGGAGGTTCCCGCTAGCCCTGTCAAATTCCTCGACGCCCCTGAAGTTTCCCAAGTAGCCGAGGTCGATGAACTGGCAGCGGAAGAGATTCCCGCCGTTCCTGTCAATTTCGTCGATACTCCTGCCGAGGCCATTGCTCCCGCGGAAATCCCAGCCCCCGTAAATCTGGCAGAGATCCCCTTGTCCGCGTACCCATCCAAGAAATACGACAACCCCATGCTTCGTGGTAACATGCTGAGGTGAAAAGGTGAAAGGACTGTAAATCATTTTGTCCATCATAAATATTACGAAATTTAAAAAAAATATTAAAAAATTTTCTTTAAATATAGACAGATATTCTTTATTGCACACCATACAGTTGACTAAACTTTTTTGCCTAACTATTTTTTCATGTCTTGTATGATTTAAGAAGTCTTATCACTGTGATCTTCATTTAATATTGGTTGGAGGATAGTTAAAATGGGGCGAGGTCAGCAATGAACTGAATCAGAATTAGTCATCCATTTGTTCAGGAGGCAGGGGGCACTATTAAAGCTATGACTGACCTTAATCTGACATCAGCCAGTCAAGAAGGTGTGTGACAAACCACCAAAGGAAATAAATAAAATTTAATGAAACCAATCTACATTTATTTATTCTAAACCTTAACTAACAAACATATACAACAAAAGAAATCTATTTTAATACATAATCCTGTGGGTACTCCATGACTTTAGGGAATTTCTGAACTTCCTCCTCAGGGATATGGTCCAGTCTGGTTGGCACAAGACGTATTTGCCGAATCTGATTAGTGATGTTTTGTGAAACATCCTTAGGTATATTATCTCCAGGATATATGAATAATCTCTCCATTGTGTGTCGCCTTTGAAGATTACCCTTCATTGCTCTGTAGACAGCCTTTCTAATTATCTGAAATTAATAGTAAAAAAACCTGTTATTATGATAAAAGCTGTGATTAAGTTGTCAGTCATAATCAGACATTATTGATCACTGTTAGGTGAGTAATTAATTAAATAATCTGAATGTATTTTCCAAGATTTTCAATGTTGTTTTAAACTGATTCTTTATAAAACTGATTAATCATTGGTAGATAAGCATGGTATGATTCTTTATCATTTAATTATTCAAGTTACTTTTATCTAATACGAAATGCGCCAGATAATGCATACCTGGTCCAATTATTTTCAAGGTAGTGTGAGTATAATCATGATCAGATATATTTTATGTGAGCATTTATACTACTCAAATAGGTCTACAGATGATAAATGGCCAAAAATAAGTATGCGACAAAGTTTCAAAATAATAACCATTTTATGTTATTTTAATCTTCAATGGAAGATCACATCTACTATACATAACCATATATTATCTTGCAATTTGTGGAAAGTACAATGATAGAAGTATGTATCTCCCCCGCTTGGCACATCCATCCTTCACTGTCAGTTTGTTTGTAAGTTTCTTAGAACTTATCTTTTAATGGGAATTTAGGGCTTAGCCAAAACTTTTGGCTATTTCAGCAAGCCAAGCTTCAGCTGCTACTAGAGAATATTAGTGAGGATGGCTCTCATAACAACGGAAACTGAAAGTTTGACCCAGTTAAAATTATTCAATCATCTTAACAAAATATACCACTGGGATCTCTATTAGGTACATACCATAGTAGGGTCCTTATTATGCAATTCCCAAGCTAGGGTCCATGATGCACCTCCCGCATAGCCAGTGTGATGGAAGTAAGCCCGCTTGCGCCAATCATCACCACGGAGGGCGATCTGACGGCTGTTGATGGCTACTACGACGTCTCCGCAGTCATTCATTGCGTGATATATGGGTTTGTGCAAACCCATCAGATACTTTTTAATAAGCACAGCAGACTCGTACGGATCCTGCCATTTGCAGTCGAATACGTGCCAGGTTCGAGCGAAGGCGGCCCATTGCTAAAACAAACATATTTGCACTTCGAAATTACAAAGATTCTTCCGATGAGGTTAGGCATAACTTTATTGGTCAGTTCTATGAACTGTTCATTGAATGGCTTTGAATTAGGCTAGTACCTGAACCCTTTTAGCAGCTGACATTATTTGAATTGGTTTCCAATGATTGTTTTAGTTGAAAATGTTCTAAAATACACTTTAATGAAATTTTAGGTTATGCATCAATTTGACTTTGACAATCGATCTGACACTGACATTAGTCTATATACGTTCAGAAATCGTGACAGGTATTACAGCTTTACATTTTCATCCAAAGAATATTGGTGAACTTTACTTTTAGTTACACAAGCACTATCTCTGTCCAGATAGATGTAGACCAAATCTTCATATACGTTTCCTTACCTTTGTTCAATCTGCAGTTAACTCAGTTCGTGGCTGAAGTTCAAATCGTATAGAGCCAGAAACTAAAAAAACTAATGCCGGAGTTCCATCACCCTCAAATAGGATTGGTTCCAAGATAGATGGATCGAGCGAGCAACATATCCATATTATTTAAAAGCTACACTGCACACTGAACTGATGGTACAATTGTATGTTTAAATACATATCAGCGTTAACGTTTCGCTAAATTTTATCTCTTTCGCAACCAATAAACCACCAATATGCCGAAGGTCTACTATTCCACCAAAAACATTCTGTAAAAAACTAGCCAAGTCTCGATGGAACTGCTTGTTTATCTCTAAAAAGTAATGAAATCTAGACAAAGTAAGGTCCTTACTGTGATTTCTTTATTATTCGAATCGCATCCTAATGAGAACGAAAATGAAAACCAAATGAATAGTCAATATATCATTTATATCATTAATCATACATATTTATACTGCAAACTATGTTTGTACACATTACAACCAAAGTTGATTTAAAACTGTACATATTCCGGTCAGTCGTTGAGATGCAGGTCTTTCCTGAGCGTGTAGGCAGAGACGTGCATCATGTATTGTTCGTTCTTGAGGAAGTTGTCTATGGCTCGCTCGCGCGCGTCCTCCCACGCGTACAGGTCTCTGTACACCGGACGCACGTACTTCATGCGGCCCTGACGGTTCACGAAGTCGAACACTTCGCCGAGTTTCGACTCGTCCCTACTCCTGATGCAAAGGCGGAGCCACCTGGAAAAGTAGTATAGGTGTTAGGTTGTAACCTAATGGTATTTTACTCCTACAATACAAAAACTCATAAAGAAATTGAAACCAAATTCAATTCAGTAATAAAATTGGCACTGGTTTCTCCCTCAGAATAATTTTGTAAGGAAAAAAGCCCTATAAAATTACTATAAAGTGATCGATTTGGTCACTTGTTATTTGCCACAGCGGCCTGGGTTTCTCTTTCGCTTTCCACCAGACGCAGGCAAGCATAGTAATCCTGTATCACAATAATAAAATAGCTTTGTTTCCTCCCCTTATTGGTTCTCCCCTTGGCCGCTGCCGCACAGCCGCGAACGCTAAAAACGGTATGTACACATTATAAGCCAACGATTTTATGTCTTAAATTATGATGCAATGCGAAAGTTAAAAAGTTATTATTACTTTCTTCATCAGCCTGTGAAAGTCTATTGCAGCACATAGCTTCAATTGTTGGCCACTTAATTAAACATCCTACGCAACGTTTATCGAGAAGCGGTATCCACTCGTATTCACAAACGTTACACAAGTACCTAAAAAAAACCTATTTATAGACAACACTTGCGTGGCGGTCGTCATTTTACATTTCTTACTTCGCATTGTTTTCAGTTTTCATAGATAAGTAATGTTTGTGAATACGGGTGTAAGTAAAACTCGTATACCCCAACCGTTACCAGTTCTATGACTGGTATAGGCAGTCCTCTTCAGCTTCATAATTAACAGCCTTTCGCAGTCTACTGCTGGACATGGCCTCTAACAGTTCGAAGCAATGCGAAAGTTTAATAATAATAGGCTATTATGGCAAATAATTGTAATTAGTCCGTCTTTTAGCTTATTCGCAAATAAAACACACGTATTTTTCCTTTTTTCATTCAAATAAACAATAGCAAAGATACAAGGCATCAAAAGATAGGAGGGGGAGTCTTTGACGTCACTCGCTCCCTTAAAAATGCCTCACCGAGTCACGTCACGCGTAATTTCAACGGGCTATAACTTTGTATATTTTAGTCTAATTTACAAATAAAAAATTCCTTGTCTTTTATTTTTGAATAAGCTAAAAGACGGACTAATTACAATTTTTTGCCATAATAGCCTATTGCTTTACCTGTAGACAATCTCCGAGTTATGGCTGCTGTCCACCTTGTACTCCGCTCCAAGTACCCGCAGCCTCTCCAAAGGCAGCGCCGGCCGGTCGATGAGCTCCTGCAGCAGGTTGATCATCTGGTGCGGCGAGAACGAACCCACGTCCGCCGCGGCTATCGCGTGCCCCTCGTCCGCTATGGACGCCACCAGCGCAGTGATCGCCTTCGTCATAGACGTGTCGTAGCTGAAACGGAATAAGTGTGTAAGTAAGGTGTTGGTTCCGGAAAAAGCTAGGTCACTTTACACAGTAGAATGGTATACAAGTGTGTGTGGCAAGGATAAATAAACACAGTAGCGGAGTTAGGGCGAACGATATATGTCACCGGAAAATAGCAAGAATCGTAAGTTGATCAATTTCCTAGGTAGTTGATTAACTTTCGGAATATAACAAACGGTAGTTGAAATGTATTATTTAACGCAATGGATTTCAGTTAGTTGATCAATTTATGATAGCCTGACAGTCATTTAATAATTTACGATTTTGACACAAGTAAAATCGTCCTCAAATAGGCCAATCGATGCTCAATGTACTATTTAACGGTGCACTATTACCCGTAACTTAATACACTGTTCCCTGATTGGTTGCCAGGATAACGCCACGTGAGCCATTGAACCAATCAACGTTCACCTCACCTTCGTCGGATGGTTTTACGGCAAGACCCCGTAAAATGATCAATTTACTAAAATACATACGTTAAATAATACATTTCAAGTGCCGTTTATTATTTTCCGGAAGTTAATCAACTAACTAGCAAAATTGATCAACTTACGATTCTTGCTATTTTCCGGTGACATAAATATAAGCGTGTAAACAAGTTCGTCCAGGGCGCTGGTAGTTCCGAAACCGGCAAATTGCTATACAATAATGCTAATTACAATACACTGTTGGAATATAAGAATAAATAAGAAAAGGAGAAATAGCTGCTAAACTTAAACTTCCGTAATTTTTGCGAGAATTTTTAAAGACATTTGTGTGACATGAAAGATTGCCGTCAGCGATCAGAACAAGTACACATTTCGCTTCCCCTAACCCTTCATTACCGATGTGATGTATGCTACTAACATAAATAGGAAGTACCTAGTTATGTTAGTAGCGCCAGCGCGCGTAGTATATGGCAAATTTTGAATAAATCATGTCTTCGAAAATTGCATTTTGATATTATGGAATTGTATTGTAATTGTAAATAATGCTATCTCTCGACTACGTTGGTTCCCAACGCTACAGATAGGAAATATCAAACGTAATTCATGCAAAAGGCGTGGTAAATTAAACTCACTCAATTACAACACAACTCTTCTACCTTTCTATGTACCTATTTTGCAAAGGTTTTGCATGACGCAGACCGGTTCTGCCTTGCGTCTGACCCTGCATCGTGGACGTCGGTTGTCAAGAACACAAGATACAAGTTCAAACTTATCGCATCAGCCATTCCACTCACGCAGGTATAACCGGCGGCATGCCGCTCGTGTACAGCCACGCCTCCCAGTCGACGCTCTTCAGACTGTCGCTGTCCTTGAAGTACTCCAGCAGGTACGCCTTGAACTGGTCCGTGTCGAGGGACCTCTGCTTGAACTTGTTCAGGTACGAGCGGAGGAAGTCGTCGAACACGTCTGCGAAGCGGTTACGTCATTAGCGAACGTACCACGTTACCATCAGCCTCTCGTCCACACCGTCCACAGCTGGACATAGGCCTCTTCTTAGTATTTAAATTGACTCACTTGGTGGCTCAATTGGTAGTGACCTCTGCCTTCTGAGCCAAGGGTCGCGAGTTCGATCCCCACACATTACAAACATTTGTGTGCATGAACATGTCTGTTGGTATTGGTCTGGGTGTTTTCTATGTATATGTATTTAATTACTAAAAAAATGTATGTAAGTAAGTTGTCTAGTACCCATAGTACAAGCTTCGGCTTAGTTTGGGGCTGGATGGCGCTGTGTGGCCCAGTGTGGCATGTCTTGGGTTATCTTGGGTTAAATTATATAACTTAGTCTCAACTTCTTTATTTTTATACAACTATTACTACAGATGATTTCACTAAAATTATAAAAATATATTGGACACGACTTTTTTATTATTTTTCATTTAAACAAGACAAGGCATCATAATTTAGGCGTGGGATTTAGGGCTTTGACGTCGCTCCGAGCTACAAAATGCCACACGGCGTGACGGGTAACTTTAACGGGCTATATTATTGTAATCTTTTGTCTAATTTACAAATGAAAAATTACGTATCTTTTTTTTTAATAATCTAGAAGACGGACTAAATACATTTAGAAAATAAAAAAAAAATTACTTATTTTAAAATCAAAAATTGCGTTACGTAATACTTGAACGATCCCAGGGCAGCTAAGTACAATTAATGTCAAATTTGAATGACGTTCTTAGGGTCTTACCAGGTCCTCCCACCAAATCCTCGAGGTACCGCAGAAAGAGCGAGCCCTTCTCATAAGGCACAGTAGAGAAGGCGTCGTCCGGATGCACATCCTTCAGATCCACAACCAACCTGGTCAGATTGTTGGCTACACCCAACTCGTCGTGCACCTACAACAGAGGGAAGAGGGCTCTTACCAGGTCCTCCCACCAAGTCCTCCAGGTACCGCAGGAAGAGGGAGCCTTTCTCGTAGGGGACGCGGGAGAAGGCGTCGTCGGGGTGCACGGAGGTCAGGTCGGGGACAAGCCGCGTCAGGGGGTTGGTCGCGCCGAACTGATCGTTGACCTACAACCGACCGGGCCGTTAGTTGGTGCGGAAACTAATACTATCTTAAACGAATTTCGGCCTTCTTCAAAAGACTAGTCAAGTACGCAGGAGATATTAGAGTGCAAAAGTGCGAAAAAAACAAATGCACTGTCTGTTAATTCACTCTTACATTCTGTTCCGATTAAACAGGTGATAGCTACGTCCTTCAGTTAACTTTATTTATTTATTAGTTTTATGATTTTATATTGGGGTAACTGGAGCTCGGTGGCGCCGCGGTCTTGTTCGCTTAACAATGATCGCAACGTTGTGCAACCATTGGCACGGTCAATCCGATGACCAAAATTTGACACCGATTTCCTCCGTGCTTCGGAAGGCACGTTAAGCTGTTGGTTCCGGGTGCTATCTTTACCAACTCAGATAGCAGTCGTTACATCATATCAAAGATGAGATTAACTCTGACGCCTAAACTGGGAATGGGTATAGCTTAGTGTTGCGGAGGTGTGATGGCAGTCGCTCTGTGTAAAAGCTTAGCCCTCGCCAAATCTCTCAGTTTAGGAAGCCGACCCTGAGACAATCGGGAAAAAGGCTAGGATGATGATCTTACAGTCTCGCTGAGCTCCTGGAGGCCCAACAGGCTGTGGAAGTCGCGGCTGCGGCGAGCCTCGGCCGTATCCGCGATCAGCGACGCGCCCACCTTGCGCTCCAGGAACACAGTGAAGCCCTCGTTCAGCCAGAAATGCTCGAAATTCCTAAACAACAAGTACACGTTAGGGTGCGTCCACATCTGACGAATGCGAGTCTATAGCTATAGCAACGCGCGCGAACAGACGACGAACCAAAAATGCGCGCGCGCAGCTCGAGAACAGTGTGCCTAGCTAGCACGAACACTTTCGAAAAAGTATGCGTAACGTAACCGTAAACGGGCGATAATTTTCACTACGTTAACGTACGTAAACGTAGTACCTCTTACGCACGATAGGGGCGCTGTACCAAGTTTCATACAAATGTTTACGGAAACGTTACGCATACTTTTTCGAAAATGTTCGTGCTAGGCACACAAGTCGCGAGCCGCGCATTCGTCAGATGTGACCTTAACACATCTTAATTATTTCTATTAGTTGGTGTACCATTCACCATGCATAATGCAGGAGGCATTTCATTATAATTTTAAGTTCCCGTTATGACAAGTTGGCAATTTAAAAAGTTGGCTGTTTGCGAGCTGTATGGAAAATACTGTCCGATCCGTATATAGTCTGTAATACACTTTTAGGCAAATGTTTGTACTTTTTGCATTAAAGAATCATCATCATCATCAGCCTATTACAGTCCACTGCTGGACATAGGCCTCTCCAGCTGTTCGCCACTTAGGGGCAAACATCTAGAGGATATACCCATAATCGCCACGCTGGGCAGGCGGGTTGGCGATCGCAGGGCGTAGCTTCTCGCTCCGGTAACGCTGCTGCCCGTCACCGGTCTGTGGTATTTAGCTACGCCTTCAGTTGTGATGGTTATACCGCCACCAGTCGGTTGCCAGCGCCTCGTTTGTTATTCGGCAGGATGCACCACGGGCAGGTGAGGTTGGCTTGGAGCGAAAAGATGATAGGCCGCTCCCTTACATCCCCGCTCCCTTACATCCCTTACATCCATTAAAGAATACCTCTGTCTATCCCAGAAAAACTATACCTGTTGGTGACAAGATTGCCAGTCCAGCTGTGCATGATCTCGTGCACTATGACATCCGCCTGACTCCTGTCGCCCGCCTGCGAACAGAGTACACCTTTAATAACAAAAATCAACGAGGTGACTGACAAGATGAAATAAGAGAGGTAGGGTATAGCGAATCTTCGCTCGTATTGAGCTGCCCGTCCGGGGAAGGACCTCCACCCTATAGAATACCGCAGCCAAATGACCTCCGAGTCGTGTTTCTGCTGGTGAGTAGGGTCTCCGGAGCTCGTGGGGGGTTAGGGTTGGGCCGGCATGGCAGTGGCAACTGACAGGTAACTAACCAGCTACTTGCCAGTTGTCACAGCGACTTGGGCTTTTCTTTAGCTTTCCATCAGGCGTAGGGAAGCCATTGTGTCGAGCTACTATAAAAAAAAAAGATAAGCCCTAGTTACCGCGGCAAGTGGGCAAGCAACCGATTGGTCACCTGTCAGCCGCCGCCGCCATGCCGGCCCATTAGGTTCTTCACGCCCCTTACGCTTAAAGGATCCTATTTCAAAGGAGGGAGGGAACACATGTCCTGGCAATGAGTTCCACATTTTAACGACGCGGCAAAGATAGGAATTGCCGAACTTTTTGGTCGAAGAATTAGCATCTATACCTACTAATATTTTAAAGAAGTAAAATTTGTGTGTTTGTATATTTGTTTAATTGTACTGAACCGATTTTGACCACATTATTGCCGATATAAAAAACCGAAAAATAAAAAGGATTTTACATGGTAGTCCGTTTTGCAAAATGAATCAAAGAAAAAATGGTCGAATGAAAGCGTTTCTTACGAACGCTACCTCAACCGCCCTACATATTCATCATCATCATCATCAGCCTATTGCAGTCCACTGCTGGACATAGGCCTCTCCAGTTGCTCGGCAACTAGGGCAAACTTCCGGAGGATATACCCATAATCGCCACGCTGGGCAGGCGGGTTGGCGATCGCAGAGCGTAGCTTCTTGCTCCGGTGACGCTGCTGGCCGTCACCGGTCTTTAGTATTTAGCTACGCCTTCAATTGTGATGGTTATACCGCCACCAGTCGGTTGCCAGCGCCTCGTTTGTTATTCGGCAGGATGCACCACGGGCAGGTGAGGTTGGCTTGGAGCGAAAAGATGATAGGCCGCTCCCTTACATCCCTACTATTATGCCCAACGAAGCAGGCACGGGTCAGCTAGTATTTCATATGCTTTTATCCATTCAGTATTGTTATCGTGCAATCAGTCGCGCACACGCCATGCGTGTTCATTAAAGTTTTTAATTACGATCTGTTTTCTTATCATCTTCTATTCATTATGAATTTATACTGAGGTGACTGTTTACTGGCGATAAGTGAGTATTATCATCAAGAAATGCATGCCTGCATGAACATAATAGGTGAAATAATTAGTCCTCATAGGATGTTACTATGGCACAGCTAGAAGGAGTAATACATTAAAATTACCACCGTGTTCGGAAACTTGTTTCCTATCGAGAAGAACCTAAGTACAGAACCTTGTAAATGGGGCTCCCATACAAAAACGCAACTTTTACTATTTTTGCCACATTTTGGTAAATTGGTGCAGGATGTAAGGGAGCGGCTTATCATCTTTTCGCTCCAAGCCAACCTCACTTGCCCGTGGTGCATCCTGCCGAATAGCAAACGAAGCGCTGGCAACCGACTGGTGGCGGTATAACCATCACAATTGAAGGCGTAGCTAAATACCACAGACCGATGACGGGTATCAGCGTCACTGGAGCGAAAAGCTACGCCCTGCGCTCGCCAACCCGCCTGCCCAGCGTGGCGATTATGGGTATATCCTCCAGGTTTTTGCCCTAAGTTGTGAACAACCGGAGAGGCCTATGTCCAGCAGTGGACTGCAATGGGCTGATGATGATGATGATGATGGTGCGGGACATGTGCGAGCCCGACTCGCACTTGGCCGATTTTTTAAAACCTATACGAATAAAAGATTTGACTTTAACTTTGAAAACTGACCAGCAGAGTGGGCGTGACGAAGGTGAGGCAGGGGTTCTCCATGCCGCCGTAGGGGCAGGACGGCGGCATCCTTGGCGGTCTGTATACTGTAAGCGGACTGACCAGCAGGGTGGGCGTGACGAAGGTGAGGCAGGGGTTCTCCATGCCGCCGTAGGGGAAGGACGGCGGCATCCTTGGCGGTCTGTATACTGTAAGCGGACTGACCAGCAGGGTGGGCGTGACGAAGGTGAGGCAGGGGTTCTCCATGCCGCCGTAGGGGCAGGACGGCGGCATCCTTGGCGGTCTGTATACTGTAAGCGGACTGACCAGCAGGGTGGGCGTGACGAAGGTGAGGCAGGGGTTCTCCATGCCGCCGTAGGGGCAGGACGGCGGCATCCTTGGCGGTCTGTATACTGTAAGCGGACTGACCAGCAGGGTGGGCGTGACGAAGGTGAGGCAGGGGTTCTCCATGCCGCCGTAGGGGCAGGACGGCGGCATCCTTGGCGGTCTGTATACTGTAAGCGGACTGACCAGCAGGGTGGGCGTGACGAAGGTGAGGCAGGGGTTCTCCATGCCGCCGTAGGGGAGGGACGGCGGCATCCTTGGCGGTCTGTATACTGTAAGCGGACTGACCAGCAGGGTGGGCGTGACGAAGGTGAGGCAGGGGTTCTCCATGCCGCCGTAGGGGAGGGACGGCGGCATCCTTGGCGGTCTGTATACTGTAAGCGGACTGACCAGCAGGGTGGGCGTGACGAAGGTGAGGCAGGGGTTCTCCATGCCGCCGTAGGGGAAGGACGGCGGCAGCACCAGCAGGTCGTACTGCGTCCACACGTACGCGCCGCACAGCCGCTCGGCCGCCTGCAGGTACTTCTCCGTCTCGGCGAACTCCCACGCGCTTCGCTCGATCTCCTCCTTCTCGGACCAGACTGTGCTTCTGGAAATTATCATCGGCGTCATCATCATTATCATTATCAGCCTGCACATCATCATCAATGGGATGTAAGGGAGCGACCTATCACCTTTCCGCTTCAAGCCATCCTCATCTGCCCGTGGTGCATCCTGCCGAACAGCAAACGAGGCTCTGGCAAACCGACTGGTGGCTGTATAACCATAACGATAGAAGGCGTAGCTAAATATCACAGACCGATGACGGGCAGCAGCGTCACCGGAGCAAGAAGCTACGCTCTGCGATCGCCAACCCGCCTGCCCAGCGTGGCGATTACGGGTATATCCTCCAGATGTTTGCCCTAACTGGCAAACAACTGGAGAGGCCGTTCGCCACTTTGGGAAAATACCTGGAGGTAGTACCTTTAATCGCTACGCGCGCTGTGCATGCGGTATCGATCGCAGGGCGTAGCTCCTCGCTGCTGTGATGCTGCTGCCCGTCACCGGCCTTCGCGTCATTTTAGATTAGACGATCTCTACCTGTACCAGAGTGACACCCACGAGATAATGGGGTGGTCCTATTGTAAATACAAAATATGGTGATCCAATAAATAATCAAGGTCACAGCTCACTGGATTAGCAAGCGGAAGTGCCAGTGGGCCTTATTATGTACTAGCTGTGCTCGCGACTTCGTCCGCGTGGAATAGTTATTTTTTCCCCGTTTTTTTTTACATTTTCCATTATTTCTTCGCTCCTAATAGTTGCAGCGTGATGTTATATAGCCTAAAGCCTTCCTCGATAAATGGTCCATTCAACACAAAAATAATTTTTGAATTCGGACCAACAAATAAACTCTTCAGCTTTATAATAATATTATATAGTTAAGATGTAGTGTGGGCTTTATGTAGCAAATTTCTACATATTAGTTTATTTTTTAAATTATGTATTTTCTTTTATTGTGTTTCCTTTTGTACACTCACCGCAAAACAAATCTGCTCTCTGCATGACCCAAGGGTTGACTGGTAGAGAATGCACCTAGCATTAAGTTCGCCTTTTGTACCATTTTGTGCAATAAAGTTTAAATAATAACTCGTTAAAATCATTCGAATTAATTAATCTTGTAGCGATGTCGAAAACAGATGACGCTACTATCTTAACTAATATTATAAAGCTGAAGAGTTTGTTTGTTTGTTTGAACGCACTAATCTCAGGAACTACTGGTCCGAACTGAAAAATTATTTTTGTGTTGAATAGACCATTTATCGAGGAAGGCTTTAGGCTATATGTGATCACGCTGCAACTATTAGGAGCGAAGAAATAATGGAAAATGTAAAAAAGACGGGGAAAAAATAATTATTCCACGCCGACGAAGTCGCGAGCACAGCTAGTATATTATAATCCTTTTTCACAAACCTGGGTCCGAGCGTCCTCTGCTCCAGTACTCCCACCGCGATCGCCAGCAGGTAGGAGGGGATGGGCACCGGCTGCTTAAACGTCGTCCGGCTGGTCCTGTTCTCGCCGCGGATGGCGCTCATCAGCACAGTGAACTCCTCGGGCGCGGTCACCTCCGCGTCGTACGTGAACTTGACCGCGGGCGTGTCTTGGCACGGCAGGATCGAGCGGGCGTGGATTGGCTAGAGAAACAATTAAGCAGCAGCATCAGCCTATTGCAGTCCACTGTTGGACATAGGCCTCTCCAGTTGTTCGCCACCTAGGGCAAACTTCCGGAGGATATACCCATAATCGCCACGCCGGGCAGGCGGGTTGGCGATCGCAGAGCGTACCTTCTTGCTCCGGCGACGCTGCTGCCCGTCATCGGTATGTGGTTTTTCGCTACGCCTTCTATCGTGATGGTCTTACCGCCACCAGTCGGTTTGCCAGAGCCTCGTTTGTTGTTCGGCAGGATGCACCACGTGCAGGTGAGGATGGCTTGGAGCGAAAAAGTGATAGGTCGCTCCCTTACATCCCAAACAATTAATATTAAGCCACATTACACAGGCGTCTTGCTATCTGTTCGTCATAGCAGGCAGGGATGAGGCCGTAGGTATTTTTCTAAAATGTAGGTCTTTTTATTATAGTAGCTGACATAATGGCTTCCCTGCGCCTGATGGAAAGCGAAATAGAAGCCTAAGTCGCTGTGACAACCTTTGAGTAGGGAATAGATTATTCTGATTCTAAGTACATACATTATAGTCTATAGAGTACATTTTACAACGCCTGGATCCCAGTAAGATCAAGTAAATAGGAAAACTTAAAGAATTTCTTATACACATTCTAAAAAGTTTAAGGCCAAGTGACCTTGAAAGGATCTTGTCACACATAGTTTGCATGGATTATGCATCAAGAACTTTCTGCCCAGAGTCCACCCGTCGAGAGTACCGACACATATCATTGCATTATATCATTGCATTATATCATTATGGAGGTATACCTGGCACTGACTGAAGAGATAAGGATGTTTCTTTCCAGAAGTCTGGTTGGGTTCCAGCCATTGTAGAGCAGATGCGGTCGGAGATGTTTTGTATTTGATCCTTATTTTTAATCTGTTGACAAATGTTAACTATAAATAAATACTTAGTCAAACGAGCAAACTTTGACTTTGAACGTTGCTAGTGTTCATGGGCCATTTTGTCACCCTAGTGGTATAAAAAAAGAAAAAAACATACAAATAAGACTTTAAAACAACCAATTAGTTTGAACTCAATAACTATATGTCTTGATAATAACTACTGTTATTTTGCTTATCTCATGATTGTGTAGAAGAGGTTACTTACTAACATGGCACAGGAACCAAAAATGATTGAGACAAAAAGTTTACATTCATGTAATTAAAACTTAGGAATCAGGATGAATAACTAAAAATAACCTAGACCAGAGATTCTAATAGAATCTAGACAACACAGCACTGTTATTTGATTGTTTACAAAGAAGACAAATGGGACGGGACTAAGATTTATTGTGATAGCCAAACTTACTACTGAAATCATGTGTGTAGTAGGTGTAGACTAAAAAGATCTAAGACGATAACTACAGTGAGACAACTGGAGGCCTATTTTATTACAATCAAGCATAAATAATGTCTAAAACTAGATATCTATTTTAAAAAAAAATCTAACCGAATCCCTTGATATTCCGTCTCACTTGGCATATCACATTGACAACATTTACATGGATTGTCCGGATCTTGCCTTTTCTCTTGCAGCTTATATGAAAAGTCATTAGAACTTGCTTCATCAAAATTGACTGTCTTTAATACAGAACAAATAACATCAATATCTTCTTTTGAATTATCTCTGCCACCTTTTCTTTCCGTAAAAAGAATTAAAAACATTATTTATGCTTGATCCTATGTGATAAAGTTAGATAAACATTCCCCATATCAGTGGTTCCAAATATATGCCACTAGCTGCTGTGCGCGCGACTTCGTCCGCGTGGAATAGTTGTTTTTTCCCTGTCTTTTTTTACATTTTCCATTATTTCTTCGCTCCTAATAGTTGCAGCGTGATGTTATATAGCCTAAAACCTTCCTCGATAAATGGTCTATTCAACAGAAAAAGAATTTAACTTTATAATATTAGTTAAGATTAAGATGAGAACATGACCCCTAAAGATAAAAAGTGACTTGCCAATGTATAATTTCTATTCAGTCTTTTTAATATGACTTTCTTCATTAAACAGGAATTAATGCAGATGTCTACATCCAGCAGTGGGCTGCAATAGGCTGATGATGATGAATGCAACACCTAAAATATATCATAAAACTTACTTTTCACCACTTAAAGCTTGCTTAGGTAAAGTTATACTGAGTTTAGACCCAAAGTTAGGTACTTCATCTCCTATAGTATACTTCAGCTGTGTGCCATCTTCTAACTCCACCGCTTCTATAGTCAAATTGCTTACATCTAGTATCTGCAAAGAAGGTATAATTAATAATAATAATAAATATCAGACAACATCACATACATTGCTCTAATCCCAAAGTAAGTAGCTTAAGCACTTGTGTTATGGGTATCAGAACAACGAAGGTACCACAAATATATACTTAAATACAAATATAAACATTCAGACACAGAACAAACACAAGTGTTCATCACACGAATGTTTCTCCCGGGGGGAATCGAACCCACGACCCTTGGCTCAGAAGGCAGGGGTCACTACCATTTGAGCCACCGAGCCAGTCATTTAAGTGGAATCTGTAATTAAGTAGCACCCAAGTGTGTATAAAAATACTAAATTAGAACATAATACTAAGTATTCACTACTATTTGACTACTAATAAACTTTTCCAACTGCAGGAATAAGATTAATAAATATCAATAGGTATTATGTTTCTGATGATGATGATCATGTTTCTATAACTAAAAATTTAATAAAAATTATATATCTGCTACTGTAGGTCAGTCAATGTACAGTAAATAGGTAGTTTTAAACTTAAGACCTTGCTACATGGACTTAGAATGTGAAATCGGCATCTACTTTAATAGTACCTATTGCTGTGGGAACAGGAAAATTCCACTGGTCTTAATGTCATGGAATAAATGAATGTATTATTATATCAAACAGCATACACATCATATTATTATATTTTTTTTATCTTGGCACTTGTGTTTGTCAAAAGTTACCTATCCCAAAGCTAAGTATCTTAGATATAGATAAAATTTGACTGACAGGTACCTATATGATAAAATTTGTAACTTCAATAATAATAATTTTATATAAAAATCTATTGTTAAATGTATGTAACCACTTCATTTCATAATCATCATTGTCTCAACCCATTTGTATAATTCTTTTCATTTGATACAAAAACAACAGTATGATAACATACACAATGACTGATTTTTAAAAGTTTCTATTCTTAAGTGTATCAACTAGAAATCCTAACACCCGGCCTTGGTAAGCCACAATACACCGAAAAGATCATAAAAACGTATAGAACTATTATTTAAAACCAATAATTTGGAAAGCTATTTAACTTTCACATTAAATAAATGATCAAAAAAATATAAATTTTCTTACCACTTCTTCAATATCTTCCAGCACATCAAAATTAATAAGTGCATTACCAATCAAGACTTTCTCTTCAAAATCCACATTGAGAGCAAGTGATACATGTTTAATTATTGCTTGTTCTATAACAAATAATTTAAATAGGTATTTTATTTAGTCAAAAAATACAATAATTTACATTTTATCTAAAAAAAAAGAATTTAATAAGTAGTTAAAAACTGTCAAAGTACCTAAATACTATATATTTATTTATCAATATATTACCTGGTCTTGAAAAAGAAGACGGATCCAGTGGACTCAAGGCACCCATGGCTCTAACGGTGCTGAAATAATTCACAAATGTAAATAACAGCAATGATTTAATAAAATAACTACCCATTGTGATTGCCTTGGCTACATCTGACAACAATGACATTTGATTGAGTAATGACTGTACACCAATAGCAACTCTATATATATATAGATTAGAAAGTCAACAGATTTGGTCAACACCTACTCATGATTGAATATTATCTATTGTACAGGATAGGGTTTGGGATTACAATTTATAGTTCAAAACTATCCTCAAAGTAAAAGTAACACTATTAATATGGTAAAAAAATGTTTCTACTTTTACCAATCTGTAAAATTATACCCAAGTACGTACAAATGCTAAAAACAAGGGCTACATTATTAGATAACCTATAAAACTTACAATAGATTTACAGTAGTTATAATCGTAAAATTCAGGTCAGTATAGTATAAAGAAATAATTGTCCTTTACTGTGCACTTTACACACAATTAATTACAACAAATAATATTGATTGTTGCGGTTTGCGGTGATGATGATAACACAAATCGAATTGTCAGTGTCAATTCGGTTTATAGGCAGCGT
Organism: Conogethes punctiferalis; assembly: GCA_031163375.1. Classification (NCBI taxonomy): domain Eukaryota; kingdom Metazoa; phylum Arthropoda; class Insecta; order Lepidoptera; family Crambidae; genus Conogethes; species Conogethes punctiferalis. The sequence goes on from CM062094.1 coordinate 5,191,302, forward strand.
TTAATTCATTCACGAAATTTTAATTCAATTATGAATGGTCAACCTAAAATCATAAAAGTAAATGGGCCACTATTCTTACAAATCTACAATAATTAATATGATTTGAAAACAAATAGAAACACTTTCAACCCAGTACAGGTAACTAACCTATTTCGAGATGAAGAAATCCAAGCTAAACTTTTGGTTATGCCAAACAAACTTCGTTTACGTGGTAAACTGCAATAATAATCTAACTTGGGTAAAAAAGTTGAACAGCCTCGTTTGCTATTATTTATTGAAAATCGTAAACCAACACGTAAAACCCGCGATAAAAACAATTTACCGGAGACAGACATTTTAACGTTCCGTTTATTTATCTTCAATAAATAACAAGGTAAATTATTCTAACAAATCATATTCATTGTGTTATTTTTTAAATATTTTATTCAAAAGTATTTTATCTGTTAAACTTAAATACATGTACAAGGTTTTCATAGCAGTATAAAAACATATTTAATATTTTTCTCAATGTCAATCATGCTAGTGCTAAATGCGTGCAAAGAATCACCATCCATGTGATCCATGCTTGATCCAATCATCGTTTGGCTGCTTGTCTATAGGAGAAAACATCGTTTTAATAAAATACTAACTAGTGACACAGGTAGAAAATAATAGTGTTTTTTAACCATCCTTGAAACTTTAACCATTACTCATATGGCACAAACATATCCTTATTTATATGTTTGATTTACATACAGCGGCGTAGCGTAGTGGGTGCGGGGGGGGCGGCCCGCCCCGGGCGGCACTTTTTAGGGGGCGGCAAAATTTCGTAATCTATAATCTATCCACACTAATTTAAATAATAAAAATATTTGAACCATTTCATATTCTTAACGGAACTACAAATTCGGACCGATTGAAAACAGCATGGAATTTTTCATTACTTATTCTGTAACGGATTCGGGGAATCCCCTTTTTTGAATGATATTTTGTAGCGACTTCGCCAACACCGTCTACGACTTGCGGGGATTCCCCGTATTTTATTTTATGCTTGGATTGTTTATAATAATAATAATAATAATAATAAATTCATTTATTCAGATAACACTGATCCGTTGGTTAGTAACATAGTTTAACTTAATCTATGTTAGTAGGTACATAATCGCATTAATTTTAATAAAAACAATTAACAAACATAAAGGAGACACAACACACAAAGACATAAACAAAATCCGAGCCCGGGTATCAGACTCGACCGCACACAGTTATTTTGTATGCAGTCGCATCCAGCGCCCGAGCATCGGTGAGTCCCAGCGGTCCGACAACGCCTTCAGGATGTCGTTTGAGCTCGAGCGCAGTCTTTTGAGCAGAGACGCGCAGCGCTTCCGGATTACGGCATCAAATCCGTCTACGTACCGTTCGGCAAACATTAGAGATGCGCTGCAATGACGCCTCAGACCAAACAACACCCTAAACGCGTTGTTATACTGAACACGCAGGGCGCTGTAAGCACGCTGCGTGTATTTCACCCACAGGCTGCAAGTGTAAAAGGATTGGCAGTAGGCTTTAAATAGCGTCACTTTTACTTGGTCACTACAACTTGCGAACCTGCGCGCGATCATGTTACAGCGCACGGACAGCGCCCTGCGTTCACGCTCTATGTCCACATTGTCGCTAAGGTCCTCGCACACCCAATGACCCAGGTACTTAAACCGATCTACTCTATTCAGAGGAGTACCGCACAGTGATAAGGATGGCACATTTGAATAGGATTTGGTACCAGCCTTGAAAACCATTACCTCACTCTTGACCGCGTTGTACCTGAGTCCATGAGCTTCTACATATTTTTCACAGATGCGAAGTAATCTTCGCAAAGCACTGATCGATGGGCTCAGCAGAACCATGTCATCGGCGTAACTTAGATTATTTAGACATACGCCGTCAATGTGACAACCTATATTGGTGCCACTAAGCTCACCGATCAGCGTATTCATATACAAATTAAAAAGTCTAGGCGAGGACAACCCCCCCTGCCTCACCCCGACCTTCAACCTGTACGGTTCGGAACATTCTCCCGCCCACCTGACCACGTTATTTTGATTTCCATACCAATATTTAAATAAAGATATTATATCGGGCGGTACATCAGTTTCAGTCTCCAGTTTATGCCATAAAATGTTATAATTGACCAGGTCGAAAGCCTTCGATAAGTCCAAAAAACAAGCGTAAATTGGCGTCTTTCTCGCTGTGTAGTATTGGACAGTCTGCTTGAGACACAGGACGGCACTCTCAGTAGAAAGTTCTGGTCTAAAACCAAATTGGGAATTATGTAGTGTAATGTGACGATCCAGGTGAGCGTCAAGCAGCCTGTCCAGCACCTTAGCGATAGTCGTCGCCAAGGATATCGGCCTGTAATTTGTCAAGTCAGAGACATCCCCAGTCTTATTTTTCACAATCGGAACCACTACGGTATGCATAAGATCATCCGGCAAATAGCGGTGGCTAACACAGAGGTTGAAGAACATAGCTAGTACCCGCGGCAAATGTACCCCAGCACATTTGAGATGCTCAATGCTCAGACCACTCAGTTTATGACTAACAAAACAAAATAACAGCGAGAATTACTGACAGTGTTGCCGTTCTAGCGACTTAGACGCTATCGCTAGATCTAGCGGATTTTATATATGTTTAGCGAGATAAAATATCGTTTTAACGAGATAAAATATCGTTTTAGCGAGAAAAAAATATTCAACTACTTCTAGCATCATCATCATCATCATCACCAGCCTATTGCAGTCCACTGCTGGACATAGGCCTCTTCAGTTGCTCGTCACTCAGGGCAAACATCTGGAGAATATGCCCATAATCGCCACGCTGGGCAGGCGGGTTGGCGATCGCAGGACGTATAGCTTCTCGCTCCGATGACACTGCTGCCCGTCATCGGCCTGTGGCCGATCATAATTGTTGAAGGCCTTCAACAATTTGGATTACCACGATTAGGATGCACTACGGGCAGGTGAGGTTGGCTTGGAGCGAAAAGATCCCGGCCGCTCCCTTACATCCCACTACTTCTAGCGACTTTTGTAAAATATATTTTATTGAGCAATATTTACAGCCCTTAATTCAATTTTTTTTTGCGGAGTGGGATCAGGGTGGTTATTGTGAGCCACAACCTTTACAAATGAACAACCTTATCCAGAGGAGAGAGACGTCAAACTCAAAAGTAAATTAGCTTGGCGGGAACTAGACGTAGCTGTCAGTGTCACCGTAACGTTATACTGTCATAGTCAACCATAGTGCGTGACGCGTGACTGACTTCTGAATTGTGGCGATAAGTGCTGTCCTTTGTGGTTGATTATTGTCCCCTAGAAATACACACAAGGTCGATTAAACTTCGATGAAGGAAAAGCTAGGAAAAAAAAGGATATTAAATATCCGCTACATGTCGCTAGATCTTTCTGGGTCCGTCCATTAATCATGCAAGGCTCGAGAGGGGGGGAGGGGTCCATGAAAAAATCACGAAATATGATACGGGGGGGGGGGGGGGGGGATATTTTTTAGAACGGCAACACTGATTACTGACGATTCAAAATAAAAGGGCGGCAAAATTGTCTTCCGCCCCGGGCACAGAGTACTTTGTAATATACTGAAATAGAGACCAATCTTGGCTGTCAAAAGAGGTAACAAATACAGCGCCACTCGACGGTAACTTACGGCAACTTTTCGTCAATATACATAATCACAATACAGCGATGTAACTACAGCATACTCTGGTCTTGTACCTAATTAATTATAAGTATTATTTCATTAAGGAATGAATGATGAATTTTTGCTATGAATTGCCAACCGCAGGCATATTTTTCTGAATCATTTGTTAACTTAGGCAAATAAACACAAACTAAGATTGGCAAATCATTCAACATTTGAAAAATAAAAGATAAGTGTAAAAACTTAGAAACTTTTATTAACTTTCACATTTTTACACACCACACACCACTATAAAATTAAAATATTGGTTTCATAATCATATAAGTTCTTAAAATCACATTTTCTTTCGAATGTAGATTAAACTTTCCGCGGGTTTCTTGCAATTACAGTTTTCTTGCGGATTTTAGACCCTTGGTCACAAACTTTAGCAATAACATTATAATCTGCTTCTTGTACGATCGTTTTAAAAAAGGCAATGAGTTTCAAGTTCTATTAAAAGCACAAACTTTTGAAAACTTGATAAATTAATATTGACTAAAAGGAAAATTTTAAAACACGCCATTTTAAGCTGTGTTGCCAGAAATTTGAATCTATAGTTTACAGTTTAAAATCAGTAAATTCTGAAAATGGAGAACAATACGTTATTTAACCCAATATTCAATAAATTAAGTGTAGTAATATATTATATAAGGAATACATGAAATTAAAGTGAAATATAACTAGCGTTCATCTGGTTTTTTAATTTAAATAAAAGGACCGTAATAAAAAAAAAACTACACAAACTGTACAATATTGTCGAAACGTCGCAACTAAATTATGCTACTGAATTTGAAAGGCAATTTAATCCTTACTATTGTATAGAAAATAGATACCAACTTTAATCAATGAATATAAACTCCACCTGGAATTCAAATATGGAACTAACATGGTATAACCCAGGTAAATTGAAATGATCTAAGTTCTAATGTGTGCATCTAAATATTTGTGTACAATTAAATTTGGTCAGCTGTATTTATGTGATTGCCATACAATTTGTACTAAGATTGTATAGGCTGGCCCCGGGCGGCCGACACCCACGCTACGCCGCTGTCTACATAGGTACAACGAATCAAAATTATGAGATATTTTAAAAATATATAATCATGGAATGTAAATGACTGAACGAAAGTACAAGTACAAGTAAAGACGGAAGAGGACGTCAATACGTCATGTATAGAGACAGTGTCATTATTGTGTAGATCCGGATACACCGAAAAAATATTACGTCAAAAAAAACATTCATTGTTTTGTTTGTGTAGGACACGAGAAGGACTTTGTTAAATAAAACATGATATTTAAATACGATATTAACAATTTTGTAATACTGAAAAGAGAAAAAAGTGTTTTCTTTTCCTGATTTAATTAAGTTATTATTTACACAATTTCGTGTTCATTCAATATTATCGTATCCGAATTATTAATGAATGTTTTTGCGGACGGATTGAACGTTCTTGTTCTTGTTTCTCATTCTCCGCAAAATAAATTTAGAAGTGTATACCTCGCGATGTATACTTGAGAGTGTAGAGAGGTGTTGAACTACTCAAAGTGACTCCAGTTTGTATGAATATAATTGTGTAGTGTTATAAATGTGCGCGTAAACATGTTGTCCAGATTCCACCATTATCATGGTTCGAACATTATTTTGTTTGAAGATAACACTGTAGCTTACAGGAAAGCTAGTTTTGCTCATGGGTTGACTTTTAGTGAAAAACCCCTTCTCCCTGGTGAGATATTTTTGGTGGAAATAGAAAAAACAGAGCGCGGCTGGAGTGGTCATATGCGGCTGGGTCTGACACTTTTGGATCCTCAGACGGCTGCTCTCGGCGATAAAGGACTACCGCAATATGCTCTCCCGGACTTGGCCAACACAGGCATGTCGTGGATATTCCCTATTTCTAAGTCTCAAAATAACGTGCTTATTGAACTCGTGAATCAAGGTGCAAGTGGACGTCGCGAAAACGAGCCTCGAGTGTCTGTGTTGGGAGACGGTCATAGTGTCAGGACGCCCCGTGGGTATATTTCGAAGACAGTACTGAAACCACAGACTTTGACACAAAATGGAACACCCCAAGGCATATTGCCCATGGATGCTGGTAGTCGTATCGGCGTAATGTTTGTTCCATGCCCTAAAAATAGCAGAGATGAGAGTGATATGGCTGAAATGCACTTTATAATTAATGGTGAGGACCAGGGGCCTTGCACCAAGAATATTCCATACAAGACAGGACCGTTGCATGCTGTTGTTGATGTGTATGGCACCACAAAACAAGTCAAGATTGTGCAACTGTATGGAGGTAAGGGAAATTTAAATCTAAATCAATTTAGTACTGTAGTGTGAAGTAGGAAGACATTACAAAATACTACATAATAAATGGTAATGTAGTCTTTCCCTTTCATTACAATAGATTTATTTTGTTCCAATGTGTTTCTAACATCTATGGTTATGGATTAGGTTCACAGAGTATTCCAAATAGAGTGCCTCAGTGGGGACATGATGGCTTTTGATGATACCATACAATGAATAAAAATAGTACTCTATCCATACTGTATTCTCATGTGGTATTTTCTGTTGAAGTTTTTATCAAAAAAATACATATAAATACAAAACTTGTGTCACTAAACTGAATCAAGTGAACATTTTGTAACATGTGTTTATAACTAATATGCATTATATGTCTTTTGTTTCAGTGAAAACCCTTCAAAATGTATGTAGGGATGCAATACTTCAGTATGTCAACAATGGCTCTGTGAAATCGTTACCATTGCCAAAATGTTTAAAGGACTTTCTACTCTCATAAACTATTGCTGGAAGCGAGTCGTGGTATTGGAGATGACAATAAATATGTTGATGGACTACAGAAATTGTAATCTTTTTAAAATGGTTGAGTGATATTTACAGTTTCTTATTATAAGTAGGTAGCTGATATTATGATCTTGTTATTAAAAAATAATGCAATATCTCATTGTTTACAAAACTATTTTGTAGAATATTTCATTTTCCTTATTTTTGACAGAAGACTAGGAGGTTTTAGAAGAAAAGAGTGAGAGTTAGCATATCACTCGAGTAGTTTAATTTTTGTTTTTTGTGCTATGTGAAATCACATGTGAAATGAATTATTGTGACATTAATGCAGGGAACCCTTCTAAATTGATGATGTCTATTGAATAATATAATTTTGATTTTAATTTATTTATGACAATATTTATAGAATTGCCAAAATTTCATATCAAACTATTCTGTTACATGAATGCCTATATGTAAACCTTATTTTTGTATGAATAATATTTTTATTATTATTATTCAGAGCAACTTTTGTTAATAACAAAAACACAACCAGACCACAAGCTTGTATGTTAAGCAAGTGCAAATGGAATAGAGCTGCATAATTAATTAGAGCTGCCTGTGACATACATAATATGTAAACTAATAATTTGCATAAGTTTCTTTTTAGAATTGCTACAGAAAATTTGAGAAAAGTTAAGGACTGGTAGCTAATAATATGTAATGTGATTTCTGATATGAATGTGATGTTCTGTATATACTAGTACTGCTAATACCAGTGATTTGGATTTGGCATAAAAAATAATTCATTAATCTATCAAATGCCAATAATTGTTAGTGTGGGTGCTAAATTAGCTACACCATATGGCTCAAACTTATCTGCAGCTAGAGTAACATCATGCAGATGCATGATGTTACTCTAGCTGCAGATAAAGATCTGCTAAGAGATCTTAGCAGTAAAGATATTTGAACATACTCACAAGTACACAACAGCAAACTTGTCTATTAAAGAATTGCAGTGTTCATTCCCATTTGCTATCACTTTGGTGGATTTGTATGGGGACCAGAATGCAAATATGTATACAATTATGTGTATATGGATAAGACATTTGTAAATAGATGGAATGGAATGTATCTGTAATAAATGATTAGTAGATATCCGGCGATACTTTATTTAAATCTCTAGTGTATGTATATTGGCATTCTAGCCGCATGGCAGATAGGAATGATGCTTGCATGTTCATTCCAATATTTTGCACAAAAAATGTAAATTATTGTATAGTATCTATTTTTATGACTGGTTGTTTAAATGATGTCTATCTAGTATCTTCACTAAGATTCAGATACCTACAGTTAAGATTTTTAAGCTACAGATACCATATTACGTAAGTGAGGAGCCTGAATAGTAGCACTCTAGTGTTACTTGATCTGAACTAAAATGAATGTCTGTGCAACTATGCATTATTGATATGATATTATATGTGATAAGGACTTCCTTGTTTGATTTTCATTCCATCAAAAGTTTAATTAATTTGTTTGTATAAAGTATGTTAAAAATGGTTGTTTTCTGATGTTGTTATAATGTGTGTAGCTTTGATAATTTGGCTTTACAAGTCGAGACTACTGGGTTGGCTTGAATCCTTCGGTTACATGACTATTTATATGATCCTCACTATGAGGAATCAAATTACTGACTACAGTTGGCTGCCCTTATGATTTTAAATGTTAACTTAATATAAAGGGAATGAAACTGGAGATTTTATTTTTAATGTGAGGGCACATAGGAGCAAGAAAAACACAAAGTCGTCTTGGATCAAACCATTTGGTTACTTATAATCATGTATTTCTGCTCGAGTTCAATGGGGCTGATCACGAATGTGTTTGTAAATAATTCTATCGGAAACATTCTTGGTCGTTCATTCAAATATTCGATCAGAATTTTCACGAGGCTAAGGCCCTGTCCGCACAGCGATTTTTCACCGCGCGATTTTTTTTCCGCAATTCTGTAACTCGTGCAACACTATAGAAGTATCCGCACTGGCGATTAAAAAATCGCGCGGAAAAAAATTCTGTGAATTGATGCAAAATGACCGCGATTTTTTTCCGCGCGAATGTTTTGTGCAATATGAAGTGGTACGGGCCTGTCCGCACTGCGGAAAAAAAATCGCGCGATCCGCTCAGTCGTAAACTAACAGCGCAAGGAAGATGTCGCGCGCTTCGTCTCCCGCCCTTTCATTGCCGGGCGTGCAGGATGATACACCGAAACCAGAAAATGATGAAATTAACATTGAGCAGTTAATCACACTTCTTCATAGAAGACCGCCCTTGTGGGACAAATTTGATCCAAGGTACCACGACAGAATATTGAAGACGAGATTATGGGAGGAAATATATAGAGACATATATTTTACTTGGGATCATTATAGTGTTGTTGAAAAAAAACACAAAGGTGAGTAAAGCTAATAGTTTATTAATTTGCCTATTATGTACTTTTCAATTAGGTATTATTATAAAATACTCATTAGATGTTCACATCGCGCGTCGTTTAAACATCTTATTTGAGCTATTGATGCATTGTTCTTTATATTTTTTCATATTGCCATGAGATTGACCCTCTCAATGAATCAAAATATTCTGAAAAATATTGTCTGGTTTCAATACTGGATATTCGTGATCTCACAGGAGTAGGGCGTAAACTTTGTAACTTTGTCCCATAAAATTTTTCCTTAAACCGAATTCCATCATGTTTGCGTACGTAATTATGTAAAATGCAACATGCTTTAATTATTTGGTCGCAAGTTGTTAGTTTTACATCTAAAGGTCGATGTAAAATTCTCCATTTATTAGTAAGTATGCCAAATGTGCATTCTACAAATCTTCTTGCTAGTGTGAGTCTGTAATTAAATACTCTTTGAGTTATAGATAGGTTTCTTCTGGGATATGGGCGCATTATGTGTTCTGAGAGAGCGAAAGCTTCATCTCCTACAAAGACATAAGGCATTTTTTCCCCATTCTCATCTTTTGGTAGGTGATTTGGTGAAGGAAGCATCAACTGATCCAATTCAAGCTTTTTCCCGAATGCAGAATTTTTGAAAACGGTAGAGTCACTACTGCTACCGTAGGCTCCTATGTCAACACTGATAAAGTAATAATTTGCATCAGCTACAGCCATCAAAACTAGTGAATGATATTGTTTGTAATTATAAAATTCAGATCCCGCGTTGTTAGGCTTTTCGCACCTAATATGTTTTCCATCCACCGCTCCCAAGCAGTGTGGAAAGTGGGCTCTTTTATGGAAAAGTTCGGCAGTTTGGTACCAAATTGCTTCGTCTGGTTCAGGCATGTATAAAGGTTGTAAACATGACCATAGTTTTGTACACGTGTCTTCTATAATTTCGCCAATAGTAGAGATGCCAATCATATATTCGTAATACAGCGAATAGTAGCTATTTCCTGAAGCCAAGTACCTGCAATATTAAATACAAACGGTTAAAAGTTATATAATAAGTTACTATAAAATTAAACAGTTCATCTTTTACAGGGGCAGATATACAAAAAAAATGGAAGAACCTTAAGGATACATATTTCAAGGAAGTAGCAACTGATAAAAAGTTGGTTTCGGGTCAAGCCAGAAAGAAAAAAAAAAGACCATACATACACATGGGAGCACTTTCATTCTTATCAACTCAAAAATCTATGAGAGATTCTACAAATAATATTGCTTTCTGCACTAAAAGTGATGTTGGAGATCTTAATCAATCCGACGAAGACACTGACTCAGAAGTATCACGAAATAGAAAACTGAAAGCGAGCATGCGTAAAAAGACTAAAACTAAAAGTCAGAATTATAGCGACGATGAACTATTGAAATTATTACAGGAGAAACAATATGACGAGGATGTTTCATTTTGTGAAATGATCATACCAATGCTCAAAAATCTCTCAACAGAGCAGAAACATTACGCTAAAATTGAAATTCTGAATGCCCTTAACAGAGCAACTAAATTTTCACCACAAAATACTACGCGGCCTGGAGTCAGTCCCCAATCATCATCATCGTATTCATCTTACATCCCAAACACACCTTCACCCTATCCAAATACTCCATCGCCTTATCCAAATACTTCATCACCCTATCCAAATACTATCAGTCCGTCTTCTTCTACCCAAAATTACCAATACACACAATCTTTTGCTCAATCTTCGCTTGATCCGTCTCCTCAAACTCAGTACATGCCATCTCACATTACTATAATTTCTCAATCTCAGTCTGATCTTTCTCCTAAAACTCAATACACACCATCTCAGAATTCTACAAATATTACTCAATCCCCGCCTATCCCGTCGCCTCAAGCCCAATACACGCAGTCTATCAGTTCAGATTATCCAAATACTTCGTTTAATCATTCTTCATGTGTACAATACCAGCCATCTCGTAATGCTAGTATCATTCCGCAATCTCCGCCTGATCCTTCTCCTCAAACCGATTACACGTCAACTCGCAGTACTCCAAACATTATTCCAATTACATCAAATTTTTCTTCATATGTAATAAAGGGGAATGTTTCTGATATGAAAGAGTTCCTTTTATTTAAAAAAAAAAAGTAAATTACTGTTTGTTATATCATCATCTTATTACTACATAAATCTGTGATTATTCCAAATAGGTATGTAGGTACTTTATGTCGTTATTCATACGTACGGAGTAGAAGGGAGTTTTAAAATGAAAGATTTTGTTATGTTTGTTTAAAAATAAAAGTTAATTGTTGTCTAATAAATGATTCTGTAAAATTATTCCTTAGTTTTATTTAGCTAGCTCTTAATAAGTACAGAAGCATCTTACCTTCATCATCATCATCCTAGCCTTTTTCCCGATTGTCTCAGGGTCGGCTTCCCAAACTGAGAGATTTGGCGAGGGCTAAGCTTTTACACAGAGCGACTGCCATCAGACCTCCGCAACACTTACCTTATAGCATCAGCTTACCTTATAGTAATCGAAAGTCTCTCTTCAGCAGAAATTGCTTTTCTCCAATTTGTATCTTGATAAGTAATGACCGCACCAACTAGTCGTAGTAAATTATCGAATGATATTTTACTCATTCTGTAATATCCGAAGAACTTTTTACTATATTTTCGTAGCTCTTGATATTTTAAGTAGAAAAATCCATTCATAGGTCTCAGTGCCGTAAAGGGATGAATCCAGTATTCTTGGCATCTTTTGATAGCTCTATTTCGTCGCCGCCGCCGTAGTATCAAGTAAATTAAAATTTTTCTTCTGTCCATTGTACACGTCCGTTTTAGCCGGGAACTCCATCGAAATGACAAAATACGCGCGGAATTTTATTCGCAGTGCGTATATAATGTGATTCCGGTCGCGGAAAAAAAATCGCGCGAATTAAAATCGCGCGGTGAAAAATCGCTGTGCGGACAGAGCCTAAGAGCTCACGGAAAAGTTTTTGATGAACCTGTCAAATTTGAATGAACGAGAATCGAAAATGTTTCCGCTCGGGTCTCACATTTCCAAGTGAGGTATTTCCGAACGCGTTTGTGAATTGCTGAACGAAAATTCTTTTGACTTTGCCTAAAGAATGTCCCAAGCTGGAAACAAAGTAGGTAGGATGGGCAATATTGCCTATAATTATTTTTGTAAAACCAGGGTTTGTTAATTAAAGTCGCAAGTTAAACCCACAAAAAATGTCAAGGATAAACGGTTTTGTGTGCGCTTAAAGCGTGACGCATGACGCAAGCTTGCACTGTGCGCGATTTTTAAATGGTCCAGAGGGGGGAAAAAGTGCGTTCGGGAAGCTCTTTCGGAAACGCACTCACGTTCATTATCCGGAACGGATAACATCCAGGATTCCAGGCGTTCTGAATGCATTTTTAGCGCCCATTTCAAGGAAAACGCTCAATGTAATTGAAGTTCAACTACACGTATGTGTCCTGATTGTTTAAAATTAGACGTAATAACCGTTCTATCTTGATAGCTATTTCTGTGGTTAAACTTTTAAGTAGGATTGTGATATTAATTTTGTTTGGATTTCAAAGCTGATTACATTTCCTATCATCTATGAGATCTGATACTTATTTTAACTGATAAGTAATCTAATACTCTTCCATGTCTTAACAGATACTATATGTACCTACATGACTATAAAATCGGTCAAATGTGTGTAATCTGTTATTTAGGTACTTTATGACGGCTTTTAATTGTAAATAAGAACCAAATTTATTTATATTAAATAAAATTATTTTGCTTATTGGTTAATTTTTTTTTATTATGTAAAACTTAACAAGTCTCTCAGCTTAACTAAAACATTTCTTAATGTTTAAAAATGAAATAAAACAAAATTATCTTTCGAAATCCCTTGGCAAAGGCAAAGTATATGGCACAATTCTGGATTTTTGCAAATCGAAATATTTGTAATCCAACAGATTGCCTGGTTCGACGTGGTTTACCCAATAGTCTTCTAGCATTGGGTTCAGCGTGCCCTTCCAATGCTGGAACAAAAAAAATATCAGGTCGTCATCAGATAAGTCTGGAAAAGTGTAAAGTAGTAGCAGTAATAATTGTAACTGTCCAAATAGCTGCGGCAACGGACAGTAACCAAATAATGATTGATTTGGTTACTGTCCGTTGCCGCAGCTATTTAGACCTCTTTCGCTTTACATCAGGCGTCGCGACGGGAGGCCACTATGTAACACACACACACTTTAAAAAAATCGGACCAAGGTTTTAAACCTGTTACTGTATCATACCAACTTGGGAGTGAGACTGGGAACGGTGGTGTGAGCAAGTGTCCAGATGACTAATGACTTCGAAACTTAGGTATCACATTTCGTAGTAGGTCCTATGGTCGGACACTATCGGGTTAAATTGTGTTAAATGACTCCCTACAAGGGTAAAAACCATAGTTTGAGATCTGGTGTCCTTGTGTATTGTCTGTCGGCGGGCATATTGTTAAAGTTATTAGGCCGTTATAATGATGTCACGTATAATAGTAGTATTGTGGGTCATACCGTCACAGATTCGCTTAGCGGCTGACAAAGCTACCACCTACGCGCGGTACGATCCTTTAGGTGACCCTAACTGACTCATTCGTATTGTGTGTCGGCTCAACATAGGTACCCGGTAGCTATGGGCGGCACACATAGGCGGCGTATGTTGGAATATCTCGGTCATACACTTTCCAACGAAAGTAGGTACTAATAGTGTTTTCATCCGTGGGATCTTTCACATGATCAACTGAAAATTTTGTAGGCATAATGTGTAGTGATATGACATGAGCACAAAATCATTTTTCGTGCGGAACTATTATAAACCCTTCGGAAAGATTTCTCTCGAAAACAAGAGATTTAGTTCATTAAAATATTGAACTCAATTTTCAAAGCTTTTGTCAGACATGGCTTTCGCATTTTCCAATGCGAACTGTCAAATTCCCAAAAAGAGCCCTCGGAAAAGTTTTCGTTATGAACTGTCAAATTTGAATGAACGATCGAGAATGTTTCTTATAGAGATCTTTCCAACGCATATCTGAATAGGTCCGTTATTCTACTAACATTTCGAGTGTGTTCGGTCCAGACTAGCAGGGTTCCGTGGGACAAATTCTTGGAGTGTTCTATCGCCTTGCTGAGATAGCTGTAGCCCGCGCTCTTTTTGCCCCGTACGTAATTGTAGTAAGCGTACAAGAGATAAAACCTGCAATATAAACATGATAATATATCTATGAACATGTAATAACCAAGGGGCCACGTTCTAGACTTCAGGTTAGTGGTGCGATTCCTCCGAAGCTACCAAAAAATTACCAATGACGTTGTTCCACTGAAGAATAGCAAAGGTAAGAGAGATTTAGGTATGTGATTTAAGCAGGTATTTTTTTATTAACTCAGCGTCGCAGCATCACCTCTGGGACGCACCCTAATAAAGGACTTTATCTCACTCTTGGTCCTATAGAGCATTATAACATCGTGTTTTTACATTAACTCGTTTTATGTTACAAATTTATTTTGATAACTTAAATATGAGTGCGTACCTATATGTCTGTTTGTTGCAGTTCCAATTCCCTAATGATTATTATCTGAACGAATAATGGACGTTTCGCAGAAAATAATACTTCCAGTAGATGTCATCGCGATTTCGTCGCTCGTAGATATGATAGGTAAGTAGATACCTCTACTTATTTGTAAGTAATTGTAGTCCCGTGGCAAAATCTAATTGAAATGTTGTAATATAAAATTTTGTGAGTTTGGATTCTCATCATACCATGGCCCCAGCTGGGGTCTGGTGGCATTTTGCGGACATACCACGGCGACACACAAACTACTGGGAGTGGCGTAACTACAGAGTTACGCCACTCCCAGTAGTTTTGAATAAACGGTTTATTGTGTACTACCTTGGACGGTACATAGGAGCATGTTTGCTGGTTTCTTCTATATCACGAAATATGACCTTTAACGCTTTCTCCAGAATGAATATCTTCTTTATGTTTCTGTTGTCCATCTGCAGAAATAGTTTTATATTATACCCACAGTTTAAGTTCTAATGTAGGTAAGTAGATTTTGGCAACCTACGTAGGTACCTACATTTTTACCGTTTCTGAAGGCGGCGTGAATTCCACATAATCTACCCCGTCGTTCCCCGGGATGGCGGAGATGCGTAAAAGCATTTTCTCCCGCACAAAAAAGGTACATTTTAAGGTAAATAAGCATGGTAGGTCCCTATAAATATATATTTCGTACCTCATTAACAAGAGTGATCAGCAATCCTTCTACCAGCCGAACTAGTATCATGATATTGAATTCGTGCGTCTCAAACTTCATCGACATTAGCTGTTTAATCTTTTCCTCCCACAGAATAGACCGCTCCCAAGCCCCAATGCGAATAGTTCTGAAAGTGAATGATTAAGTATTAAGAGTTTTTTTCATATAAATACGGTCGTATGAAGTCTATGGGAGTGTTTACGTATGTATGTTTTAGTTAGTAGGTGTGTGTAGGCAGTATGCATTCCCATTAAAAGACCACATTTGAATTTGAAGCATTTGAATGCGTAAGCCGTTAGTAAAAGTTTTCAAACTATTTTTTGTGGATGTACCTACATTGTTGGCGAGAGTCATGTACCAGTGTGGGAACACTGGGCTTTTATATTCATGACTAAAACGGGATTTCGCGTCTATCCGGCGTGCGCTTGCGCACCACTGCCCATTCCGCCTAGTGTGTTTAAAGTATTTTTGTATATGTATGTAACTTTTATACCTACTCAAGTTTTAATAGAATAGAATTCGATAAAAATTTTCATACACCAGCCACATGCAGACGAAAAAGTTCCATGCGGCTTCTGGAGTCTTGGATCTGAGAATGGCGTCGCCTTTTTTTATGTAGAACTTCTCACAAGTGCTGTACGACTCCACGCAGTAGCCAGTGTCCAACAATATCACTATTGCGTAGAAGTAATACCATGTTTCAGCTGAAAACATAATTACCTACATAACTTTATAATCTTTACGTCGTCATAGCATATTGTTTGTTGAACATACATAGGTAAGTACCTACCTACTAACTACATAATGATTCAGATTTTTTTCAATCAAATCCCCAGGGGACTAAATCTCCCAAAGGTTGTAGGACTTGTAGGAAGTAAGAGATGTTGGGTATAGCGAGTCTTCGCTCGAATTGAGAGCCGTCCGCGCGCACATTCGGAGAAAAGACCTACATACCCTATATGTAGAATGCTGCAGCCAAATGACATCCGGGTCGTGTTTCTGCCGGTGAGTAGGAGCTTGTGGGAGGTTAGGGTTGGGTCGGCATGGCGGTGGCAACTGACCAGTTACTTGCCCTGTGTCACAGCGACTTGGGCTTCTCTTTCGCTTTCCATCAGGCGTTAGGAAGCCATTATGTCGAGCTACTATAAAAAAAAGAAGTAGAACAAAAAGAAGTAGGTAGTACTACTGTCGCATTTACCATCATCTCCCTATACCCTACCTACCTAGAGGCTCTACATTAAAAATCGAACGAACAAAGAAACTATCGCCTAGTACGTCTTGCTTGATCCGTCAACGACGATCTTTATGAATTAAATTCGTATCTATGAAGTCAGGAGGGATTTATGGTACAAAAACAGAAACACATAACATCCATCGAACGATCGTACGCCGATTCGTTATTGTAGAGCCCCTCAGCTCCAAGGCGGAAAAAAATGCTCCACGTCGTACTTTTAAAAAAGTTTATCAAGAAGCACTCACAGCTCAAATCGTAATGGTCCGTCATATAAAAGAACTCTCTCATGATGCTGACCATGTCGTGGATCCGAAGGTCGGATAGGAGAAGCTTCAGCATCCACAGAATGAGCATTTGACGGGTGCTCAGGTCGGTCAGGCTGGACATCATGTGCATTACAGACAGGCCGAATTCTAGACTTTCTACTTTCTTGCCGTGTTCAACGCTGGAATTTAGACGTTCATAAAATTGTTGGTCATTTATGCGATAGGAATACGTTTTTACGTATCAGGTACCTAGTTATCTACTAAGTTAACACTTCATATGAATTAATTTAGCTATATCTAACTAATTATATCTACCGAAAAAAGTACGGAGCTGTGGTATTAATGGCAGCTCATTAGATTTAAAAAAATCCCGTGCACTGGTAGGC
This sequence comes from Conogethes punctiferalis, assembly GCA_031163375.1. NCBI lineage: Eukaryota > Metazoa > Arthropoda > Insecta > Lepidoptera > Crambidae > Conogethes > Conogethes punctiferalis. The sequence continues at coordinate 5,208,453 of CM062094.1, forward strand.
CGTAAATTTTACAAAATTTTTAAAAATCTATGTGTGGTTTTTAAACACTTAGAGGATGAGAGGAAATTCGAGGAGACATGATACAATAAAATGACCGAATTGTTAAAAAGAATGATGAAAATAAAAGATGATCTGCCAAAATGACTTGATAATGCGTTGAGTAAATAAAGGAAAGTAGAAACGAAGATTATAAAACTAACTAGAATAGAAATATATTTGTGTAGAGATAGCAAACAGCGTGGACTTCGGTGACGTCCAGACGCCCTCGCTTGCGGTGGCACAGCTCCATGGCTCGCTTCTCGAGCCTCAAACACATTTTAAACTGCAATTGGCAATGTTTTCAGTTCTTAAAACCATCTTAATCTCGATCTACTCAACCTAAGCCTCCCCAAGAAACCGTCAGTCATGCTAGTAAAAATGAATAAAATATGGTAGGTATAGGAGAAGGCAGAGTGGTAGTTAGATAGTATACTTCTTTTTAATACATTTGTAGGTAAGCTACTTCCTCCGAGCTAGGTGATCATGCTCAGGGACGGTCCGGCAATTGTTTTGGTCTTGGGCAAGGCAATCCGCTACCATCAGCTAGGTACCAGCTACTTTTACTTAAATCGTCAGTTCAACATACTAGATAGCATCACTTACTTCGTTTGCCTAAACGAAGAGGCCTTGTTTGGATTTCTGCTACCTCTTCAGTCAGTGCATCCAGTGACAGTCTGCACAATTTCCTACGGGGGGATCCTATATCAAGACCAGATTTTCCTTTATACTACCTCTATTTGTATAGCAGAATACCTTCTGTGATTGCCGATAAGTAGCAATCATGTTTCCATAGGACACGCACAAAACACGGAAGTTGGCGTTTGTTCGGAACGCGTAGTTCAGAGACAATTTCGCCGCTAACGTCGCATTCTGAATTTCTTTTGTTTCCTGAATTAGAAATAAAATAATTATTTCCCGTTGAATAAAATTTTGCTATCTTTTGCTCGGGCTCATTGAAAAATGTAGACCCTTGATTTTCGTGAGAGACATTCAACCAGTTAATGTGTTTTTATGTAGTTCAGCACATAGCTGTTAGGTAAAGTAGGTAAGGTAGTGTAGGTACCTACATTGTAGGTATATTTTTAGCCAAGAGTGCGAAATACGAAATAACCGAAAAACGCGGTTTAGACTAACTTTCTTAGGGTGCGTTTCGACACAAGTTAGGGGCTACGCAATCACAAATTTGAACCTATGAATGAATTGATTGGTCAAATCACATTTATGTCATCTGATCTCAGTGGAACAACATCATTGGTCAATATTGACAACTTCACGCAGCCCCGCTTGCGATGGGGCTGCGCCCACCAAACGCGCCATTAATGAAAAAGATGAATCTTAAAAAATCTAGGTAGGTACATAAGTAGATAGCTAATACAGACTGTAAAAATGCACTTACTGTAAATAACTTATAAAGCGTATTAAGCGTTCTAGCAATGTCTTCGTAGTAATGCCCAGCGATACCACTGACCACTCCAAGGTAGAGATTGGGAACCACATACAGCGCGAGGATTTGACTACATGACGCGTGCATACTACGCCATCTTACAGCGTGTCTGAAAGATACGATACGACATTGGTTGGATACACCGCTAACGTCTTTGTAATTGGCTATTTTACTGGTATTCATCATCATCATCTGCCTATTGCAGGCCACGGCTGGTCATAGGCCTCTCCAGTTGCTCGCCACTTGGGCAAACATCTAGAGGATAATACCCATAATAATCGCCACGCTAGGCAGACGGGTTGGGGGTTACTGGTATTAATTTTATGGCTACCAGACAGAATAGTGAATAAAAAAATGTAATAAATGAACAGGACATTGCCTGTAGCAGTGCATTGCTGGACATAGGCCTCTCCAGTTGTTCGTCATTTTTGTCTAATATCTGGAGGCTTATTGCCACGTGAGCGAGCGGGCTAGCCCGGCTTCTTTTTTTCTTTCTTAAATGACTACGATGATGGCCAGGCCGGCCTTGTCATCATCAATGGACCGGGGGAGCGGAAGGCTCTCAATCACCCCTAAGGGTTAGCCCGGCCGTAGGTACACGGACTCAAGCCGCGAACGCCAGGTAAAGTATTGTCATTCTTATGGTGCCGTACACACGACCGCTTGAAAAATTTAATTACCTACATATCCCAATATGGTTTTAATTCAATGACCACGGCTCAGATCATGATGAGTAGGTAGTAGGTATAATTAATAATAAACTTCATTTATTACATGGAAGTCGGAAACGGGTCGTAATAAAGCTGCATCGCAAACAACAGTTGTTTCTTAGCCTCGCTTAGGTCGCCAGACTCTAACATGCATATTCCTCGTAGGGTGTGAATAGCCGCCAAGCGGAAATCTTTTATCCACGTTGATTTGTACTTCTTGTTACTTATCTTGTCGGTCTGTTAAAGGAAATACTAATTAGGTAGTTGATGCGCTAGGAAATTCACACAAAATCTTACTTATTCGGAATCTTAAAATTCCCTGGAAGGGACATTGAAGGAAGACGGAGGATCAGGTAGGCTTGCCAGATGGATATCTGGGTTTAGAGCTATGCCCAGAGCGACACAATCTGGCGACTAGGACCGGATAAGTCCTTATATTAGTATGGGTAGTGTGTGTGTGCCACTGCCTGTCTCTAATAAGGAGCCCGGCAAGGTTCCATATATTGCCCATTCACACAAAGTAGAGGCGTCTATGTCGAAGAATTTTCTCAATAATAGGTACCTTCACAAAAGTTTCCACTTCGAACAACAGTCGTATTGCTTGCGGTATATTTAAGTTGATTATACTGACGTCAGCGTACTCCATGTACGCTTCGTAAAGCTTCTCATCTTCTCCTGATCACAGTATATAATAAGAACATTACATAACAGATGAGGTAAAAATCCTAAAATCTAGCCAAACAGTTGAAAAGAAAAATTGCTACTAGCCGTTTTGTAGTTATACGCATATACAATACAATCTGGAGATGTATGTTGTTCTTAAGCGGTTAAGGATAGATCAAGCCGGTCTAGAAGAAAATAATCCTAAGAGGCACCCTCAGTTTTGAGACAAATCGATGTAGAGGAGAGATTTAAATTATTTTTTCTAATTATTAAGGCCCATAGGTACATAAATTCAACTTCTAGCTTACCTGCACCTCGGCAATGGTCTATGATCTGGCAGTATACTGTCAGAAGAATGGGCAGACACTCGCAAGTGCCTATCTCCATAGAAGAGAACGATCGACAATGCTTATCCTTGTGGCTCACCAACAGAGAATGGCTGAGTCCACGTCTCAAGTCTTAAAAAGAAGTTAAAAAATCGCATTAGATTTCCAACGATTTTGCAACTTAGAGCTTCAAATCACATATTACTTACCTCCTAAATCCAACAGATCATGGCTTGATGCATCCGATGCAATAACCGTAGTGCCATTGATCTAAGAAAAACAGTTAAAAAGTTTTACTTGGTGAAATCGAGCAGCTGCCATTTTGCCGGACTGAATCCCATTTCAAATCAATAGAGAACGAAATTCTTGACATAGGTTCTTCTTGAAAATGGGCAAAAATATATTATGAGCATCACCATGACAGATGAGCGTCTTATTCATCGGCTTACCTTCGAAAAATGATAAATATGTCTATCTTAAGCCAATGATTTCTGCTTGAATACAATCAAGGGAACTCAATCTCAGCCGGAGTAACTATGTAGAACTCACGCTTGCCTCTAAAAAGCGGCCCTGGACCATTCTCAACGACGTTGCTTTGGAGATCTACATTTGGATTCCAGCTAGTCCTTAAGCCGCCATTTAAAAAAAATGCCAGTTATTCTTTAGCTACATAAAGAGATAATTAGGAAAAAAATTAAATCTCACAGGCTCCGGTTCGTTAGGCATAAACATGTCGTCAAACAAGTCCTCGCCCGAGACCCCTGCCATTCTCGTCTCGGCAATCAAAGCTCTGATTTGCTTCTTGGTGCGCTTCATCTCTTCGCTTTCGGGTACAAGTCCCTGGGTAAATTGACAAAACCTTTTTATTTGGGAGTTCTCGAATAATACAGAAGCGAGCTAGGTCTACAAAACTGCATGGCGTTATATTACAGTAAACATTTATTTACTCGTAGGTATATATACAACTATGTAAGGGAGCGGCCTATCATCTTTTCGCTCCAAACCAACCCCACCTGCCCGTGGTGCATCCTGCCGAATAACAAACGAGGCGCTGGGAACCGACTGTTGGCGGTATAACCATCACAATTGAAGGCGTAGCTAAATACTAAAGACCGGTGACGGGCAGCAGCGTCACCGGAGCAAGAAGCTACGCCCTGCGATCGCCAACCCGCCTGCTCAGCGTGGCGATTATGGGTATATCCTCCAGATGTTTGCTCTAAATGGCGAACAACTGGAGAGGCCTATGTCCAGCAGTGGACTGTAATAGGCTGATGATGATGATATATAAAACTAACGTTATCACTTCTTTGACCCAACAGCTTAGTGAAACTTGTCATTCCGCAGGACAAGCATCTCCGCGTGTATCGCTCCAGATACAACAACGCTCTCGCGTGGAACTCGTGCTAGAAATAAATGCACACCGATCAATTGATTGAATGAAACTATGATAATGAGTCAGGTAAAATTTTGTACCCAGGTAATCGATCAATGACAAAGTCTATTAGGACACCGTTGAATTGAAAAATGTTTCTAGTAATTTGTAATACTAAAATAAAAAAAACTGGCGAATTTGATTAAGGGGCAGCGCAGACGACAGACAATCCGTGACGCACTTTTTTGCAATTAAGTATATGCAGTACGCACACGACGCACAAAAATCTGTCGCGGATATTTCACAGACTCAACGCACACGACGCACATGTTCGATCATTCTGTCGGCAGAGGTGTAGGGACCTAGACGCTCTTTTTAAATGTCTCAGACGCTAACTCTATCGCACAAAATGTCTGTCGTCTGCCCCTAAAAGTGTGAGAAAAATTACGAATCCAAATCTGAATTGGCCTTGTCAGTAGCTCATTAGAGCTACTGACAAGGCCAATTAATACTCAAGTACCCGAATTCAAGAAATTAGGTTCCAAAATAGACCTGACTTGGTACCTATACCTAAACTGGAATGATTTATTAGGTATCTGTAGGTAATAATTCGGTATAATTTACCTTTTGACTCTCCGTTAAAAGTTCGTAAGTGGTAGACCGAAACACCGTGTGTCTAAACTTCATGTAGCCACAGAACGCATACATGGGCAAATCTCGACAATTCGCTGAAATGAGAGCAGGTAGGTATAAAAATGCTGAAATGACAACTAGTTATCTATGGAACTTAGATTGATATTCGTAGTAGGTATAAATAACTCTTAATATAAAACGTATGACGGAGCCTTCGTTTTGTACAAATTATTTAAATCGAGTAACAGCCCGGCCACACAGGCGCCTTTTAGTCGCGCAAACGCGCGTTTCGGCAGCCGTAATCAAACGCCGAACAGACGCACGTTTCACGTAAGAGCGCTCACCCTATATACCAGGGAATAAGGAAGGACCTGAAAAGCGTTTCAAACCTTCAAAATCTGGTGAATAAGTAACTTTGACTTGGTAAATGTCGATTTTTGACGCAATCCAAGATTACCCATGTTGCAAGGATAAACTTTTTGACTGGCTCGATGGCTCATTTGGTAGTGACCTCTGCCTTCTGAGCCCAGGGCCGTGGGGTCGCTTCCCGCGAAGCACAAACATTTGTGTTTATGAGCATGTCTGTTTGTATTGGTCTGGGTGTTTACTATGTATAATATATATTTATTTACAAAAAGATTCTATATAAGTTTATCAGTTATTGTTAAGTACCCATAGTACAAACTTCGGCTTAGTTTGGGCATTGGGGCTAGATGGCGATGTGTGGCCCATCGTGACATGTCTTGTCTTGGGTATCTATCTTCACATTCAGTTTCAGTACGTTTAACATCTCAAATTCAAATTTATCTCTGTCGATGATAGTATTATCGCTATATGCTATCTCTTGCGGACAACCTTTGGGTAAAGCCTTTGAGGAGAGCAAAATATATATGAGAGGTGAGAACCCAAGGGTTAATTTTATAAACTTACGAGGTTGTCTGATTCCCAGGCAAGCGCAATACGGCGGCTTAGCCCCAGGCAGGGCCGGTGCCGGGTGAACCAGCACCAAAGACGTGTCGCGAGTGAAGTCGCCGCCCTCGCATTCCAACACGCGAATCTTGAACAGCTTCACCACAGCTGGGTAAAGACAAATTACATCTGGGTCGGCGGCCATTAAATAAGTAATTAGCTTCTTAAATGTTAAAATACAGAGAACTTGTCTCTTGAACTTGGGGTGCAAGAGAAGACCCGGAAAACATTACAGATCCAGTATCTACCACGATTTTTGTAATTGGATTAAATATTTTGCTATCAAAATGTATTAAATAGTCTATGTAGAGTAATTATAACAATAAGTAGGTATAAGATTAACATTATTGTAGCGGCCTACAGTAGCAGTTTTGCAGCGCACGCAGTTTTGTATTGTGCGCTGCTTAACAGGCAGTCGTTCCCCGCCGCGCATTCCGACCACTCGCTATCAATATGTAATTCATTGTATTCTACGGTGCACCAAATATATATTTCTATTGGACTTTGGACATCTATCATTTCACCACACCGCACAGAGGAACCTCCACATTAACAAACCCCATATTGGTGACTCTCCGACAAGAACACGCAGATGGAGCAGATAACGGATTTTGGGGTCATGCCTGTGCGGTGTGCAGGGGGCGACTCACATTTCAGTATCACGGTCGGATAGTGCGCGGCAAGCAAAAATTTCACTCAACATGTAAGAAACACGTGGAGAATTTCATCAATAATTCGGAGCAGAAAAGGAAACTTCGTTCAGGCGACCGACGAGGAGCAGCAGAGAACCAGCAGCGAATCGGATTTGGAGTCGTATCACGCAATGAGGTGAACTACGTAGGTACATGGTTGTCCTATTGAGCGAACATAGAATTAGCGACCAGGACAGACCATCATCATACGAATCGTAGAGGAGGCGTCGCTCATGCAGTTTTTCTCGCCGTCATCGCCATGCCCCGTTTGGTCTCACGGCTGTTCCATGGGATGATGAGCTGGAGTTATAGACGCCGCAGACGGAAGCAAAGCCCACACAGAGATGAGGCACACCGTTCAGATGCGCAGCGTAAGGCATTGGAGCTGACTCAATTTTTTTCGCCGCGTGACTTCGGATGACGCAATCATGTTCCATCGCAACAAGCTGGACTCGGGAACAAAGTGCAGTGCATAGTGTTACAGTGAACAAAGGTTTAGAAATTAAATTGAGCGTTTCGCGTGTTGACAAAACGGCCCGTTCAGTATTTCGCGACCTTTCTCGTTTTTGTCTCTATCTGTAATTGTTGTATGTAAATAATGAGACAATATTTTAATGTACCTATTTAAAACATGACGTAACATCAGTACTTGTGAATTTTGAGTAATTTTGTATAAACCCATGTTGTTGTTTTTTTTGTGTCCTAACTTGTGTAACTAATTTAAGATTTTTCAATTGTTCTAGAAATTTTTATTTTAAAAGGTACTTGAAACTGTTATCGCACTGAATGTAATTTGAGCTATCATGCGCCGACGCAGCGCCGGTATCGTGCTCAATATCGAGAATGCTCTTTACCTCGTCAGCATTTTTACGCTTGTCGCCAGCTGTTTACAGTGTAGCTAAATAACAGTAATGTAACTCTGAACTAAGTCTCTAAGATATTATTTTTGTGTAATTTTGTGTCCAAAATTTTTTCAAAGGGGAGGAATGATGTAGCGGCCTACAGTAGCAGTTTTGCAGCGCACGCAGTTTTGTATTGTGCGCTGCTTAACAGGCAGTCGTTCCCCGCCGCGCATTCCGACCACTCGCTATCAATATGTAATTCATTGTATTCTACGGTGCACCAAATATATATTTCTATTGGACTTTGGACATCTATCATTTCACCACACCGCACAGAGGAACCTCCACATCATCCAACCCCATAATTATGATTATAATTATAATGTTAAATAAAAAATATTGTAAAATTTAATTAAGTTGGAATTTATAAAAAGTAAAATATAAAATAATGTATTTAAGAGTTATTCATTTGACTTTTAAAAATTGAATCATTCATTCAATAACATTTTACGCGCGAAGTCAAATGTCAGAGGACGGCCGTCACTGCAGTCAGTCAGTCTCTCTCATTAGTCTCATTCAGTTGCGAACTGTCGAATGAGAAGTTCGAGTGAATAACCCTATTAGAGTTCTATCTAAATAGTTGTGTACGCGAGTTCAGAAGAACATACCTAATGTGAAAGTTATGTGTTTCCTTTACTATTTTAATTTTTCATGATACCTAGTTTCGTATTAGTGTGAACATGTTAGTTAAAGCATGACACCGGCCGAACTAGAATTCCGGAAGAGCATCCAAAAGTGATTGTATTTTTACAGACTTGGTGTCGCGTCACAATTCCACCTACTTAGTGAGACATAGGAATTACCTTCAGCCACTTTTCTGGGCGAGTCGCACTGTAACAGATGAAGAAGCATCTTCCTGGAGAACACGTCGCCTAAGACTGAACTGCATTTTAGTATCATCTTCTCAAAGGGCGTCAACGAATCATATGTTTTCAGGATTACCGCTGCAAATCATAATCAGCAGGTATGGCTTACGAAATGACATACTACCTACTGTTCTTTTGTTCTAAATGACTACGGTGATGACCAGAGTGGCTTTGTTGGGGGAGCGAAAGGCTCTCACTCCTAGCCCTACCTACTGTACCACCTTGCATTTATGTACCTACTTCAGAAACTAGAGCAGATATTGTTAAAAAGTTCCTGGCCACTTTAGCTATTATTCGACTGCAAAATATGCACCTATGTAGGTAAGGTAAACGTACCTCTATAATTATAATATCAATGACCATTATCTACAGGACACAAAACTTTTATTTAGGGATTTTAGCAGGTAATCACCATTGTGCACTTATTCAGTAATTTTTATCACAGTTGAAGCAGAACCTCTTTCCAGTGCTTATGTTGTTTTTAAATAAGCATTTAGGATGACCTCACTCCACCTGACAGTAAGTGGTCGTAAGGTCCAAAAGTTAGGTTGACAGGCAAAATAGATCCAATAAAGAACCTACCGCGTCTGTTACCATGAAAGCCCACTGAGATGCAGCTTCACGCCCCTCCCCTACGTAGGTAGATAACGGTGCAGATACCATCCATGGTCATATCGGCAGTCATGTCGTCGAAGCTGTACCCTTCGGAGAGCACCGCCATCTGGACGGTGTCACCATCGCGCGCGTAGAACTGGCTCTCCTGCTTGCTGATCATGTTGATGCTCATCACGCTGGCTGTGAAGATGCTCTGCAATTTGGAATTTGAAAGATTATGAATAGGTGAAGCTTTGTACTGGACAACTGATAAACTTACCATTTAAATCTTAGGACTTATTTACGTTGACGTATCAAGAATGGTGTATGCAAAAAATTCCCAACTTGTCCGAAAAACCCGCCTCAAGCCAGAGCTGGTTTTAGAACTATCTGCACCCTGGGCGAACTTTGCAGAAAGCAAAGAAGGAAATGAAACTAGGTCTTTGTAATAAGGGAGGACTCATGACGCTAGGGCGCCTTTTTCGCCTCCATACATCTATCAGGCGCTATCCTTACCCTAATACCGCTACTGGTGGTATGTGACGTCTATGTGTTCATCTGATGTGTCAGCTATACGGCGGAAAGTTTCATTCAAATCTAGTAGTTTTTGCGGGAAAGATTAACAAACATCCATCCATCTACACAAACTTTCGCATTCATAATATCAGTAGGATTGTTATATGTAGATAGGTACTTGAAAGCTTGGCCGTCGTAACGTGTCGTCGCTTCCAGGGTCCATCTCGCACTCGTGCCTGAGCAGGAGCGTGGGGGAGGGCATCACGGCTCCGGACTCCACGGCCTCGCTGCGAGGCACCGTGACCACGGTCAGCATTCCTCGCTGCACCAACGAGATCACGAAGTCCTGGATCCAGCCCGGCATTCCGCCGCTAGCACTTTCGATCACTCTGCAGAAGGCCGCCATACGTAAGTAGTTGGAAAATGTCTAGTCTTTGCCATATTTTTATTTAATAGATCAAGAAAGGAGCCTCCCTGCCGCGCACCCTGGAAATAGATAGACGCGGTAACGCACGGTCCAGGCCGGCCAATCCATCAGTAGGTACAAGATTTGATATAGCCAGAGATGTATGATGCAGACACCCAAATTATTTCCAGATAAACACCTGTGTAGCAAATGATTGGGAATGCATGTATATTTAAGTAACTTTCTCGTTTGTTTGAGATGCGCTATGATAATGTATGACTGTGACCTGTTTGTGTGTCTGTAATAAATAAATAAGCTGGATACAACGGGAGAAAATCAAGAATAGGATGAACTTAAAGCTGTTACTCCTGTGGGCATCTAAGTCAGAACTCCTTTCTGCTACAGAGTAGGCTTAATAAACTTGGTCCCAAATACATATATGTAAAGTAAAAATACGTAAAGTAATAAAACAAGTTATTCCACTTGCTTTTCGAGATCCGGAGGTATGGCTTGAACATCTAGCAGTTGACAAGCCAGGGCAGCGTGGTACCACCGGTCGATCCCGGCCAATTGCTGTTTCACGATCATAAAGTTGTCGAGACAATGACGTGCTGTCGCTAGAATAATAACAAACACTTGTGTAGGTACACTACAACGCTTTCCAATACCATCCAAAAGTACATAAATATGGTATGATTTGGTATATTATATCTAAAATTTGGTAAACAAGCTGAAGAAATTATATCGTCAGTAGCGGAAGTCGAGACTGAAAGTTCATGGGTAAGAGTTCTAAGAAGCAAATTTATGCCTATAGAAAGGATCCCATTGATAAGCACTAAAAATATTTGAAAACGAATTAAAATAAAAATCTTACAACTGAGATTATAGGTTTCGGTAACAGTCAGAAGCGCAAACACCTTTTTGCCCTCCAACAGAATTAGTAAAGCTCGCCATGATTGGTCGTCCATATATTGGGCTTCTTTTATAGCCGCCATTAAAAAACAATCGAAATTCTGGAAGCATCAAAGTTTTTGTTTGAAGTGTGTCGCATCCGATCAGACATAAAACCTAAACTAAACTAAAAACTATCTCTCTCGCCAAGCAACGTTCAACAAAGAGTCTGTTGCATTGCATAGAATCCTTTTTACATCCTCAATATTTCGACAAATTTGGCCAACTTGGCAAGTTTTTCAAATTGTAGGTACGTAATGTTTTTATGATGATCGCCGTTGAACCGTTGGTCCTCCAAAAAGTTCCTGATTCGGTTCCCGCGCTCTAGTCAGTTCTCTTTAGACTCTTGGTCTGTGTTCTTAAATGAGACGAGAGAGTGTTGAATAGCGGTCCGAAATACTTTAGAATAATGCACCACACTTACATTTTCAAATATTTCTTGCAACATACTTTTAACTGTATAATCGCTGAGTATATCTCCAGAATATTCAAATTTCTCGGGAAGAGGGAAGCGACAGTCGAATATTACATTGATAGCGTATATTTGCAATGGTGTTAACGCCATCGTATCAATACTGAAATGTATGTTGTAAAACGCAAGCATAAATAATACCTACTCTATTAAAAAACTTTATTTGTTTAAATTAATTACATAAGTACCTGTATCTTATTATATTTTCGCGTAACTCTCGTGCTGATTTTCCATGTGTAACGATAAATGATTTGACGATCAACATGCGGAATATTGTAAACGGCTCCTGTAGTGAACAGCAAAATATGTAGACAGCTGTTTTTAAAAATAAGTCTAGAAAAAATCAAATGAGCCAAAAGGCCAAATGAGCCACCGAGCCTGACATAATATATCTACTATGATCGTAAAACTTTTTAAGTAGGTAGGTACTGTTCGTTCGTTCGTTCCCAAATAAACAACTCTTTTAAAATAATAATTTGATATCACCATATTATCTGGACGATCCGACAATAAAATTCTTTCCGTGTGTACATCGTTTGGAGCTATTGCAATACATTCATCAAACAAACGGGACTTTCCAACTAAATGTGGACCCTGCGAAAAATAATAATAATAACATAAATACTCGATAATAAAGACAAATACATATTATGTAAGTCTCAGGTAGGTAGGTACCTATTTCTAATAGACTTATGTATATGTTTTTGTCTTTACCTATTATTATTACCTACCTAATATTCGGAACAAATGTTTCCGAATTTGAGACGAAATTAATATCGAATAGCCCCTTTTAAAAACCCATATGTGCCCAGGCAGTGGCGGATTTGCAGCCCTAGCCGCTCTAGGCCCCAGGCCCCGCCCCTTTCTCAGCACCCATCATTATAGACTAAGGACATAAACATGAATTTACTTTATTCCCACTTTTAATTGATTCAGAAAATTGTTTAACTATAGCCTAGCGAAAAAAGTCTAGTTTATAAAATTTTTTTTAGAGATTTCAAGGATGATGGGACATTTAAATAAAACATTTAAAATTGGTTTTATTAGGTTTTGTGGTATGATTTTTTGGCACGATTTGCCGCCCTTAATATCTGGCCGCCCTAGGCCCGGGCCTACTGGGCCTTAGGGCAAATCCGCCACTGTGCCCAGGATTTTATGAAACCAATTACTTACAATTATAGCATAAGCAAACTTATGGTTTTTGAAACGCGTGAAACTCTGCCTGTGTTCGACCACAGCCTTCTGTAGAACGCATTTGAACTTGTGCAGTTCTTCGTTCCTTCCAAGTATTGGATGTCGAAATTCTCCTGGATGCTCTGAAAAACTTTGAAAAACGTCACAGTTAGGGCCCTAGCACACGGCGTATTTAAAACGCGCTGATGACGCGCGCCGTAGACGCTGATTGTTGCGTGTGCATTGATGATACAAGCGCGTACATGAAACGCGTATTCGCGTGTATAAAGCGATACAAAACGAGCGTAAGTAGCATTTCAACCGATCCCATTCTACAACTGTAGGAGATTCTGATCAAAACACAAAGTCTAAGAGCGACTACAGCGCGTACACATACACGCAATAGAGGCGCGTTTCATGATCGCCCCGTGTGCTTATGTTACAAGGCTGCGTTCGAATCTCGTTTGAAGCACGTTATACGCGCGTGATCTGCGCGTCGACTGCGCGCTTAAAATACGCCGTGTGCTAAGGGCCTTATGTATTCGGTAATACACTTCAGAGTAGGTATGCGATATGCCCTCAGAATATGCTATAAACATTCTAACCCGTATTTGTTGAACTCGTAAATTGGTCCAGGCTTGGCGATGCCCTTTAAGATTTTGGCCTCCATGATCCTAAAATGTTCTTGATCAAGTTTGCTTCTAAGGAAAGTTTCTTTGTCACATGTAACCCTCATCGGATACGCCATCATCAACCTTGCTGCCTGTACAGACGGTTAATGGGCATGATGCCGAAAAAAAAGTAATTAATCCGTCCTTTAGATTGTTAAAAAATAAAAGACACGTATTTTTTTAAATTACACCAAAAATGACAAAGATAATAGCCCATTAAAATTACGCGTGACGTCAGATTTTGGGAGCTTTTTCGCAAATGAGTGACGTCAAAGACCCCCACTCCTACATTTTGAAGCCTTGTATCTTTGTTATTTTTTGTTTAAATGAAAAAAGGAAAAATACGTGTCCAATATATTTTCATAATCTAAAATACGGACTAAATATAATGTAATTATTTTCACCCTGGAATCATCCCTATTATGAACCACAAACAACCAACGCACCAAATCCAGGGCTAATGTAATGTGATGTTAGATACTCCGTATTTTTAGCATTACAACACAACATTTGGGCCCTTCAATATGCACGTTAAATCAATCTGAATAAACTACTTAGCTAGTCTTTTATAAACATTGCACTATAAAGTGCACAATTTAGTCACATCTACTCAATTGGTTATGTCAACATACCTTATTAACAGCTGGACCTATAACGGTATATTCTCTACGAAGGTCATGTCCAACCACCCCACAATATGTCGTACCTAAAACGAAAGAATTGTTTTATCGTAGGTAGTAGGTACCTACTGCATAGTTAAATATAGCAAATGTACTTAGGTAGGTACCGAATCTACTTATATTCGAACGGCGGACGTCGGATCTCAGAACAATATACCTGGCTACACTAGGCCTGATGGCTCTTTCTACCTGCGAAATCCCATGGCCACACAGTCACAAGCTCTATGGGGAGGTATCAGTTCAAAAATGAGGAGATCCTTATAAGAACCACGGTTGCAAACAACATTAAACAACTTTTCTATTTTATAACTAAGTAGTAAAAGAGTCGCAGGATAGCAAGCCACTTATTACAACCGACCATAAATCTTTTGACCGCCGGGAAAAAAGACACAATGGAAAATCTATTGTTATCGTCGTATTGCGTCAATGACGTTCAAAGGCTTAAGGAAATATCTATTTGGGGTGTGATTTGGGGGTAGCCGTTAATGCTTTTTAATAAAATAAGTTCAGATTTACGTTGCTTGTTATGTTTTGTTTTTCCGAATGAGTGATATTATTCACACTATACATTTTTTATTTTTATTCACACTCCAGTCTTACTACTTAAATGAGAATAAAAATTCGCATGGGTTCACACTGTTACTTGTTGAGATTATTTTTTCCGATCGAGTAACACTATTAAAAATTAGTGTTATTAGATGAGAATAAATATTCGCAACGAGTCACACTGTTACTCGATGCGAATATTTTTCTCAACTAGTTATACAGTGTGACCCGATTGAGTTTTTACCTTATTTCGCATTTACTAACCAGAGGTGACTCCAATCGAGACGCTGATAATATTGGCGTCAGTGAGGCTCGCCTTCAGTTTGTGGGCACACAGCAGCGCCTTCTGCGCCTCGTCCTCCTGTTTCAGCCCTCGGAGCCCGAACACGACCAGGAACATCATGTCCTTGTCGAACATCGACACTTTGTTGACCAGACCCCCGGATGCTGAAGTCACGCTGGAAAGGTAGTAGTTTAGTAAATTTTCCACTTTGTCCCACTTTGAGGTATAATCTACTATGCCGGCCGGCCCGCTTATGTGTAGGTATAGGTTACCTACCCTTCATCATGCTGGACATAGGCCTCCAAGGCCCAAATGACAGTTGTCTTTGAGGGGATTTTACTCATCACGCTTGGCAGGCGGGTTTTATTTGTACCTACCCAGCCCAGGTAAACTAAATGAATATCAGGAATGGCTGCTGCCCCATTCCTGATATTCATTTAGTCGTCTTCTACGACACCCACTTACCCAACGAAATAATTCGGCATTGGTCGTCGTTTTGTTAGATAGGTAGTGTTAGAGGAGAATAATCAACAGCTGCGGCACAGCACTATTCGCCACGCTCAAGAGTCACCGCACTAACGTTGACAGTTGAAGTTTGACACTGACAGATGTCATAGAGCTCCCGCCAATTATTACTTTTTCTCTGTCTGGTTGAATGAGTGTTTTGTAATCGGATTCTGTTATTAAATACTTTCAGATTATCAATTCTTGTGCTATCAGTAGGTACAAAGGACAGTAGGTATAGCCGACTTTTGGTAAGCACAATTTAAGGCAACGAAAATACAAAAAACAGCACAATGTATGTGGTGGTATTCCGACCGTGATTAGAACCTACCGAGGTGATATAGGTAACTATCCCGATTGGAAAGAATAATCAATCAGTTTTCTTCGGCACCGTAGGAACCGAGATGTACCACCGACGGTCCCAGTAAAACCTGATAAAGTTCCGTTAAACCCACCTACACACGGATCTGTAAGCCGTATCAACGACGCCGATGAGGACGTCCTCGGTGACCGTCTTGGTGATTATGTTGAGGAACACCACCACGACCCTCCTCACTTCGGTGAGGAAGTCCATCGGCTCGTCGTTGTCCACGGCGCGCAGGACCGGCGTCACCATGAACCTTCGGAGGGCAGGCCACCAGGAACTACGTAGAGCCGATATTACGGCAGGTCGTACTAGAAATTAATAGGCTATTATAGCTAAAAATTTTTTAACTTATTCAAAAATAAAAGACACGTATTTTTTTATTTGTAAATTAAACTAAAAATTACAAAGTTATAGCCCGTTGAAATTACGCGTGACGTCACTCGGTGAGGCCTTTTTGAAGTTAATCAACTACCTAGAAAATTAATCAATTTACGAGTCGTGTTATTTTCCGCTGACATCTTCATCGCTACCACTTACAGTCTCTAGTTCCGCCTACAAATAACAGATGGCGATGTACCTTCGGCGGCAAAACAGAAAATGCTCCATACAAGCTGTATGGAAGACCTACAACGCACATGCCAAGTTTTCATCACGGCTTAACATGGATCGGAGGAAGTACCTACTACCACTTTTCGTAAGGACAAGTCTGTTCTACTACCTATTATCTACTTTAAAAGAGCGGTAAGGGCTTACGTGAAAACTCTCTGTAATTTAATTCGGAAACATTTCTTTCATCAAATTCGGATGTCATCGGAAAAGACGGAGACTCTCCTGTAAATTAAATTTTTCAGTTAAAAATTAACTGACTGTAGCAATGTATCATCTAAACTTCATTTATTTTTACAAACCTTTTTGATTCCCCAAGGTACTGAGCAAATTTTCCACTCTTTTCCAGGTAGCACCAACGCCTAGCACCTAGATAGAGTAAATAGGTAAGTGATAGGTAGGTACTTACTTCATAATCTAATGACAAATAATTTTAGGCAGTCTTTTAAAGGAAACTAGCCTTCGCCGCACGCTCTTCGCGCGTGCGTCCTCAAGCTAGGTCTGAGACCCTGGACGCTCCGGGCTTCGCCTTACGCGGAGGTAGGCGTCGTCTATTTTTATATTTTACTGTCTATGTATGTAAGTAGGTACCTATTGCAATAAATAAATTTATGGTAGGTAACTTAATGTTGGTATCATTCAACTTATTTTTTTAGCCCCGCGGAGATATTCTCAAATGCGTTCGGAAAGATCTCTCTCGGAAACAAGATATTCAAGCGGAAACATTTAGATTTCGATCGTTCATTCAAAGGAGGATGCGTCAAATTGGGCCTGAACGTGGGTTAAGACCAATACGCAAGAGATATATTGTTTTTGTGATAGGTCCTTACACAAACCTCATGAAAAAAATTAAATTAAAAATCAAATCAACCGGGTTCTTGTACAGTCAAGGCAAAAAAAGATATTTATTTGTCTAATATTTTGCAAACAAAGGTGTTTTTAAATCGAATAAAGTAAATATAAACCTAAATGTCACTAAAGTGACTGAATCTAACTACAAAAATCGTTAATTCACCATTTTCATCCTGTAGGTAATCTGAGACGGTCACGTGACGGTGTACGCGCTCCTGCGATAATAAACCGCATACAAGGAAGGGTACATTTACCGAACAGTTAAAGGAGTATGTGGAGCAAAAGCGTCTTAATCGACAAAGGATTTCTTTCACTCGTATTGTAACAGTTAATAATTACAAAAAATATTGTACATAAAGAAATAAAAGTTTTTGATGTGACTACACAAAATCCCGGTTGATTTTATTTTTTTAAATATTATTTCCCGTTATGTATGTGTATGATCTGTCATAAAAACAATATCTCATGTGTATTGGTCCAACTCAAGTTCAGGCCCAACTCTCATAGTAAAAAATGCCCATTCTCCTTTGACATTCTCATCAATAACTTTTCCGGGAATTCAAATTCAAAATATTTTTATTGTTCCTTCATAATCAGACACTTACAATATGTGTAAAAGTATTAAGTAAGAATAGTGCAGTAGTTGTAAAAAATGCAGTAAGAGCCTAATAAGTGAGGACTGGTGCCTGAAATAGGTTTCAATGAGAAACCTGTGCTACGGGGAAAAATTATTGATGAGAAAAAAAAACCAATACTACAAGTCGATCGATAATTTAAATGAACGATTGAGAATGTTTCCGAAAGACATACCCTATCCGCTTTGTTATGCCTAGCCCCATTGATTGGTCCACTCGAATACTGAACAAAAACCACAATTTCATACCTTAGTAAAACGTTAGGTAGGTACATAATCAATAAAACATAATGATATAGGTAACTAATTCCTTTGCCTTTGTATGCCTGCCATCTCCGCACGGATGGGTGCAGTACTCCGCTTCGTTGACGTAGATCCACGCGCTGGCCGACGTGAGCACGTCACCGGCAGTGCTCATGTACTCAGCCATCTTGACGTCCCACACCGGCTGTCCCACTATGACGTAGTGGGACTGCGCTGTGGTCTCGTTGCCGCCAATTATGGAGAAGTGGGACATGCCGGCTGAGATCGCCACTTTTACTATGAAACGAAGGGTTATGAATAAGTTTGAATCTCTTATTTACTCGGTTTTTTATGTGCCAAGTTGAGGTACCTAGGGATACTTGGCCTCTCCGCACCAGGCAAGAGTTTCGGCCGCTTGTCACCTGAGGCTGGCCAAGGCAGGTAGGGACGTGGCCGCATACTTTTGTCTACCCGAAACCCTGCAAGTAGCTGCCTATTTGCGACACAGGTGGTTTAGTTGGTGTATGCCCTCCCATTATGGGAGGTGTGTGACCCACACACCACGCTGACTCCTTTGGACCTAATGCATTTCCCTCTTTAAAAAGTTGAATGTGAAGTTAAATAGACTAACCTATTGTTATCTAGGAGGTTGGTGAATTTTGAGAATTGTCCGTCACGTTATTAAACTTACCAGTCTGGAGCTTATAATTCATTCTACGTAGTTACTTACTTATTCGTAAAAAGGTAAGGTAGGTACCTAAGTGGACATAGTAACTAACCCTTCAAAGTAACCCCAACATCAGTAGTATAGCATCCATAGTTCTTCTGTATTATGAGACCACAGTCAATAGCCGTGTGGACCACATCCTGCATCGTCAGCCTGGGCGTCTTCTTCCACATGGAAAGGAAGGCGTCTCCAGAGAACTTGAGGACGTCGCCGTTGTGCATGAGGATCTCCTGTACCATGGCGCCGATGTAGGAGTTGAGGACTTGCGTGAGGCGCGACGGCCCTCCACGGCCTGGCTTCGTGTAGCTCTCGCAGAGATCCGTGAATCCTTTAATGGTTTCATTTTACAGGTGTAATTCTTAATTACGTCATGCGTAAAGGAAGAAGAAACAAGAGACTCCACAAAAGTGGCCAGCTTGACAGTCACTTGTGTAGGGGTCAGTCATGAAATTTTGTGTGACGTAATTTATGGATGGTCGCGGGGCCATTAGAATTGGCATACCTACTTAACACGTTGACCGCCATGCCGGTCACCGGTGACCGGCAAACAATAGTTTTTCTATTGTGTCTAGTTTCTCGGCAGTCAAAGACCTAAGGATGTACACTACATACTTACTTACTTTTCCCGTTATTCAAATAAAGTTGAAGAGTTTTAATCTGATCAGAATTCAGGAATGGAATTGAATCTTTGGAAACTTAACTTCTAACTCATTACAAACAATAGATGGCTAAAATGTCATAATGAAACTCTCTCTCGCAACTATAGGGTATCTACGCTTACCAGAAACGTCTATAAACATAAGAGCAGCCTCGTAGCATCTGATGGTGCGGTCTGAATGCTTGTAGATAATCTCGTCGGGAACCATGGACGCAACGGTGCTGATACGAGTCTGCTGCACCGCACTCCAGCCGTCGGTCACGCCGTCCGGCCCACTTGCGTTGGACATAAGAAGAGGTAGTTTAAGGGAGGTAGGGTATAGCGACTCTTCGCTTTGAGCCGCCCGTTCGGGGAAGGAACTCCACCCTATAGAACACCGCAGCTAAATGCCCTCTGGGTCGTGTTTCTGCCTGTTAGGGTTTCCGGAGCTCGTCAGGTGAGCGCTGCATCGGCAGCCAGGGGTTAGGGTTGGGCCGGCATGGCAGTGGCAACTGACCGGTTACGTGCACTTGTCGCTGAGACTTGAGCTCTTTCGCTTTCCATCAGGCGTAGGAAAGCCATTATGTCGCGCTACTATTATACTGATGACGGTTTGCTGTTTGCAGGAGGTGCTAAGGCGCGAGTGCTTACGCGAAGGTACGATCGTTATGCGATGTATAGAAACAATCGATACCGTATAGCTATCCTACAGACAAGCGATTGATCATATCCATTGCCGCAGTATCAGGAGCTTCTCATTTGCTTTCCACCAGGAGAGTTGATGCCAATTCGCCGAGTCACTAAGAAAAAAGGCCTTCTTCTTGTGCAAGCAGAATCGAAAATCCAATAGGTAGATACGCACATGCCCATTCGTTTTGTAGCTTGCTGTCTGTGTCGCTCCCTGGGAGGCATTATCTCCTCGGGCACAGAACTCTTGTTCAGAGTTTGATGGTGTACCCTTTTCATAGCCAAGAGGTACTCTTCACTGCAGTCACTTCTCCTAGCTTGAGCTGCATGAAAGCAGGTATGGTTAGAGAAGCTCTCTAAGAAATCCAGTTCGTATTGAGTGGATAGAAATGTTCATGTAAGTAAATACTTACTTCTCTGCCATTGGTTAGCTCTTTTCAATCGGTCTAAAGTTATTTTTGCTTGCATGTTAAAGCAATAACTTTTGTATTTTAAATAGAACAAAATACTTAGATACTTATTTTATTTCTCCTATCATTTCTACAAGTTCACTTCACAAAAATCTGTCAGAATATGAGAGATAATTATAGAGATCCTGTGGTCAGAGAAAAACAAAACAATTTAAATGCCAGTAACAGGAATAAATAAATTCGTGTCCAAGTCTTTCTGTACCTACCTACAGCGTTCTAACTAGAACTATGATTTTATAGAATGCCCGCAATTTACATTTTAGGAGCAGCGCAGACGGCACACTGTTTGTGCCATAGTCTGCGTCTGAGACATTTAAAAAGAGCGTCTAGGTCTGCCGACTGAATATTCGAAGATGTGCGTCGTGTGCGTTGAGTCTGTGAAATATCCGCGACAGATTTTTGCGCGTCGTGTGCGTTACTACATATAATTGCAAAAAAGTGCGTCACGGATAGTCTGTCGTCTGCGCTGCCCCTTATGAACAGCCTTTTGATGTCAGACAATAATCGAGACCTCATTAGCGTGGCATTTTCTAAATAAATTAGCAATTTAAGTAGATACCTGAACAATAAGGAGGTAATTTGTTGTTTGCTTTAAATGGTCATGTCATGAACAGTTAGACTAATGTTCATTTGAACGAATGCTTATAGCGATTGTTCTTTAATTTCTGTTGCATCTACAAACGACCTACTTGCGTGTCTATTCAGTTTATACCATTTATAAGTGGTTGCCTATTACTTATTAGGATGTTTACATCCAGATAAATCCTTTTCCTTAGCAGCAGGTAAAGAAATGTATTGTTTACGTCTTGATGCCTATTTCTCTGTTGAACGTAAAAGAGGATAGTTAAAATTAAAACTTATTTTCTAATGTAAAAACTTATTTATTGTCTGAAATTAGTATTTACAGGATTGACGGCACCAAACAGTTCTTAGTATCACAGGTAGGTATATACCTAAGTGGGTACCTAAAGCCTTCGATTCCAGTTGATGTTTTACCGAAGTAAAGCAGGATACTCAACGTGTATCATGTTACGTATCTGATACTGTATCAAGTGAGTAGCGTAGTCTGTGGCGAGCCGCTCAGTGGGCTCGCAGCGACAGACAGTTTGAGAAAAATATTCGCTTATAGTAATAGTTTGACCATGGAAGTATCAAGTACTTCGTACAAAAGGAATGAGCTCTATCTATGCATCTTGCAGCTAAAATAAAGAAAATGAAACCTTATGTTAAGGTCGTAAGAGTCTTGTTGCGCGCAAAAATAAGAACGTAACAAATGAGAGGGAAAATAGTGAACAAAACGTCCTTTCTAGCAGCGACTAGATTGCTAGATAGAGTACGAAACACCGGACCTGGGCCCCTACCACCAAAAACGAAAACGATCGCTCGCTGAACGGATGGCGTACCCTTGAGCCATGAATCCCTCTTATTTGTCCCCTCTGTATTCGAATATACAAACAAAAATTCGTCAAAGTTGATTTTCGTTGAAAGGAATAATGGGAGGGATTGATTTTGCAAAAATACGCAATCCGTTCAACGAACGATCGCTTTCGAACCGGTGGTAGGGGCTCTGACAACTTCACATGACATCGCCGACTTTGACGTTGGTGGCGGGGATTTTTAATTTGTTATATTTTTCTTAATATGTAATTAAAATGGGGAGAATTTGTGTCGTGGGGGCTTGTGAAAGCGAGTATTATCCGGATTGTAGTTTGTCTTTTCACAAGTAATACTTTAAAACATAATTTGTTAATGAAGAATTAGGGTGACCATGCATTATTATCCAATCATAAAGTCCGTTGTTTTTTTGTATCGGAAAGAGCGTAATCTGTGTCTTTTATTATTGCACGTTCAACGCGTGTTATCATGTTTCGACGTAAAGGAACGTACTATATGTACGTTCCGTTATTTAAAAAAAACTATAAACATAAC
Organism: Conogethes punctiferalis; assembly: GCA_031163375.1. NCBI lineage: Eukaryota > Metazoa > Arthropoda > Insecta > Lepidoptera > Crambidae > Conogethes > Conogethes punctiferalis. The sequence continues at coordinate 5,231,017 of CM062094.1, forward strand.
TTACCACGCACTTCACAAGACTGTCCTCTTTAGTAATATCTGATTTACACTTAAATTTGTCTAATTCATAACTATTTTTGTATGATTTCAGAAAGCTTTAGACTGTATGTAGTTAGTTAAAAATTATAAATGTGATGATAACATTGTAAACACTATGTTGAAAAGAGTAACTACACGAATTTCTTGCCGGTTTCTTATCGGTAGAATGCTGCTTTCCGAACCGGTGGTTTGTAGTTTTGACGATTTGTTAGTGTTTTTAACCGACTTCAAAAAAAGGACGACGACTGAGTTTTTTTTTTGTCAGTTTGTTACCACATATCTCAGAGAGTTGTGAATTCTTTTTTTGTTCGAAAGGGTGTACTTCCTAGTTGGTCCCATTGTCGCCATATTGAAGTCGGTTTCTTTGCAAAAAGAAGTGGTGTTATTTAAAAAACGATTACGAATAAAAAATATTTTGGCTTTCAATGTTGGCCTTTTTTTTGTACGTATGTATTGTCATTGTCCTTAAATCATATTTTAATATAGTCACCCTATTCAGAGAGAGACAAAAGGGACATGCACTGTGCTTTCGTTCGGCTTCGATTTTCCGACAACAGCTTGTTCCTTATATGTTACTTCCATGAGTTTGACTCATTGCGAATAGTTATTCTCATCTAGTAAAACTAATTTTAAATAGTGTTACTCGATCGGAAAATATCTAAATCTCAACGAGTCAACATTCTGACTCGATGCGAATTTTTATTCTCATTTAATAAGACTGGAGTGTGAATAATCTCACTCGTTCGGAAAAACAAAACTTAACAAGCAACAGTCCGAGTCAATGCTTTTTTTATTTTATTAAAAGGCATTATTTAAAATGATGAAATAACTAATCCGAATGAGCAAGATTATTCATACTCCAGTCTCACTAGATGAGAATAAGAATTCGCATTCGGGTCAGACTGTTACTCGTTGAGATTTGTTTTTCCGATCGAGTAACACTATTTAAAATTAATGTTACTAGATGAGAATAAATATTCGCAACGAGTCACAATATTACTCAATGCGAATATTTTTCTCAATCAATTACAGTGTGACTTGTTAAGAATAACAGAGAGACCCGCCGAGTGTTGGTAACACTGCAAACCCTTGTAGGGTGTTACGCGGTGACTGTGGACCAGCCGTAGGTACTTACTTGTAGGTTAATACAGTATCAGATATGTTACATGGTTAGGTGAGTAGTAGGTACCCTCCTTATGGACATAATAATATGGCTGTACCTACCAAAAACTGTCAACAGTCGTTTCTGTAGTCGCAGGTAGTGTGAGGACGACAGTTCACGAACAAGATTTGTTTGTCTTAGCACACCACACAGTTTTTACTTGTAACTTTATAACTGAGTATCACTTGACTTGCTTATCTCACTGGCACTACACAATACACATACTTATGATCCCTGAAGTGGGTCGAGTGGCCGTAGCTGAAGCACCGAAGGATGAGCCCGTTGTTAACTGCGTCCAGAATTACCTAGAATTGAAATGACGGAAAAAGATTTGGGCGGTCGGTTACAAGATACGCCGTGGTCTGTCTGAATGCCTAGATTCGTTTACGATTAGTGTACTGACTGGGGCTTCTAATTAATCAAACTCGTCATCAATTAGAAAATGAGAGATACCTAGGTAAGATAATAAAATTATTTTATTAGGTAGTAAGCAGACTTGTCTGTTTTTGCTAGTAAAAAATGTCCAGGAATCGAACCCGGTCTTACAATACTAATACAAAAAAGGAAAAAGGTCGTTAGTTGTTCATAATATTTAAAAATGGCCTGTCTATTGACACCTAAACTAAACTTTGTCTGGAACTAGACTAGGTACCAAATAATACTGGGAGCTTCAGACCTAACCCAATGTTTCCGAAATGTTCTGATCAAACGGGAATCGAACCCGGAACCTATTGTGTCTGCTTTGCGGACAGCTAATGGGTTAAGATTTTCACAGCTTTCGGCGTAAACGCAACTGTACGTCATGAGAGGTCGTTTGCCTTTGTGCCATATCAGGTTCAATGATAACTACTCTTGCACGTATGTACACATCAGCCCCATTACATTCTACCTGATAGGTAAATTCTAAACAGACTTATAAGGAATTTGGGTCCTACATCAAAATACTTTGAAGATAAGCAAACTAATGGGGTTATCACCACTCATATTATTAGTCAAAATTAAATTAAAAAGGGTAATGTTTGTGCTGTGGCTACTGTAGGTAAAGCAAATACAATTAAATGCCTTGTGTTTAGGTATTAAAAGGAACTTGGTAAAGACATTAGATGTCTCATTAGTGTCACATCAAACTTACCACTACGCCTTAGGGCGTTATACAAACCAATCACTAGAAGTTCTGTTTCACTCACAAACTACACCCACAACAATTACAGTTGAGATTATTTACTACAACTTGTGATATTTGCTTTAACTGCTCATTTGTATTCACTTTTACTATTTTCAAGTCTTTTGCAGACACAATACACATACACAAAACCTCAGATCACAGGTAGCAGTGACATAACTTTGAACTTTAATAATCAACATTTAGAGAGCACAATACTTTGAATTCACAAACAAGTCACTACTTCAACACAAAACTTGTCCCACCTATCACATCTCACTGGGTGTAAAAAAACAACAACTTGAGATGAAATAATCTATTTGCAAGTACACACACTTACACTACACATCACCTAACATACACTGATATAGTAATACACTAAAACTCATGTTAAATATACACTTAGTTTTACTCAATAAGATTGCTGTGAGTCTAGCAAAACTAACTCAACTAGATAATTATTTGCAATAACAATTATTGCTGTCACTACAAACTGTGGTGGTCACAGCACTCACACAATGATAACAAGTCTGTGATAACTTCACCTGAACCTCACATCACTACACATCACATACATTGATATATTAGTTATATAAACATCATCTTGAAACTTGAAAATAAAAACTTAATCTAATTTTGTAAACACAAATAGGGATATAAAACTATTTTCAATAAATATCGTGTCAATTTAGGCAGAACCACCTCGCACCACCACTATGACCAAATGGTCCTCTTTCAGGCTTTCCTCGGTGAGGTTGTGACATGTCCTCTTTAGGAGGTCTGTTGAAAATTCACATGGAGGGAATGAGTACAATACACCAGTCGCCTCGGTCTCCTTGTTGAGTAGAGATATCACACCGGCTGCCTCTTTCTGTTTTAAATAGGAGACCAAATTCCTCATGGGCCTCGTCTGAATGCTGGAGTCCTCATTGGTAACTGAAGCAGTAGAGCCAGCAACTCCTAGAAAGATTGCATGGGAGCTTGAAGTGGCAATACGTTTCTGAACGTCATCTAATTTAGGCTGATCCAAACGAAGCCTCTGTGTGATCCTCAACTGATTCTTGCCATCTTCATCTTTCATCAGACTGTCAATGATTTCAGAGTCTCCATCTGTCAGGTGGAACTTTGTAGGGAACAAGGAGTTCTTAAGGATTAGGGCACCATTCCATATTGTAGTAGCTTTGCGTACAACTTCTGGCAGGGTCCTTGCAGATGCCAACATGCCACCACTACGGCGAGGAGAACCATCAGAGTCGCTATCTGGAGAACGACGACGCGGAGATCGCGAGCGGGAACGGTCTACACCTGGCTCCCTGGATCCGGACCGCCGAATGCGGCCCTCATATTCACCATCTACTGGGGCCCTCCTCCATTCCTCATCACGGTAGTCTCCAGTCCCATGGTAGACGCCCCTATACACTCCACGGCCGCGGCCTCGGTGCCCACCCCGACCCCTGTACCCTGGCGTCCCATAAGCATAGCTTTCATCCCAAGTACCACCTTCATAATTTTCTACTGGCCTACCATCTTCCCCAACTGGTGCCGTATACGGCTTAGGTCTGTAAGGACCACCATTGCCAACATCAGCAAAATCAATACGCAGCCGTCTCTCAGGACCTCCGAGAGGGAAACCTCTCATCTCTTTCACTGCAGCCTGAGCGGCGTCAATAGAATCATACAAAATGTAGGCATGAGCCTCCCCCTTTGCATATTCTATTTTCTTTATAGCCCCAAATCTATCAAACTCCCTCTCAAGCTGAGCTACAGATGTCCAAGGGCCAAGACCACCAACCCATACTCTAGTTGTCGGAGTAGCTTTTCCGTAACCAATCTTACATTGGAATTTACCAATATATTGCCCAGAGAGTTCTACTTTAGCTCTATGAGCCATGTCCAACATCTGATATCTTACAAAAGCGAATGCATTGCCCGTACCAGGTGGTGGTCTTTTAATATCAATGTCCTCAACAATACCGTAGCGCCCGAAAATGCAACGAAGCTCCTCGTCTGATATGTTTATTTCTAAATTGCCAGCGAATAAAGTTCTAGTGGCCAGTGGGTCGTCTTCAGGCTGAACATGGTGTAAGTAATTTGGAAATTTATCCTTTTTGTTCTCAATTTTCTCAAAAGGTGGATGATGCGGCCGCGGCATGTATGGGCGAGGCATGTAATGAGGGTGCGGCGGATGGTGCATCGGTGGTCTGTGATGCATTGGCGGCCCGTGAGGTCCGGCCATAGGATACTCGTGCATCGGAGGACGGAAGTCCCTGTGGTGTGGCGGGACCGTTGGTGGGATGCCATATCCCCTCTCATCTGGAGGGGGCCTACGTCTCTCCGGGACCGGGGACCAAGCATATGAAGAGTAGGGACGTTCATAATCAGTCGGTGTAATACTTCTTGGCCTACTTCTGTACTCAGACCTCACAGGCTCATAAACTGGGTCAACAATTGCCACTTTGTCATATAAAATTATCCTCGGTTTAGCATGTTTGGCGTCTCTAGCGTCCTCGACGCTACGGAAGCAAACATAGGCAACGCGCTCGTCCAATTCATGGGAAATTTTGATACTGAAGTCTCCAAACTTTTTGTACTCTCTGTACAAGGTGTCCTTGACGATTTCGTCAGAAGCTTTTGGGTGTAAGGCACTGACACAAAGAACTTTATAATAGGGGCGAACAGAGTCTTCGCGAACTTCACGGGAGCGGACGTAATCGTCACGGTGAGGGGACACGTACCGGCCGCGCGGGCTCGGCGACCGCACCCTTCGCCGCACCCGCTCCGGGGTGACGCGCTCGTCCGAGCTGTCGTCGTATCTGCCGATGCTACTGCGCGTCCGCTTCGATCGCGGCATACTATCCCTCGACGAACTTCGCTTCATGTTACGAATTTTCACCGTTATTCGATCTCTATCTCTATCGCTACGCGGTAATCCAATCATGAAAGCTCAGTTTGATGAACCACTATCTGAAATGCACAACATTACACGTCACTTCAAAATGTCGCCTTGTTCCCGAAATTACAAAATCACCGTATCGCACAATTGAATGTTATTATTGTCTTACCACAACGAATTAGCAAGTCGAGTTCGTTTATCACTAAACACCTCCACGATAGCGCACAAAAATATAATTATCAAACACGATACACGAAAGTTCCAGCACTGCAGCGTCACAACCTCACGAAGTCACGGACACACAAAGATGAAGAAAAGAAACGCAAAATTCAATATGGACGCCCAAAACGTCAAGATGGCCGGCTGAAACGCTTGGACGGTGTTACCAAATAATACATATTTTAAATTGAACACTTGGTGTAGTATCTCTAAAGTTAATACTGTTTTTCGAATCGTAATTTTGCTTATTCTAATTAAGAGATTCATAACTAAAATTCATGGAAGTATTAAGTCTACGTAGTACTTAGGTATTGCTATGCTTTTAAGGCGGTATTTTATTATCATAGATATATTATAGGAAGATTACATTTTAATTAGTACAGCCTTGACAACCTGTTGTGTATTTTATTTTGATTTATAAATAGGCAACCCATAGTTAGTGTTGTTTGTAGGGCTTGGTAACGTTACCAATTTAACATTATAATAGCGGTAAGTAACGTTAATTTATAATGTTACTTTTTTTACCGGTAAAATAATTACCGGTAAGTCGGTAGCGATACTAAATTTTAACGGTAAATTATAACGGTAATTTTTACCGGAACGCAAACTTAACGTTAAGTTTCAGGTATCGATACTGCAATATAACGTTAAAAGTATCGATACCTGCTTTAGTTACCGGTAAAAGTAGCGATACTTATTACGCTACTTTGCTGTGTTGCCGCTCCGCACGGTTACCTATAGCAGAGCGGCAACTTCGCGACACGAGACGCATGAGACCATGTTGGGTGGGAGCGATAGAGACAGAGAATGAATTTAATCCAAAATTAAGTAAGTAACGTTTAAACGTTTACCGATACTTTTACCGATACCATCATGAAGGTAGCGGTAATTTATAACGTTAAAAATTACCACTATTTTAGGTATCGCTACTTAAAATAGTATCGATACCTCGGCGAGGCAAAAGTAACGTTACCATATTTTTACCGGTATTCCAAGCCCTGGTTGTTTGCATGTCTGTTTTGTCGACTGTTCATTTTATTTGATTGAATAGTAATTAAGATTAATGTAATTAATTAGGTATGTAAATATATTACGAAATCAACTAATGGTCTTTCATCAACGTGGTATTTTTAAATTACGTAATAAGTACATTAACGTTATTATACGAAACTCATGGACGCGTTCTGTTATAAAAGGTGATCTCTTTTAGCACACGTGTAAATATATCTGGATGAGAACAAATTTAAGTTGAAACGATATCTGCAATTAATAAATTGTATATGTTACCGGCAATGAGTATAATTTAGGGATTCTATACAATACCTAGGCAATGTATAGAATACCTGGTGCATCCAGGTAATGTATGAAATTTATGAATATATAATTATCCATTACATACTTAGGTAATGAATACAATTCCTAGGGATTGTATAGAGTACCTGCTGTTACACCGGCAATGTATAAAAAAGTAGGATTGCTGATGTGTAATCAGTGTAAAAGTATCCCATAAACTGTTACACTACTTCCTCCGCACCTTTTTTTTAAGGCTCTTAAGTTTGTTTAAGACGACACGAGCTCTCTTCTTCCCTAGCCTTGCTCTCGTGTTTTTCATCACATCACCGTCTCCTCATTCGGTATTGTCTAAACTATCTAAACTAATATTATAAAGGGGAAAGATTTGATTGGTTGTTTGTTTGATTGAAATGAATAGGCTCCGAAACTACTGAACAGATTTGAATAATTTTTTCACTGTTGGAAAGCTACTCTATCCCCAGTGAACATAGGGTATATTATATCTATAAAAACGTTAGGGATCCGTGCTAGAAGTTTAATAATGTAACCCAAGGTGTGAAAAAACTACCAAAAAGCTATCTTTCAAACTGACGTGTATTGAAAACGTTACCATAGCAACCTAAACTGTTATGTCATGTAAATGAATAATTATTAAGAAATGGTACCTACTTTTATTGTTACTGAATTATAGATACGTATTAATTAGCGCTTATCTAAAATATCCGAAGCAAAGCGAGGGTTTGGCTAGTATAGAATATCTATAGGTATTCATAAAATATAGTTATTTATTTCATAAATTACCTACATGTTTTAGATATTCTATATATTGCCTAGGTATTGTATAGAACGCCGGATTAAACAGATATCCGGTAACATACACATTGCCGGTTACATTTACATCAATTGTCCACATCATCGATTATCTATCAGTTCAATTGTTCAGGTAATTTTGCACAGCATTATGTGTCAGATTGACACAGTTTTGGTTAGGTTAGGTACTTTATTGTGTCTTGTCTTACGCTGCGCCAAGTAATTTTGTATTAAAAATAGATTTCTTTATAAGTCTCTTCAAAATTCTATCTAGAATATTAGATTTTAACGTAATTGGTACGACATATTTTTTGTAAAATTTTTGACCTGTAATTTATTGACAAATTTCGTTGCCGAAAGGTTTATTGCAAGAAGCAGGCCTATTAAAGTACCTAATTATCTGTTTTCGTTTTATGGGCAAAGTACATTTTACTACATTAAACATACATTTCTTGTTCTTTTCGTATCTCTATATTAATTATTATGATATGATAGTGTTTCTAAATACTCTTTAAACATGGATATTATTATTCAAGTAAATAATCAATCCAATGGGAGAGATAAATTAGCAAGGTCTGTTATTTTATGTAATTTAGACAATAGTTTATTTGTTTTCACGCTCAATAAACCTACGTACTTTGAAAAGTAGGATGTATGAAAATTTTTTTGTTGTGTTCAATAAAATTAAAAGTAGTATTATTTTTATTGTTCCACAGGTTAGCGCAATATACTAGCCGTCTTATATGGCATCAACTGGAATCAAGAAATGCAAATAAATATTCAGTGGACAGAATAAAAAATTTGGAGCTTACATTGAGTACATTTAGAAAAAGTGAGTAAATCAAGTCAACTTTCGTTTTGTTCAAAGAAAAGCTATATGCATTATTTTAGTTGTCTTTAATTATAATTTTCTTGTTTGTTTCAGTTCTCAGGTTGGGACGATGTATCGATATTTGCTATTCAGCATTAAATACTATGAATATTGATGATCCATTCCTTAGACTGGCAATAACAACTAGTAAATTGGCACATTCCCTTTTCCTGTATGCAGACCACATAGTCTGGTTTACAAAAAGTGGTTTCTTGAAAACTGATTCAGACAAATGGAATCGTACAGCAAATAAATTTTGGTTGCTATCTATTGTGGCTAATCTTGCTAGAGATTTTTATGAGATACTTCATATATTGGAGTTGAATAAATCAAATTTTTTAAAGCCATCATACTTGTTGAATGGGTCTGTTAAGAATTTTGATGTGTCTAGTAGTGCAAAGCATTTGTACACAGTTGTAAATTGTCACAAAGATGTTTTTATTGACACTGTTAAAAATTCATGTGATCTGTTCATTCCTTTAACTGCCTTAGGGTTCACAAAGTTAAGCCCCAGTGCAGTGGGCACCCTAGGTGCAATTTCTTCATTGGCTGCACTGGTTACTTTAGTCAAACCAATCACAAAATTAGTACCAGCTTAAGTTTTCACACATTTGCAAGCATAAGCTTACTTATATTATTATGGTCAAGGTTTAATTTAACAAAGTCAAAGTGGTAAAAGTTGCTTCAGAATGTGCAAAATGGGGATATTGGGTTAAACTTTTTTTATATTATACCTACAATAATGTACATACAGTTTTTACTATGTTTAGATATTAAGACAATAAAGATTTATTTTACAAGTAGGAATCTGTTATAATTTGAATCCCAAATATTCCCAAACCACAGAGTACTTTGTAATATACTGAACCAGGTAGTATCATTGCCGCTTTCCTTTGGGCCCCCCTACATTTTTTTTACCAAGTTTCTAGTAGTTTTTGGGCTGGTTCTATTTGAGGCAGAGTACCATTAACTCGAAAAGAAGAAGTAACGATTTTTTGCCTGGCCTGGCATTCAAACCCTGAATCAGGGCTTTGAATACCGGTAAAATATGGTAACGTTACTTTGCCTGGCCGAGGTATCGCTACCTACTTAAAAAGTATCGATAGGTACCTAAAGTACCGCTACCATCATGATGGTATCGGTAAACGTATAAAGACGTTACCTACTTACTTAATTTTGGACTACCTAAATTCATTCTCTCCCTCTATCGCCCCCACCCAACATGACATGGTCTCGTGTCGCGTAATAAGTGTCGTTACTTTTACCGGTGACTAAAACAGGTATCGATACTTTTAAAGTTATATTACAGTATCGATACCTAAAACTTAACGTTAAGTTCGAGATCCGGTAAAAAACTTCATTGACTAAACATTAATTATTTATTAAATTATATTAATTTATTGTACAAAAATTTTTGTGTGAAAATGATGTGCTGTGATCATTTTATGCTTTAAGTTCTAAAACTCCTTTGTCATTTCATAAATGTTAGAATATTAAAAAAAAACATAAGTACTTGGCCGATTGTTTTTCTGGTGCTAATTTCAGTATTTATTATTCCAAAAATTAAGGAATGGCTCGTAATGTAACAGAAGCTGCTCGAAAACTTTTATTATTAGGTCAATGTGTGCCGACAGTAAAACAAAATGCGGCTAAAATTAAAGTGAAGAGGTTAGAACTGGATGAAAATCTGCTCATGGTAATTTTTATTATTTTGAATTTGTTATTGATATGATAAACGAGACTGAAAAGCAGCCTTCTAAAACAGTGCAATACGTAAGTAGTATTTAAATCTGTCCATATTACCTTGCATAATTTTGCATGTTATTCTGGTTTCAGTACTTCAAGAAAGACGAGTTTTTCTATTGTCATGATCCAAGTAAGAAGTGCAAAACAGGAGATATAGTCCTTATAAAAGCTTTGCCACAAAAGTTAACCAAGCTGATCACTCATGAAGTCAAGGAAGTGGTCTATCCATTTGGAGATATTACTGATCCAGTTACAGGCAAAAAAGTGGCTAAAGAAAGGTACAGAGAAGATATTGATGTGGAAGCAAATATTTACGGGAAACTAGATTCGTCCTTTGACTACAATAAAGCCCCACCAAGAGGCTGGCAAGATGGAAAACGAGATTTCACTTCCAAACCTACTTATACAAAGTTTCATGTGTTTGATGAAAATGATCCTTATGCAATTTAGTATGTTTTCCTGTTGTTAATTTTATTATAGTAAAATATAAGGTTAGAATTAGAAATTATAATTTCTCTTATTACCCAATTTCGTAGTAAATACAATATTCTGGATATTTATACCTACATAATATTAAGCTGACCACAAATGAATGGGGCTCATCTTCTGAAGAGCATACATAAGTTTTCCGTGTGAAACAGATAGCCTCATATATCCTTCTACTAAAGGCTAGGCCTGACTCAATACCATTGGATTTTTTCCATCATTGCAACATACTGTCCATGCCCATGCAGATGCTATTGTACACATTATCAAAAAACACATTGCCAACATTGCTAAGTCCAGGGACTTATGATGTTAATGCCATGCCAGCCATGTCAAGGCTGCTAGATATTTGTAAAATACCAAATCATAGAAAGCTAGTGGAATAAGGTCCTCTCTTTGAAATATTTACAAGTCTCAGGACACTTAAAACATCTCCAAGACAGACAAATCCCTTAGAAAATATAACATCTAACTTTATGCCCTAGAACTTTTTAATCTGAATTAAAAGAATAGTGATGAACACTTAAAATAAAAACGCACATGAAAGAAAAAAAACAGTTTATTTTAGTGTCGGGTCACATGATCGCGGGCGGCGGGCGGTATCAGTCCTGCGCTAGGAATTCTCTCTCGAGCGCTGCGCCCATGAGGTTCCACGAACTGTCGTCGTCGGCGTCATCGGGTGGTTCGTCGTCTGAGGGCGGCGTGGACGGCCGAGGTCGTTTCCGCGGTCTGTTCTCATCTTCTGTGGACAAAGAATACAAATGTTGACACAGATTTGTCATAATAATGCTTCGTTCAAACATGCGGTTTCCACCCGCTAAAACGCTCTCAACCCAATTACACACCCATTTACAGTGACATTGTAAAATCTGCTATGTATTTTAGTATAAAAGAATCAATCTATAAGTGTCGCAGAAAAAAACAACACTTACCTAAATCTGAATCACTAGAAACATCATCTTTCATGTCAAGTAATCTGAAAATAAACAGAAACAATGTTAGGCATTGAAAAAAGTCTTTCTTTAATACAATCATTTAAAAACGACAGAAGTGTATAACTTATGTACATACCTATCCTGCGATTCATCATTTTCAACAGATAGTAATCTGTCTTCAGGAGGATTTTCTTCATCATCCAAGTCATCCTCTTGTTGTTTTGATTCTTCATCTGAAGAACTTTCATCTGATTCATTGAAGATGTCTTCCACCTGGAAACAAGTATAATTTAAAAGAATCAAAATTTCATTGTTCTCTATTAACTTATGGGTTGAGCATGTCCAAAATCCTATCCGGTATGACTATCAATAGCTTAGAACCAGGCAATACTATTGTATAGAAGCAATATTATCGATAGTAATGTTCATGAGGTTCATTCAATAAAATTATAGATCTGATCTCGATTGCGATGTAGATCTTAGTTGCAGTTAGAATTTTTTAGGAGCAATCCAGCAGTGTGTTGGTACAACCATTTATATTTTTATTTTGTTTGTCAAATTCATATAGACACGAGACACAAGACACGTCTCACATATAAATCATTGTGATTGTGAAGATTTGGAAATACTCAATACTCGATCATTAATCAATGCATGGAATATGTATTAAGAATCTGGGTTTGATTTAATGCTCCGAGTTACGACAGAATGTCACAGATAGAATCTGTTGGACCATCCATAGTATAGATTCTGTTACATTTTGTGAGACATGTCTTGTTGGATAGGCGCAATATGTACTAAACACACACTATATAATCAGTGCGCATCTATAGGGGAAGGCAATATATTTATTTCTGTTGTACATAGGTATTCCTTGCCTCCCTTCACAATATCACTATATTAGTAGGGTTTCCGGAGCTCGTGGGGGATTAGGGTTGGACCGGCACGGCAGTGGCAACTGACCAGTTACTTGCCTGTTGTCACAAAGACTCGGGCTTCTCTTTCGATTTCCATCAGGCGTAGAGACGCAATTATGTCGAGCTATAAAACTACTACTAAAAAACAAATTACTAAATAATATAGGGGACGGGCACTGACCTCCCTGTCCATGTCGGCGATGTCATCGCTGGAGAAGGACAGCAGCGGGTTGAGCGTGTCCATGAAGCGGCCCGAGGGCGTGCGCCGGCGCAGCGCGGGCGCGGGCGCGGGCGGCGGGCTGCTGCAGTGCGCCGGCGGCCGCCGCGAGCTGCTCTGTCGGCCGAGTGCCCACTCACACATATACATACAGAACGGACCCGCACCGACAAACATGTTTAGACTCGGGGCCAAATTGGAACTACTGCCCGTCCTCAGACAAAATGTAGCTTTTGACGTACATGTCACCGTGAAATTGTAAATACCGTTAGATTATAATCCACCTTGCGAGATTGTAATCTGTCGAAATATTGTGAACTGTAACATAATTCTCACATTTTAACTATCGTTAACTATTATTTTTCGGTAGATTTTGGTCGATCAAAGTGGAACTGTTTATAATTTAATGCGTGACAGATTTTAATTTATTTATTTCACATCGATCAATTACAGTCTGCAACCAAACAATAGTTCAAATGTAAGCATTATTTTACAGTTCACAATATTTAGACATATTACAATCTCGTGAGATAGATCAAAATCTAACGGTAGTTACAATTTTACGTTAACATACATATTTGTAACAACATCTTTAATGGTCTGTAGGCGCTTTAGAAAAATGTAGTGTGTTGTGGATACCGCGGAACAAATCTATTCTCAGCCAGCTGAAGATTAAGACCGGATTCTAATATGCAAACAAGACATCCTCAAGTACTTCAGTCATATAGGTTAAAGGCAGCCAGACAAGCTAAAGGTTAGGGACAAGGTGGATGGAAAAGACCACGAGGGTCATCACCAATCCGCTGGCTTGAATCCATAAAAGAAATCATGTGACTCAGCAGGATTCAGACAGTCCAATGCTGGCTGGATATATGACTCTCCAGTTATTTGCTACTTTGGACAAACATCTGTACGCTTTACTCATTACCTTCTGCGAGGGAAGGCCTGGTGACCTGTAACACCGGTTATTCTATAACCCATCTCAGGCCCCAGCTTTTCACGAAAAAGGACCAATAAAACACTGCATCAATAGGCTCAAACTTGTTATATGTTCTTTTGTGAAAAGAAATAAATAAATATTCTATTCTACCTCCAAGTTGCTGGCCGGTTGGTAATCGCACATTTTATGCAATCAAATGTAAAATCAACATATTGTATAAAGCATATTACATTTATCAGTATTACTATACCTGTCCCCCTCGCTGCAGCGGGTACAGCCGTTCGTCCACGCGTTCCCACCGCTCGGCACACGTCCACAACCACTCCGGCGTCACTACGTGCAGTTTGTTCGCTTTGCCCTCGCCCATTCGCCTGCTTGCGTTCACCTTCGCTGTACCTGGTGTTGACAAAACCATTTTAATAAATCAGTGGGATGAAGTAATACTGTACTCTCTATTTAGTTAATACACTGTAATCTTTGACTCCTTTCGGGAAAAGACTGACCCGGTGGCTCAATTGATAGTAGTCCCTTCTCAACCATGGGTGGTGGGTTCAATCCCCATCTGGGACAAACATTCAGTAGTCACAGAAACAACGTGACGTTGACTGATATTTATAAAAAAAAAATGCTGTCAATATTCTAACGAATAAGCGCTGCTGTTGATTCAGCGCGCGATCACACTGCATTTTTTTATCAACTTTGTACAAGGCACTACGCGCATCGCAATATAAACGAGGTCTAACGTTCGAAACAAATGAATGAATAAAGGCATTAGGCAAGAGGGGAAAGCATTAGGCCACCTTCATGCTGCCTCTCCCCAGAGGCGACATGGACATGACAGGGAATACAACACCTCTCAAAATGGGAGGGTATACCCATCAAACCCCCCTGTGTCGCCGGTGGGCAGCAAGTTGCTGGGACACGGGTAGCGCCGAAGCATACCGCCGCATCCTTGCCTGATATGGCCAGTCGCAGAAATAAGCGACCGGCACTCCTGGTCCGGGGAGGGCAAATACCTACCCCCGGCTCCGGAGAGCAAGAGAGTGCTCCCCGGGCGGACCTCGTGCAACGGTGTGGCTGCACCTATCACACCGTCACGCCCCAGTGAGTGGATCGCGCCGCCTCGCCATCCACTCGGGGCACGAAGGAGAGGCTCAGTGGGTATCATAATCATCATCATCAGCCTATTACAGTCCACTGCTGGACGTAGGCCTCTCCAGTTGTTCGGCACTTAGGACTAACGTCTGGAGGATATACCCATAATCGCCACCCTGGGCAGGCGGGTTGGCGATCGCAGGGCGTAGCTTCTTGCTCCGGTAACGCTGCTGCCCGTCACCGGTCTTTAGTATTTAGCTACGTATTCAATTGTGATGGTTATACCGCCACCAGTCGGTTGCCAGTGCCTCGTTTGTTATTCGGCAGGATGCACCACGGGCAGGTGAGGTTGGCTTGGAGCGAAAAGATGATAGGCCGCTCCCTTACATCCCGCATACGATGCGCATATCTCACCTGCCCTAACAGCCACCAAGTGCGTGGAGTGCTCGGTGAAGTCCTGCGTGACGCTGGCGCCCAGGCTGCGCGCCACCTGGTAGGCGCGCGACGTCTCCAGCCGCTGGTGCGTGGGCACGAGGCCGCTGAACACGAGGCTCATGCCGCCCAGGACCTGGCCCTTCACTTCGGGTATGATCGCTTTCAGATCTGGTATCTGGTTGTTCTTGTTTTGTTCGTAGCGGTCGTAGAAATGTCTGAAAGGAATGATTTGGAATTATACTCGAGCCTTTTGCGGTGTACTTAGTTTTTAATATTTAGTTTTTTTTATTTAAGCTTTTTTAAATGGTTTTATATAAATCTGGACAGATATAAAATAATTGTTAAGATTATAGATGTAGGATAATAATATGATAACAAAAGCCTGTCAATCCCAATAGAAAGTGTAACAACACAAATCTATTAGGGTTGTTGTACTTGCTAATCTATCTATAAGGTGAATTTCACACGTGTTTTGGCTACAATGACAAGCATTGTACAACTTTAACAGATGTTTCTTTATGCACATACCCAGATATAAACTGTATATATCACCATGTAATAGAAACCTCATTATCCCTACAGTGCTTGATTTTTTATTTCGGTTTGAAAAAAATATATGAACTTGCAAATATAAAGCTATTTACCAGAAAAATATTTAAAAAAATCTCATCTCAATACAAACATGATATTCGTATTTTTTGTGTATGTCCCACATATGGCACATAAAGCATTGTAATGTAAATCTGTACTTTGTATGAGTAACTGGGTAAAATAAAATAATATAAAGTATAAACAAACTTTATTCATCAAAATTGCACGTTTTATAAAATCTAATCAAGTCTTTGTTTAATTAAGCCTAGAAACCTTACAATAAAAGTTATTTTTACTTATCTCTTCTCTTTTCGGGACAGCTTGGCATTTCTTTCTCAGTGTTTCTAATAGGGGTCTGATATGAAAAAGTCTGTCGTGTCCTGGGTCTCCTCTCGGTTTCAAATTTACGTTGTCGTTTTTTTTTTTTTTTTTTTTTAATTTATTATGGAGACTTTTTTCACATAGAAAATATCAGTCTCATAGGACTTTCTAATCTTAACTTAGCGTCTACGTTTAAATAAACAATTGGCAAGTTTATATATATGTTTAGCATGCAGTGAGAGAGGTTGAGACAATATGGCATTACAAATGCCCACACCACCAGAGAAATTAAAACGTTGGAAAAATTGTGATCTCTCAGCCTCGTTCCGAACACATTCCATCAATACGTGATAAACATCTTCTATTATTCCACATTCGTCGCAATTGGGTGAACTGACTTTTTTCATTAAATATCCGAAGCTATTTAAAGGAATGTGTCCGGAACGTAGTCTGAGAGCTGTGACAATTTCATTCCTGCTCATGTCCGCACCACTGAACCAGGGATATCTACTCAACACTGGCTGAATGGTTTTATACCAGATTCCTTTGGCGAGTGATCTTTCATTGAAATATTCGCTCCACAGTTTGTAGCAGCGTTCCTTGGCTACATACAGTGAATCGGTATGTACAGGAAGGCACGTGTAATGTATGCCGTTGTGAACAGCCTCCTTAGCCAAAATGTCCGCGCGTTCATTTCCTGGGATGCCAACATGAGCAGGAATCCACTGTAGGTATACAGTTTTCCCCGTTTCATTAAGACACAGAATGGATTGCATAATCGAATAGGCTATTGGGAATGCTTGAGTGTTAGAAGTGCACCGCATTATATGTTGTAAACCGCTCTTAGAATCGGATAGTATGACAAATTTATCATGATTAATTGACATAATATATGAAAGGGCCTCCATTATTGCTATGAGTTCTGCATACATTATACAAACGTTAGAATCCACTCTGAGTCTGCAATGTACGTCGTTTTGAGGATCATAAAATGCCGCTCCAACATTATGCCCGTCTTTCGATCCATCTGTGAAAATTTTATAATGAGTGGGGTATTTATGTAGCAGCGCCTGGTCACACTGTTTTCTTAAATCAATATTATCATAACTGTTCTTATTTTTATTTATTGGTTCGATATTGTGTTGTATGCAATCTGAGAGGTCCACACTGCTCACCCAAGTATTAAGAGAAAACATATGTAATTTTTGGCTTTGATAAACGGGTACAGAGTTAAGGTACTGATGTATGGTTATGAGTAAAGGGAGTTTTTTATGTCTCCAGTAATTGTTTTGACATAATTGTTCTAAAATATTTACTATTTTAATTATTTCATTATTTGATATTGACTTACATTTAAGTAAATATTTAGCTGCTAAATAGTGACGCCTAATTGTTAAAGGAGGGATACACAGTTCATTTTCCATGACGTGAATAGGAGTAGACTTAATAAAGCCTCCAATAAGTCTGAGGCATTGATTTTGAATTTTGTCAATCTTATTTATATGAGTTTGCGAGCTACTGTCATATAATAAACTACCATAGTCCATTCTAGAGCGTATGACTGATATATATATCCGTCTCAGATGCGTAGGGTGGACACCCCAACCAGGTCCTCTTAATATTTTCAAAACATTTAATAGCTTCATCGCCTTTTCTTTCAACTCATTTATATGTTTAGCCCATCTCAGAGTACGGTCCAGCCACATGCCTAGGTATTTTATGTAATCAACAAATTCTAAAGGTCTATTATCAATTTTTAATTGTATTAAGTCTTTTCTAAATCCTCTACTGAATAAACATGCTTTTGTTTTAGTGGGTGAAATATCCAAACCTATTTCTGATAAAAAAATTACTAAAGTGTCGAGTGCTGATTGTAAAAGTATTGTACTGTTTGTCAAATTGTCAACCGTTTTATATATAACAAAATCATCTGCGTATTGTGATACATGTACATCATTCACATTCATGAGTTTACAAATTTTATGTGTGGCGATGTTAAATAGCAAGGGTGACAATGGATCGCCTTGTGCCAAGCCAAGGTTAGTATACCTAAAGATATCATTATTCAGTAATTTGATTTTTAATTTTCTGTCATTAAGAAAATTCCATAGATACATACATAGTATGGAACCAGTTCCAATCCTATCTAAAAATAGAAGTAAAGAATTAATGTCTATGTAATTATATGCATTATTTATATCAATAAAACATGCGATTGTGGGCCTATTTTCAGAAAAACCAGCTAAAACGTTATAAACAAAAGCTGTCAAGTTGTTATAACAAGAATAACCTTTGCGGAATCCTGTGGAGCTATCCGAAAATAGGTTATTTTTTTCACAGTACCATTCTAATCTTTTGTTTAGTATGTTGTGAAAAAGTTTACATAAACATGACATCATGGAAATAGGACGCAGTGACGATACATCATTAGGGTCTCGTCCAGGTTTTGGGATTGGAACTATAATAATTTCTTTCCATTGTTTTGGCACGTAACTACATTTATAAAAAGAGTTAAAAAGTTCTGTTAAAATGAGTTTAGCATTATTAGGTAAATGTTTTATCATTAGGTAATTAATATCATCGCCACCTGGACTCGTACTTTTATTTGGAATGCTGCGTTCTAGCTCAATTAATGTTATCCTTTCTTCTAATTTTTCGTTACGAGATAAAAAATTTGGGGGACACGAGGGGACAAAATCGGGTGTTAAATTATTTAACAGCTCACTGGCCATTTTGTTGTCTATAAATTTATTTGGAGACGATTTATATCCTTTTAGCCATTTCATTTTTGTCCAAAGGTCATTAGCGTTGCATGACTGATCTAGGGTTGAACAAAAGTTTTGGAAATTTAAATATTTTGCTGCACGAATTGCGCTCTGGGCTGAATGGATTTTTTCTTTTAGGATATTTAAGTTGATTGGGGTGGGGTTACGGCGAAATTTAGTTAGTGCCAGACGTCGCTCCGCTACAGCTTTAGACAATGATGGGTTCCAATAGGGTTTAGGTGTAAAATTATTAGTAGGGTTTTGATTTATCGTGATAAAAGGAATAAAAAGATCTGCAGCAGTATTAATATTATTGACAAAAGTATCATACGATTTTTGGAGGTCATCAGATATCACATAGTTTTCAAATAATTCCGCTAAAAACTGTTTATAACCTATAAAATCCGCTTTATTGTAATTTCTTTTTCTTGTTAAAGGAATAGATTGGGTTATGGATGTGGATAATTTGATTATATTATGGTCACTACCTAAAGTCTCTTGTAAAACTCTATAGTCAAACTTCAGTGCGATGTCCGCTGAGGAAATAGATATATCTGGCGAATACTGTTGCAAGACACCATTTACCATCTTTGTTCTGGTAGGCGTGCAGTCATTTAGCGTGATAAGGTTATGTTCTAATAAAGCATCGTATATTTGGTTACCTCTTAGGTCAGTCTTACGAGACCAATTAGTATGATGACCGTTAAAATCTCCGATAAAAATTGTTTTAGAATTGGCTATTGAAAAAATATTATCCCAGTCGTTTATTGTAGTACGAGCTGAGGGTGGGCAATAAATTGTTATTATGTTCTCAATATCAGTACAATGAAATAGTTTGACGTGTAATAACTGAATGTCTGGATTATTTGGACTAACATTGATTAATTTTGATTTTACTGACCTATGTATTAAGATGGCAACTCCGCCATAAGAATCATCACGGTCCTGACGGTATATAGTGTAGTCTCTTACCTTTAAATGACTATCCGGCGAAAGCCACGTTTCACATAAGGCGGCAATATGGATCCTCTCTTGCACCAATACATTTTCAAAACAAACCAATTTAGGGAGTAAACTTTGACAATTCCAATGGAGTATATTAAGCTTAATGTCTTTATTAGGGGCTACACACATACTCTAATATCGCTTTTAAAATCGGCCACTCAGCAATGTTCTCCACCATAACCAATAAAACCCATTCGATACAACATTTAATCACACTAAAAAATTTCTGTTTATTCGAGTCATTTTTCAAGAAGATTATTTCACGCAGACGAGTAATAAGTTCTCCAAAGGTAACATTCCTCGGTCTATCACTTTCCTTGTTATTAAAATTGGGTTGAGTTGGGATATCAGAGGTACCGGGTATAGGTGGAGATTCCTGGTGAATAGTCGACGCTCTGGAAATATTGTATTGCGGACGAGAACCGCCTCCACTTTTTTTACTTCCGTGTAGTCCTTTTATGGGCGATGGCATCACTCTTGGTTTTTTGGTTTGTGTATCCGAATGTACATGAGTTTGCACCTGTGTCACCCTTGAGTAAGAAGTCGTCTCATTATGTAGCCCACTTTCGTTATTTTCACTAAGTAATGGGGAGAAAGTATTAGACAAGATAGGATGCGGCATTTCGGATCGCATATCCGGAAAGTTCTCGTAAGTTATAGATATATTTTCTATATTGGGTGACTTCGGTACAAACATGGTTCTAGCTTTCCTATAGGTGCAATTGAATTCAGACATAATTTCTCTGATTCTTTTTTCTTTCAAGAATACTGGACAAGCCGCTTTATTCAGAGCCATGTGGTCCCCTTGACAGTTTACGCAGACGAATGTGCTGGTATCACAATTTTCATGTTTACCACTGCATTTTGGACATATTACTTTATCCGATGGGCACCTGGATCTATTATGGCCCAATTTCCAACATTTCGAACATTGGGAGACGGGAAATATAAAAGGATCGACTTTTATTCGTAGGTTATCCACATAAACATAGGAAGGTATAAAGGTACCTTTAAAACCAAGTCTTATCGTCTCACTCGGAATCCATTCACCGTTAACCCCCCGCCGCTTCAATCTGTAGACGGTCGATAAAACTGCTGGGCTGTCGCATTTGATACTGTTTTGTATCTCCTCATTTGTCAGGTCTATATCAATGTCTCTAATGGTGCCATAGGAGTATGAGACTTGAAGTGATTTTTGAAAGTTCCATCCTTTGTCGATTAATTCCTTACTTGATAACATTTTTTCCATACATACTTCATTTTCGAACTCGACCCTAATTTTGAATGGATTCAAATATTTTATTTTAAGTATATCTCGGATGTCATGTTCTTTGAAAATTCGTGCAAGGGCGAATTGCTTCGGAAACTTTTCTTTGGATGTGACATAAACTTCAATTTTCTCTGAATTTTTTGACTTCTTCTCTCTTGTTATTGTTGTCCACTCTCCTTCTTCTTCATCTTCTCTGTTTCTTTTGTTGGATCTAGCGGGTGGGTATTCATTTACAACATTCATATTTGTGTGTTCTTTCCTCAGTATTTCTCTCAAGTAAACAGAAGGACTGGGTGTTCTGTCCTCTACTGTATCCTGTATCTCCTCCTCAGCTATCATATCATTTTCGTCTTCCATTTAGTACGCCGCAAGTAGCATACCTACGGAAGGGTTATGGAATGCGCACGGCTGACCTTGGCCGCCCGTAGACAATAGGGCGGCCGATAAGCGCGCAGATGTGCACTCGTTGCAGTAAGTATCTAATTATTTACGATAACTCGGGAAAAAATAAGTATGCGCGTAATAAAAAGTACGGACACGACCGTCTCGCACGCGTACCGCCACGACCATTGACGTTGTCGTTGAAATGTATGACACTTCGTAGTTTTTCAAAGTCAGCGAGTGTCATAGTTTCAATAATGAGTAGTATATTCAGAATTCCACAACATGCGTATGTTTGGTTGGGGCACCAGGCCTAACAAGATACAGATGACTAAATACTTTCTGAATTGTATCTTTGTAACGGAAACTGGCTTTGAATGCTGAATTTAGTTGACTATTCAGCAATGTGATCGAGCAAATCATCGTCAAAAAATATAAAAAGTACTGCAAAGGTCCTTCAAAATCTAAGAAAAAGTATAAGATTGTACCAGGCTGTCAACTCCTGTAAACGTGGTATCTGGTTGCTGAAACTCCATCTTTCTCCATATATAATCTCTCTTCTTTGGCTTTGGCCTGACAGGCTGTATGGTAGGTCGGACGAAGGCGGCAGTAGGTGGAGACTGAGCCCGTGGTATCACTCGTCTGG
Organism: Conogethes punctiferalis; assembly: GCA_031163375.1. Lineage (NCBI taxonomy): Eukaryota > Metazoa > Arthropoda > Insecta > Lepidoptera > Crambidae > Conogethes > Conogethes punctiferalis. Next base: position 5,253,216 of record CM062094.1, read on the forward strand.
ATCTAGGATTTACTTGCCTGGAAGTACTAGGCTGTGGTGTCACGGCGGCTGAATTATTAGACGTAACTATCTCACTACTGTTTAACTGTGGACTAGGTATGCTCACGTTTTCATAGACGAAATCATCCTGTAGTAATTCAGGACACTCCTCCACTTCGTTCATCACCAAATCCTGAATTCTGATCAAGTCGTCATTACTATCTTCACCTGACAGTTCCTGCTCATCTTCACTATCGGATGGAATTTCCAGAAACTTTTCAATATCTTCCGTATACAAACTTTTCTTACGACTCATCTGTAAACAATACGAGAATTTAGAGGATACTGGTTGCACGGTGTGCCATATCCGGCACATACAAAGTTGTTGCGATTTTATGTACATTTATCATTTTAATTACATTATAACAACTATAATAACAAATATAAACATTAACTTACCTCTGTAAATTTTTTAAACACGAAACTATTAAATCTTATGCACTTTTTTCAATATTTTGCACAACCCTCGTTCACTGAATTCAAAATACCTTCCGATCCGATGAAAATTAGTGACAGCTAATTGCAGTGACATCTAACCGCTATTTCCGATACTAAATTCAATATTCCAATGCATTATGGTTCAACTACTCAACATTTGATGGCGCCACTTGTATCAAATTATAAAATATGGACAACTTTTTGGTATGTTACATATGTGGTACACCATGCGCTGTAGGGTTAAATTGTTTACTTACTTATGTATCCTTTTAAGTATATCCTCTAAATAAATTAAGTAGTCATCCGGATCCTCTACTTCAATTTGTCCATCCGAGGTTTCTATCCACCGGGGTTCTGCCGCTTCATCTGCCTTCTCTACCCCATCAGTGTCACTTTTCTTCTCTTCAACTTTCTGATTCAGGTTCTCAGGTTTCTCTGGATCATTACCACTAGAATTCTTAGTACTACTTTTATCTTCACTAGGTTTGGTTTCTTTTGTTATACTGGTCTTTTCATCTGGTTCAGCATCAAGGGTGGGTAGTTGATTATTTAATTGTGCCCCATTCTTGCCACTGGTCAGTTTTGACTTTTCTTCTGAAAACAAGAGAAAAATTCTTCAGTATTTTTACATTAATACCTATGTAATTTAAAGTAATGTTTGATTAAAATAATAATGTAGTCCTCGTATCTGTCATTCTTGTAAAGCTTTAAGCAAGAAAGTCTTCAAAAGGACCTTTCATATTTGGATTTTAAGTGAAGTTACATTCAAAGAATTCAAAATGTAGCTTGTATCGAAATCCACCTTTATTTAACCAAAAAAACTGCACCATTGCTAATTATACTTAAGTTATATTAGAATCTAAAACTGCCACTGCGTTTTGAGCTTTGCTTAGTAATATAGATAACTTTACAAATAGCTAAATCAAACTTCAAAAACGAAATTCGATGATGATGATAGGGGTTAAATAGGTATTCAAAAAGGGCTTCTCGCATAAAACTAGAACATTCCTCACCTGGTAACGGTGGAGGAGCATTGATGTCTCCAGTGGACTGGAAGAAGGAGTAGGGCCTGACGTGTATCAAGTTAGTAGCGTGCCGCCAGACATCTTCCCTGTCGTCTATGATGCACACCATGTTGTCGCCGCATGGAAATAACGCCCTGGAAATATAAGAACACATAAATAAGGAAAATAATATATGTACATAATTTTTCAAAATACGAGGAAATGTTTATAAATTCTTTGAAAACAAAAAAATATCTCAGGAGATTACTTGACATTAGTAGTTATTGGCTAAGGTGGATTGAATCCAAATGATACTGAATCCAAAGATAATAAGTATGACTTTTAGGTACAGCTTCAAAGCAATGGGCAGGTGAAGTTGGCTTGGAGCGAAATGATGATAGGTCGCTCCCTTACATTCCTGGTAGCGGTGTGGCCGGGGCCTAAGCGTGCGACCCATACATACATCCTGCAGAATAACAAATGAGGTGCTGGCAACCGACTGGTGGCGGTATAACCATCACGATTGAATGCGTAGCTAAATACCACAGACCGATGACGGGCAGCAGCGTCACCGGAGCCAGAAGCTACGCCCTGCGATCGCCAATCCGCCTGCCCAGCGTGGCGATTATGGGTATATCCTCCAGATGTTTGCCCTAAGTGGCGAACAACTGGAGAGGCCTATGTCCAGCAGTGGTCTGCAATAGGGTGATGATGAACGATACATACTTGAGGTTAGCCGCCTTCGTCCTGGCGTCGAAGCACTCGTCGCGCGACAGTATCCGGTGCGAGAAGTACTTCTTGTGCGGGTCGAGCAGCTCGGCCACGGCGTGCGCGTACTGGCGCGCGCCGAACGTGCACACGTGCAGCTCGTAGTTGGCCGCCGCCGCCGCCAGGAACTGCTGCGTGCGCGGCCGCAGCCGCGTGTGGCACCAGCGGCCGCCGCCCGCCCCGCGCAGGAAGAAGTGCAGCACGCCCTGCGACAGGACCCGCCATGTACTGACTACTCTAAACTGCTGCGTGCGCGGCCGCAGCCGCGTGTGGCACCAGCGGCCGCCGCCCGCCCCGCGCAGGAAGAAGTGCAGCACGCCCTGCGACAGGACCCGCCATGTACTGACTACTCTAAACTGCTGCGTGCGCGGCCGCAGCCGCGTGTGGCACCAGCGGCCGCCGCCCGCCCCGCGCAGGAAGAAGTGCAGCACGCCCTGCGACAGGACCCGCCATGTACTGACTACTCTAAACTGCTGCGTGCGCGGCCGCAGCCGCGTGTGGCACCAGCGGCCGCCGCCCGCCCCGCGCAGGAAGAAGTGCAGCACGCCCTGCGACAGGACCCGCCATGTACTGACTACTCTAAACTGCTGCGTGCGCGGCCGCAGCCGCGTGTGGCACCAGCGGCCGCCGCCCGCCCCGCGCAGGAAGAAGTGCAGCACGCCCTGCGACAGGACCCGCCATGTACTGACTACTCTAAACTGCTGCGTGCGCGGCCGCAGCCGCGTGTGGCACCAGCGGCCGCCGCCCGCCCCGCGCAGGAAGAAGTGCAGCACGCCCTGCGACAGGACCCGCCATGTACTGACTACTCTAAACTGCTGCGTGCGCGGCCGCAGCCGCGTGTGGCACCAGCGGCCGCCGCCCGCCCCGCGCAGGAAGAAGTGCAGCACGCCGTGCGACAGGACCCGCCATGTGCCGACTACTCTAAACTCTGCCTTATTCCACTAATTAATCCACGTTAACGCCAATTTGGAGCTATAACGGGGACTAATGAACTTTTTAGTTCTTTTTTGTTCATTAATCCCCATTATAATTCCGCCGGTTTGGAGCTATAATGAGGATTAATGAACAAAAAGTTCACTAATCGCCGTTGACGGGGATTGGCAATGGGGATTAGTGGAGTAAACCTTTAAACAGACTATATGGTTACCTCACAGGGTTAGAGATCGTCTAATCGAAAATGACGCGCCGCTTTTATGTACACAAACAAGTATCAAGTGAAGATTACATGAGGGGTATTTCCCAGAAATCATTAGTTTCATAACTCTGTAAAATCATTTGTATATTACCATGATTTTACTGGTATCTGGTTCTTAGAAAGTAATAGGTGTACCCTCACTTAATTGTTTACCTTACCTTGAGGTTTGGGGGTACATTGTCATTAGTGGTGTGCACCAATGTTTGATCCAAATCCACCAGCAGCACAAGTTTCTTGTCCTTGAGTAGACGATCAGCATCTTCGCGACCTAGCTTCTGAGCCAATTCTTCAGATACCTGAAAATTAATAATTATGATACAATTATGTGTATGTTATGGTGAATCAAATTTGTACCTGTTAATAAAGTAGAAGGCAGATTTATAACAGTTTTAAATTAATTGACTGTGTCAGTGGCACATTCTACAAAACATTCAAGGAAGCACACCTATACTTATTAGTTGTTAAAAGAAAAAAGATATTTCTCAGTTTTACATTATGTTCATAGTCTGAAGGTTCATAGATTTCAAATTCTTTAATTAAATTTAATAAAAGCAAGCATACATTCATACATTCTATGTTAGAGTTTAAATATATAAATCTTGCCATTTTTGTGTTAGTAAAGTTAATTTTAAACCAATGTTTGCTTCTGTGGGTACATTATACAAGGGATAACATACCCACTGTTCCCCTTTTTAAGTTTACCTTTAGTTCAGGTATTGAGTGCACCATGGGCACCACAGCGACGTCCCGATTGGGCCCCTCGTCTGTGCGGAGATCGGCTCCACACTCCGCACACATCTCCTTCATTACAGTTGGATGCTGGCATGCTTCTATGTCTGCAAGTACGCTCCTGGAATTTTGATAAATTAAATATTTAAATTCAAATAAATTGGACAATACGTACATTCGTAGTTAACTGTAGTGAAACCTCGATAGCTAAGGCTAGAGTCAATGAAACAAATTTAAATTGGTCATGCCTATGACAAATATGCCCAATATAATAATCAACCTACTGTATTTAAAACTGGTTACGTATTATTACGTATTAATTATATGAATTAAATAATAAATGTTGATTTATAGAGTAGGTACCTAAGGCGAAATTCGAACTAAGGGCGCCAAAATATTGTACACGTCATTCAAATTTTGCCGCGCAAATGTCACCGAGTATAGGTATAGGTTTAATGTGAATCTCATTGTAATCGATAATTACGACAAAATTATGTTACAAATATATTTAAAAATGGGACTTAAAATATCGCGGTCAAAATGCGTAGATTCAGTGTGACGTCACTTACCCAGGCTCTGCAATGTCTCCTTCCTTCACCTTGATCGACGAGATAGTACCAGCACGCACAGCCTTATATTTTTTCAAATCGCTGTTGCTGCCCGACGAATCATTGTACAAAAATAATATCTGACCTTGGGACACAAATGCACCTTGTTTTACTTTCCACTTTATCACTTTTACAGGCTTTTCTGATGGAACAAAAATAGGCATAGTTTTGTCGGCCATCTTGAACGGAAATTGCGGTTTGCTTACAGAATGGCGGCGTTTTATTGGTGGAAAGTGAAGATTTTTGGCGGTTACTTAATATTAACCAATAGAAAAAGAGGATTTTCGACAATCAATAAGCGCGTAGAAATTTTAACCGGAAATAGGTTAGGTGCCGCATCAAAATGTCAAGTAAGTAGTTCGGATACACAGATCACGTTACGCATTTTATATTCCTAAAATAAAAATAAAAAATTAAAACGTAGTTTTATAAACACCGAGTTTTCATAGTATTTTCATTAATGTTGAGGGCAACCGCAATGTACAAGCTCGCTGAGGCTATAAAGAGATAGAAGGCTACTGAGTTTCATCATCAGCATATCGAGTGCATTGATATGAGGACATTATATAGTATATAGTATAAAATAAAATTCCTTGTCGAACCTAATGGGATCATGGAAGTAATAAGTACTGCATGGGACGTTTTTATGACTGCGTCAACATCATCATAACAGTTATCAACAGGAGTGATTTTATTATATTACCATGTGACTGGATGATGAACAAAAAAGATATCTGTGGTATGTCTGACTCGTGACAGTGAGTGGGTGACAGACAGCAAACAGCAAGCAACAAAACAATTTTTGACTCGTAGAATTTGTAACGAGCTTGGATAGACTATAATTATTTTGTTTTTATTTTCTTTCCGTTTGTGTTTAATGTAAAGCATTTAAAATTATGACTGAGGAAAATATTACAGTGAGTGATAACTCCGATACCGACGAAGGTGGAACTCCTGAACTCAGAGGATATTTGAGTAAATGGACAAATTACATTCATGGTTGGCAGGATAGATTTATTGTGTTGAAGGATTCGACTTTGTCCTATTACAAAAGCGAATTAGAAAGCAATCTAGGATGTCGAGGTGCCTTATGCCTGAAGAAAGCTAAAGTCAAGGTAAACGATTTACTTCAAAGTATCATTACTGTTTATTTTTTTACATGTAAAACAATTTGTCCTTGCAGTGACTTATTTCCTTCCTTCTTTTAATCACTGTATTATATAATTTATTATTGATGTTATTAAAACTTAATGAATTTTTGTTTCTTACACTGAACATCTAGGTATTATAATTTTATTGTATAATGAATATAAACAAATTTTGTTTCAGCCACATGAATTTGATGACTGTAGGTTTGATGTGTCTGTTAATGACTGTGTTTGGTACTTAAGAGCAACTAATCCTGAAGAAAAACAGCAGTGGATTGATGTTTTGGAATCATTTAAAGTAAGTTGATTTTATGAAAAGAACAATTAGTACAATTACTAGTGTAAAGGTACAAACTTTATTGAGCAGTAGGAATAGTGGCGCCACATCCATTATATAAACTACAATTGTATTTATGATTCAGTGCGAGTGTTTTTATAAGCAAACAGATTGATTTAGCAATCAAATTGTCCGCAAGGTCAGTGCAGCTCTAACATGTTGATATTGTAGCAATGTGTTGATGATAGTTTACTTGTTAATTTGTGAGTTACTATCCACAGATATTTTTTTGTGCTTATCTCCAAAACTGCCATATTGATGATTTCATCATGCCATCTATTGTGACTAGAAATGAGATTCTTGAAGGATTTAATGAAGGAGTTTTTATTGGTCTTAAAAACAATCATGACTCAATAGAATAATTAGTTTTTATCAGTTGAAGTATTTGTATTTCCATTTGTATTTCTGTTAGATATAACTTTATCAATGGTTATCTAATCTGGAACATGTCCTGATATGCAGCCTATTTTTCACATTGTAATCAGTTTGCATGATTCATGCTGGCTCTACTTGTTTGAGTAGTTTCTTACTTATGAATAAAGAGTTCTGGTAATTCTTGAATTTGATACATTGTATGATTTGTTGATACAATGTGTGTGTGATGTAAAATACTGTAAATATTATAGTTGGTTCTTTCAGTCAGTATTTTGCATACTTTATTCTTTATCAACCTATGCTGTCCCACACCGGGTAAAGGTCTACCCTGAACTTTTCCAAAGTTCTCAGCCTAAAGCCAGTCTGCCAATCCTCTGATTTTATATACCTACATACATTCCTGAAAACTCTTGCACACATATTGCGAAACATTGCGAAAATACTAACAATTATAATATAATCAACCAAAAACATTTAATCAATTTGATTTGGTAGTAACCTAAAGTTTATCTTGATGAAGTCTTCATTTTCAAATTTTAATTTGGTTTATATAAAGATGTACCTGATCTAAAAATTAAGTCTTTAGCTTCTAAATAAAACTAAAACTCGTGGTTTTCAGGTGGAATCCGGGTATGGAACAAGTTCAGACAGCAGCTCCAATGGGGGTGGTCTACGAAGACATGGTTCAGTTACTTCATTGCAATCAACAGGGTCTCATGGTAATTCATACTTTCCCTTCAACTAACTTTCTTTTTATAAGTAACCTGCATTGCTAGGCATCAGTCAGAAACCAAGAAGCAATATTTTTTATGAGAAAATGTAAGCAACCAACATGCATCAGAGAATTGAACCAACCACCAACTTTGTACTAGATAATGGTGTGTCTTTCAAAACACCCAGACCTGAGCTATTTTCTGAAAATCAGCCCTATATTGACCTAAATTAGAATTCTGTAGGCTGTAACATAATTTTACTGATATTTACTTATCAAAGCCCTGTCCAAATATGGGTGCTTAAGAATTCTTATATTTTGTCTCGTTTCTCCTATAAAATTAGTTTAAATGCACATTCTGTTTTTGATTAGATTTGACACTTTATATAGTAGAGTGTGTGATCTTATCAGTAATTATCGTTTTATAAGGCGTGCTTAAAAGCCATCTGATTAAGCATTAATAATAATTTCATTCTGATTCAATAAATCTACCTTAAGAAGGGGTCGTAAATTATATTGCTTGATAACAGTACATACTTAGGGTATTTCGATATATATGTACATACACATCTGTGTGTGTCTGTGTGTACATCTGTACACAGAGCATGATTAAGGTGACGCATTGTGTGACGCGACATTTTTTGAAAAGTTGTCTGTTTACTTCTATTTGACAACTGTGTGATCAGATCAATTCAAGGCATTGGATATTGATATCATTTAGAAACTTTTGATGTGTAGATTTTAGGTCACATTTGAGCTAACTCTCATTATGGCAACCAACTCTCTAATGGACTTGTTATGGTATGGGTTCTAATTATGACTGTATGTCATGTGTAGATTTAAGTAGTTTACATACTCGCGTCTCGCATATATCTGATGTTGACTGTACGAGCGAAATATATTTATGGATGCACAGAAATATATATGTTTATGTCACCAGAAAATAGCAAGAATCGTAAGTTGATCTATTTCCTAGGTAGTTGATTAACTTTCGGTAATTCATCATTACGGTATCTGGCAGAAATTTAATAATTTGCGATTTAGACACAATTGAAGTCGTCCTCAAATGGGACAATCGTTGCTCAATGTACTATTTAAAGGTGCACTATTACCCGTTACTTAATACACTGTTTCCTGGTTGGTTGACGGGATAACACCAAACACGATTTAACAGAAAGACCCTGTAAATTGATCAATTTACTTGAATACATACATTAAATAATACATTTCAACTGCCGTTTATTATTTTCCGGAAGTTAATCAACTACCTAGGGTCCTAGGAAATTGATCAACTTATGACTCTTGCTATTTTCCAGTGACATATATATTTTATTATTATCTAGGTCGCACGACCCGTCGTCTTACCGAAAAGATAGCGGAGGTGGAGACATACGGCGAGCTTCTCTCTAAGCAGGCAATCCAACTGCAGCAGTATTTCGACAAGTGCGTGGCGTCGTACCCGCAGATAAACGACGACGCCAACGCGGTGATAGATGCCGTTAAAGTCGCAGACGGTAAGTCTGTCGGTAAGCACTGAACATTTTCCATTTTTTTTTGTGTTGTTTTTGAGTGCCTTTGTTTAGCAATAATTTTAACTTATCATCATCAGCCTGCTGACGTCCACTGCTCAAATAATCAAGTATATAACGTCACTAATCAGGGAACCAATTATAATAGGATATGCGCGCAAATGGACCTATCACCAGGAATGTCGACAACTGACACGACCATCCAAGATTAGGAAAGCGGATCCCAGCCTCCGAACACGGCCTTTGGAAGCGACCGAGAATAACGCTCTAATGATGGTGGTTTAAGATAAACTATAGTTTTGGATTATGGAAAGATAAAATAAAAAAAAATCGAAGGACAGATCAATGTCGATAAAAAAGAAGAACGACCTATTTATATGTAAATTCCATTTGCGCAGGCACCGACCTGAGCCTGGACGCGGGCGAGGTGCGCGCAACTAGCGCGTCGTTCCGCGCCACGTGCGGCGCCACCGTGGCCGCGCTGCAGCACTGCGCCGAGCTGCTGCGCCGCCGCGAGAAGCAGGCGCGCCAGGCCGAGGAGCTCTACATGTGAGTTAGCTACGCGTACTGACAGTGGCGGCGTTAGGGTACGTGCGGCGCCACCGTGGCCGCGCTGCAGCACTGCGCCGAGCTGCTGCGCCGCCGCGAGAAGCAGGCGCGCCAGGCCGAGGAGCTCTACATGTGAGTTAGCTACGCGTACTGACAGTGGCGGCGTTAGGGTACGTGCGGCGCCACCGTGGCCGCGCTGCAGCACTGCGCCGAGCTGCTGCGCCGCCGCGAGAAGCAGGCGCGCCAGGCCGAGGAGCTCTACATGTGAGTTAGCTACGCGTACTGACAGTGGCGGCGTTAGGGTACGTGCGGCGCCACCGTGGCCGCGCTGCAGCACTGCGCCGAGCTGCTGCGCCGCCGCGAGAAGCAGGCGCGCCAGGCCGAGGAGCTCTACATGTGAGTTAGCTACGCGTACTGACAGTGGCGGCGTTAGGGTACGTGCGGCGCCACCGTGGCCGCGCTGCAGCACTGCGCCGAGCTGCTGCGCCGCCGCGAGAAGCAGGCGCGCCAGGCCGAGGAGCTCTACATGTGAGTTAGCTACGCGTACTGACAGTGGCGGCGTTAGGGTACGTGCGGCGCCACCGTGGCCGCGCTGCAGCACTGCGCCGAGCTGCTGCGCCGCCGCGAGAAGCAGGCGCGCCAGGCCGAGGAGCTCTACATGTGAGTTAGCTACGCGTACTGACAGTGGCGGCGTTAGGGTACGTGCGGCGCCACCGTGGCCGCGCTGCAGCACTGCGCCGAGCTGCTGCGCCGCCGCGAGAAGCAGGCGCGCCAGGCCGAGGAGCTCTACATGTGAGTTAGCTACGCGTACTGACAGTGGCGGCGTTAGGGTACGTGCGGCGCCACCGTGGCCGCGCTGCAGCACTGCGCCGAGCTGCTGCGCCGCCGCGAGAAGCAGGCGCGCCAGGCCGAGGAGCTCTACATGTGAGTTAGCTACGCGTACTGACAGTGGCGGCGTTAGGGTACGTGCGGCGCCACCGTGGCCGTGGTCTCTACATGTGAGTTACACGATTAACACTGCCGCGCACCACCCGTGTTGACGCACCTCAACATCCATCCAGGCCATCTCATCATGAGCATATAGGATGTAAGAGAGTGGCCTATCATCTTTTCGCTCCAAGCCAACCTCACCTGCCCGTGGTGCATCCTCCCAAATAACACAAGCCATCACAATTGAAAGCGTAGCTAAATACCACAGACCGATGACGGGAGGCAGCGTCACCGGAGTGAAAAGCTACGCCCTACGATCGCCTGCCCAGCTCTGATATGAGGCAGTTGAGACCTAGAATTATCTTTGTACTACAAAAAAATATGTGTCGCTATCGCATTGGTCTCTATAAGTCTCGAAAAAGTTGCCTCCGAGGCTCTGATGCAAACCATCTGCGTTGAAGGCAGTTGATGACCAAATGATGACTGGGACGGACTCCCAGAAATCTTGGACCGAAGTATGCATAGAAAATTTAGTATCCTAATGATAGATGAAGCTTACTATACCTCTAAATTGTCTCGATCTCGAATTAGACTGTAGCCGAAGAATATCACGATAAAGCTCTAAAAACCAATTTCAATGTCCTAATTAAGCTCACCCTATAACATTACCCTGTAATATGACATTTAACTCGCATGTCCAAGCTTTAAGGTCAATTTTGATGCGTGTAACTCCGTATTATAGGGCGACCGACCCGGTTCCTACGAAGGTGAAATTAGACTAATTGCCGTAATCGACCCTGTTTCAGCTGTAAAGCTCTATCAAAATGTCTATTGGGACAGAGGTATAAGGGGTGTAGCGATATTGGGGCGCCATTGTTGAAGGGCGGTTCATAGATTGTGGCCATACACAGTACGATCAATCTGAGTCGCAACAATCGGTCGCTTATAATTTAGACATACACTTTCATTCACGATTTAGACATACAATGTCGATTCGTCGTTTTGTCGTGTCATATTTTATATGGAGTACTTTACCCACAGAATTGTCTAGTAATGTGGTTCACGTCACGTCGTAATTTGAAAGAATCACAGCGGGTCACTTTTTCAAGTGTTCTAATTTCTATGACTCGCAATAACGAAGCTCGCTCGCTCGACGCTCTAACGAACGTTAGAAAATCGAAAAAAATTAGAACTGCGCATACATTTTCTGTATTTAAAACTTAGCTGAAACAATTTTTACTATCAAAATGTTTTTACTCCGTGGGTGAATACTTAAAGAAGCAATTAATATTACCGATTTTTAATAAATTACAAATGCCCGAAATGGGCGACTAAGTTCTAAAGAACCTATGATTTATTAAGACCAAAATGTATGACCACTTAGTCTGAAATAGATAGAAATTGAATAGAATTTGAATTTAGAAAATACAGTCGTAACGATTATTCGATGTAATTCAGGTTCGATCCTAGTCGGCTCAATTTAGGACACTAACTTCTTTTTAAGAAGCTCAAGTCTCGAATCCTATCACCTTGATGAAAGTTTTGAAGGTGATAAGTCTCATTGCTTTACTGCCCTGCTGCTGCTCTTATTAATTCAATTTATATTTCCATAGGGCATTGAAGAATCAGCTCAACGAGGCGAGACTAGCTTCAAAACCGGGACCTGATCATGAGGTAAGTGTACTGTTTAATGTAGTACACACTTCAGAACTTTGGGGTAAACGAGTTCTGAAGTGCATACTGCGTCTCGGCAAACGTAGTGTAGGACGCCCTCAGGTAGACTGAGGTGGAGTGACGATTTGCGCAGGACGGCTGGCAAGTGCTGGGTGCGAGAAGCCTAGGATCGATCAAAGTGGCGAAGCCTGTGTCCAGCAGTGGACTGAAAGAGGATGAGATGATGAAACTTCAGATGGTTGAATACCATACAGACTAGAGCAGTCTTTCTCGAAATGGTACGCCGTATCGCTTTCCATCAGGCGGAGAGAAGCCATTGCGCCATGCTACTATAAAAAATAGGACTTGTCCAGTTTAGATACACAGCTATTTCGGGTTAGTCGTGATATAGAAGTGTGCAAACAGTGCTTCCTTTTGGGGGAAGGACATGGCTTTTGGCATTTTTTGGGTAAAACTACATTACAACTAATAACTGTCGTCTGCTATTTTTTGGTACTTTTAGGTTAATTAAGATGGTGTCATTATGCCATTGTTTTATTTAATTTATTGTTTTCCTCATTGTTTCCATTAGTGATAATAATAAAGCTATGTTGGTACATAGAGCTTGCTTCCGTTGACGTCACTTCCTCCGTCCATCTTCATTAGTCATATCACGAAAATAGAGCATTTCATCATGGCGGTTGAACTGATTGCTCCTTAATTCGTTATGAGAATGCGTCTGGACAGCATTAATCGAAATAGGTTAACGCGTCATGGTCAGGGTTGCTAGATTCAGATAATGTTTGGTAGATTTATAGGTTACAATGGTATCGATAAAACCTTTTATACCAGTAGTATAAATAATCATAAATTGTTTAATCACTAAATCTAGGACCTTAGACCCGATGAATAGCTTTATAGATACACTTTATTGCACATAACTATTACAGGAGTACATATTACTTAGTTAAATTAGGCACAACTTAGGCAGCCTTATCGCTAATAGTGGTCACTGCCATACAACTTTCAGGATATGTATTTAATTGAAAAAACCAAGGAGATTAATTGTGGGGCTGTGCAGATTACTGATCAGGATAAGGCTCTAAAGATATATGGAATTACTAGCTAGCGTTGCCCCCCATTTTAGGGAAGTGGGGGGTTAGAAAAGGGGAAAAGTAACCTATGTTACTCTCCATCCCTTCAACTATCTACACTTAAAAAATCACGTCAATTCGTCGCTCCGTTTTGCCGTGAAAGAAAGACAAACATACAGACAGACAGACACACTTTCCCATTTATAATATTGGTAAGGATAAATTCCAGCCATATTATATTTAACAGATTCTTTTGGCAACAACGGCAATATGGTTTTCCACCATCATGACGAGGCCAACTGAGCAAAGCGCCAAAACAAACATGGCGCCCGAGATATCATGGAAACTGCAGCAATCGTCAGCTTTCGAATTCGATACGTTTTATTTAATCACTTTCATAAAGTGCGTCCACGGTTGTTCCTTTCGCTTTGTGTAACATTAATTAAGATGTTAGCATCAATTATAAAAATGATTTGTACTCTCTAATTAAGCATTTGAAAATTACTATAATATGTTTTAGTTATACAGTGTAGTTAATTAAAAATGCTTATTAATAAATATGGCTATTGGTTGATTGAAATATTGTAAATCAAGTTTTTATATGGTAGATATTATACTGAACTTTTTTTGTGCATTCTCTGTTCTGTTCCTGTAAACTCATGTCACGGTGGGATGGGCTAGATTTAATAGATATGGCTCTATGAAATTAACGTCACGAACGTTACCAGTCCAGTGACTAAATATTATAATTAAAAATAGTGATTTTTTAATTATAATATGTATTCACCGATTACTAACATGCACATATTTTAATTTATGAAATCCAATAAAATAATCTACTTAAAAAACTCATTTTACTAGATATTATACCTACTGGATTTTATTGTGAGTGATGACCCCTTCCCTTCCCATCAAATCCCGAGCCCTATTCTCCAATCTCCCGTATCAGTACACATACCTCATTGGGGTATTATATTTTAAAATGTTGATATCATCTACCTTCCCCGAATAATTTTTGCCACCCAATTGAATCATACATAAGATTAACTATTGTTGCATATTCATGTGATTCAATTTTCACTGAAATGTACTGCATTTATCACACATTCCACGTTACTAAAAACAACGATATGAAACAGTGTTCACAAGTTCTGAATTGCTAAGCGTGATGCTCTTATGCACCTGCACTTAAAGGCTATAATGGCATGATCTTAGCGGGTTAGTTGACGCTCGCCAGAGTTCAATAAGTATTCAGCACCAGTACATAATCTACGTTCAGAGTTGAGGCGAGCTTGCCGCTTGCGGTCGTGCGACTAGCGTGTCCGTTTTTCCTTTTTGTTTATTTTCTTTCGCGCGTTTTATATGTAACAATCCATTACAGTGCCTTAGTAAGTGAAGTTTGTTTACAAATATATCTCTTTATCCACTCATCGGTGATGTTCAGTGCTGTTTTAATAGTAATAGTTTAATATAAAATCTGTGGGCAATATGAAGTTTAAGATTTTCAAGAAAAGCATTCGGCAGGTGAGCGTGTTTATACAGATGTTTAATTTCGTTGAGTTTTATTGTGTTTCGTAACGGCTATTTTCTTTATAATTTCTTGGCGGTCAACTATGTAACGTATTCTGAGATTGTGCTTCTATATTTTGGAATATATTCCAGTAATTAAATTTAGCCGTTGGTAAATTAGGTATTACTTAAATGATTTAACGATATTGTTTATCTCTTTTTTAAGGCCAACATAATGTTTTTAATCATAAAAAAAAGGAATACCAAATGGAACTTTTAAGAAAGCTTTCCTCATTGCTTTGATTTCAAAGCTTATGTTCGTTTAGACTAGGTAGGTTACTAAACCGAGAGAGGCCAGATCTATCCTGGATTATCAATGGCGAGATACCTACCTTGTGGTTTCAAATCTCTTTTGAAAAGCAATGGTTCCCCTTGGGGAATCACCTGCCCCTTGGGGCAGGTGATGCGCCCCTTGATAACTGCTTTGCCTGAATGTTAAGTCCGTGGCTTACGAAATAACCATCGCTTCATCTCATGACACACACCTTAACATCTGAGTACAGTTACCCTGATCTACTCGGTTATCGAATCAAAAAATCAGTTATCTAAAGAGTACAAAAATAATACATGCGTTCTACGGGTACATACCTATGTACGTACTTATAATGCGTAACTACATTAACCTGTTAAATTTCAGATAAGGCCTACCTAGCAATGCATGTGAAACTACCTACTCGTATTTAGATATTTGCCTATGGAAAATTTAGTTTGCAGTCTTTTGTTATTTTCGTAAGGCTTAAAAAAAGGTTTTGTCGAATTAAAAATTACTGTAAGTTTTATATTTAACAAATGAGCGTAGTGTTGTATCTTTGACGATAGTATTAAAATTTGTAGTTAACATTTTTGCTCGGTCCTAGGTGTTCTGGGAAACGTACCCAATACAAGTTCGTAATACAAGACGAGTAATATTGATACCGGATTACTATTATGCATTATCTAAAGCGCGTATTCGGTTTTCTGTTTAATGGATGATGTATTCGTTATCTGAAATGATGCATAAACTTGTCCGTTCACAAAACAACCATGAACCAGCCTTACAGTTTTCGGAACTCTTCAAAATTATTAATATATCTATGCATTTCTAAGTAATTTGTCTTTTATGAATCTTTGTAGTGAGAAGTCTAATCTTCTATATAAGAAATAATATAAAAGAAAATCTATCTATATAAGATTTTATATTGCACACCACAAAATTGACCTAAGACTGGATATAATAATAGACATTTTCTGCAGAATTTAGGCTCTTTCGCTATAAGCGATCTCGATCGGGAAGCGCGCGTCCATCCAGTTTTATAATGTCCCTGCTCAGGCTCACCTCACTCCCTAGTTTGTTGACCGGTATGTTAACAAAGTATAGGAGGACATCTAAGAGATTATGCGCGTAAGAGGGATAGCCATACTCAAGTGAGCAAGAGAAAAGATAAAAGATAACTTGGTCACTTTACTTGATAGGAGAATTTTTTATATAGGTAATCCAGTTTTCAGCGAAGTATAGCTCTTCAAATCATTAGTCTCAATAATAAGGTAAATTCGCAGCCGATTTAGGCCGTGTTTCATATCTTAAAGGAGCAACCCAATGACGAAATACATTTAACACGTGACTAGGTTAGTGGTACATAATCATAAAAATAATATTAAAACAACGTACTTACCTGTTTCACTTTTCAGTAAGAACTTACTTAGTAAGAAGCAATCCCTGCTTATAGGTGTGGTGTATAGGTGTTTCAGTTGTCTATAAACTTACGATACATAATGTCCTGCTTCCCGATTTACATCATCTCGGTAAGGGATTCGAAATTCGTTGATACTTTTTTCATATTGGCTTGTCATAGTGGCTTTCCTTCGCCTGATGAAAAGCTGGAAAAGAAACCCAAGACTTGTTTTTTTTTCGTCGTTGACACTGACAAAGCAAACATTTTTTACACAGAAAAATGATGGGGTTAGTCAGATTGCAGGTAATGTCTCATTCTCAAAGATGTTTACTTTTTAAACACTATTTTTATATTTAGCCAATACCATATAATCTGGTAAAACTAGTGGTTAGTTAGCGATATAAGAGGAACTACTTATCGTAGATATGCAGTAAATACTCTATAACCGCATCGTAACTTGTTGTAAACTAGTGTTTTAATGTACACTTTCTAGAAAGTGTCTTGCACTTGTGGACTTGTGTCGGCTCACAGTGTCGGCTATAACCGCAACGCCAATAAAAAATAAATCTATAGGCTTATGTCAAGTGTTTTTATTCCCACCTTTTCATACGACAATCTTTTCAATCATAGTGTTGAATGTATATTTATTGGTATTTCATTACGTGTAGGAATATCCGTTTGCAACAGATGTTTCAACGCAATTAATAAATAGTAATTCTACATCGCTATGTTTCGTTTAATTTACTTTTGTACGTGTGACTTAAAATCACATTTCACACTTGACAATCGCTTGCGCCTTTATTTTTAGAATGCAATTTTTTGTCCTTTTATGGGTTATCCAAATTACACAGGAAGACAATTTAACTTTTTAATTATTAAATTAATGCTATTCTATTTCGCTGTCCATAGTTGGACATAGGCCTCTTCAATCGTTCGCCATCTTGCTCGATCTTGCCAGCCATCATGCGCATATAAGTATCGTATCTCGTTTACTTATATTATAACTATGTACGCATGATTAACTGGGAGATGTACAGGAACATTCCTAGGGATGCACACAGAGTCTGCTATGTTTTTGTATTATGTGGTGGTTTGAGTTTGGTCACACTTACCAGGCCGGTTTAGTTCTTACTGATTACTCGTTTATCAGAAGAGCAAGTTAGCATAGAAAATTGTTTATTTGTAATATGTTTAATAGTTAGCCTTTGTCTTTATCGGTAACTAGCTGTGCTCGCGACTTCGTCCGCGTGGAGTAGTTATTTTTTCCCCGTTTTTTTTGCATTTTCCATTATTTCTACGCTCCTAATAGTTGCAGCGTGATGTTATATAGCCTAAAGCCTTCCTCGATAAATGGTCTATTCAACACAATAAGAATTTTTCAATTCGGAAGAGTAGTTCCTGAGATTAGCGCGTTCAAACAAACAAACAAACTCTTCAGCTTTATAATATTAGTTAAGACTAGCTGTGCTCGCGACTTCGTCCGCGTGGAATAATTATTTTTCCCCCGTTTTTTTTACATTTTCCATTATTTCTTCGCTCCTAATAGTTACAGCGTGATGTTATATAGCCTAAAGCCTTCCTCGATAAATGGTCTATTCAACACAAAAAGAATTTTTCAATTCGGACCAGTAGTTCCTGAGATTAGCGCGTTCAAACAAACAAACAAACAAACAAACAAACTCTTCAGCTTTATAATATTAGTTAAGATTTGTCCGATATAGTACACTGATAAACATCGCTATGGGTAAAACCTTTTAAACAACTGTGAACATTACACATTTGCACATGGATAAATAAATGTTTGAAACCAATGTCACACCACTATATGTATTGTACTAATATTTCCAAGATATTTCTATTTATCCCCTCCACCCGTTGTTTTCTCACGTGAATTGTGTTATCTGCACATTTGTTCTCGTTATTTGTTCGTGTCGTAAAAGATTACGTTCAATAACGCTTCACGGTGCACGTAACATTTGAATTTATACAAAAGGTAGGTACGAAGATTTAGTCGAAATGACATTGTTAGTTTGACTATTACTTTGAATCGATGCTTTAGACTTGTTGAATGTTCGTGTTTGCGAACGTAATGGGTATAATTAGCCGTGCTTTCAATTCACTCAACTGATATGTGTAAGATTCCGTATTTAGACGGAGCCTTCATTTGCGCTCCCTCACATACGCCATTCCATACAAAAGCCTATAGATTGTATAGATTACTAAGAGAGTACCTACTCCGAAGTTTTTACCGAAATTTTGGGGTTATTATATTCTCTATTGAAGACATGTGACGGTGGACCACACAGCGTTATCTATCCAATCCAAATTATGCCGTAGTTCGCGCTATAGGTAAATACAACTGATAGACTTGCTACCCTGCTGAGTACTTTCTTGACAGCCCGAAACTTAGTACCACACAAAACAGGTCTACAGGTCTTTGATGCCTTAAACAACTTCAAAGAAGGAAAGATGATATAACATTAATTTTTACAGAATGCATATGACGTCGCCATGACACGTTTGTAAATTCTCACTAACTTACTTTCATATTACGTGTAGGTACAACATCGAACTAATTAAATGAGCTAACTTTAATTAGTGCCGAAGACAATAGGCTTTACAGTTTCGTGCACAATATTTGCTACTTAGTTAAAGCAAGTTCGCAATTTGCAGTTCCCCTGCTTTTGTTGGATACTTGCGTAAGAGTTGCGTGGCTAATATAACTTGTGATATAATTTTTTTAATGGTCATAATCAGTCAAGAGCGGGCGTGTATATCATCATCGCTATTAACTATTTGCTTGAATCTGACAACGGAGTTATGTAACTGCACGAGACATTGTAATGTATGAAAGGATTTTTGTATGTTGTACTATGTGATTTGATTATGTAGTAATGAAGCATAGAAATGTACCTCTTACATTCGTCGAACGACTATAGCCGTATATGTACGTAGATCGAGCCGTATATGGCGACGAAACAATAGATTTCATATTATGTCTGAAATGAGATTCAAACATACAGTTCAAGCAAAACAGTTTACACGACCTAGTTTTATGTATAGAGAAGGTTTGATGATTAAAGTGTGATGATTACCAATCATGAATCCATACCATTGAAAACTATGTAATAACTTTTCAGTTGCCACCACCATGCCTTCCTAAAAATAAATATCAGACAACATCACATACATTGCTCCGATCCCAAAGTAAGTAGTGTAAGCACTAAACTTGTGTTATGGGTATCAGAATAACGAAGGTACCACAAATATGTACTTAAATACAAATATAAACACCCATAATATAAGATAGCTCCGGCTATACACTGGTTACTTCTGGGTACGTCTGGTTTTCGCTTCTTGCGACCACAATCACAGGTTCATGATGGTGAAACAGTTCCGTTTAATACGCTAAGGTTCAAGTTTCTTACACACAAATTGTCTTAGCTCATTAAGGAGACACGAAAGCTCTCAACTAGTGGCACCGTAAACAGTAACGACACTTTGATTGTCGGTGTGACATTAGGGTCGTGTCGTGTGTCCAACCGCCCTTACGCAAACCCGTTGGCCGGCGCACGCGCAGGTATAGTAATGTAATATTTATATCAAGGCGCTTACGTAATCGTCCCGCTCCCATCTGGCACTGAGCCTAGGTACTAGATAAGGTCTGCGGGGTTATTGTACTTACTAGTTTATCTAGATATATATGTATACGTATTTAAGGTCGATATTAATACGTACAAGCATTCCCATTTTGACTGGCTCGGTGTTCCAGATACCCAACACAAGTGCTTAAGCTATTTACTTTGGGATCGGAGCAATGTATGTAATGTGTGAGATTTATTTATTGCCAAAGAACAAGTTTCGTATGTTTTCGTAGGATTAGTATGGCCCAGCGTGGCATGTTCTGTGTTATTCATTAATTTATATTTATAAAACGAACTTTGCCTTTGAAAATAATGTTAATTTGAAAATATATCTACTAATGAAAATAATTTAAAATAATTTAGTATCAAATAAAAGTCACCTCTGTTAGTCATTGCCTGCAAACATCTATCTATAAAATAGACGAGATTTTCAAAGCAATTTATTTTTTGTGCATGTAATAGCTTAGTACCTTTAAGTACTTCATAAGCCAGTGACCACACCTACTAAATTACGCTGCCGTCATTGATTGAGTGCCAACGTCGTCGTCTATGCGACGTGAATAATATAGGTCTACGTACAAGCATTCAATACATATATGCACCATGCTTAACTAGTTAGCCTAAAGGTCTACGAACTGAGGAGCCCAGACAGGCTTGGCTTCGCCCTTATGATTTATTGAACTTCATAAGTATAGGTAAGCATTAGAGGCAATGTCCGTAAGCTATAATAAAGTTAAGTGCGTATCGCGGGTTTGGATTAGAGAGTTGGTCATTCATTACTATCTTTGGTAACACGTTTTGCGAGTATTATGTTCCGAGTGCGTTAAGAAGTAGTTGTAGTAGTTTCAAATTTTATTTGTTATCTGTTTTAGTTCGGCTACGGAAATGTAACAGGGATAGACGAAGTTTAGTGCCTAAAAGCGGGGCTCAGACTTGAATAGTCATTTACCTGGAAACGACTATTGAACTCAATGAATCCATCGGTATGGATTGTTGTGCCAAGATGTTGCAACACTTTGTTGTTCAAAGATGACTTATAATTCCGCAAAGTACATATTTGTGATCTATACTACTAATGTTTCTCGTCACATTCATGCCACCACCGACCCACGCTCTATGAATATCAGTCATTCGGGATAAGCAGACGCTCACGCCACTATGATTCGTCATTAATTTATCGTAGTTTAGTAATTGTTTGGGTCGTTTGCGTATTTAGTAATTCGTATTTAGTCATTAAGTATAAGTATGTTTCTACAAAAATGTAAATTGATTGCTGATGCATACGCATTGGCGCGTACGAACTGCCATTACGAACTTATTGAATAGGAGATATGCATCAAAAATATTTAAACATTTGACAACGTAAAATAGGTATAGTACTATTAGTAAAATGTGGACCAATCTGGATACAGTCGTTTAAAGCAAATAAATCCGTCACTTTTGCACAAAACACATTCAAAACCGATATGCTTTTTTGGAAATGTGGTTGCTGTAATTAACTAAATGGCTGTCAGTATATGTCTAAGTAAAACATGCACATGAACTCCATTCTTAAGCTTAAAAGACAATTGAAAATCCACCTTACCCCAGTGATGGTGTCATTGACACAGAGAATTAGTCATTGATAACAATAGATATCCCTTGTTGCACACATAACAATCGACAACTATTAGGTAGACCAAGCTAATAATAAACATTTTTTGTGCAATTTAAAGTCTTATCGCTATAAGCGAACCAAAAAACTTTTATGTGGAGGACGACTGGATAGAACAATGGATATTTTTATCGAATTAGGAAGCTTGTAGATCGAATAGCGTGATTGCATGGGTCGACCTGTCGAAAGCTATCGATTCGGAGCCAAAACAAGGCGAGCCGACACGAACGCTTCGGTATCGGCGGTGTCACGCTCGAAGTACTTGTAGTCAATAGACTGATTGTTTCCTATATTAATTATTGTTTAAACTTGTACCTGCTTCGAATTCTAATGTCATTTCAAATATTCCGTGGCCTCGGATTGGTTTTCGTTCCTATGTAAAAAATGAAGAGGAACAAGTTTTTAATTCACTTAATTTGTATACTTTGTAACTTTTTAACGTACTTACAACCTTGTCAATAGATCTTGCGTGAAAAACTTTTTATTCCTTAAATTAATTACTACAATACTTATCTTTTCAGCCATATAATGCGTCGTACATATGAGTGTACTTACACGAATAAAACCTATTAACGTTAAACTTGGACTTATGATTAGTGAAGAAAGTGTAAGACCGAAAATATATCATCCTCCGAATCCAAAAACCTTGGCCCATATCTATCAAAATAATCAAGGTTGTCTATCAAAATTTCCTCGAGGATTGATTTAAGAGGAGGTTTAACTCTTAACTTTTTTGTCATGAGGAATCTTAAAGCTTCGGTGACAGTAGGTAAGTTACAATACAAAAGCCATTTCTTTCAAAAATATGCCGAAGTTACTTTTTCAAAGAATGTTTCAATCCTGTTACGGTTACACTTTTTCAATAAGACCACCATGTTTTCGTTATTTTAATATTTTCAACACTTGTCGACAACATGACGGTGAAGCAAACATTACCTAACTTTAAACATTATACGTTTATTTTTGTTGTGTTTGTTGTCTGTCGTTTGTAATAATCCATCAGATAGGCGGGCGGAGTTCGGCTCGTGAAAGGATAATCAATGGCGAACGTAAACATGACAGTATTGGGACCATCAATACATAGCGATATAGATTTTTTTTGCCTACCTTTAGACACCCTACTCACCAGCAGAAACACGACCCGAAGGTCATTGGGCTGCGGTATTTTATAGGGTGGAGGTCCTTCCCCGGACGGGCAGCTCAATGCGAGCGAAGATTCGCTATGCCCTACCTAAGATGCTAACTAGTTATACTAAGTATATCTATAATTTATTGTAGTTAATAAGTTTCTCACGTACTTCACTGTTTCGAGGTTTAGTGTTGCATTTTAGTAAAATATTAACTAAACGCTGATCAGGCCACTGTACTAAAAATATACGGGTTAATAGTTATATTGCCTACATTAATATGCGTTACAACGATCGGCCCTTGAATGTTTATTGCAATTATTTTAGAATGTCTTTGATTTGCTAACATTGTTATTTTTACTCGCGATTCATTAAAATTATTGTGTGCAAAGTGTTTAGAGCTTTTCAACTGCTTCAATGATGTGAGAGTTGTAGGCATGCAAGAATTCCTTTTGATCGTTAATGGAATAGAAAAGTCAAAGTATGTTTGACTTAGCAGCAATTTGTTCAAAGTACTTAATACAATATCGCATTTTGTGTTAGTTACGTACCTACTTGAAGTATTTAATAGTTTTTTCAAAATACGTTACATTTTTGCATGTTTTCATTTGTTTTCTTTCTGTAGTATGTACTTGTAAAATATTTATTTAGAATCTACTGGGCAAAAAAAAATACTTGTCTTTTGCAACTGTACAACAAACCAATTGAAGATACATATATTATAACCGTTCATTACGTACCTCTGTATTACCATGCGCATGTCAATGCGCTTGAGTGCGTATAAGTTCACAATGTGAGGTAGATTATCTGTTTAAACAGCTTATCGGATTTACAGACTGTCAAGTAATCTGTCAAATTTGGCTTTTCTCTAAATCGGGTGTGCTAATATGAAGAGCGGCTTCAGTTAGGGGCTTATCACACTGGACGGTTTGCGTGTGTTTTAAACTAGCGAATAAATGTTCGGTGAACTCATTGCGGTTTTAAAATGTTTTGTCGATCACTAGGGATGAGCATTCCGCTCCCCGCAGTACGTTGATTGACAAAGTCGCCTTGGCTATGATTGTAGTCAGTTCAGAAAAATACGCGACAAAACAGTTTAAGACCGCAACGTAACCGTAACTCGTAAGCCGTTATTATGATAAGATTCCAAGGGATTATGCACAAGAAAAACAAGTATTTGGCGAAGTAGTTGTACGCGATTAGTTGTACCTAACAGCTAGCGTTTAAAGCACAACTATACGCGATTATTCGCGATATTCAAAACTTTGGGCGGTTTTGCTCCTGTACCTGTGAGGTATACCGAAGCGTGTATGGCTTTAGGAGCAGCGTTTTTGCCGCGGAACCTCGCGACACGCAACGTCTGAAGCGACACGAATTTCTCCTTAACGAGCCCTAAGTCATCATTACAGATAATTCTACAAGTTCAAGGCCCTTCCTGACTTCCTGATGTTAATTGAATTACGCTTTACCGCTCCAGTAGTTTCGTTCGCGCCGCGTTCTTGTTTGCGATAGCGTTTAGCTTTGTTTAGTCTTCTGTTTCTAATCGTGATCTAAATGCTACGTAACAGCGTTTGTTGTTGGATGGAGATATTTTTGTAGTAGATTTATTTCTGTTTCTGGGTTAGTTTCATCTGTTATGTGGTTGTTCAAAGGATGGGCTTGGGTATCAATGTCGTTTATTAACGTATTAAGTTGCATCCGTTGGCAAAACTGAATTTGTGTGTAATGTAACACTGCAATGCACAGAGAACATCGCGCCAACTAATAGTGAACTACAAAAGTTGTCACAAACTATATTTTACCAGGAATTATTGGGCCCGTGTTGAAAAATAAAGAATTACGTATGTACTACATTTTCTACTAACATTTTCGGATCATGCTCTTTCACTATGGGCAATTATTTTATGAAATAATTTTTTACAAAAAATAAGTACCTCTCTCATATATTATGAGAGAAACTGTCGGTCCTTCGAGCCCCCCTGAGCATGGGGACCCTAGGCACTGGCCGGATGATACCTAACTTTGTAGATGCAATCTGCGGCATTCATGATATACGAAATGATAATAACCATACAAATTGTTGCCAATGTCTTAATTCAATGTATGAGCTATATTACTATGGATTTTATTCAAACTTTACTGATTAAAATCCAGATAATGACAA
Organism: Conogethes punctiferalis; assembly: GCA_031163375.1. NCBI lineage: Eukaryota > Metazoa > Arthropoda > Insecta > Lepidoptera > Crambidae > Conogethes > Conogethes punctiferalis. Next base: position 5,278,134 of record CM062094.1, read on the forward strand.
ACCATCTATCCAAACCATGAATTTATAATAGGACTAGCTGTGCTCGCGACTTCTTCCGCGTAGAATAGTTATTTTTTCCCCGTTTTTTTTTACATTTTCCATTATTTCTTCGCCTCTCATAGTTGCAGCGTGATGTTATATAGCCTAAAGCCTTCCTCGATAAAGGGTCTATTCAACACAAAAAGAATTTTTCAATTCGGACCAGTAGTTCCTGAGATTAGCGCGTTCAAACAAACAAACTCTTCAGCTTTATAATATTAGTTAAGTTAAGATATGGTAAGGAACTTTTGATAGAAAAGTAATGAGGAAAGTCATATCGATAGGCCTTAATAGTGTAACGAAGCAAGTTATTGTATCGGTGCGACCTGCGAAGACGCCCACCACTCTCCCTTCCGTGCCCACACGTTTCGCTTCCTACAATTAGATTCTGTCACTTCTTACACTACAACCCATAACGCAATGTCAGACATTCGATTTGATATTCAGTAAACTTAACTGTACTTATGGATTTGTATCTGTATAGAACACGTGACGCTTTATATCGCAGGCCGTACTTTCCTAAAGAAAGGAGAAATCTGATGTTTCGAGATAGAAATTGGAAAACAAACTTACAAAGAAAAGTTTGTTTTTAAATTGGTTTGGATCTTTAATGATAACTGTAATTATCGGCCACATCCACAGTCATGGTCACCATCTGATATTCTTATAGCTACAAGGAAAAACCTAAGTTTCCAATCAATATACCATAGAAAATTCTTATCATCTACGCAAATGATTAATTGGAGTCATTATATGCGTTCCTGCCCTGTGCCATTAAGTCATGGAATGCTCTTCAGCTCATGTATTTCCTTCCTCTTACAATCCTAGGTTCTTTAGGCGGGGCGTGAAAAGGCATCCCAGTGGGCCTAACATTTAGACCTCACGATCGCTTACCATCAGGTGTAGTGAGGTCATCTTGAAGGCTCGTTTTATAAAAAAAATAGGTGTAACATTCTTATACCTCCGTTAAGGTTTTAGTACTGTTAACTATTGCTTCCGTACTTATTAATCCGTCTATCTGTGTTATCCAATACGGTTTCGCCTATACAACAGTTTGCACTAAACATAGTCTTGTGTCACCGCATAACGGTCCCCTGGTGAAGTCAGGAAAGCGTTCCGGCAGCCCGACACCCCGAAATAGATCTGTGGTGACGTCACCACGCAATAAAGGAACGCAAATCGACAGAACCCCACGTAACGATGGCCGTAGAATCCCAGTGACGTCACGCCATTTTGCGTGATCCTCTGGGCATAGTAAATCGGGCCATAGGTTTTTGCGCGTTTGTTTGTGTGTGCGGTATCGGTTATGAAGTCTTTGTTTACAGTGTTTTATGACTTGTTGTTGCTAGTGGAGTTTTATTGTTCCTTTTTTCCACTCTTATTGATTTTAACGGTCGCTAGCTAGGATCCGATAATACAATAGATTTTCTATTGTTTACGAGTATAACAAAAGTATGAAACGAGTACTTTGAATCTATATTGAGTATACGCCTATTACTCCAAGATAATGTACTTCACCCAATAAGTAATACGAGTATGAATAGGATTACATTTAAAATAGTTTCCTGTCTTTTTTAACGTGTCGTAAAATAGTTGTGTGCCTCTCTAAGTGGTCGACTGGTAGATAAAGTCATAAGTCCTATATTGGTATTCTTTTACGCGATAAATAAATGTTATTGTACGCGTAAATAGATGATCCATTGTCCGATTCTACTGAAAAAATATCTAACTCGCATTAGATATTTTTCGGATGAATTGTAGGTAGGTACAATGGCTATTTAATTTTTTTATTGTTCTTTAATAATATCTTGGAACTAGTGTTTAAATAATGCCACATAACTTTGTGAAAGAGGTACGAGTATGTGAGTGACGCATATAAATCGTTCGACAATAGATAAGCTTTTATGGTGACTTAAAGCAAGGATTAAAATCTTAATGTAACGTACGTGCGGTAAGTTGGCACAAGTCTGTTTTTTTATATATTAGCACATCATGAAATATCAAGAAGTCCTAAGGGATTACTCTTACGACACCAACGAGAAGAAATGAAGCGGTGATGGTGCTTTTCACCTAAGTATCCAATAGGTAGAGTCCATTATCCATCTAGATATTTTGATACATGATGCGTAGTTGCCAAAAAAAATAACACACAGTCGTTATCAGTGATGAGTTTTGTGATGATCCTCGGTCGTCACAAAGCGTCTGTTAGCGAAAATCCAGCGGTCAGCGGCGTGACGTCACTCAGCTTTAACACGGTAATATTACCGTGGCTTTGATGTGCTAATTCCCCCAGCTCCAGAACAAAGGGGCCATTGTGACCGTCGCGGTGGCGTATCGTAGTATTAGGTACCGTGGTATCGATGTTGTGCCACACGCGACCTTGCCGTCTGAGGAATTAACGAGAATGTTTTGAATACTTTGATTTTTTACGGGAGGTATGAACTCTAAAACATGCGATAAAAGGTGGCGAAGCAAAAATGCAAGAACCAATTCAGAGTATGATTGATTAAAGTCCGGTTGTGCTGGTCAGTTTCAAAGGAGACTGGTTAAGCATGCAGAAGATATTACAGTACACAAGTGTAGTTAAATAAGTGGAGAGTTATTTCTAGACAGATGAACACAGTGAAATGTTTTCATCAGATTTGGGCCTGGCACCATCTTTCGGCGGTCCTTGAAACCACTAAACTTATTATAGTAGGTAGCAGAACAGGTATGTCCGTTATTGTACATATAGCAGTATAGGAATAGATATGGCTATGGTTTCCGTCAAATATGCTTGTATGATACGACAATGTTGCAATTCGTCTGGTGTGTCACGTACATTTGCAGTATAGGCAAGGTCTGGTAATGGTCACTGTTTACCGAAATATATTGGGCAATATAACAATTATAGATTTTGTAGACGTCCCTCTAATGTTGTAGCGAACATCTAGCCTCTGATAACGAGTTCAAGACATTTAGTCCACCACGACATTGCTATAGAATTTATTATAAACACAATAATGTTATATTGATGCCAGTCAATACATGGTATTGATTGAAAATGAACAATAACGGTAAAATCATAGGGAGGGAGAGCGTTTTAAGTGTTCTATTGTCCGTTTGTGATGACTTTAAGCGTCCAAATATGTAACAGACCAAACAGATAAAAATAATTATATATTAAAATAACTACTTCAATTTGCTTTTTTTCGTAATACAAGTATAAAATAATAACTATAATAATGTGTAAAAGCTAGGTAGCTGTATATATTAGAAAATTGTGTACCCACCATCAGTATACTGTATAATTATACCTGTGACTTTGTTAGAACATTACATTTTCTAGTGCACATATACCTATTATTGGGTTTTCCTTTCAGTGCCAGTGTTAGCTAAAACAAACTTACCTACTATGTATTCTTATCACGTTGCTATGAAATCCAATCACGTCTTGGTGAATGCAAGTCGCACGTTAAGAAGTTTTTTTTGGTAATGGAATTCTGACCCCACTTCGCTGTCTCGTCCTGCCAATGTCAACAATATCATATACATTGACGATCCCAAATTAATACTAGCTTTAAGCACTTGTGTTGTGGATATCTGAATCAACGAAGATAGATACACAAATATAATGCCACTCTACAAATACAACATTAACTTCCATACACATAACAATCACAAATACTCATCATGCGAGTGTTCGTTTCGGGTTGGGATCTTATCCACGACCACGACCCTCTCTTCAAAAGGCAGGATTCCTGAAATGAGAAAGAAATAAGCCAACCCAACGGGTTAGTCCCTATAAATAATAATAACCCAAGACTTGCCACGATGTGCCACACAGCGCCATCTAGCCCCAAACTAAGCCGAAGCTTGTACTATGGGTGCTGGACAACTGATAAACGGACTTATCTACTTTTTTTTTGTAAAAAAATACATATTACTTAACCACAGTAAATACCCAGACTAATACAAACAGACATGTTCATGCACACAAAATGTTTGTACTGGGCGGGGAACGAACCCACAACCCTTGGCTCAGAAGGCAGAGGTCACTACCAAATGAGCCATCGGGCCAGTCTAAACTGACACCATTTTGATAACACCATTAATACCTACCACACGTATATTGTTTCCCGTCTTGGGGTCCCTTAAATATGTTCATCAATTACCCATAATATTTGTTATGATTTCACTAAGCTGGAAAAAACAAAATGATATCAATTCAATTACATACCTTATCAAACATTATAGGGGAAAGTCCTAAGTCGTATCATATTTATTCATCTTTTATTGTCTTACTTAAAGGTTTATTACGCAAGGAGAGATAACCTAGTACACAAAAAATAACACCTACCATATTAAGCGAGTATGTAGGTTACTTAGAGAATATTGAATAAAACGTTACATACAGTTAAAGACCACTGATAACTAGTGGATGTAGGTGTGGACTGGTAACTACTAGAGAATGAGGGAAATATGTAGAATCAGGAAATAATGAATGTTATTGTAATAGAGAGCAATACCAGAAAGTAGATCAGTGAAAACTAGACAACTTGTAGAAAAACATAAGGCTGCATTAAAGCCAATTGCCAACAACCACTGAAGTTAAATAATAAATAACCCCAAGACATGCCACGCTGGGCCACACAGCGCCATCTAGCCCCAAACTAAGCCGAAGTTTGTACTATGGGTACTAGACATCTGATAAACTTACTTAGATACATTTTTTTTTGTAAAAAAATACATATTATACATAGAAAACACCCAGACCAATACAAACAGACATGTTCATGCACACAAATGTTTGTAATGTGTGGGGATCGAACCCACGACCCTTGGCTCAGAAGGTAGAGGTCCACTACCAATTGAGCTACCGAGCCAGTCAAGTTATAATATCAAAGTAGGTAGCCGTAAACCTTTTGTTGCCAAGGGGAGTGTCATGGCGTCATCGTCCAAATGACGTCCCCACGCTAACGGGGTGTGTCTGACACCCCACGGTTTACACGGTGGCCTAAATATTGCTGTGAAATATGTCGACCTTTGCAAGCTATGGGCTGTACAAATCTGCTTGTTATTCGCCGCAATTTAGAGCTTTATGGTAATGAAGTGTGGGGTAGACAATGGAGGTATCTATTTTTATAGTAGCTCTCTAATTTGATTGTCTCCCTAGGGGTGAGAGCGTCCTGCTCCCCCAACAGTCCGGTGATGATGACAAGGCCGCCCTATAAAATATGTGCTATAAATAAGGGCGACATCTTTTTTTTCTTTTCTAAAATTAATTGTTACTCATCAGTGTCTCCAGTATTACTTGCAATAATATCAAATATAATAAAAAACATCGAATGCAAGCTAGATGTATGATGATGTGTAATAATACCGGAGTATTCTTATCATAGCGATATGAAAGCTTATTTGTGCATTATGAATATTTTATTATTATTTGTAAGAAATAGCTCTATATTCACACATCTTATCGACCTTTAACAACACCGATAACATTTCCTAAAGTGCAATATAAAGCGTAAAAGCTATTAGAAAGTACTATAAATAAGTACTAAAATATATTTTATTTATTTCCATTTGCTCATAAAACCATAATATTCTTGGCGGAATAGGATTTCCTAGAAAATCAACTAGGTACCTACAATTATCGCGTATTTTATGTTTTGTTCAATAATTGCACTTTCAGTTTTTGTGCAATTAATAATGCCATAAAAGATTTAGAAGAGAATAATTCTAATTTAATAAAAAAACATATTGTGCAATGTTTTCTGTCATGTTGACAATCGCCTGATTGGGAAACTTCTTTAAAAATTATTAAAATTGACATTCATTTTCGGGAATTCTGACAATTCGTATCGGGCACCTTACGAGAACTCTGAAACTGGAGATAAATTCAAATTCAAATGTTTATTGCATGTCATAACTTGGCTTTTCGGATTGAAACCACTGATGTCACTTTACCGGAGACTCTTACCAAAAGTATTTTGAATGCGCCCGGGCGGTTCTTACGTAAACAAATGACCAGCGGTACACTAGTCATTATTGTTCTTAATCGAATATGACCAAACCAGAAGCAAGGGCTCTCACTCCGACCTTGGCCGAGCCCAAGTGTAATTACTATGCATGTCGTATCGTAATGTTCACGCAATCAGCTAAATTTATTACTACACTGCGCGTCCTTATCGTATGTAGGTTAGCGTCGCGCGGAATAATCAAACAATTTCTTTGGTTCCCACCCTTGCGATGTCGTATTACGATCACGCTCAGTCGCTTGTTATATTGATAGTGAGATCATTGCCTACATTGGGCAGTCTGTCGGATTGCTCTCCAGTAGGTGAGTAGGTAAATGGAATTGTACAAGAATGGGATGATTCATCGATAGGTTTGTAATCTTCCTATCAGTGGTTATCAAAAATCTATGAAATTGTTATTTCGTTCAGCAGCCTCGATGGTTGAGTCGACATATTCGAATAGTCAAGTTACCCTCTAATAAGACATCATCATCATCAGCCTATTGCAATTCCACTGCTGGACATAGGCCTCTCCAGTTGTTCGCCACTTAGGGCCAACATCTGGTGGATATACCCATAATCGCCACGCTGGGCAGGCGGGTTGGCTATCGCAGGGCGTAGCTTCTCGATCCGGTGACGCTGCTGCCCGTCATCGGTCTGTGGTATTTAGCTACGCCAAAGCAGGCTATTAGACATGGGTTTATTTTATTCTTACTGGATATATCTCTTAAGATATTACTCGATAGATGCCAGTTCAAGACGTTAACGGAAGAAACGGGGCGGTGGTTGTATCTTTTCGGTCACCGCTCGTTTTCAACTAAGTATCCAATGCATAGAGTCCTTCGAGTGGAGTCCTCTTTCTAAGCTTCGGTGGGCAGGATAATGATTACGATTAAAAAAGACAGGTAGTTTCTTAGTAAGAACTAGTTGCATCTTGACTTTTTAATTTACTCATTCCACTGTGGTTGTCAATAGGAGGGTCCTCACTCCACATTACCCGACGACGAGTTCTACGATGCTGTGGAGACCGGCTTCGACAAGATGGAGGAGGAGAGGTGCGCGCGAGTGGCGCCGCCCAGCGTGCACACGCGGGACCAGGTGGAGCTGCCGCCGCCCGCCATAGACAACCGGCTCACGGTGCACACTCTATGGTCCGAGGTGAGATACAAATTCTTTAACAAAGTACCACAGAATATTGTTGAATTACCAATACATAGGTTTAAGTCTCATATTAAGTCATGTCTTATGAAAAAAGGATATTATAAAAACCAAGACTTCCTAGACGATAATATTACATGGACATAATGAGCTGCTCGCCTGCACTTAACAAATATTGTATTAATGCATGACATCAAAAGTATGATGATTATGTATATTTAAAAAAAAAGCCAAAATTGATGAGTTTCTTGCGGCACTTCTTCTCATCAGGCCTCATCCTTATCACGTCGAAGTGCTAGTAGGGAAAAAAAAGTTTGACGTGCAAAAGAATTTACTTGTAAATCTATTTGCAGAAATAGATGGTGGTGGTGGTCCCCTGGTGTTGCGGTGTCTATGGGCTGAAGTGATCACTTACCATCAGGTGACCTTCAGGGCCGTTTGCCCCCTCTTCCATAAAAAAAAAATATTTTATTTTATTTTTTTATTTTAAACTTATCCTATTAGAGATACTACTTAGCCTATCGGCTGATGAAGATGAAGTTTGCACTGCGGCAGCAGTGCACTGCTGGACGTAGGCCTCTCCAGTTGTTCGCCACTTTCGTCAAATATCTGGAGACTTTACCCATAATCGGCGCAATGGGGTTGGCGAACGTAGGGCGTAGTTAAATACCACATACCCGTCATCGGTATTAACTATTTTTTTCTATGTTGCTATTACAGATCGATCGGATATCAACAGAGCAGATCCAAGCGGCGTTTGAAGGCGTTGGCGGGGAGATAGGATGGCAATTGTTCGCCGAAGAAGGCGATATGAGAATGTATAGGAGGTATGAATACTGAATGATACATTTCAGACTATGAAGCAATGTACTCTTGCGGAGACCGCAGTTATTTCAGTCAGGTTCCTTATAATCTACATTATATGAGGTCACAGATATAATTTGTCACGTTCATCTTGTAAACCTACAGAGTCTAGAAACCTTTTGTTAGTCAGAAGTTTTTGTAAAAATGGATCTACTAAAGTGACATTGTCTCTTTTAAACAGTCCTTACCTATTTCTGTTCTTGACCTAAAATGCATATTATTCTATTGACGAATTCCTCCTAGATAAGTATTGCTCTTTATCGCAAATTCTATATGTATGTTTCTATTGACAGGCTCGGTGGCTCATTTGGTAGTGACCTCTGCCCTCTGAGCCAAAGGTCGTGGGTTCGATTCCCGCACAGTACAAATATTTGTGTTCATGAACATGTCTATTTGTATTGGTCTGGGTGTTTTCTATGTATAATATGTATTAATTTACAAAAAAAAATGTATTTAAGTAAGTTTATCAGTTGTCTAGTCCCCATAGTACAAGTTTCGGCTTAGTTTGGGGCTAGGTGGCGCTGTGTGGCCCAACGTGGCATGTCTTGGGTTATTTTATTTATATTGTACAAGCTTATTACCCATTCCAGGGAGATGGAGGTAGACGGCATGGTGATGGACCCCCTGAAGGCGATGCACAAGGTGCGCGGCGTGTCCGCCAGGGAGATGTGCCATTACTTCTTCAACCCGCGCTACAGATACGAGTGGGAGAGTGAGTATACTTTTTTTTTATACCACTATAGTCGCAACAAGCCTACGGGCCTGATGTTAAGCGGTTACTGATGATTATTTTACTTGATGCTAATCAGTTTAGCTTCCATGCTGGCCTGGGAGTGAACAAGAAAGATATACAGATGGCCTGCGCGTTATTACTTGTGTACCTATATGTATTATTATGTTTATCTTAACTATATATATATATATTATATTATAAAGCTGAAGAGTTTGTTTGTTTGTTTGTTTGAACGCGCTAATCTCGGGAACTACTGGTCCGAATTGAAAAATTATTTTTGTGTTGAATAGACCATTTATCGAGATAGGCTTTAGGCTATATAACATCACGTTGCAACTATTAGGAGCGAAGAAATAATGGAAAATGTAAAAAAAAAACGGGGAAAATATAACTATTCCACGCGGACGAAGTCGCGAGCACAGCTAATAATATTATAAAGCTGAAGAGTTTGTTTATTTTTTTGAACGCGCTAATCTCGGGAACTACTGGTCCGAATTGAAAAATTCTTTTTGTGTTGAATAGACCATTTATCGAGGAAGGCTTTAGGCTATATAACATCACGTTGCAACTATTAGGAGCGAAGAAATAATGGAAAATGTAAAAAAAAAACGGGAAAAAAATAACTATTCCACGCGGACGAAGTCGCGAGCACAGCTATTCCTTATATAATGTGCCAGCCCCAACTCAACCCGGGGTGCCGTGAAAAGCGCCTAAGGGAACTATTGCCTGAGCATAACATAGAGCTGTATTAGGTACCCGCAGGTGATGGGATTATCACCAACGGAAGCAATCCCAAAGAGGGTTAGCATCAAGCTGGATGGCGGCTGGCTATAAAATTTTGCCAAAACCCTACAACATGACATGTTAGAATAAGAAAATATGTTGTGCCGACCCCATTTAGAGTGGGACTTATCCCATTTCCCATTCCTATTCCCATTGATGCTAATCAGTTTAGATTTCAATTGGGCCCAATGTTTGTATTTGCCCCAGTTTCCTAGCTACGCCACTGAAAGCCACATGCCAAAACATCCTTCTCTGCCTATATGCTACACACTTCTATTTGAGCGACTTTCTTATTGGTAACACCTAACCACCTAACAACTACATATTTGTCATTTCCAGCGACCCTGGAGACCATGACGATAGTAGAGGAGATGTCGAGCGACGCGCTGGTGTTCCACCAGACGTTCAAGCGCATCTGGCCGGCGTCGCAGCGGGACGCGCTGTTCTGGTCGCACGTGCGCGCCGCCGACAACGACACCTACGCGGTCACCAACCACTCGACTATCAACCCTGAGTACCCGGTGAGTGAGGAACTGACACTTGGTATACACTATAGGCTTGTTGCCGTAAAATACTGCGTTTGTGGAATGAGCTCCCTGCACAGGTTTTCTCAGGTGAATACAGTATGGAGCGCTTTAAGTCTAAAATAAATAGAATTTTTAAGGGTCGGCAAAGCGCATGCGATGCCCCTGGTGTTGTAGGCTTTCATGGGCTGTCACCGGTTATGGTTACCATCAGGCGGGCCGGCAGCCATTTTGTCAACCCTAGTAGTATAAAAAAAATAATTAGTCCGTCTTCTTGATTATTCAAAAATAAAAGATACGTATTTTGTCATTTGTTAATTAGACCAAAATTTACAATTATACAGCCCGTTAAAGTTACGCGTGACGTTACGCCTTGTGGCATTCTGTCGCACGGAGTGACGTCAAAGACTCCTAAATTTTGATGTCTTGTTGTGTTTTGTTTATACGAAAAAAGAAAAATGCGTGTCCAATCATCTTCATCATCATCATCGCACATCAGTTCACTGCTGGGCATAGGCCTCTCAATGTTCGCCACTTTGATCGATCCTGGGCTTCTCGCATCCAGCACTTGTCAGCCGTCCTGCGCAAATCGTACATTACGTTTGCCGAAATGCGGTATCCACTCTAGAACTCGTTTATTTTATTGTCGTTGTCATAACATCTGCATAATGTTGGTTTCAGGCGAACACTGGCGCGTGCATCCGGCTGTTCGTGACGGTGTGCCTGGCCTGCCGCAGCTCCTGCCCGCCGGGCGAGCGGCCCACGCGCGACAACATCACCACCAGCATCGCCTACTGCAGCACAGGTGAGGACCACCCGTGGGAGAAAGAACCACGTCGTGTACATTTTTCTAGCATTCGTAATTAGAACGCTTGAAAGAACTGATGCAGATTACGCGTTCCCAGAGGTATTCTTGTAAACGCTACTACTATTCTGAGTAAACGCGATCTATCGCGTCGCTCTTATAATATATCGGTCCCCAACCATGCCCTAGCATTCCTACTGGCAACGTACTAAATCAGAAAAACAGTAATCTCTCCTGAACGAACAGTGACTGCAGTTGAACGGCAGCAACAGTGACTGGCCAACGCCCAAGTACTATCCAAGTATTAAGAAAATACATATAGAGATTACTTTTCAAAATCAGGTTGCTCGTAAATAGTATACTAGAGAGTGCTCAAGACTTTTAAAATGGTACATATGATGTAGTGTTTTGAATTTATATCTACTACTTGATACCATCCACTTACAAATTAACCATAATGTCCATTTTCAGTGAACCCTGGCGGCTGGGCGCCGGCCGGCGTGCTGCGCGCCGTGTACAAGCGCGAGTACCCCAAGTTCCTGAAGCGCTTCACCAGCTACGTCGTGGACCAGTGCCGCGGGAAGCCGCTCGCCATGTAGCGGCGCCCGGGACTAGCGTAGCCGCTATGCCCGTGAATTGCGTAGCCGCCACGCCCGTGTGGACCGTAGCCGTTTCGCCCGTGACTAGCGTAGCCGCTACGCCCGTGACTAGCGTAGCCGCCACGCCCGTGTAAAGCATAGCCTCCACGCCCGCGTGGACCGTAGCCGCTTCGCCCGTGACTAGCGTAGCCGCTACGCCCGTGACTAGCGTAGCCGCCACGCCCGTGTAAAGCATAGCCGCCACGCCCGCGTGGACCGTAGCCGCTTCGCCCGTGACTAGCGTAGCCGCTACGCCCGTGACTAACGTAGCCGCCACGCCCGTGTAAAGCGTAGCCGCCACGCCCGCGTGGACCGTAGCCGCTTCGCCCGTGACTAGCGTAGCCGCCACGCCCGTGTAAAGCGTAGCCGCCACGCCCGTGTAAAGCATAGCCGCCACGCCCGCGTGGACCGTAGCCGCTTCGCCCGTGACTAGCGTAGCGTATCGTAGCTGCTACTCACCTTTGTGTACCGTAGCAGCGCCTCCGTACTACGACCGTAGCCGCCTTTAACCCGTGCGGGCCGTAGCGTACCCACAATCTGTCGTGCATTCGCAGCCATCGCTCGTGCGTGTGAACCGTAGCCACTATACGCCCATGTGCGCCACTCGCACTGCGGCTACGTGGTATGTATATCGTAGCCGCAATTTGTTCGTGTCGTAGCTACCACTCGCCCGTGTGTGGCGTAGCCGCGACCACTTGTTAGATACCGGCCCTTGCGACTGATATAAAGGCCAACCGCATATGCAACAACGAGTGTATTGTTAACTATTAAATATACCTAAGAATGTTATACTGACCGGCTGACGATCACAATTTTTATGAAGCAAACTAAAAAGGATAATAAGTAGTTAATGTACGGGGGTCTATCACTACCTATTCCCGGGCTGCTTCAGAGTTATTTCTTAAAAGACAAACCCGGTACTATATAAATATGTACCGGCCTACATAGACCGGCCTGGGATTCGAACCCGAGGCCACTTGGACTTTAGGCGGCACTAGACCAATGTAAAATCAATGTAACGGTAATTCCTGGTAGTCTATGTGGGGGTCCATGAAGGGACAATACGTCAATAATTTGATAAAGAGTCCCTACTCTTCTGTCTGGTCGCCATTTTAAGAAATATTAAATATAATATAATATAAAGTAAAGTATGAAACCAGCGAAGCGACGTCTTACACGAGGCATATGAGCAGGTGAGTATTTTTTTGTTTCTAGGTTATATTTGTTTATGGTCTCATAGATAGAGTACGGCTCTTTGCGCCGACAAAATATATACTGGCGCAAAATATACTTTCTTGGAAACTGATATTTTTGTTTTGAATGTTAATATAGTATGACATTTTGCTTTGCTTATTAAAAAAAAAATGCTTATTTAAGCGGATAATATAATATAATGATGATATATTTGTATGTGAAATAATACATATTGATATTATTTGGCACCATTAGTCTGAAATTGTACAGTATTTTATAAAGTTAATGAGATATTATGAAGTTAACGTCTTTGACATAGTAAACAGTTGTCAGTTTTCAAGAAATTTTAATAGTTCTAAAGTTATTGCTACTGTTTTTCTGATATGTACAGAAATATATATAAAAAGTGGTTTAATAAGACTTCTTGTATATTACACTGAAGATATTTTACTATCGATGTTAAAGTTGGGTGGCATGTGTTATTTTGCGGGTTCTTTTGATGTGTCACTTAGCACATTTTTCGATGTGAGCATAACACACAGTAGTCGGGTGTTCATAACGAAACGTCTACTTATTTACTATTTATAACATACGCACGTATTTAGGGTTGAAGGTAGTGTCGTGTTAATTTCTATTGTAATCAGAAATAAGTATTCGGTGCTTATCGTTGAATTGTATTTGGTAACGCCGACGATACGTGCGTAATGTAGAACCATTTTAATAAGTTGCATCGGCAAGCTTCGTTGACACAGAAGAAAGACGATTACCTACGAATCCCAATACCCTAGAAATAAAGATCTTATTGCGTTTCATTAAGATTTAAAGTCAACAAAACTAGGTCTCATGCTATCTTACTTCAAGTAACTGTCAAGACGACGGGAACCAAATAGCAAATGAACACGTTTCGCGCGCATACGCGGTACATTATGATTGGCTAACATTTTTTATCGCCTTCCAAAAGTAAGTCTCCTGCGCAGGTATATCGGTGTAACTTATTAACGTGGTACTACTGTACTTCTTAATTGCCAATATGGCAGTCTCCTCACTCACTTTCAGTAAGAAACAAAGAGATTATATAAAAAATAAATGTTTTGCATGACCGTCCTAAATAATTTTGCTAATCTGTATCATATTAGTCTAGTGCGTTCATTGGGAAGTAATTTTCATAATTTATTTGTTTCCAAACAATATTCAAAGACTCGTACAGACGGGCACACATCTACCAACGCTTACCTGCCAAGTTTCCCTAAACAAACTAGATGGATAATTGACCATGTGCTTTAGACACTTAGTTGAAAATTGTTTCGGGGTCTGTCATAACGGGGGCAGGTTGACGGGTCGCTGTCTGTACATGCGATGTCCGTAATATGTACTTGAACTATGTAAGGCTTTTGTGTTGGTTTGGTATAAGGAGTAGAACAAGCGGAGGGTAAAGATGTGTTCAGTTAGTTAAGTGTGCGTTATTGTACTATACAGGGTGGTACATAGGTGACTACCATTTTCACTATATTTGCTAGTCTTAGATGTAGAATAAAAACTTTGTGCAAACATGCTATGTTTTTATGAGTTTGATGACCGATAAACGAAGTAATAACTAGTCTAGTATTTTGAGTAAAAGCAACTTAGGTTCGGATATGAATAATATGATATTGATCCTGCATCTAACTGTAAATGTGAAAATGGTAGGTCACAGGGAGTTCTAAATTGTAGACTCACTTCTTTGTGGTTTTTTTGGGGACTTTATCATTGCATATCTTAAACTTGGCTATATTTTACAGGATCTACGATATATTATTCAGTACCTAGGTACACTTGTGTACTTTATTGCACTGAATTACATGTATCTCTTTAAATACTTTGTAATTGTGATATACATAGTATCGGCCATGAGCGACTTTTAAAAATGGCGGAATAACGAAACTATTCCTTTAGTGTGTACAGTTTGTAACATTTTTGCTATCGACTGTTTTCATTTGCTAGATATAATAATTATAATTTTTATTTCTAAACAAATTATTTTAGTAGGTTCTTTTTCTTTGCTTTGTCTGATATATATTTTAAAACTTTTTTCCTTCTCGAAAGTAACAATTCTACTTATACCAAAAAATGTTGCAAGCTTTACATTTTCCATATGAATGGATCTTCCCACTTTTTAAATAATTATTCTTAAATTCAGTATATTATTTCCTTATTATCACCATAAGTTATTATAGGAAGGTGAGGTTTTAAATAAGTACTTACACAGTACGACATTATGTTTAGGTATATTCACATATTTTTGTTATTTTATTGTAGTCGATGTATGTACGTGATGATTTTTTTATTTCCATTCCAACCTATCCCATCTTATTATTGTGAATATCAATTTATATTAATTCCTACATTCTGTACCTAATGTGTAAAAATATTGTACAGGTCTCAAATTAATATAGTTTATTTCAAAATATAACAGTGGATTATAAATATTACAAATTGCATTTATAGTAACGCAATGTTGGAATTGTAATAAGTTATATAATGTGAAATATGTTTTTTAATTATTGTTTATAATAAAACGTTTTATGATGAAGAGATTGGTTTAATTTATAGGTAAGGCGAAAAAAATAAAATCATATTTTTATTATTTCTTTATTTACAACACTTAACAATTTCATTCAATTCAATTATGTACTTTGAACATAGACATTCATTCAAAACAAAATATTTTTACGGTACATTACTGCTCAAGTGTAACCACTGCCTTAATTTGTCTTATACATGGTAATTGATAAAAACTTAAAACATTTTAATTTCATGCTAAAATTAAATGCTTTGTTTTATTTAAATTCAATTAAAATTAATTTATTAATACGAAATAAATATTAACAAATTTATCAGATCAAAAATCACCTTTTATCGTGACTATGGAAACTTGAGCAATAATTTATCGCACTTTTTTAACTAGAATACTTGAAGTGTAGGATATTCATCGCTTCAAATTTGTTTGACATGTCACAAATGCTTCCACATAGTCAGTAAATATTTGTCTTTTATACCTGCAGAAGAAGCAATACTTGAACATATCCATTATCAATATAATGTTGTTAAAATTTAAAGCGATGAATGTAAGCATAATTGTCTTCGCCTGGAAGATTATCATAATATTCAGTGTAACATTGGTACATCAACGCATCCGCATATAAAATTCACAACAATGTAATTTCATCTCCATAGTTATATGGGGACCAGCCCCCGTAACCTTATAGATAACGTCTCAACATGACCGTCTTAAAACAATATTATAAATAAACATTTATTTGGGTTAGGTCAAGTGCTGACACCACGCAACGTCAATACTGCTCTAAGACATACCTCTATTGTAATACACATTACAAATTTCGAGAAAGTTAATTAAAAACCAACATCAATTAACCTAAATCAATTGAGCTAACTATCAAATTAACATTTAATAATTTAACTAATTAGAACGATACATTGTTAGTTGCCGTAAAATTACGTTTTGGTAGATTTCATACTCGATATAAAATATGAGATTGAACACTGTGACCTACGATCGATATAATATTGGAGTAGCAAAAGTTGTCTACTATAAATATATAAGTAAATAATTTTATTGGTAAAAGTGAAGTTACTGAAGTATGCATGTATATAATTAAGTTTAGACCGTACAAACCGACATTGAGCACAGGGAAGCGTAACCTTACATCCAACTGATAATTATCACCTACACGGTAAAAGATACTTAGAATACCAGCGTCATATAGACGAATATATATTTTAGTAATAACCTACAGTTACGAATACGTTAGACCTTATTCGAATATAATAAATTACTTTATGAAATATTCAGGTGAATCAATATATTTTATTCATAATAAATAACTTGTAACATTCATTAAATTGTTAAGTATAAAATGTGTAAACACGTTTTCATCAGGAATGAAAAGTAATTGTTTAGTAAAACTTATTATGAGTTTAGAAATTATATCAAAACTTTTGAATTTTGATATGAATACCGAAATTGAAAGATTCGGTACACTAAATAAAGTTTAGTATAAAAAATAGGAATTCTTTGAAAGCTCAAGTGTATAATGGACCAATCATTTAACTTTATAATAATCGAAGATTTTGGCAGAAACTTCTAACTAGTCTGAAATTAAAGAAACATAATAATTTGAGCGCGAGTCTTTGTGAATTCTAAATAGATAACATCCTATCGACATTTACGGACAATGTGAGATACCTACTTGCGGAAAAGCAATATTTATTCTTGCGGTGTATAGCGGCTTACAACTATCTGGTTATTGTATTATCTATTCCACACAGTAAAATAAGATTAAGCACGTTGACAGGATAATCTCCAGAGAATCAACTTTAGGTTTATTCTTTGGATTAAAATAGCAAAAAAACGAATTGACGAACTGCTTATGGTCGGTCGTTACATAGTATTAATTAGATACCTCGACTGAATCCGATTCTAGAGTAACTTTGTGACCTCGTTCTGTCATGGTTAGCAGTAAGCAATAATGTCTAGTAGAAGTGTTTTACAGATGAACATTTGCCAATCTTTTATTATGGCACTTTTATCACGGATTACGTAAATACATTACAAACGTACCTAGGTACATAAAGAACTAAAATATCTACCCGTGTAAATGGCAACTATAATACGTCATCAAAAGATAGAAAATTACGCCAATAATTGTCTAAGATCATTTGATAAAAATCTAAGTAAGTTTCCGATACAGTAAATATTTGATCGATATACTCTTAAATACCACTACGTAAAAAAGTAGATATCAACAATTACAATTTCAATGATATCTACACTAACACGGATATAAGTATAAAATAAGCGTATTTTCGGACTCATCCGTTAGGCATCATCCGTGCCAATGATCCGTATCAGACTTAACGTTGACATCCAAATGCATCTTGGAAATCTTCGACTCTCCCTATCCGCTCCCCACCGTTACCTGCCGACTCCGCGTCAGCGTAACACTTAAAGCAACGGTGCTTTCCAAAATGAAAGAAACGAACCAGACGGCACACCCTTTACATTAAAATGCTTCCTATATTCTAAGGCTTATGATCGAAATTAAAATGTGGTGCTAATTGACACCCTTGGGGTACACCTTTTAACTATATGGTCATAATAGCCAACGCAATAACATGGCTTTCAAATTCTAGAAAGGAAGAGAAATTGTCAATAGACCAAATTGTAAATGGTTAACAAAATGTGGAAAGTCCGTCCGATACAAGTAAAATCAGAACATACGCCATCGCTGATGTCACGGTGCCCCTAAAGTTTGAGGCTTAGTCCTTGTTTGAACACTCGCGACGCCGTCTCGTGCGTAAGATTGGTAGCAAGAGACTGGGGTAGGTAAAGCCGTCAATGACTAACCACCAAAGTTTGTTGGGACATTCGGTTGTTAAGTTTCGTATTAATTTGCACATCGAACGCGGTGAAGCATAGTTTATTGGCTATTGTTTCGCGTGTATAGCTCCTTAGTCGAACCAACTGATCCGTTTCGCGTTTACTTCTTATTTTGTCAGTTATTTAGTACCGCTTACGTGGCGCGCTCCGGTTGCCCTAAATTTTACACACGAACTAACGTTTTCTGCTAACTTTGTTATTACAGCTGACATTAAGTGTATTAAGTTCAAATATCGGCTGCAGTTAGGGCGACAGCAAACTGCTTTCTTAAGACTTTGTTTAAGGAGTCGTGGGTCGTAGACGTCGCGTGAGGCGTAGCGTGGCGCGACGCGTAGGTACATAACAAATTATTATTATGAAACCCCACCACACTTCGCTGCATCTTACGGCCGCCAACTGGACGCCCCTGGTGGCTGGCGGACCGAACTGTAGAACTCTTGTCTTTCCGTAGTATAGAGCGCCCGCCACGCCGTCAGTGTGGGGCCTAACATGTACCTACACCGTCGCCCCGGCGCGTATACACCACATCGACAAGTTATTCTGGGGAAGCTTCATACAAAATGTCAGTTGATTTTCGACCCTTTTGTTTCATGTCGGTCGCAGCCGAAAGATCCTCGTCGGTCCGCAACTCATACCTCTAAGGGGCAGCGCAGACTGCGCAGACGACAGACTATCCGTGACCTACTTTTTAGTCTGTGATGCAATCATATGCAGTAACGCACACGACGCGCAAAAATCTGTCGCGGATATTTCACAGACTCAACGCACAACTTCGATCATTCTGTCGGCAGAGCTGTAGGGACCTAGATGCTCTTTTTAAATGTCTCAGACGCCGATTCTATCGCACAAAAAGTCTGTCGTCTGCTCAGCCCCTAAGAGTCAGCTCACGGAGAGTGGCTCCTGCGCCTTGGTCGATTTCGAATTAGGAACAGTTCCGTGTGGCCTACCGGGGTGCGCGTGCGGCGCGCGGCGTGGGTCACTCCTCCTTGGTGGCGGGCGGCTTGGCTGACAGCTGCGGCCGCTCCCGCTGCGCGCGCAGCACGTCGGCGACGGTGGTGACGCCGGCGTCGTCCAGCTCGCGCCAGCGCGCGTGGTTGCCGCGCGCGTGCGCAACCAGCTCCGGCATGTCGATGAACGCTGGAGGAAACGGACACGGTGACGTCACAGCAACAGTGGATGACGGGGGGCAAATGGAGATGATACATTCGATTTTCAAGTCAAGAGTAGTATTAACGGGGTCTGTACCCAGTACCTAATTTTTGAGACTCCGATATTTTGGTGCTATTGCAAACCCCACGGTCACGGTAGAACGAATTTTATTGGCTTTCAACCGATTTTGATCTTTTTGTTTGTTAATAAATTATGTAACCATACGTATAGTTATGTACGTACATAACTTTTATAATAGTGACCTTACTATTACTGGTATAGTAGGTAAGGTAGTGGCGGATGTAGGAACAGAAACAGTATGTCGGCAAAATGCCACGGATTTTTAGGAAAGCCTGTGAAGTTGAACGGGAGTAGGCTAACCGTTTGGGCCGCTCCCATCACTCCCCCTATCTGCCCATTTGAGTGGACTGCGCTGGCGGTGTCAGAATAGCATGAGTTTTCTAAGAACGCTGCCTCATGGCGCTTTCGGAGGGACCAGGGCTTTTAGTGGGCATTCCCTGTCTCTCCATCATCTTGCGGCAGAGTGCCGCCTTTCAATTTCTTGTAGGTGACCTGACTCCCGCAGTCCGGGGAAACGGCAGGGATGCCTAAAAGCACTGTTCTCAGTGAAAAACTCCTCTTTCTCATGGAACTTCCCAGTGAAACATAATAAACAAGCAAGCAACTGACCTGCCCAAGCCTCCATCATGTCGATGATGATGTAGTCGATGAAGCCGATCTGCGAGCGCGGGATAGAGCAGGTGGCGCGGTCGAACATCGGCATCACCACCGGCAGGTCCTTCGCCTTCTCCTCGTCCGTCTGCAGGAAGTACTCCTCGGCGATCCTGGAATGGAACGGAAATGGAAATTTGGGTAAGGAATCATCATCCATTAAAACTACCGGACAATCATAATCATAGTCATTCATAGCACATTATTACCGCTCTGTGTAGCATACACGAACATACAAACAGACACACACAACTACACACACTGTCAAACATCTGACAGTGACATCTGACACTGACATCTGACATTGACATCTGACACTGACAACTGTCGTCTCGTTCCTACACTTCACGCAAGGTGCGGGGTGGGAGGACAGTCAGTCTGCGTCCCAACGCCGCCGACTAAAGACGTGTTCGTGTGAGGTTAGCGAGCCGATATCATC
The DNA here is from genome assembly GCA_031163375.1 of Conogethes punctiferalis. Classification (NCBI taxonomy): domain Eukaryota; kingdom Metazoa; phylum Arthropoda; class Insecta; order Lepidoptera; family Crambidae; genus Conogethes; species Conogethes punctiferalis. The sequence goes on from CM062094.1 coordinate 5,298,628, forward strand.
GGTACCATTACATCGTTCATTACTTTATTGTTCATGGTTATTTCATATGTGGATTAGTGTCTACTACACTGCTCTCACCCAGCCAATGAAAATATGTCTAAAGAGCAATGTTTAAAGCCCATATTTATATTTCATCGTTTTTGCCGGGTGATCTTTAAGTCTGACAAAACAGTGAAATGAAATGAAAATACTTTTATTCAAATAGACTTAAAATAAGTACTTATGAATCGTCAAGTTAGCAACAAGTAATGTAAAAATGTGAAAAAAGAAGCTACCACCGTGTTCAGCAAAAAACTCGGTAGTTACTCTTTTTTAATCGCCAATTGTTACAACATGTTTTAGTATTAAGTACAATATTTATATGTGTGGACAGTGGGGGAAATTGGAACTTTTTTGGTTTCGATATCCACCACTAGGAACCAACGGGAAGATTGATACAAGGTGGACAAATGGTCGGGGACATCGGGAATAAACGTTCGTTCACATGTCACTGATATTTACATCGGAAAAGCCGCGGGCTGTTGCTAGTAATACGATATTACATGCATATAACAAACATCCTACCTTCTAGCCCACTCGAATGCAAACTTCTGCGGCCTGGAAGCGTTGGACACGTCCGCGCACTTGATCATCATTCTCTTCACTAGTATCACGTTCTCCGGCAGCGACAACGCCGTGGTGTCCAACGATAACGGCTCCTGCTTTGGAGAAAAAGTACAAAAAGTTAATAATTTGTTGATATCATACAGGACCCAACCCCGCGCAAGGAAGAGTTTCATCTGTCTCTGTTCAATCCAATTCAATGAACTAACAATAAGTTACTTGTTTTAATTTTGGCTTATCATCGATCGACTTGATGTCGATGTCGATAGGCTCAATTATTATTATAATTATTTAACTAAGGTAAACCCAATGTGAACAAAAATGAACAAAAGTTAGCTTTATGTCCTCCAACTTATGTCAACTAAAACCAACTAAAGTCAACAAAGTCAACTAAAGTCAACTAAAGTAAACTAAAGTCAACTAAAGTCAACTAAAGTCAACTAAATTCAACTAAAGTCAACTAAAGCCAACCTAAAGTCAACTAAAATCAACTAAAGGCAATTAAAGACAACTAGAATAAACAGTTGTGAGTACTTACGTCAGTCTGCATGCCGTCCTCCTTGCTGCCGCTGGTCTTGGCGTAGAAGACGTTGACGAACTTGGCGAGGTGCTCGTAGTGCTTGGTCATCTCGGTGGCCAGGATCATGTCGATCACGTTGTGCCGCATCGTCTTGTACGTGTCGCGGTCGAGATTCTTGAATATGTTCACGCGTTCGTCATCTGAAATGGTATAATGTTCAATAGTAATACTTAATAGAGGTCTGGTGGTGATGACAAGGCTGCCTTGGCAATCATCATAAGTTATTTAGGAAACTAAATACTTATAATACAACATGTTCACATTTGATATTTGAAAGAAATACGAATCAAATCAAAATCCGTTCTTCAAAAAAAAGCTAATTTTAATCTAATGAACTTTTTTTTTTCTTTTTTTTTATGACAGAGGGGGCAAACGGGCCTGAAGGTCACCTGATGGTAGGTGATCACTTCAGCCCATAGACACCGCAACACCAGGGTAGTCACAGTCACAGGTGCGTTGCTGGCCCTTGAGAAATCTGTAGGCTCGCTTCTTGAAGGTCCCTAGGTCGTACTTTGTTTACGACAACTGAAGAGACCTTTATTCTGAAGGACTACGATCACCCAGCATCTAATTCGCCACTGGGCACATCTTTATAAATCACTTAACTTTTAAATAACTTTCAAGTAAACAACAGGTCTAAGGTCGCCCCTGACGAACGGGGTCCTCGGCTATGGGCGTTGTTGACAGAGCACTCCTGGTCGCTGGTAGTGAGGGCACTTACTGAGTTGAGTGGTCAGCTTGAAGGTGAGCGCGGCGTGGTGGGACTCCAGCACGCTAGTGTCGTTGTAGAGCACTCGCAGGGCTCAGTCGCTGGTAAAGAGGGCACTCACTGAGGGTCAGCTTGAAGGTGAGCGCGGCGTGGTGCGACTCCAGCACGCTGGTGTCGTTGTAGAGCACTCGCAGGGCTCAGTCGCTGGTAAAGAGGGCACTCACTGAGGGTCAGCTTGAAGGTGAGCGCGGCGTGGTGCGACTCGAGCACGCTGGTGTCGTTGTAGAGCACGGCCAGCGGGTGGCGCGCGTTGCACAGGAAGGCGGAGGACGTGCCGGGGTGGTCGATGTCGTGCGCCGCCGCGGAGATCAGCGCCGCCGCCGCCTCCAGCGGCTCGAACATGCTCTTCAGGCGGTCCTTCTCGAGGAAGAACGCTACGGCCTGCACAAATGGAAGCTGATTAGCACCAAATGAGTTTTGGAAGAAACATGCTGAACTGCCGCTACACTTTTCATGGTGTCTTTGGATGCCGCCGTACATTTTGCGCTGGAAGAGTTTTCCAATTAAGGAGGATGTATAGATAAGAAACCACCTAAGTATGATCGTTTGAAATGAAGAAACCTGAATGACCATTGTTCTTGACGTTGTGGACGAAATCGTGAGAACAATGTAGATGGTTGAGCATGATGATAGATTGGAGAGTTATCAGTAGGTCTCCACCGATTGATTAGATTAACGGGTAACGGGAGTTCTCATGCCACCCAGATGCATGGTATCACAAATAGTGGTGGAATGAATAGAATGGCTATGCAAAAAAGCGAATTTGACATTTGACATGATCAAGAAACTGACCTGTAAAACGTCTGCAGCGTGCGTGGAGTTGTGATAAGTATTGACGGCGTGGTAGTTAGTTTCCACGACAGTGAGCCAGTGCAGCAGGGTCCTCTCGTCGCACTCCAGGGTGGCGCAGATGTCGAACCTTCCGCCCATCAACGCGAGGCCGAGGTGCGCCAGCGGCCGGCCGCGCGTGAGGTCCTCGAGCCGGAAGATCTCGAAGTCCCAGCTCAGAGCCGTGTCAAGGAGTTCGCGGAGTTGGCCTGATACCTGGTGGGAGGGGGTCGTTGTTAAAGGATCTACAGGACAGGACTTTGGTAGCTTGTAACCAACATTGATTAATTTTTATTTTGTTAATAGAAATCCGGCCTCATCTGTGATTATAATGACAGATGAGCTAACGCCGTATCTGCCGTATCAATTACATGGGCCCTCAGGTGATGGATGCCCCCAACGTGAATAAGCAAAGATTCTGTGTCAAATCATTTCCCTTCCTAAGGGCCCCCAAACAATTTTGATACGAGGCCTCGCTTAGGCTTGCTCCGCTTCTGCATCCTATCATCTCTTCGCTCCAAGCGGGCGGGCGCAAGCTCCAACCTGAACATGGTGCATCTTGTCAAAAACTGCAGAGGCCTATGTCCAGCAGTGAACTGCAATAGGCTCAAAGGCATCGTGCCAAGAATTCTAGTCGTATTTCCAAGAAAGCTGCTTGTATGGCCATACTGATACACAGGCCGAGGAAAATACCTGCCCTTTTGTGTCTATTAGGCGTTTAACCAGGTATACAAACACAAGCGCTCGCCCTTCCGAGGTGTCCACACCAAATGGCTCAAAAATGCAGGTACAGATATCAGCATATTCACGCCGCGTGTTTATACTCTGCTGATGCCGCAGCAGTACCTACTAGCCTCCAATGAATTTTGAAGAGGATGGGACGGCGCAAGTGTCTATCAGGTAGGTCAAATACCTTAATATTTCTAATCTCAAAAGCAAATAAAGAGAATGATCAATAAAATAACTTACTTTGTGTTTAATGTTTGTTCTATTGGTCTGTGATCGGACGACGGTAGAGTCGTTACTGCTACGCCGTGAAGATAACACGTTAGTAGGTCCTTGCTGAAACACCACGGATAAACACAATTAATCATACAGGGCATAATAAAACATGCTGAAAGGTGCTGGATTCGAACTTGTGTAGAAATTAATGAGGTCGTCGTGAAAACAAAAAAAATAAGACTAAAATGCTAATTACCAAAAATTAGGCAGTATAATTACTAAGTTAGGTAAATTAACTTCGGCAATTCAATACTTTTCTAGAGAAGATTGGCCTAAGCCTATTATACTCCAAAGCATCTTAAAGCTTAATTCATCTATAGGCTAAATTAGTTACGAAACAATAATTGTTAGTGGTACGTAATTAAGCAACATAGGTTATAATAAATCAAAAGACAATATGAGGAACATAAGAAATGGGTTAGTCGATTACTAATTTACACAGTCATCTGTTAATCTAATTACCTACAAAGCTTTGTAATTACTATAAGTGAGTCGCATAGAGACTTTCCAAAAAGTAGTATTTCATTTCGCATTTGTCTAAGATTGAGTTTATTTCGTGTCTTATTTGTCATAATATATAATTTAGTAACGCTGCAATCATGGTACATACCTACTATTGTGTGAATTTAAATTTATATTTAGTTTACCTTATAGCATATTACAAACCTACATACAGGTTTCACATAAATAGGTAGATATTTCTATAACTTTTTCATGATACTAACATTTTATTGTAAAAAAATATACCTACAACTGTATTTGACATTATTATTTTTTATTGCTAAAAGTGGCAGATGAGCAAACCGCCATCTTATTTTAAAAAGGTATCATTATTTGTTCCGTCTTCGATATCCGGAATCCATGTTGAGTTTAGCCCTCCGTTTTTCGTGTGTTCTTCCGGTCAAGCGAGTTCCCTCTCTCACGCCGGTGGCGCCCCCTATATTACCTGTCAAGTTTTGTGTTTCCGTTTCCGGGATTATAATACGTGGTTACGTTATAGATCGCGCCATTTTATTTGTCATTATAGCGTCGTTTTTCGTAGTGTTCGGAACGTCTTAGAGCGACTGCTAATACAATTTTGTATTAGTTTAGAATTAGAATTAATTCTGTGCAATTCTGTGCAATTAATTGTAAATTTTTATAAGGTTTTAAAATTATAAGGTTTTATATTTAAATTAAAGTAAATTAAATAAAAGTGCTAGCATATCAAATTAGGTAAAGTGCTTTGGAAAGTGTTCCCTCTCTTTCGCAATTGAGAGTAACAACGTGGAGTACGCGGGCGGCCAGGAGCGGAATTTGTTGGAGTCTTCGACATCTTTAGTTCGACCGACGAGCAACGGGGTTCATCCGACGAGGCGAAAACTGGTAGGAACTCTCGCCAGAGACCCAAAAAACTGGCACATCAAGTAAGTGATTTAAAGTATGAGTTTTTATTACAACAATTGCATTTTTAACGAGTTAAGTTACGCAATCTCAGTCTAGTAACATACCTCAATCTAAGAATGGTGAATCGCAATCTCCAGTTGTAGCAACGCCCACTGACCCTGTTCGCTAAAGTTTTTTTTTTTCTTTTATAACCACCACCCGGTATATCTACACAAGGAGCTCAGTTGAATATTTCCCAATGCACAACGGTAGTGAAAGAACCCCCTTTATCCCAAATCATGTGATAAGGATACCGCCTAGCTCGGAATATTTGTTTGACGCAGACTTACTGGGTATGTACTTACAAAAAATAAGGGGGGGCTGAGAAATTATATACAGGGCCATCAACGACACGGACAACCTCCTTTCACCCTAGCTCCCACGTGTCTCGTCCCTCTAATAGCAGCGGATACAGAGGTGCGGGATCATCCTTCAAGCATCAAAAGGATGAGAATTTTTCATTCCCGTGACGATCCAAAATGTAAGTTCAATAAATTTAAATCAAGCAAGAACTCGTACGCGAGATCCGGACAATAGCCGAAGGGAAAGCCACCTCGCGCATGACTTGAGTAGGTTTCGTAGCGGCTGTTTGAAGCAATTTCGACATACATGTCTGGGTGCCCCCGAGGAAATCTGCACCCTTCTGAAAGGTATTCCCATTTCTTTTGTTTATCAGTTATATCCAATTTCGCGACAATAGTGTGTTCAATTGTCGCAACAGATCGACAGCATGATCAAAGATCAAGATCTGGAGTGGAAAGGCCGCCGAGCTATCCACATTTTCAATTTTCAACACACAACGACTGAACTTATTTGTACAAATCCAACACTTTAAATTTTTCAGTCATTTCAGTAGAAAAGTCCCCCTTTCTTTCTTTTCTACAAAATTCGGATTGGATGGTAAAGGTAGACCTGAGCCAGGTATACCTTCACTTACCTTTAGCGCACCAGCATCGCAGGTTCCTCAGGACGAGCTACAAGAGCGACTTTTACCAAATGACTTGTCTGTCTCTCGTTTGGCCTATCATCGGCTCCAGGGATTTTTGCTGCAGTGACCAAATGGATGGCGGAGTACCTGAGAAAATATTCAGCAAATCTGTTCTGGTTCCGACACAACGCTTAGAATTTTTAGGCGTAACATGGGACACACGAGCCAACCTCAAGTCCCTGTCGGAACCAAAATGCCTACGCTACGCAGGGCTCTTTCAACAGATTTCGCTAGGCAGCTAGTCCCTCAGACAGGCCCAGTTCCTAATGGGGAGACTCAGCTTTGCCTCTTTCGTAGTCCGCAGAGGGAGGCTTCGTTGTCGAACAATACAATACTAGTCGACATTTGCCGAGATCCCTTCCCCGCTAACGATTCAAGATACCAAAACCAGTTCTGGTCGAGATGAGAGGGTGGATGAAAACGGCAGCCAGTTCTTCAAATAACATTCGTTGTGTGGTGTACCTAACCGATTTTCCACTAACCAGCCAGAGCTACGAACGACTTTAGGAACAGGTAAAGTTTATGATAGATTTATTGGAAGACCTTGGATGGACGGTCAACGTCAGCAAATCTGTTTTGGTTCCGACACAACGCTTGGAATTTCTGGGCGTTACATGGGATACACGAGGCAACCTCAGGTCCCTGTCGGAACCAAATTGCCTATCGCTACGCAGGGCTCTTTTGCAACAGATTTCGCTAGGCAGCTGGTCCCTCAGACAGGACCTGCCCCTAATGGGGAGACTCAGCTTTGCCTCTATTGTAGTCCGCAGAGGGCGGCTTCATTGTCGAACAATGCAAATACTATAGTTGACATTTGCCGAGATCCCTTCCCCGCCAACGATGCGAGATACCGAAACCAGTTCTTGTCGAGATGAGTTGGTGAGTAAAACCAGCAGCCAGTTCATCACCGCTGCACGAAGAACCCATTTCACACCTTCTTACAACGGATGCTTCCGATGTGAGATGGGGAGCTCGGCTGGGGCAGACGACAACATCAGGGCAATCGAAGCAGACGTGGCATGTCAGCTGCAAAGATCTTTATGCCGTTTATGCAGCAATTCAGCACCAACAACAAAGGTAGTGGCCTGCATAAACAAAGACGGTGGCACGAAGTCAAATAAACTTCTTGCGTTAACCCGAGAGCTCCTAGCGTTGCTAGACTACCTGGAATTTAATCATAATCATAATCATTTATTCCTCTCCATAATAAAACTATGTACAAAGATTTTGGAAGTAGTTAATGGCGAAGTATCTTCCAGGTCGTTACAACACCGAGGTGGATGCTCTGTCACGCGACAAGATCAGTCCAGTGTGGCACCTACTGACTTCATAAATTTTCCAGAGGTAGGGGACTCCATTGGTAATTGTGGAGTTTGCGTCGATGACGGCTCACTTTGTACCGAATTACGTGTCAGTGGATCCAAAGGGCTAAGAACCTCTATTCCACAACGCATTTCTCCAGCGCTGGAACTACAGCCTCGGTCGGGTGTTCCCACTACCTAATCTCCTACCGCAAGTGTCGTCTCATCTGAACACAGCCCAAGGTCAGTACATTTTAATAACTCCTTGGTGGGAGAAGGCATTTTGGACCGCAGACATGCAGTGAAGAGAGCTGTGCTATCACCTCATCCAATCAGAGACCGAGCACGAGTTCTCATAGACACGAGGTCGGGTCATCACCCACCCGCCACAGGTATAAACCCTAAACTTGGATACGTCGCTGATTCAAGGTGGGACTTAATTAGGGTTGCCATCACCTATATCGTCGGCGCCGGATAACACATGCGAAATATGGTTTTTACCCCGGACATTTAAACATTTTTTATTATTTTGCCGTGCCTTTTTGTTTGTGGATTTGTCGCCTATAAATCTATAATAGTTTGCGTTTCGATCCCTAGACTTAAGAAAAGACTGGATGGAAGAGGAGAAATATTTTATTATTGGCTAGATGGATGAAATCGACAACCAGCACTTACATACTAGCCTGAAACAAGTAGAAGTTTCTCATTCAATAGATTATAAATGGCAGAACTTTCAGCAGCTGCCTGGCACCTAGCTTATTTGCATAATACTGAAGGTTTAACTTACAGGACTATTTTAGTTCATAAATCGGTAATATCTACATTGACAAAACTGATTGAAATTAATACTGATCTGCAAATTTTGTTTTAGTCTATTTTCATTTGAAAAATCAAAAAGCTTGAGCCAACTAATTGGAATCCTAGGTTTTAAATTTTCTCGTTAGGCAATGATAATAATAATAATTTAGATGTACATAATCTACATAAAATATGAGTACTAATATAATAAGAATGTTATCTAAGCGTGTAGCTGTTTTACTCCTGTTAGCATCGGGTCGACGAGCACATGACGTCACCCTACTAAGGGTCGGACCTGAACACCTTGAAGACGAAGGTATGTTTTTAACTCTATGCCATGAATCTGTCTTAACAGATTCTGCCAGCCACCGGCAGTCGGCCTGGAGGATCAAAGAGCATCCAATCTAGAGTATTTGATTCATAGGCTGATAGTTGTTTCACAAAGTGGTCGTATAAAAGGTAACTTTACAGAGTTATTTATTACACCAAAATGACAGTGCAATCCCGCTACGAGGACTATCATTGAAGTATGGATCAAGTCAATAACAGAGAAGCAGGTATTGGAGGCGACTCCTGGTTCGGTTCATTCCGTTGTTTCCTCAATATATTGGGTAGCGAATTATAATATTGATAACATTCTTGCTACAGGAAACTAAAAGTAGGAGAGCATACCTTTAGGACATATTAGCAGAGGCAGATTAGAGACATAGGTATTGAATAACAAAGTAATGTTTCTTTATCACAATATTTTGAAGCAGTATGAAATGTTAGGTTAATTTATTCATTTCAATATACCTATTGGTATTACCGAGTCTCAAGTAGGTATATAAAAATTACCTCCTATATTACATATGTATATGGTATATTTTACATTTAATTTTATAATTACACATTATAGCATCAATAAAGAAGTACCAGGAGAAATCAAACACATCACTCAACATGGATTCCGGATATCGAAGACGGAACAAATAATAGAGAGTTTTACCTAACAATAAAACTTACCTATTATTTTTCCTGAGATATCCGGAATCCAAATAATTCCTACCTGGTACTTACGCCGTATAATGACAAATAAAATGGCGCGATCTATAACGTAACCACGTATTATAATCCCGGAAACGGAAACACAAAACTTGACAGGTAATATAGGGGGCGCCACCGGCGTGAGAGAGGGAACTCGCTTGACCGGAAGAACACACGAAAAACGGAGGGCTAAACTCAACATGGATTCCGGATATCTCAGGAAAAATAATAGGTAAGTTTTATTGTTAGGTAAAACTCTCTATTATGTATGGAACTTGGCTGACACGCTCTCGCGTGTCTTAATATATTTATCAAGGCACGTAGGTTCATATTATTTGCTAAGATTCGTTATACCCACACGAAATGGCGGACTACTAATTGGAAAACACAAGACTTTATTAAACTATAGCTCTGCCAGTCAGCTTAGGTATGGAGTAGAGTTTCTAATCAGCTAAGTCTGGACTAAAGTGCTAGATGAGAAGACTTTATAGAGGTACAGACAAGAGACAGTTTGCGTTGTCAAACATCCTACCATATAAAATAGGTTCGTGTTCACTTGCTCCCGCTTTCCGAGGATCATCCGGATTGTGGACAAATAAATGGCATGTTAGTACCAAAATTACATACTTAAATGTACCTACACAATATAATATACTTAGGGTCATGCAGTAAGTAACCAACTGTAACATGGTAATACTGATATTTACATATATGGATATAAAAAGGTCTATCTACCAATTGGAAAATAGAAGTACACTATTTAATTACATTATTAATTACATAACAATAAACAAAAAATATAAATTTCAGTAAATACGATGTATAAAATGACTATATAATGTAGGTAATATTGACGGTAACTGGTGATGCTTTGCCAATTTAATCGAAAGTTTAAAGTTGAATAGGTATTTAGTTGTACAATTTTATCTTCGAAAGAAATTATCCATTTACGACTGCTCGTGTTGCAAGCTCATTCACATTATTGTTTTATATTTATTATAAAGAACTTAAAGTGACCGTACCGAAAAACAAGTGAGGATCGGAAATTAGTTATCTACCCATTATACTACGTTAACGACAAACGCGACGCAACGTGAAAATATCGAGTATGTAATGTTTCTTTGTATGAAATAGTGGAGTGGCCTACGAAGTCGCGTTAGTCAGACTGAGATGCAGTAGGTAAAACGCATTAGGTATGTCGTATCGCGTCGTTCGTATAGCTACATATCGGGACCCCAAGCACAATGCATAAGTCTTTTTTCGTAAGATCTTACTATTCACCTAAGTTTCCGATGCTCACTTGTTTTTTCCATGTTCAAGTTGTTTTTTAGTTTTAAAATTGGCTATACAAAAATGTTTTTTTTTATAATTGCGTGACTCACCGAGAGCAAGGCGCCGATGAGGTCCGTGGCGATGGGGTCCTCGGCCCTTAGCTTGGGCTCGTCCCTCATCTGCGGCGAGTACAGCTCGGAGGTGCGCAGCATGTCCACCGCGCGCTCTATGCACGCCACTGTGGAGGGCGGCGCGCCCTCTTGCGCCGCTGACAGGAGGGCTATCACCTGTAACGCGATTTTTTTTAAACAGCCATTTTTAAATTCCCCCCCCCCCTGGGTTTCGCACGGATTCAATACTATATTTTCCCGCTAATCCCCGTTCCCGTGGGAATTTCGGGAATTCCTTTCTTATTGCACCTCTACGATACCCCCTGTGACAACACGGCTCAAACATCGGACTAAAAATGGTATCCATCACCATCATCAGCCTATTGCAGTCCACTGCCTCTCCAGTTGTTCCCATTTTGGGCAAGCATCTAGAGGCTTTACTCGTATTTGTCACGCTGGGGAGGCGGGTTTGCCATCGCTGAGCGCAACGAATTTCGGTGACGTTCAGGTAAAAACGGTGTTGCGGTGTATAAAAAATGTATGTGCATTGTGCAGGTAATATCTCGAATATTTAATATCTTAGCTTGTAATACCTTGGTGATGGGGGCTTCCAGCGGCAGACCCTGAAGCTTGGCCAGGGAGGTGCGCCTGAGGCCGTCGGAGGCCTAGGGGCGCACGTCCAGGGACCCTTTAACGTCTTGGTGTGTAATACCTTGGTGATGGGGGCTTCCAGCGGCAGACCCTGAAGCTTGGCCAGGGAGGTGCGCCTGAGGCCGTCGGAGGCGACCGAGCAGACATCCAAGGACCCTTCAATGACTTGGTGTGCAATATCTTGGTGATGGGGGCTTCCAGCGGCAGACCCTGAAGCTTGGCCAGGGAGGTGCGCCTGAGGCCGTCGGAGGCGACCGAGCAGACATCCAAGGACCCTTCAATGACTTGGTGTGCAATACCTTGGTGATGGGGGCTTCCAGCGGCAGACCCTGAAGCTTGGCCAGGGAGGTGCGCCTGAGGCCGTCGGAGGCCACGGAGCGCACGTCCAGGGACCCTCTGCGGATGGAGTGGAGCGAGCCGCGCGCACGCTCACCGTCCGGCACGTTCGTCGGCTCGCACACCAGCACCACATGCGATACGTTCCTGTAAACATAAATAAATAAGCCAAGACATGCCACGCTGGGCCTCACAGCGCCACCTAGCCCCAAACTAAGCCGAAGCTTGTACTATGGGTACTAGACAACTGATAAACTTACTTTGATACATTTTTTTTTGTTGCCAGCGACGTCGCAACGGACTTCCATAAAATAGTTTAAATCTTAAGTTAGGCCTCTAGAAATACATTAGTGAAAGCTGCATTCAATTCCATGCAGAAGTTTTTGCGTGATGCGCGTTCAAACATAGAGATAAAAATGTCACCCGTTTTCCCAACACTTCCCAGCACTGCTTTGCTCCTATTGATTGTAAAGTGATGAAAAGTATACTATAACCTGCCCAGGAGTATGAAAAATAATTGTACCAAGTTTCGTTAAAATCGGTCCAGTATTTGTTTTCTATAACGAACATACAGACAGACAAAAATTTTACTGATTGCATTTTTGGCATCATTATCGATCACCCCCTAATAGTTAGTTTGGTAATATATTATACAGATTTGTTATAAGTATAGATTTATAGTAAGTATAAATAACACATCTAGACCCAAACTAAGCCGAAGCTTGTACAACTGATAAATTTGCTTACAATAGGTATACATTTTTTTAATCGGCAGTCATCATAAATTCAATCTCATTCGGTATTGATAGCATTTGGATCAGTGAATGGTCTGGCGCATCAATATCTGAATGAAGTTCTTAAACTTCAATTGTACATCCAAGAGTTAATTCTATTTTATCGTGTTCTTAGGCTTACCTGGTGATAGCTACAGTAGCGCCTCTACAAGGTAGCAGGATGGGATCAGGCGCAGCCCTACGCCGCAGCGTGACGGGCGCCTCCCAGTCTCGGGCTCCGCTCGCGGCCAGCCGCAGGGCTTCGCCCCCGGCCGCCTCCGTCAGGGGCCGGGGGCCCTCCTCCACGCGCCACCCCAGCACCCGACACCATGATTTGTTGGTGAGCTGTAAAATTAATAGAAATACTTTATTTGTCTGTCTGAGATTTAATACGCTATTTCGTTTTTACATTCGCAACCTAATGTTGACAATCGAAAACGATTGTTCGATGGACGGATCGGGTGTTGTTGTACCATAAATCCCTGTTTTTCCCTCCCGTCTTCGTATATACGAACTAAATGCATGAACATCGACTCTAACGGATCCGCAAGAGATCGTTGTTCGTTTTTATAACACAAAACCATGCGATCCGTCGAACGATCGTTTTTTGTTCGTTCGTTATATTGTAATAGTGCCTGCCTACCAAGGGTATAGGGGATGTAAGGGAGTGACCTATCACCTTTTCACTCCAAGCCATCCTCACCTGCCCGTGGTGCATCTTGCCGAACAACAAACGAGGCTCTGGCAAACCGACTGGTGGCGGTAAAACCATCACGATAGAAGGCGTAGCTAAATACCACAGGCCGATGACGGGCAGCAGCGTCACCGGAGCAAGAAGCTACGCCCTGCGATCGCCAACCCGCCTGACCAGCGTGGCGATTATGGGTATATCCTCCAGATGTTTGCCCTAGGTGGCGAACAACTGGAGAGGCCTATGTCCAGCAGTGGACTGTAATAGGCTGATGATGATAATGACCAAGGTTAAGCTTGTAATACTATTTGTTTCTTTCTTCTTAATGTCTAAAGCTACTCAACGCAGGCACTTAGCTTTAAAGTGTACATTTCATATTCATAACAATTTTAGCGACGTGAATAATATAAAAACATCACCGCCGCACTTTGTCACCAAAAAGTAAAAGGCATTGCAGCAAAAATATGAATAAAAAATCCTTACGCTGCGAACGTAGTCATAAAAAATATAACTCATATCCCGGCTTCACCGGACCCTAATAGGTAGTAATTATAATAACAACTTTCCTGGAAATAAAAACTGGATTTTCGCAGGCACGAGTAGTCCGCGAAAATAAGAAAGTATTACAATTATGGACTGTTGACAAGCGTCTAAGCGTTATTAAAGTTGAGTGCTGTAAGGAAAATGGCTGAAAGCCATTGTTACTCAAGTTTAGTTAGCGTTGAATGGGCTTGTTGCCTTAAAAAATTTAATCAGTCCCTCTTTTAGATTGATTCAAAATAAAAGACACGTTTTTTACATTTGTAAATTAGACCAAACATGACAAAGATAAAGATATATCCCGTTAAAATTACGCGTGACGTCAAAGAGTGGGAGCTTTTTCGCACTGAGTGACGTCAAAGACTCCTAAATTTTGATACCTTGTATTTTTGTTATTTATTGCTATAATGAAAAAAGAAAAAATACGTCTCCAATATATTTTTATGATCTAAAATACGGACTAAATATATTGTAATTATTTTGACTCTGGAAACATCCCTAAGTGTTTTAGCCACTTTTGGATTTGATTGTGGTGAGGAAATATCTATAATCCCCAAAAACAATGAGGATGCTATAACTAGTCAGAGTCATAATTCTCTATGCCTGTTTCCGCTCGGATTCCGAAACTTTGAATAGTCGTCATCTTTACATCACCTAGACTACTGACAAAATTCCGAATCTGAGCGGAAATAGGCAATGTGAGTAGCCGCCTGTGTGAATCACACCCCATTCTTAATATGAAGCATGAAGAACCATAACAATGGTCACTGTACTCATGGACTATGGATGCCGATTGCTACATAAACTTGGTTCCTTTCTCGCACAGGGAAAAATACGTTCGGAAAATTTTCTCTCCGGAACTTCCTCGACTTTCATTCAAAGTTTCAGAATACGAACGGGTATAGGCGGATATACTCGTATATAGTCATCGTGAATAACCCCGGAGGCTATGTACTACCTAAGTACCAGCCGTCCCTTTTCAAGATTGGCAATCCCTAAATCTGGCTGTCAGAACCTACAGAGCCTAAGGACAAATCCGCCACTGGTAACCATATGATATGCAACTCTTCTTCAAAAAGATAGATGTAAGGAGTGAAATTGAATGATAGGATTAGGACTGAAACGATAAGAGTTAAGAGCGATAAGATAAGAGAGACCTTTGTGGTTTGCAAGAAGATGTATAGTGACTAGGATTAGGAAAGCTTAGATGGTTTGGTCATGCAAAGAGGATGAAAGTAGATTAACCAACAAAATATATCATATAATGCATCTGTTGGAAAGGGAAGACCTAGAAAGACATTCCATGATCAAATAGAAAGTGTCCTAAAAAAACGTAAAATACTATACTTAGTATTCGGTTTAGGGTACTCCCTAAACCGACGAGCATGTATGAAGAGATTGATGAATGTGGACGAAACAAAAGTTTTGTGCCAGGATCGTAGCAAATGAATGGACATGGTCTCTCGGAGAAAGTCGTGACGTTATGTATGAATGTTCTTCAACACTCACCAGTATCCTTTGTTGGTCATCGGTGACGGCTACGAGGTCTCGGCAGCGGTCGGCTGCCGCGGCCAACGCAGCTACGGCAGCAATCTGAGCCCGGGCAGCAGAAGCCGATGCCCGCGCTTGCAGCATCTCTGCACACCATGCTGTGGCGCCCACTGTCTCTACCATTACCTGGACAAAGGAAAAACTTTGAGAAACTGTGAACTTGAAGAATACAACGGGGAAGACTACAGTGATAAATCTTCCCAGGAACCACGTAGTATTTATTACTTTGACCCTCCTTTCTTTATGCCCATCTGCAGGCTAGTTTCGTCTTTTAGTAGTATAATTATCATGCACTAGTTGTATGTAAGTAGGTAGGTATACATGTAAAAAGGATCTAGTAGTGTAAAAAAGTATTTTTCTCTGATGAGATTTTATAGTGAGCATGTATAGCCTAGGTAACCATATTTTATACTGCCTAAATGAAATAATGGATGAGCACAGTATTGTAACGATTATAGTATAAAACAAAAATAACCTAATTCTAAATCAAAGAAAATCAGTTCCCTACGCTTCAAGCTTGTACCTACGCCTACGGCTCAAGCTTGTACGAATCAGGCGGACCACGTCTTAATAATTTATTTATTTACAACAATTTACTTGATTGGGACTGCTACAAATACTTCGCAACAATGGCAGAAAATATTCAAACCTATACTTCGTTTGTTTTGTGAAATTGGTCGTTATGTTCTCGTCAATAAAGTCGACACATTGTTGGTTCGTTTCCTACGTCGAGTATTGACAAAGGGTACGAAATGCAATTCAAAGCTTTCAAAATTCAATGAATATGTCCCACATCGGCTCGGCATAAAGTACACCCTTAAGCGTAAGAAATAACTAAGTAGCAATGAATTCATAGTCAGATATAGAGCGCTTTGCTCTATAGAGCAAAGCTACCTTGTAGTACCTAGCCCGCTAATATCTATCTACAGCTTAGCTTAACAGTTAAATGTAAATATATGGAACGCGCTCATAGTCGGCGGCTCATTATACGTTTGCAGTGAACATGCTATAGTGAAATGCCTAAGAAATAAAAAAGACTCAGAGGCTTGTATGTTTACGCGCCATACAAAAACTAATTGTCTACTAAGCTAGATCAAACTAAGCAAGCTTAGCTTAGCCCAAGTAGTTGCGCCACGGGGGTAAGGGTATTTTCCCTTCCCGGACCAGCAGTGCTGGCTGCTTCCCATCTGCGGCTGGCCAGGGCACGTCGTATGCTTCTTGCTTTCTGCCCACTGGCGATAAACAGAGGTTTAGGGAGGTGTGAGTCCCACACACCATGCCGTGTCCGAGGGGAGTCGGCATAGAGAGAAGTTCCTGATGCATTCCCCTCTAAGAAAAAAATAATGTAGTTGAGCCAATTTATCGTCCAACGCAACGTGTATGAAAAACTGGCTCAACCATGCGAGCTAAAGTAAGCTAAGTTAATTTAACCGATATTCCTTTAATATTCACCTCACTCATTGTGGCCTAATCGATCGCCCCTAACTTGGACAACGACGAACAGACAGCAACTGAAACTTTAGCCCGAGGCTTTTATTCTGCAAACGTGTCACGGGCCTTTGTCGCCGAACATGGCAATGTTGATATGACGTCTTTACGAGTGGATCTGCCATTGTTATGATACGCCAACATACGGTTTGAGGAAATACCTACCTACTCGTACCTATAACGATGGACTGAATAGGATATGTGGTCATTTGCAGGACAAGTAAGACCAGACATTTCATTGAAGAGCGCTACGCTACCATTGTCTAGTTTTAATAATTAAGTTACTGATCAAATATGTTTTTTGTAAGTTAACAAATATGGCTATGGTTCTGTAACAACTTTTCTTAACGACAAGATTTATTTTATTCTTATAATTATTTATTTAATGTTTTTTTTTGTAGTTTCTTTTTCTATAACGAACATACAGATAGACAAAAATTTTACTGATCGCATTTTTGGCATCAGTATCGATCGCTAATCACCCCCTGATAGTTATTTTGAAAAAATATTTCTTGTACAGAATTGACCTCTCTACAGATTTATTATAAGTAATAGAAGAAGATTTTATAGTAATGTGTATATCGTACTTAAACTTAAATTGGACGTAGTTATGCTACAACGTTCCAATCCACAAGGTGGCCAAAATCGAGTTTTCATGCTCAAGCTACGTATTTAGGACCGTTCTATCTACTAGTGAAGACACTGACACTCTAACCATAGTAATTACTGAAATAATTAAGCCGTCTAAACGATAAAACGTTCCAAAAGACCTAATCATATTCTTAAAAAGTGTCAATTCATTTGGATCGTATTTTTTAATTCGTTTTGGAAAAACAAAATGATCCAGGGAACTTGAAACGTTTAATAAAAATATATATTATGAAAATATCTATTTCTATAAAACGTTCCAAGTACTTTCTAATGTTGAAAAGAAATTATAATGATAAAAATAAACGATCCAAAACGTATTATACTAGTAGGATCATACATTTATCTAATCATGAAACGATCGATCACTTAACAATAACATTATTAATGTTCAAAAAGTGTTGTGTTGTCAGTGTTATATTATGCTCATAGTGCTCTCAGGAAAAATTTACACTATCTTTGATTCAGTATTAGCTGAAATATAGCTATAAGTTAATATTTTGCTATTTATAAATAAATAAATATTAACTAAACCCATTTTTGAATACAATACTTAAAAATATACAATGTCTTCTGATGTTTGGAACGTTATCACTAAAATAATATGATCCAAAGAAGAAACTCTTCGCTATATACGGTCAAAAGGAAGGACTTGGTACTGAGGCGCCCCGGCCTACAGATGAGAACAATATTCCATATGAGCCCCTGACTCTTGTTCGGCTTAAAATTGAGCAGATCCTCGTTCCCCCATGATAGGACCGAGTCCAGAGTGGTCTCAATTTCACCCACAAGGTTATTCCGGCTTTCTGTGATATTATCCCGAGAGGCTTGTACATTATCCATGTATAAAGCGCCCCTGTGCTATCACCTGCATAATAATGTATGCTGCGAATATGCAACATGTCATTTATATGCAGAAGAAATAAGGTAGGGGACAGTACACAGCCTTGTGGCACACCAGCATTCACGGGCTTTGCCTCAGAGCAGGAACCGTCGACAACGACATTGATGCTCCGCTCCGCAAGAAAACTGGCAAGCCAACCACACAACCTCTCAGGAAGCCCATATGAAGAAAGTTTCGCTAAAAGCTCTTTGTGCCAAACACGATCAAACGCCTTTGCTATATCCAACCTAACAGCCAAAGCCTAACCCTTGCTCTCAACCGCCTCCGCCCAGCGGTGTGTGAGGTATACGAGTAGGTCACCAGCCGATCGACCCTGACGAAAACCGTATTGGCTATCAGAGATCAGCTGGTGTTCCTCCAAGTATCCAAGGAGTTGGCGATTTATTATTGTCTCCATTAATTTAGAGAGCAATGAGGTAATGGCAATTGGTCTGTTGCGGGAAGGGTCCGATTGGTCTCCCTTTTTGGGAATCGGATGGACAAGCGCAGACTTCCAGGATTTAGGGACAATACCATTAGAATAGGAAAGCCGAAAAAGGTTAAAGGTGCTAACTCAGGGGCACAGATTTTTAGTACTATTGGTGGGATGCCGTCAAGCCCACTCAACTTATTGATGCCAAGGGAGAAAAGCAGTCTACGAACATTGTCCTGCAGAAAACGAATGTTGATGGATGGTAGGGGGTAATTCTCCCCGGTTATCAAGAATTCAGTTAGATGCAAATAGAAAACCCAAGAGGTCTGCTTTCTCCTTTGCGGTATGGGCAAGCGTGTCATCAGCAGTACAAAGTGGTGGAAAAGACGACTTGCAGAAATTTCCCAACACGGCCTTGGCAAGAGACCAAAAAGCTCTAGTTCCAAAAGGAAGTCTAGTGAGTCTCCCACCAATTCTCCGGATATAGCTGGAATTTGCAGCAGCTATCATCCTTTTGGAAGACCTGGTGGCAATATTGTAGGTCTTAAAAATACTGTAAAAGGAGAGGTTTCGATTATTAATAGATCTAATCTTATACAGCTGTTGCCTAAAGGAAAACCTATTGCTCCAGCTAAATTGGCTAATTTACGATCTTTTTATAAATCCATTCACACTTGAATAATAAATAATGTTGTTTTACTGTCTAATATTCATTTTAGATAAAATATATATTAATTACTTAAATATAGTAATTTTCACATTTTGGAACGTTTTCACAAATTAATTTAAAAGCCACCTTCATATAAAATGCCTTTTTGTAATAACGTTCCAAGTACAATTTTTTTTAAATTTGTATGAGTAATATTATTTTTTTGCAATGAAAGGTATATGAAAAAATAATATTTAATTATTTAGTATAGATGATACACACTACTCGGATCTACGCGCTACCATAAAAAAGCGTACCACAAAAACACAAAAACGCAATTTTCTCAGTTCGATCTGCGTGTGGATTGGAACGTTGTAGCATAACTACGTCCAATTGAGTTTATTTTTTTAAGCATTTACTATAAAAAATTCTTTTAAATAAGACAAGGTACGATATCGTAAATGTACAGGGAATCCACATTTATAACAAATTGAAAACAATGTGCACTAGACTGAAATAAACCGGTACGTTTAAAACATTGTCTCCTCTTTAATAACCCAAAACAAGACAAAAGAAGCCTCGAAGGTGTACCTATTCACAATTTTATTACCAAACGAATTCGTACGATTACCTCTGCTCGGAATTGAATACAATATAACACGCAGAACGCTCAGAGTTTCGTGAATTGTGACTACAAAATATTCAGCCAATATCATATGAATAGACAACCACACGTGTATACGAGTATCATCTGTCCTTTCTTCGTAATGGCACCCGGAGAAACTGGGACATAAGGCCGAATGGACGTGGCTATTGTTCCGCGCCTGCTGCCCTGCCCACACAGGTCTGAATATGAATACAACACTGTGTGCAAAGCAAACGGTGGTATTTTGATAAACAAACAAGGAATGAAATCCTTACTTATTCTTACTTTAATGCATTTACCGACAAATCGGTAAGTTGCAAGTATAAAGGATTTACATAATATTATGCAGGAAGTTTTATTTTACCACTATCCCAAATTTTATACTTACTTACAATATTTATTTATTTAGAACAACCAACAAGTTTACACTGAAACATTACCTTTTTTGCTTTAATTAAATTCGAACTAAGTGTCAACTCAATTACAGGCTGTTACGGCGTTCAATGTGAAGCTTAAATTTACCAATACTGTCCGAAAATAAATCAATATCAGTGGATTTGAAAAGCACCTATGCAACCTATTTAGAATTGAGTGGTGATCTATATAGACAATTCTATTGTAATTCTTTT
This sequence comes from Conogethes punctiferalis, assembly GCA_031163375.1. Classification (NCBI taxonomy): domain Eukaryota; kingdom Metazoa; phylum Arthropoda; class Insecta; order Lepidoptera; family Crambidae; genus Conogethes; species Conogethes punctiferalis. Next base: position 5,319,248 of record CM062094.1, read on the forward strand.
AATGTCATTCAGTACTAAAATATTGAGATTATAACATTAAAACGTTGTCTATGTTGTAATGTATATGTAATTTGGTTTGGATTGGGACAATGAATTTGTTGTGAAAATATGTACCTACTACATTATTGCATCGGAGTATCGAATCATGGATCACTATATGTTCCGTATCGGAACATAATATTGTACTTATAATTATAATAAAATAACCCAAGACATGCCAGCTGGGCCACACATCGCCATCTAGCCTCAAACTAAGCCGAAGCTTAGACTATGGGTACTAGACAACTGATAAACTTTACTTAGTTTTTTTTTGTAAATACATATTAAACACCCAGACCAATACAATAAAAAGTGTTCATGAATACAAATGTTTGTACTGTGCGGGAATCGAACCCACAACTCTTGGCTCAGAAGGCAGAGGGCACTACCAAAATGGGCCATCGATTCAGTCAATAATATTAAAATAATACGTCAAACAGCAAACAGTTTGTTGCGGTCCACAATTTATAAATAGCCTATAATAACATGAGGCAAATAATAGCTAAATGTCCACGTCAATTCAATGGCGATATCTCCATTAATTTGCTTTCAATAGGTTTTTAATATGTGTCCCCATTAATGAACCAATTATGCTACGAATACCTTCCATTGACTGCAATCGTTGATACTTGTTATATGTTCAATTGTAGTTATTAATGCATTTAATGTATTATTTATTCTGAGGATATTATTAGTATCTATACTTACTCGACAATTTTTTTTATAATGTCATTTTGTATTTCAGTTTATGTACCTACAATCTACATGGTAATTTTGGTAGCCTGATTTGCTTAACACAAGTGTTGTTCCATTTTTGGTTTTATCAAGGGTTCCCAAACTCTTTTCTGTCGCAATTCATTAACAAGTCAAGATTTTTTATTCTTCCTCAAATGACAGTCTGCTTCCATAAAGAGAGAATTGTTAGTTAAAGTCGCATAGTGCCTTTACCTGATCACATCATGGCGCCCCATGGCACCTTGGCATACAGTAAGTCGGTGTATAGAATAATCCTATACTCCTAATAACTCCTACTTAAATCAAATCAAAATCAAATCAAATAATTTATTCGTAAACATAGGTAAAATACAGATAATAATGTGCGTGAGTATGAGTATTTTAAATCCTATAGGCTAGCATGGCGGTGGCATCTGACAAGTCACTCTTTTGGATACTTGAGTGTTGTTGCAGCGACTGAAGCCTCTCATTTTCCTCTTAACTAATATTATAAAGCTGAAGAGTTTGTTTGTTTGTTTGAACGCGCTAATCTCAGGAACTACTGGTCCGAATTAAAAAATTCTTTTTGTGTTGAATGGACCATTTACCGAGGAAGGCTTTAGGCTATATAACATCACGCTGCAACTATTAGGAGCGAAGAAATAATGGAAAATGTAAAAAAAAACGGGGAAAAAATAACTATTCCACGCGGACGAAGTCGCGAGCACAGCTAGTCCATCGTCACTTCATCAGGCAATGGTAGACCGCAATGCTGTGCTACTATAAAAAAAGTTAGGGAATCTCAGTTTTTTTTGGAAAACATAGAAAATACATACCCTGTTAAACCCGGCGTCTAGGTAAGGCAGCACGGCGAAATCATCTTTGAGGTATGCGCTGAAACAAAGAAAAATAGTTATTAGCTCACCCCATGGTGCCATTACATTATTTCATTCCGTCCTTTATATTTTCTGTGGCATCCAATTTACAAATGAACACATTACTTTCGTTACGATGTTGTTACGGAATTACAAAGTAACCTTAAGTACACTTCATGTTTCAATGTGAAATGAATTTTGTGTATTTAATTATTTTTGGTGTAAGTAATCTTAAGCAACGAGATGAGCAAAGCTTTTAAGAATTAATATAAATAACCGCGGTGGTAGCTACAGTTAGACATTTTCAATAATCATACCTATATATAACTTCTTTCGTAGAAAAAATTTCGTTCGTTTTCGTTCAATATAAAAGTTCGTTCCTATGGAAAAACATAGAATAGAAAATGTCTTTATTCAAAAACTGAAAACAAGCACTCAAGCTCTCTTTCGCTTTCCATCAGGCGTATGGAAGCCATTATGCCGAGCTACTATAGCAAAAAAGTAAAGAATAAAAATTATTCTATACCGCTGTATTCGGAAAGTGGATTCTAACCAGAAGAACCGGCATGAAACTTGGTAGTTACTGAGTTGCATCGCCAATTGTTCTATAAATTTTTATACCACATAGTTACATATAAATATTTTTATGATAAAAAAATTGTTTGTAGGTAGGTACATCATAGTCGCTTCAGTGATATCGTCAGCGCTTTTTTAGGACTACGGAGCAAATACAAAGAGGAGATGGCACAAGCAAATAGGTCTAGTAGATCTCAAGTAAGTAGGTCCTAATTTCACCGCTTCCACGCCGTTAGTGGTCGGGTCGTGGCCTGTTAGTTTGCTTTCGGTATGTAAGTAACGTAGTGCTTATTGCTTATATGCCGTTCCATGGCTTTCGGCTATCAGTACTCGTGCTGTGGAATTATTTCTATTTTCGACGTATTGTGGCTTTATTATCCATAAAAACGTAATGAAGACGCGACAAAAACTTTAATAACAGCATAATTAAATCAGCGTAACCGAATGTACCCGAGCGAGCAATGCAAACCCAACATGGGAACGTGGGGATCGAACCCACGACCATTGGCTCAGAAGGCAGAGGTCTCTACCAATTGAGCCACCGAGCCAGTCGGAAATCGGAAAACCATAAGGACAAATTGCTTATGATTCCCTGATTTTCATCTGTGTTCAAAAAGAGAATATTACTTATAGTGTAGGATTATGAAGGCGTATTGTACTATAATATCTACTAAAATAGTAGATCCCAATCCATTTAGGATTAGGAGAAAGATTCTTGCTTAGAAGTAAGCTATTAATATTCATTAGACCGAATGAGCTCCATTTATTTATTTACTCTAGGTACATTAGCAGAATACTATCATTAAAAATAGTAGTAGTAGCTATTATTAACATTAAAAAAACAATTAAGACCGCCTCGCTAGTAAACTTGCCATTTTCAATTAAAAATAATTAACGAAAACTGTCCAGTAATGGTTTGTAGCTGTCCACAATTTCGACCGTTTAAAATCTTATTAACAAGTTACAACCACGTGGAAAACATATTTTCCGTTTTCCCTAGCGATTTTCACGACCACATACCTACTCGTTATACTCACGTTGCTCTCACGCACCTTTTAAAAGGAACCTGGGCCTTTTTGCTCAATGCCTACGCAGATTTTGTCCTGTAAAGATTTTTGTGCATCCCTTGAGAGGTCTGTCGTAGTCCCTATGATAAAAGGCTCTTACACGGATCTAACACTAAAAGTAACTTTGGGCATAAAACGTAAAAGTGTAGACTCGTGTTTTTAATGTACGTACGTCTATTTAATAAAGTCGCAGGTAATATAATTTAGCTTTGTAAGCGGCAGCCAATATCTTTGTAACTAGTACTTCGTTGTGTAATTCTCAAAATAAAAGCCAAACAAATAAAAATATTTGATCATAGGTGCATTAAATCAACACCATTTTTTAGCAAAAAAAAACCGCCTTGAATATTGTCATGCCCGGCTCGTAGTCACGCAAAATCAGTCGAATTGAGAACCTCCTCCTTTTTTCTGAAGTCGGTTTTAAAAGTTATTAAAAAACTGCAATACAAACAACGTGGTACTTGCTGTACCTAAAATTTCATAAATTATACTTCATTTACCTCAGTTTTCTAAACATATTTATTTTAAACAGTATTCATAGTATATTTACGGGATTGTTTAGGATGTTAGTAGGTACAGGTGACAACGTGGTCAAAAGGATAGGTTGACACAAAAGATTTCACTCGGGTCGAAGTGCATTGTGAGTGAGCATCACGTCTCTCAAGAATGATTATTTATTTAAATTTTGGACTATATTCCCTAAAGTCTCCTGACTAAATTTCAGCTACAGGGTGTGGTACTAACCAAAGCACAGGGGATTATAGTAAGTACAAGCATACTCGCAAACACAGGCGCACTCTCTGTTCTTTCTCTCATAATCCGTTAGGACGACCATCCGACACGATCGGAGATCAGGCGTAGGACTAACGGCTCAAAGTGCTTTTCGACGCATTTGGTCTTTCAGAGGGTATTTCTTGACAGTTTTTTTTTAAAAACAAGATGACTTCCGATTACGTAGGGATAATTAGAGGCTTATAAAAATTATGATGAGTGAAGTTTTTAAAATGTCTAAAGAAATAGGGAGTCACTTTGATTTCTTTGGGAATTCAGGATTTTTCAAACTATGTGATAAATTGGCGGTTGTATTTATGTGGTTGTAGAATCCGAATCTATAAGTACAAGTAAAACTTTGTGATTAAAGACAACATAATGAATAAAAATACGTATACGTACAAATGGCAATGGCCATGGAAATAAATAAATTAATGAATTTACCTACCCTTATATTTCTGCACTAAAATTTTCAGCACCTGTCAAAAAAGTGTTGATTGATGTGTATAGCCTGTAAATGGTTAGATTAATATTTATAGGTCTTTGCTTTGATCAGACCTTGGCGAGAGCACTTATAATCTAAGTGTATGTTATCTACAAAGACAAGATATGTTATCATTTAATGGAATCCAATGCATTGAATATCAAATTGCCTATTCAGGCTTAGAGAGTCAACGTGTTAATTTTCATGCAATAGGCGTCATATTGACATTAACTCACTAAGACAGGCACTGTATACTATTGTTCTTGCTATAAACTATTGTTCCCAATGGGCGCCTTGTTTTGCGAGATAACATCTCAATTCAGCTATCAGTAATGGAGTTGCTTTGGCGCAGCCCTATCTTGACGTGTCCTTCTGAGTGGACAGCCCTGGCCGGCGGCATAAAGGACGTGTCCGAAATCGGACGACAGTGTGGGCACCGTGTATGTGCTTTGTTTATGGTTGTGGGTACGGAGTCCGTTGACAGCGTAGCGATAAGCTTTCTTTCTTTCTATCTTGCTGTTTCTACCAAAATGTTGTCTTGTTGAACTGTTCGCTAATAGCGATAAGACCTCCGAAATTGTAAAACAATTGTATATTTTGTATGGTTCGAAGTAAATTTTATGAACAATGTTTTATTTGTATCAAATGGCTTTATTAATGCAGAGTTTGAACCTTGATCCTAGCAGACATAGGTTCAAGCCAACCAAGTATTTTTTAACACCAAGTTATGTAGATGTAATAAGCGATTTATTGTTTTAAACCTTTACAGCCCGGCTAGACTAACGTGTTTGAGTGGTCAAACTGGCGCGTTTTTTCTGTGTCGATCTCCGAACGCTTTCCTATATAGGAAAGCGTTTGGCTTTTCGCCGCATTTCGTCAATGTTGCAAGCATCACTCAACATCATCATCACGGATAACTCATCTCTCATCATCTTATTTCAATTTTGAAGGTACATGGAAAAAAACAATGTTAATGAATATATTTATTCTTCTCCTCGAGTCGTTAGAAAAACCATTATACTGTATGAGACCAAAACTCCGAAACGCGGATCGCTAGTTATTAAGTGAGAGCTTGAAACAAATATAAAAAGGTAGTATACCTACCTACAATTAAATGCTTACTTTTATTATATAGGTATACCCTATATAATAAAGGTAAGCATTTAATTTCTGTGTGCGGCGCTCTATAGCTTCGGTTGTCTTCTCGCTTCTGGCACACAATCCTATCACGTACATGACGTCCGAGGCGCGTCGTCGTAATGGACGTAAATCTCCGGCCTTTTGTCACCGCCGCCTTTGTTTATCACAACAAATACTCGGATTTGCGTACGGGGCTTGATCAAACGAACATAATGCCTACGCGGTGCCGTCGCGTTACGGAAACTCACCCTTGAAATAAATTGCATTCGTTTGTGTGACTCTGATTGTTTAAATTAGATTAGAGGTTTAAGTTTGGAATGTTGTAACCGCATTGCTGTGTGGGTTGGCATAGATTTTATTAAAAACGTTAACGCGCTACGGTTTTTTCCCGCAAGCAGTAAACCGCTAAACTGCTCGAGACGCAGCTAAAAACTGTGAAAAATATAAGTTCTATGGATTAAAAATTTTTGCGCAGTTTTTTTCCGTTAGTCATTCTGCAAAATGCGCTTTTGAAATCATTCGCGGAATAAGCTATTAGTGCGGCCTCTTCCATTACTTTCCTTTACTTACAAAGTCTGGCGGTTAAAATCCGCGGCGGTTTAGCCGCAGTGCAGCCTAAACCTGATTCATTAGTCGCAATTGATAACAGATAATAATACTTTTACCTAGCAGTATAGATAGGTACACATGGGTATCAGATGATAAACTGATGTCGTTTTCACCAACATCCTTTAAACCTAAGAATCCACTGAGACATTCCCTCTTTCCAGTGCGTGGGGCAATTTCCATTCTTCCCTGGACACATTCAACTCTCTGTTCGTCACTACGTTAACTTTGCCTTCAACTGCTGGGTATATCATAATATTATGTAAGAAACATTTATGACTTGACTGAAATTCTAGACATACATATACCAGGTTAAAAATAAACAATATAGCTAACTCCTAATGGGCTGAATAAAACGCACATCCAATATTTAAATTACAGCGCAGCTTTATACAAAGCATGTATTTTACGCGCGCATTACCTATTGAAATGTAAATTAGATTGAACGTAAATTACTCGAAACGTAATTTTAGCGAAATCTTCATATTTTAGTCGGGTCTAAAGCTTATCTGAGGCGACACTGAGCTTACGCCAGACATTGGTTCTTTGTAAAAATTCTCCGAATTCCTCGAGATAAGTTTCGGTTCGTTAGCATTGATACAATCACAATGAAAAAGGTTAATAGCTTCCTTCCCTTGAAGAGGAAACTAAGCTTAAAATGAATTTTGAATGTCAAAGAGCAATCTTCATAATAGACATTATAAACGTGAAAGTATGTATAGATGCATGTTTGTTACTGAAAACTTTTTCCGGTGAATACTACAGAACTAATTTCGCTGAAACTTTACATATACCATACAAGATTGAGACATAGGTTATAATTTATTTGAAGATACATCGGTTATATATAGGCATTTTTCATATTTATATGATCCCGCTGGGCGGCTTAAAAGCGCGTATGTCCCGAAGGTTCCATGCTCGATTCTCGGTCGACTCAATACATCCTTGTCCTACTTTCGCATAAAGCCACATTCAATGTCTAATCGTGGTGACGGACCATGTCAACCGCTTTTGATCTAAGTATCAAAGCGAGTAACAACAATGGGGATAGAGCGGGTACGTTTTCTATCAATAAATAGTACGTTTAGACAAAAAGACAGGAAATGTGACGACGTGAGACAAATTGTTTTTGATATAAGCTTAGAATAGATAATCTTTATGGAGCAGTATGTACTATCTATATTATCCATTTTCTACTCTAAGTAAGTTAAAAGCCAAGCCCCCGCTAAGTCGAGTAAGAGAAGAATTCTTTTGTCGCAGCTAATAGGAGCACTTTTGATACATCTGTAACACGAATAAAACTAGAACACATTTATTGACCGAGATTACCTGGATCCCATTTGCACTGCTAATATTACTAGTTTTAGGAAAAATAAAGAAAAGTTTAGGAGAAGTTGTTTGTCAATGGTCTGCAGTTCTCATAAACTACCCCGATACTACAGTATGGGGTCCTTCAGAAAGGTTGTGAATTGGATTTTAAAGGGTCCGCAACGCTCGTGTGAGACCCCTGGTGTTGCAGGCGTCCATAGGCTGCGGTAACCGCTCGACATTATGCGGTAGGCTTGTATGCCACCTTAATGATATAAAACAAAGCTATCTTACCGATTGTATAGGTATACTAGAGTTGTTTGTTGGCTTTCTGTTTTCTTTACTTCATTATTTAAGTAGAAATATTTCAATAAATGGCATTATTTTATCATTTTCATTTTTTTTCTTTATAAGAAGAGCTTTCAGGATGACCTCTCTCCACCTGATGGTAAGCGGTCGTGAGGTCCAAAAGTTAGGTCGACAGGCACCATAGAACAATCCCATTTGCCTGCCCTGTTCCCATTATCTGGTTGGCGCAATATGTTTTCTTCTTCCATTAATCCCTATCAGCCGTCAGGGTCCCAATCAATCCTTTCTCTATATCATCATTCAAGCACTCCATCCATCATTTCTTCATAAAATAAAGTGTGCTAACACAGCAGGCTAATTATGATTATGTATAATATTGAAAAAAGCCAAAATTGATGAGTTTCTTGCGGCACTTCTTCTCATCAGGCCTCATCCTTATCACGTCGAAGTGCTAGTAGTGAAAAAAAGTTTGACGTGCAAAAGAGTTTACTTGTAAATCTATTTGCAGAAATAAATTATTTTATTTAAAACGAGCATTTACAGTGTAACTTGGCCTTCATTAAAGTTTTGCTAAAATCTGGAATTACGCGGTGGTTTAGTAATAATGGTTAAGGTACAACTTTGACAATAATGTTACAAGTACGCGGTGTAAACAACGTAACCGCTAGGGTTACTACGGTTAATGGCACAAAGTTTCCATATAATTTGAGGAGGCCTGCGTCATTATGGCGTACTGTGCCATACGAGATGTGGTAAATGCTTTTATAAGTATTTGTGTCGCTGCTAAGTAGCTTAATAAAATAAGCCTTTAAAGTTAAAGGTTAGTCCACATAAAGTGTGGCTTATGCTAGTTATTGGTTAGCTAATATTTACTCGGATGCCTAAGCAGGCATCTAGTAGGGTCTCCAATGGTAAAAACGGGGTAGACGTTAGTTGATTTCACAGACAACTCACAACATAGTGTTCTTCTTAATTAATTTCCAAAAAATATTTGTTAATAACAGAATAACCATCTGAACGCAATATAATCCAATTCAACAAAATTATTATTGAGAAACATACTCGTAGCAAACTAATTTCGTCATGCATTTCTGCTTAGAAAAAGTGATATTAAATAAGAGAGGCAGGGCATAGCGAATCTTCGCTCGAATTGAGCTGCCCGTCCGGGGAAGGACCTCCACCCTATAGAATACTGCAGCCAAATGACCTCCGGGTCGTGTTTCTGCCGGTGAGTAGGTATTCCGGAGCTCGTGGGGGGTTAGGGTTGGGCCGGCATGGCAGTGGTAACTGACCAGTTACTTGCCAGTTGTCACAGCGACTTGGACTTCTCTTTCGCTTTCCATAAGGCGTAGGAAAGCCATTATGTCGAGATACTATAAAAAAAGACCACGGACAAGTCACAAAAAAAAAACAATAACGAAGCTTTGAAAAAAGTTATGAGAATCGCGAAATAGTGGGACAAAAAACAAAAACAATCTTCCGTTATTATTTATTAAATAGCACACATATTTCTTACGTAGTTTCATCATAAATAAGGACCCCAAACAGGGCTAAGATGAAAAAGTACCAAGGTCAAACCATTCCTAAAAAATTAGCTTATGCCTTTTCCTTTTAACAGCGTTTCATAAATTCTATTAGATATTATCAAATTACTTTTGAAGTTATAGAAATACTTCTAATCACGTAAATTGAATTGTATGATAGTATCCATGTAGGTATTTACTTCGTAACAATAGTAAATATTATGGTTAATCTTGATATCATTATTTAGACGAAAATATGAATTTCGTTGATGCGATTTACTTTCAAATTCAAATTCAAATTAGTTTTGCTTTTGGCTTAAATTAGATCATGTCGCAACGTCGCTGGTAGGCACGACAGAACATGATGTCGGGGCGACGAAATTAAATTAATTGCAATAAGTAGATATAATTATTAATAAAAAATGCAATGCAAGAGTCCTTACGTTTAGACTGTGCGTAAATGTGAGACCACGGAAAGACCCCAAAGTGATGGAAGGATGTGTTTTGACTGCCCTACACAGGGATGTAAGGGACTGACCCATCATCTTTTCGCTTTAAGCCACCTTCATCCCTGACCGTGGTGCATTCTGCTGAATATCAGAAGAGGCTCTGAGAACCAACTGGTGGCAGTATAACCATCACAATTGAAGACGTAGCTAAATACCACAAGCCGATGACGGGCAGCAGCGTCACCGTCACTTTTATCGATGTCGATTAAAAATGAAACGAGTGTTCAAAGCGTAAATGTTTAAAAAACGTCAAATAGGTTTGTTCAGAAACGGTTTCGAACCAGCCCATTCAGATTAAGGAATCTAAATCAAATATTCGATACGAAAGGATAAACACATTACAAGCAGTTTAAAGGGTCAGCCGATTTCAATAAGAGACTTTTATCGATGTCGATTAGACTTGAGTATTTTGTGGGCATTCAATGTATTTTGGGATCAGTGCAATATCGTTTTTAAGATTACATTCTGAATAAGCGGGGTGGAAGGTAAAAAAGGCAATGCTGGAGCACAAAAGGAAAAGAACTGACCTCATTTGAAAGCAAGAAATTTTAGTCAAAAAATAATATTTAGATTGTTCTGAGAAAATCACTGTTGCGGGGTCCGGAAGACTCACAGCTTTCGTACTCGTTTACATTGGGCTTTCATTCCATATTATTTGTATGCCTATTTCGGTTCACTCCATACAGTATTAAGCAGTATTATTTGTTCTGTATTCAATGTAACGTTTGAAAATATTAACGTTCATGTACATTCTCTAAGTATATGAAAATAAGCATCTTAACAATATTAAATCGTACTTTTGTGTTCATTGTGATTGAAGCTTTTTGGTCTCTGTTGTAAATAATACAGTGTAATTGTATAAATAAAGTGTTTGTTTACAAAAAGGGTACTTTTTCCTGGATTTTTTTTTGTGATTGACATTTATTTTTTTAAGGATTCAAAGTAGGACATCATCAATTCCTTTTTATATATTTTTAGGTACTTATACCTGCTTTTGTTCACATCTTATTTTAAGTTTAAAGCAAGCTTAGCTAGCAATGTTCATAACAAGATATATACTAAGTTATCGTCCTACATCTTTGAAACAGTCCGTGTACGGCCGCTCTTAGGAAATGAATATTGTCATTTGTTGTAGGTATTTTTTTAGGATCATTAAAGATAACTTTTGACCTACGGCGGTGTGTCACTTTAGAAATACAAAACGGGATCATCACCACCAACCTTTCGCAGTTCACTGCTGGACAACGGCCTCTTCAATTGTTCGCTATCTTTTTCGATCTAAACGGGATGTTCAACAATATTCCCTTCGGCCTGTTCAGCTCGGCGTCGCAGTCGACACACATTAGCGGTCAGTGTGGCGCCTAGTCGTGTGCACGCAGATAACGCGGCAGCTGACTGCTGACTCCGAGCCGCGCGGTGGCGTGGAAAACCGACGCCGATCCACCGGACGCGGAAAGAATTCTTTTTTTAAATGAATAGGTTTAGAAGGATCATGCTCTGTGAAAGGATGCGGGTCTTAGGCGTAATTGAAATTTTAAAAAGTAGCCTGAACCGGTGCCTTGTTATAAGAATACGAAAAAATTACACGCAGTATGACGTAAATGGTGTTTACATACAATAATGTTTTAGCTACTTAATAGATCACCATCATCCTGGCTTCATATTTCATAAACGCATTTATATAGTACAGTCCTACTCGTATTGCTAGGTAAGTCGATGACTTCAGTAAACTGATCAAACTTCTTATTAGACGAAGGATAGAATACTTCTTCGAAGCGCTTTCCAATCTGTACCTACATATATCTATTTTTAAATTGTCTTAGCTCGGAGACTTCATGCTGAAGAAGTATTTTTAATGTTATCTATATATAAAAATCTAATAAAGCTGATGTTTTATTAGATTTTTTGATAAAAAGTTCCAGCAACATTAGTTGTAAATGTACACTCGCGGTCGCTACATCAAAGCGGGCAGGTGTCAAAAGCAGTTCGGCGAAAATTAAGCCGTCAGCGCAACTTTTACAAAGGTTCAGCGCCGCTCGTCACAGCTGCTCACTTTGACGAACTTCAAACTGTTCAAGTGCTAGCTCAGTCCTCTGTCAACCACTGTACAGTCAACAATTTCTGTAATTCGCACTATGGATAAAGGAATCTCTATTGTCCTTGATCACGGTACAATGAGGGTGTTTCAAAATGCCTAATAGATGGCGTTATGTAGCCTGCGGCACACGTCAGTGGCGTGTCAAAATGAACCAATCACACTACAGTTGGACCTTATGCATAGGTGGCATCTCATCATTAGCTTATTGCAGTCCACTGCTGGGCCTAGGCTTCTCCAGTTGTTCGCCACTTAGAGCAAACATCTGGAGGATATACCCATAATCGCCACGCTGGGCAGGCGGGTTGGCGATCGCAGGGCATAGCTTCTCGCTCCGGTGACGCTGCTGCCCGTCATCGGCCTGTGGTATTGAGCTACGCCTTGAGGTGGCATCAGGTGGATTATTTTTTTCAGAAAACCTTCATTGGAAACGACTTTACCGGCAAGTAAAATACGTTCTTACGAATAGAAAAGCTAAGACACTTGATAGCATTTCATCCTCGGCAAGCCGAACAGCCTGCCAAGGTTCTGGGTGAGCTATGCCATGGGTCCTGAGCCGTAAGGGTTGAGGAGAAACCAAACTACGAGTACTAACATTTATTATTTTACATTTACTAAAAATCTGATGAATTTGCAATGATACATAAAATTACGCCATTAGTTGGCATGAAACAAACTTAGGCGCAAAATAGGCACTCAGAAGTCAAGTTGCGGAAAAAGGCCCATTCAATCCAACTTGACTATCCCAAAAAATATTGCCACATCAGCCAACGGAGACCAACAACAAAATACCGCATAAACCCATTTGACACGCCAAAAAAGAATAAAACACGATGCAATATCCTTTACGTCGACCGGCCCTTTAATGAACCCATCCCTTTTACTACCCATAAAGGGCTAGGACCCTTTCCGCCACCTAAAAGGTTGTTCACTTTTGCTGATGTAGTTTTGAGGCTTTCCACAAATGGGTACTAGAATTAGCTACGAGTAAGTTAAGTTAGAGCTGTTTGTAAAGTGAAAGTTGCTTTAGGATGAGACGTAATGTACTCATATGTTTTCCTTAATTAAGGTAGGTATGCTTTATAAACTTTTTTTTAGTTCGGTTGAGTGCCTTGCCTATGAAAACAGAGAAACGTAGCACTAATTGAATGTTTTATTTTATTTAGCCCACACTATACTACTGCTGGACAAGGGCTCCCCCCAAGTCCCTTCACTCTTGTGATAAATCGCCAATATTTGCTAATTCTAGGCCAATTCGTCAGGATCGCCTCGCCATCTTGGGTTCTCTTATTTCTTTATCTTAGACTCTATCTTTCATTTATCAATTATAATATCCATACTATATCCTACTATCCTACTAATATTATAAACGCGAAAGTTTGTTTGGATAGATGGATGGATGTTTGTTCCACTTTCACGCAAAAACTACTAAACGGATTTTAATGAAACTTTACAGGAATATAGTTTGTACATTAGATTAACACATAGGCTATGTTTTATACGAATATTCACGCGGGCAGAGCCGCGAGCAGCAGCTAGTCTTCTATCTTCTATACTTATAATAAATCTGTAGAGAGACCAATTCTGTACATTGAATATATTTTCAAAATAACTATCAGGGGATGATTAGTGATCGATACTGATGCCAAAAACGCAATCAGTAAAATTTTTGTCTGTCTGTCTGTCTGTCTGTCTGTATGTTCGTTATAGAAACAAAAACTACTAAACGGATTTTAATGAAACTTGGTACAATTATTCTTCATACTGCTGGGCAGGTTATAGTATACTTTTCATCACGCTACGATCAATAGGAGCAGAGCAGTGAAGGGAAATGTTGGGAAAACGGGAGAAATTTTTATCTGTATGTTTGAACGCGTTTCACGCAAAAACTACTGCATGGAATTGGATGCGGTTTTCACCAACGTATTGCTAGAGGTTCAACTGAAAATTTAAGCACCATTTTAGGTAAGTCCGTTATTTTTGAAACCCGAAATCCACGCGTGCGACGCCGCCGGCACAGCTAGTACTTAATATTGTAAATGGGAAAGTGTGTCTGTCTGTATGTTTGTCTTTCTTTCACGGAAAAACGGAGCGACGAATTGACGTGATTTTTTTAAGTTGAAGGGATGGAGAGTAACTTATGCTATTTTTTGCCCCTTTCTAACTCCCCACTTCCCTAAAATAGGGGGGGGGGGGGGGTTGGAAGTTTGTATGGAGCATTCAACCAGGCAAAAGCTAGTTATACATAAATTATTTTAGCTTTTACTTAGTAACCCGTAGTTTGGTTATATGAAACTAATATATAAAGAGTAAAGAGGTTACTCAACTCCCTGAGCTAGTAAATGTACATAAGAACCGAGCTCTGATGCTCACGATAGATTACACTTGAAGCTATAACATATCTATACCAATATATACGCCACTACTCTCATATGTCCGGAGCCAAGCGAGCGATCCTTTCATGTGATTTCGTAGCTTAGTGCCAATCTTGCAAAACTTCTTAAACGGATTGGTCAGACCACGAACATAACCGAATTGTCAGCGTTTGCGATAAACGCGCCTTTTCTTTTGTACTCGTTAAGGGCTTTAGACAACTACGCGCCTTTTCTTTTGTACTCGGTAAGGGCTTTAGACAACTATTTATTAAGTACGAGTACATTAGAGAGTTGATGAATTTAAAGTGAGTACGTAACATGATGAAAATGAAAGCTGTCAAATTGTTAGTGATTTGTAACGAAAATACTGTACAAATACATATTTTTACTCCTTATAAAGTGATGATTTTTCGTGTGTTCGAGTCAAATTAATTCGAAACGTCCTTACAATGTTCTATTATTTTTTTTACTGACAGCTCTAAGACTATAGAACAAACTAATTAATTAAGTAAAACTGATTCCAGGATAGTACTCTATTGAAAATAACGTTTAAAAAGAAACATCCAATTTATATTAAATTCAACCCACGCAAAATACTCTCGATGGCCAAGCATCTGACCTGGAAACATAAAAATAAGAGTAAATCCTCTGGCAACTATACGAGTAAATATGGCCTGGGTAAGCAATTTTCCGATATTAAACTGTAATTCAAACGAACGCGGCTGTAACAGGTAACACGATATTTTATGGGCTGTTAGCAGAAAATGCCACTGCATCTTTTGATAGCAATTGCAATAGAAATTATGAGCGAGATACCAGTTTCATTTCATCAACGAAGCAACTTAAAATAGATTTTTTGCTACGAAATTATTCATTGGTATTCTAGGTTCTGCTACTGTTATTAATCCGTTTCAATCTAGCCATTTGTTACTGCATTTTGTTGCAAATGAATTATTTCTAACAATACCGTAATCACGAAGTTGGAGGTACGATTGTACATAAAGGACGTTTGGCCGTTGCTCTAGATATCTCTCTGTACGGTCATATATAGTTAGACTATAGAAGGTTTGCACATATACCTGTGCATCAATATCTTTTGTAGATTTGGCTAGACTCCATATATGTAGAATGGCCACTGTAGACAAAAAATAATGCAGATTCCGCTGTAGGTATTATAAATATTTGCTACGATTTAGTATAATATGTAGATATTATACTAAATAATAGTAGTATTATGGACGTACTGTGTAGTCTACGGTTAGTAGGTATTCGTAGCGGTTTAATAGTCGTAGCATAGCAGTGTTACTACAATAAACCCCATAGAATTAATCAATGAGACTGTTTCAACATTAAATGTTCAATAGATGGCGTTATGTAGCCTGTGAGTCAGCTATCATGTGATTGGTCAATTGCCATGATAACGTCAGTGACCTGTCAAAATTAACCAATCATGTTACAGTTTTACCTGCTGCGTATGTTGATGGATTTATTTTTTCTGAAAACCCTCACTAAGGCGTTAGTAGCTAATAGGAACAGATTATTATATCTTAAGTCAAAATCGCCAAGTAGGTATTAAGCTACTTAAAAAGTCGAGCCGAGGCGGATTAATTAATTAGTAGGTATACCAAAATGCTTATTTTATTGGATTTTCGCTAAATTCCGCTATTTGTTCGTTAACGATGAATTCTTTTGTTTCTTGAGATGTTCCTTCCACGTCTCATTCAAAGTGAATTTGCAATTTGTTCGGCCCGCCCCGACTGAAGTTATTTACAATGTTGATCTCATAACGCAGTTTTACAACGCTTTCTAAAAATCTAATAAAAATTCGTCTCGAGCCGTCATTAATTTTCGTTATTGCCTATAAACTCGGTTTAGCTAAAATATTTTCGACGCTTAATCTATTACGTTTGCATGTCGCCTTGTGTCTGTAGAGACTGATGTTGTATAAAGAATCTTCTGAACCGCTTAAACTTGGTTTATATGTGATGTTATCTGATATTTTTTTATTTATTATTTTCCAGAGCAAGTATACGACATTATTTTGTACACTAGCACACGCACACACACACACGCAATATTCGAACATACACATATTTACAAATAGCAATCTTTTATTTATTTATTTATTTATTTATTTTTCAAAAATCATACTACTAACATTACAGGTTTCCCCAATGCGATAGTGTAGATTAATTATTCTATATTTTATTAATTTATATATAGTAAGTAATATCTATTTACCTAACATTTATTATTACAAAGCACAAATAATGTAGCCTTTGTAAATTCAGTCAAAGAACAGTTAAACACGTCTACTGCTTTATCGACTTCATTGAGTGTGCGTAGTGTCCGCGTTACGGGCGCCTGCTTCAATATATTGGTACGTGCGTGCGGGACTGCCAATAGAGGCGGTCGCCGTCGTCGCCAGATGTACCTGTCCGGCACACGCAGCGCCATAGTCTGCAGCACGCCTTCGTTGCACACCTTTCCCCGTAGAACCTTTAGCAAATACACCGCAAGGCTGACACCCCGTCTAACTTCTAGTTTATTATACCCCACCATTCCAAGCACGAACAAGGTTGGATACATCAATGGATAGAACGGATATACTCCGTATAACTTGTGATACAGAAATCGTGTAAATTTATTCTGTATCCGTTCTATCATCAACTTATATTTGTCCTCATGTGGTGACCATATAACTGCACTGCATTCCAGATGGCTCTTTACTAGTGCTTCGTACAAGGCCCTTACAGCTCTCATGTTCGTAAAATTCCGAGAGTGACGCAGAACAAACCCTAAATGCCTGTACGCCTTCTTACAAACTTTAACTATATGGTCCCTGAAGCTAAGATCTGCACTAAAATATACTCCAAGGTCCTTGGCTTCGGTTACTCGTTTCATTGTGACGCCATCCACTGTATAGTCAAAGTTGTACGGGTGTTTTGACAGAGTGAAAGACATAACTGAGCACTTTGAAACGTTAAAATATAGTCGGTTCATGTGACTCCACTGTACCACCCTGTCAATATCGGCCTGTAGTTTTTCACAGTCTCCTGGGTCTTTGATTGTTCTGGTTAATTTCAAGTCATCCGCAAAGAGGAGACATAGTGAATCTTTGACAACGTTGGGGAGGTCATTTATCATCAGGTTAAATTCTAAAGGTCCCAGATTACTTCCTTGACTGACTCCAGACCTGGTATAATACGGGTTTGACTGTTGCCCACCCCAGTCTACATATTGGCGTCTGTCTGTCAGATAACTGGCAAAAAATGACAGTGTTTTGGGAGTGAAACCAACAAGTGCCAACTTCTTGAAGAGAATTTCATTATCAACAGTGTCGAATGCCTTCTGGAAATCAAAATATGCGACGTCAACTTGACTTCCCGAGTCTACTGCAGGCACTATTTGGGTCATCAATTGTAACAGATTACTCGAAGTATTACGAGCAGGACGAAACCCATGCTGAGCATCTGATAGCTGTGTTCTGACCTGCAAATATATTGCGTGGTATATGGTAGACTCAAAAACTTTAGCTGGCGAAGACAAAATAGCTACGGGTCTAAAATCACATGCTTCTGTACCTCCCTGGCCCTTCGGCACCGGGACCACCCTTGTCAGCTTCCACTGATCCGGAAACACTTCATTTGTTAGGCATATGTTAAATATGTGCATAAGGGGCTCTTCCAGCACTCTGTAGCAATCTCTAAAAATAAAAGGCGGAATTCCGTCTGGTCCCGCAGAATGCTTTGGTTTAAGCTTCTGTAAGGCTCGCCTTACATCTTCCAGTTGCAACGCGTGCACCTGTACTCTAGTTGCGTCAGCCGCTCCCAATTTACTCACTGCAGCGACATCCAATACTGCTTGTTCTGAGTGGTACACCGAGCAGAAAAAGTTAGCGAACTCGCTCGCACATTCAGCTTTGGAGAGAACGTGGCCATCCCTGACTAGATTCTTTCTATCTACCCTTTTCTTTGATTTAACAAAATGCCAGAACGATTTTGGGTCCTTTTCTATATTACATTGCACCCGGTCTCTATGTCGATTATGAGCCAGAAGTACTGCCCCCTTCACTCTCGCCCTACATCGCGAAAACTCTTCATAATCCTCGCTGGTTTTACTCCTTTTGTACCTCTTATGCAATTCATGCTTTAACCTTATTTCAGTAATAATTTGAGACGTATAAAAATCTGGGTATCTATATTTTGAAGTCGTTTGCCTTTTGATAGGAATCTTCTACAAAGAGGGCTGGTCTCGACGACGGACACTAGAATTTCCAGACTCCAGTCCAGTACAATTATAGGTCTTTAATATTAAATTGTAAACGTATTTAAAATAACAGTACCTGAATTGAGTACATGTCAATATTGGAAACATAAACGTTTTGTGAGATAACAAATGGCGAAAATTTACAGATAATGTAAACCAAGTGTTGGACTTCAAGCGATATTTATGTTTTAACGATGTACGAGTATTTACGTAACGTTATAATTGTTTCTTGTACAGGTGACACCGAATCAATGTACGAAATTGTTCACTCAAAGCTTTCAACTAAATATAAAAAGAATGATTGACATCTAGCGGTACATCAACAGGATAATGTCGTTTAATACCACAATTATTTATGAAATGAAAGGGACAAACACTGTAATCCTGACATCGGAAAATGAACATACATTTATAATGAAGGCTTTTCCCCCTTTTTGGGTAAATCAGTATAACAGTAAACCCTGTATGCAAACTATTGTTACGCAGTTGTATTCGGCTGATAGGAGTTGAACAAGTTAAAAGTATTTCAAACATGTTTCCTATAGATAAATGAAAAGAAGGTTTCCCTTCTTTATAAGTACCACTTAAATAAGTATCTTTTGACAAGCTAAATAAATATATAAGTATTGTAACCAGGAAATCAGTGTATTTGAAAGGATTTCACCTGGAAATTGCTTCCAAACATCATAGACAGTGTTTCCTTTGTGTCTTCGCAAATATTTCGTTATAACAATATGAAGTCACTAATCCCATTGTATTTTTACGGCAAACGACATGGATTCGATATCATTATATCGGGCAAAGAGGAAAACATCTTAGACAGCATTTATCCTCGTTAGTAAAATAATAGTAATGTTTACCTACATTTTTAAAACAGATTTGGCTCGTTAAAAGGATTGTATTGAGAGAACGGCCTAGGATTTTGATGAGGAAAATGTTGATAAAAGTAAGTACTATATTATAAATGCGAAAGTTTGTTTGGTTGGATGAATGTTTATTACCTACTTTTTTACGCAAATCTAATTGAACGGATTTGAATGAAGCTTTGTAGTATCTAATGTAGCTCACATATCAAATGAACACCTAAATTATAAATTTCAAGACGATCAATATACACAGGACACAAATCGAACATATCTGTAATATGTATGACAGGCTCGGTGGCTCATTTGGTAGTGCCCTCTGCCTTCTGAGCCAAGGGTTGTGGGTTCGATCCCCGCACAGTACAAACATTTGTGTGCATGAACATGTCTGTATTGGTCTGGGTGTTTTCTATGTATTATATGTATTTATTTACAAAAAAAAAGTTTAAAAGTAAGTTTATCAGTTGTCTAGTACCCATAGTACAAGCTTCGGCTTAGTTTGGGGCTAGGTGGCGCTGTGTGGCCCAGCGTGGCATGCCTTGGGTTATTTATTATTATGTATTTATTTACAAGAAAGAAGTTTATCAGTTGACTATGAACAGCAGGCTTCGTTTATTTGAGATATTAGTTTAGGACTAAATGGCGCTGTGTGGCCCAGTAAGTATGAAATGTCTTGGATTTGTTTATTTATCATCAACAAGCAATAAAATCGTGTAAAAGTATCACAGCCGGATTGGCCACAAGAGTGGCCAGTAAAAAAGGTTTCAGTCGAATAAAGAGGATTGCGTTTAGCAGGTGAGTCGTAAATTGGTGGCGACGATCTTATTGATTTTCCCTTTATTGCTGTTGTTTACGCGAATTGAATCAAGATTGCGTATAAAGTGTAGGTATCGTAATATAATAATACTCAATAATACTCTCCAGAGTGAAATTGGGCCATATTAATTAGCACACAGGGTATATAGATCTATAGGAATATACTTGAATTAGCATTGATTGTTACTGGTCCTTCCTTTTCTTATTAAAATCCATAGCTTCGCATTGTATAACATTTTGTACTGTGTCTAGATAGAAACCTCTTACCAAAACTGACTTAAAGTCGTAAGGCCCAGACTTCCAGACACAATAGATGAAACAATAGGAATTGGATCACATGAGAACATTGGGCCTTACGAGGTTAAGAGTCAATTTTATTTGTACCTAGAAATTGATAAACGTTCGTCATAAGTTTATATAAATTAATATAATTTTTCATTTTCATTGTGGTAAAGTTCAAGCAGGGTGCTTTTTACATGGTAAAAATCAGCAGGATGCACCACGGGCAGGTGAACTGGCTTGGAGCGAAAAGATGCCGCCTGTCCCGCGTGGTGATTATGGGTAAAGCCTCCGGGTGTTTGCACAATGTCGGAAACAACTAGAGAAACCTTTTTTTTTATTATAGTAGCTCGACGTAATGGCTTCCCTACGCCTGATGGAAAGCCAAACAGAAGCCCAAGTGGCTGCGACAACTGGCAAGTAACTGGTACCTGTCAGTTGCCACTGCCATGCCAGCCCAACCCTAACCCCCACGGGCTCCGGAGACCCTACTCACCAGCAGAAACACGACCCGGAGGTCATTTGGTTGCGGTAATCTAGGGTGGAGGTCCTTCCCCGGACGGGCAGCTCAATACGAGCGAAGATTCGCTATGCGCTACCTCTCTTAAAGCCTATGTCCAGCAGTGTACTGCGATAGGCTGAATATGATTGTGGTCAAAATCTAAAAATACAACAAGGGTTAGCTTTAAAACCTTTTCATGTACTACAACCTACAACTAACCCGTTGCAGCGTTAAACGGTTTTTAAATCTGGTCCAACAGACTCAATTAATTGTACTTCGGTCTAGCTTAGCCGGGCCATTGTTAATAAGTCAATCTAGTCGCACCCCCGTGGCTTTATTGGCCCTAATAATGGAAAATTCCTAGTCGAAATAGGGTTAAAATTAAAAAAAATGCAGCTAGCGGAGACGGTGCGTCACGGGACGAACGCAATTTAATTTGAGCCCAGTATAAATCGGATTTTGCACTCGCCTTACTTGCAAATTGTCGGTCCGGTTTAGATTGAATCACACTCTGGGCGTCGCAGGGTGAAGCGACTGAAATATATCGGCATTGTTTGTTACATTGTATCTACATATCTATTCTATATGCTATGGCGCGATTTGGCTGTTTAATGACTGGGAGCCTAAGTTTCTTTGAGGTTTTACTCTTCAAACTCCGAATCTCAATATGGCCTTAATTTTATTAATATTGTGTTTTTATAGTACCTATTTGTTACAAAATGTAGCTTTTTCCATTTCAGGCTGAAACTCACTCAAAAATATACTCTACTTTAAAAATCGGTCTAATAATGTGGAATACAGAAAGTTCATCAAATTATTAGTACAGATAGAAAATAAATAGCACCAATGTGGCATTTAAATAATAGCCTTATTCTATTGAATTAGATTTTCTTATTAACGTTATTGTTATGAAATATTTTTGTATTTTTGTATAATAGATATAACGTCCTCATATTTTGGTTAAATCCCCATTTTTCTCAGTTGCTCCAAACGTGAGAATTAATATCATAGCAGCTTTAGATATTTAAGTTTCCATAAATAAAACCGTACCTAAATGCTTAAATCTCTAATATTGCGTCGACCCTAAATGCTTCAGCAGACTATTAAACAGGTGCAGAATTTATAAAAATATGCTAATATAAAATTTAATATTAATAACATAAAAGTCGTAATAACGTTGGGTGTTCTGCAGCGTGGGATGGTTAATTGGGGTTCACTGAACCAGCAATATGATTAGAGATTATCGTGTCTGTAGATGTGATGTGCCTCTTATCAGGATCACCTGATCCTGATCCAAGATCTTTGTTATTATTATAACCACTTACTATTTAGCTTAGCTTAATTTGATACATTTTACGTAAGTTCATATATTTTTTAGAATGATTATAATGTTGATAATAATTTAAATTAACTGTTATTACATAGTAGGTGCTGCTGAATCGCAATCGGTCTGGTAATTTTTTTTTTGCTATCTGATAAGTTTGTTATTTAAAACAAGGCTGAAGTGATTTTAAATTAAAAATAAAAGCGTCCTTTCATTCATCCCACTATCATTATTGTTCGTAACAATATCCATTCTACTTTGTAGATATTGATTTGATGTCGTCCATCATTCTGTTAATTTAAGATGAAACTTAGTTTCAGATTCTAGTAAGTATTAAAGTATATGTTCCAGACAATTCACACCATCCACCTGTCACCATCCAATCTTTTATCAGCCTACTCATAGTAATGAGTACTGTAGATGGGACAGAAGTGTCACTGAGCCATTAAAACTTAGCTAACAAGACGCAAGAACACCCAGACTCTGTAATATATCGTGGGACTAAATTTTTAGTAGCACGACATAATGGCTTCCCTACGCCTAATGGAAAGCAAAAGAAGAGCCCAACTCGCAGCGACAACGGGCAAGTAACCGGTCACTAAATAAATAAATAAATAACCCAAGACATGCCACGCTGGGCCACACAGCGCCACCTAGCCCACTAAGCCGAAGCTTGTACCTATTATGGGTACTAGACAACTGATAAACTTACTTAGATATATTTTTTTTTGTAAATAAATACATATTATACATAGAAAACACCCAGACCAATACAAACAGACATGTTCATGAACACAAATGTTAGTACTGTGCGGGAATCGAACCCACGACCCTTGGCTCGGAGGGCAGAGGTCACTACCAAATGAGCCACCGAGCCTGTCAATCGTCACATTACTTTATAGAGGATCCCACGGCACCTCCAGCTACAAACTCCAGTCCGAATCGCTCTGTCCATTACGATTTATATCTAGTTCCGTAAAAAAGGCCGCGCTCGTTGCGTCACGTATTTTACGTGATAAATAATAACTTTTTGATGGGATACTAAGGAGGGAGAGGTTTTACGTCTAAGGCTACATTAAATCCGCTCGTAAATGGGTACGCGTTATTTGGCCAGAAACATTCATAATGGCCTCGTCAATTTCATAACTAATAATTGTGAGTGATATTGTCTGTTTGATGGAACATACAAGTTATAAATATAACTTGCGGACAGTACGTAGTCGTAAGCTGTACATCAATTTAGAAAACTGAAGAAATATAATAAAGGGACTGCAAACTGTTGATAATTGAGAACTACTATCACAAGAGGAAAAGAGAGAATCACAAGAGTCTCCTATATGGTGTGAATTATAGTAACGATCAGTCTGATTTTATTCTGCAACAAACGATATCTGCAAATTTCGACACACATACGACGCTATTACAAAAATAATGTATAATTAACTTCTTGATTCCACATAACAATTGCCTGTTAAAACACAGAAAACGAATAAACATTCCAGTTTTCCAGTTTTTAAACAAGCACTCTATATCTTGTAATTAGCAAATTGCTGCAGAAAATTACTCCACAGTTTCGGGTAACTGAAACCCCTTTTTAAACTAGAAAATGTACGGGTTCCGTTGAAAAACTACACGGTGGTACGCTCATTTCGAGTGCCGTAATCAGCTTAAACGCCGTTGAAAACGTATGTATAGACTTTCAACCTGCCTTTTCTATTAGTTTAGCTTATTTTCCTTTTTTGTATTCGTTATTTTGAGTTTCTTCGTAACGGTTTCGTGCGTAACTGTACATTTAAACGTCCATTATCGAGTTTCCCGAATATTTACGACCTTGTATTGTGCTTTCCGAACGGGATCGAAAAGCTTTTGGTGTTGTAACGAACAGATGTACCAAACCCTGGTTTGTTATTTTTATACCAGTTTGTTCATTTTTTAACCGACTTCGAAAAAAGGAGGAGGTTCTCAATTCGTCTGTATGTATAATATTTTTTTTTTTTTTTTATGTTTGTTCACCGATATTTCCGTCAATTATGGATGGATTTCAAAAATTTTTCGACAGTTCGATAGAGGACACTTCCGAGGTGGTCCCATTATCACCAAGTCAGGATCTGATGATGGGATCCTGGAGAAATTGAGGGCAACAACCGAAAATTGTATGCTCATATGGTGTTTTTGTTACGTAATCATATTTTAATCAGGTATATGCTTCCGGGCGTCAACATCTGGTGCTGATGATGAAGCCACAGAACTCCTTAACGGTTAGGAGTTAGGGGACAGTACTGACATTGGTCGATATTAAACTAGGTAGTAGTATGTACTTATGCAGGGCTAATAGGGCAGGTGATTTGGTAAGTGATATGCTTGATTCTAGATCGCAAAATCTTCACTTGACTTAAAGCAAAATTTTTCATTCCTAAGTAAAACTCTTAAGGACATTAATTAGCCTTTATTCAAGGTCACAGCACATTAACGCAACTAAAAATAGAGAAATAAAATTATTTTTAAAAAAAAAATTAAACCGACTTCAAAAAAAACACAAACGACCAAAACTAAAAAGCGATAAATAACGTAAGTAATTCTATCCTTAATACATAATTATTTAAATATTACAATTATCACTTATTTTTGAAGTCGGTGCCAGTCAAACAAATAAATGTATATTGTCGTGTGGATTTGCCGGCCGCGCGCGTCATACCTCCAACAACAGTCTACGTTAGCTACCGAGAGGCTGGCACCGACTTCAAAAATAAGTGATAATTGTAATATTTAAATAATTATGTATTAAGGATAGAATTACTTACGTTATTTATCGCTTTTTAGTTTTGGTCGTTTGTGTTTTTTTTTTAAATGTTTATCTTGAAGACCTGTATAGGTCTAATAGGTAATTTTATCTTTAAACTAACAATACGAAATCATAATGTCTTAAAGAGTTTTCTTTGAATATTTTTCTAGTAATAATTTATGCTATATAGAAATATGATAGTTAAATTTTCTAGCGTTCGTTTCGAGTTGAACGCTCAATATAATTGAACTTGAACGAGCGATACATGTTCATCGTTGACAAACTCGAACACTTCACTAGGTTTTCTCATTTTACTTACCAAATGCTATCATGGTATATTTCTATTGTTATAGATATAATGCGGAGCACTTTAAGCGTATAGTAAATAGGTCTAAAGAGAAGCTTATGTGGTGCCACTGGTGTTGCATAGGCTGCGGTGACCGCTTACCATCAGGCGATATATCTGGAAAATCTTTGTTCCGTATTAGTAAAGCTTTTGTAACTTTATATATTTTCGGTGAAACTAAAAAAAAGGAAACGGCAGGATGCTCCAAATAACTCAGATTGGGACAGAACGAGACAAATTGGGAGGAAATCCGTAGTTTCCTCTAGTTTGCCCGGCGCAACCCGGCCACGGACGACGACGGAAATTCTGTGGAGTGCCTAGGACACTTTGCTTTACGAGTAGCCTTTGTTGGCCTGTATATTTGATTTGAACTTGGTAGAGATACTAGTTGGTTTCATTTTACTCAGGGCTCAGAGGGGAACATAGTGATTTCTCATTGGTTTGCTGATGGTTTGCGACCGAAGATATGAAAATTATTTACAACACAATGTAATAAATTACTTGTTGATTTATTTGATCTAAAGCGTCATATGACACGGTATAAAATAAAGTGATTAAATATTCATTCTTTTGATAAGAGCAACTTACACAAGTTTCGTGCTGGTATTTTCTCGGTAGTATACTGCCTTTTGAAGCGGTACGAGATTGATGATGATTTTTGAGTGATATGTAAGTGTTTAATGTAAACCAATGCAAAACAAAGATATTTTCTATATTACTCCTCCCGAGAATCTTACTTTAAGATTTTGCAGCTAGAGATCACATTTTCCACAGTGCTTACACTGTTCCTATTTTTATAGTAGGTACCTTTTTGTAAACATTTTATATAATATGTAAGTAGGTACTGCTAAGGACTTGTGTTTCGTTGAGTGTCATGCTTTCTAAACCAAATGACCATGAATTAGAAACCCACACGCGACAATAATTTATATGAACGTCGTTTGTGGCTGCTTAAGTTGTATTCAGGTATATTTATTTATTCTGATTTGCATAACTTATGTATTCGGGTTTACATCGTTGTTTTAAAAGACGACAAAGGGAATATCAAGAAACAGGCAGCAGCGTTAACCTGAGTATAAATAAAACCTACTGCGGTTGCCAATCCGCCTGCCAAGCGTGATGACATTTGCTTCGTGGTGATGACTAAGGCAAATCCCCCATCTAATAAACGTCATTGGAACTCTATGTAGATCTGGGAGATCTATGTAGAGCAATGGACATCTTCAGGCTGATGATGATTGACTGGCTCGGTGGCTCAATTGGTAGTGATCGATCAATTGGATGGGTTCGATCCCCACACAGTACAAACATTTGTGTGCATGAACATGTCTGTTTGTATTGGTCTGGGTGTTTTCTATGTATAATATGTATTTATTTACAAAAAAAATGTATCTAGGTATGTTTATCAGTTGTCTAGTACCCATAGTACAAGCTTCGGCTTAGTTTGGGGCTAGATGGCGCTGAGTGGCCTAGCGTGGCATGTCTTGGGTTATACCTTACATATTCGAATGGTTTTGCATAGGATCTTATGTAAGTGCAGGCAGGAACGCCTTGAATCCTTCCTCCATTCTATATAGAATGGAAGCGGTGCGCTTACGCTATAACCAAGCTATTTACGAGGTTATCGCCGCCTTCGCTCAGCCGCTAAGATATTGTTAAGGCTTTGCTCAACCGCATATCGCCAGTGAGCCGATACTACTACTTGAACTAGACTACTTGTGATGTAAACGTGTTTTGAAGCATTTTCAAGCTATCGCGAACTTGGTGACATATTGTAATAGGTTTTTTTTAATGGCAGAGGGGCAAACGGGTCTGAAGTTCACCACATGGTAAGTGATCACTTCAGCCTATACAAAACGCAACACTAGAGGTGTCACACATGCGTTGCCGGCTCTTGAGGAATTTGTAGGCTTGCTTTTTGAAGGTTCCTAAGTCGTACCCATTCCGAAAAGTCGTAGCTGAAAGATTTCAAAGAACCCGATTTCGAAGAAGTATTTCAAAGCCAAATAATTCCAATAAGCATCATTCATTAACCTTGAACAATTCGAACGGATCGCATGCACGCAAAATGAATTCATTTCCCAAACGATGCACGGATGATATTAAAAATTAACTCCGAAATACCAGCGAACTGACACGCAGTCAGAGTAATAACTGCGGCAGAACTTGTAGAAGTAGATGAATTGGAATGTTAAGTTAATGTAGTAAGGTTTGTTTTTGAGTGCCTGCGCGTTGCACTCAACTTTTGCTGTCGTTCGTACTGCACGAACAGTTGAGTGCATTTAGTTGTGCATCGCGTGACTCTGCGTTCCGCAAGCAACAACAGAACTGTTTGGAACAAAACTAGACTGCAACGATTATGGAACAAACGGGCGCCGGCATTCCGTAGACGATGCGATGTTGGAAGGAAAATTTGAGTTGGAGAATCCATTTTGTCGCTTTTGGTGTAATAGGCAATTGATTGTTAAAGTCCTTCGTCATAGGATAAAATAAATAAAGGCGACAGACTTTACGTATTAACATTAACAACGTCTCATAGTAAAGTGAGTGATGCATACAATGAGTGAAGTAATATAGGCGTACACGTACATTTAAGAACAGCCAATATAGATATTTAAAAGCTTAATATTGTTCTTATTTCAAAGCAATAAGGTCTATTAATGGCTCGTAGAATTTGATTCTGGGTATGTGTTTCATGGAGGCTTTTATAAATAAATAAATAACTCAAGATATGCCACACTCCTTAATACGTACTTTCTACTCACTGTTCAAATATGTCACAGTTAGGATTCTAATAGGATTTTGCTCGATTATGAAGTTTAGCTGTAAAATGTAATAGCTTGCGTTGATGGAACAGCCTAGAACATAATCCAGGATTTGTAGAAGATTATTAGGTCCCGAACGATAGATGAACGTAACTGAGACAGACACTGAGCTGAAGATGAGTTAGCGTTTCAAAGAAAAAAGTGTTAAAAGCAACTGAACGAAAGTTGAGAATTCGCTTTGGCTCTAATCATAAAACTAAGAAAACCGAACGAATTTATTTTACAGCTTTTCTAGACTCGATCCAATCTAGGAAAGTTGGTATTCTAAAAATATTTCCCAATTTGCTGCCAACACAAAATTTACGATAGAAAGAATAAAAGTTATTTCGAAGTTTATTGTTCTGATATAAACTTGATACTGTAGGTATTTATAGACCGTATCCCGATATAGTGTCTGTCAAAAAGTCCGAAAGTGATCGCAATCACTTGAAGCGAGTCAAACAACAAACAACAGGAGAGGTCAAGCAGTTAATCAACACAAATATAAGCATCCCAACATTTCCACCGCGGTCGTATTTACACGCCCCCCTCCCAGTCACTGGGCAAACTTAGCTGCAAACTTGCCCCACTCACTAATGCTGCCATTAGGCAACTTGGCAAAGTTATTGTGAAAATAAAGAAACACCGCTCAACTTATTATTAGTCACAAATGGCGGCTCATTTTTCCCGTTAAGTCGCTCACTTTTTGTGTACGAGAGTCTTTTATTTTCCCGTTGCTCTGTGTCCTTTTAAATCAGTTTTTGAAGCTCTCTTTTCAAAGTTTCAGGGTGAAATTGCTTAGAACTTTCGTTGTGAATAAATCGGTAATATTCAGTAAGTTCAAAGCAAACAAATAGCTTGCTAGCTAGCTTGGATTGCAGGGTGCAAGGAAATTCAATCTAAGTTGCAGGGCTGTCAGATATCCACCAACTATGTAATTAAAACATCTGACTAAAATTAACTTTATTGACGGCAAAATGGATGCTTCATTATCGTCATCATTGAGTCTATTATCATCTATTGATGAATGTGGCGTACCTTCATCACCAGTGGATAACGAAATAACAATTTAGGAATAAGGAATAAGCTTCTACTACTTAAGATAAACAAAAATTGATATTTCATTACGTATTGTTAAAAATTATTGTGTCTGGAAAACTTCTTTCGAGGTTAAAGCAAAAACCGATTTATTTTTACAGATTAAGTTGTATGGCATGGCGTATGTCATTCTGCTTTTTATTTAGAAATCTGTCCATAAAAGTCATGTACAGAACAAAATTGTACCTTCACAGAAGCAGTGGGTATTGTAAACGTCAAAGAGAACGATTATCTCTTAATACATCCACCAAACCGAATCCAAATGGGCCAAACGAAAGCGGATTATCGCCGCATGCCTCTTTCATCTTAGCAGCGAATTTGCGGAGAGAAGCCTAAACTTATCGGTACCTTAAATGGAAACTACGGTGATTCGTGTAAATAAATATTAATTTTAATGTTGTGTTAATGTAAAGTGAAAATGCAGCACGCTACAACAAACCTGCACGATACACAAAAAGGCACTGCAACGATCATCTAATATGATGCTGTGGCTAATTATTACTATGTAACTATCGACCGTTTGTTCGCGCTACTATCAGGCACTTCCAACTAATCACTACACGCATCTGCCGCCGACGTCGTCGCGGCCAATCACATCGCAGCATACGCGCTGCTGCATGACAGCGCATCAACAAATGTCACATCACGAGATTGTTTTTTGTATTAGTTATAATATTTGCTATTATATTTATTAACTATTTCCATTTTAGTTCATAATAATACAAAATGGATGGTAAAGCTGCAATACAAAAAATCTGAATATTTTGTAATTAAATGTCTCACCCCTGATGCCGTGAAATGACGTCAACTTTGAAATGGAATCGTATTAAAACTACTTACTTACGTTGTGAGTGTGATTAGCGCCTATTCATACTTAGTTTCCGAATGGGCAAATAAACAACTTAGTTTTGCAGTCAAATATACAATAATGGTTGTTATTATTAAATGAACGTTAATTGAACATGTCTCTCTTTAAAGTTGGTTAAAAGCAGGGAAGTTTCCTTTCATGCCACGTTCCTGGCGTGTTTACATGACATAATGACGTAACAACGGGACGCCTAGGCCAGTGAAGACATGCATTGTTTACTACACTCGGACATTGTACCGACAATACCGACATGCTACAGGCATGAAGATTATTTTCCCTACTAGCTGCGAAAATTTTTAGATTAGCGTACTTTTGGCCGTTTGGTTATCGGATTTAAAATAGGACCTATCTCATCCTGCTGGTGTAGTAGAAGAAGACTAAGGAAAAAGACACGTATTTTTTATTTGTTAAATTAGACCAAAAATGACCAAGATATAGCCCGTTAAAATTACGCGTGACGCCAAAGAGTAGGAGTGTTTTCCCACTGAGTGACGTCAAAGACCTAAATTTTGATGCCTTGTATCTTTGTTATTTTTTGTTAAAATGAAAAAAGACAAAATACGTGTCTAATATATTTTTATGATTTAAAATACGGACTAAATATATTGTAATTATCTTGACCCTGGAAACATCCCTATTGTAATTTATGGACGCCTATGTCCAGCAGTAGACGTTTGCAAGCAAACCCGTCGGTCTAGTCGCAGGTGCTACGTGACAACCGAATCCTGGGTTGAACCAAACATTGTTACTGGTTTTCTATAAAGAAATAAGCGTGTGGTAAAACTCGTATATCGGCGGCCAGTTATTCAGTGGTAGTGAACACTGCCTTTGATACAATGGTCGCGGTTTCGACCACCGCACAGTACAAACATTTGAGTGCATCAACATGTCTGTTTGTATTGGTGTGGGTGTTTGCTATTTGTGAAATGAATGTTTATTAAGAAAAAAATGTGCCAGTAAGTTTATTAGTTGTCTAGTACCCATGGTCACATTATACACACACACACCACCAAAAACACATGAGTATGGCTCCCTCTGACACAGGTGCTACTGCACTTACTAGAAGGGGTGTACCCTCAATTAGTAAAAACGTCTTGATGGCAAATAAACATTTTCACTCATTTTTGTGTTTTAATTTTTTCCATAGTACAAGCTTCGGTGTTCGGAAGGTGTGTGTGTGGCCCAGTGTGGCTCCAAGTCACGCAAGTCCACTTGTGCTATTTAAATCGAGCTTATAAGCGATTACAAAAAGCTAGCATGATACCACCCTTATTTGCCGTCGTCTCAATGCGACTAAGGAGGTATTATCTCCTTTTTAGGGGAGGGGGTATTGGGTGAAATGGTCCGCAAAAGCCGTGGTCGGCTCAATCGGCCGATAATCGATGTCCCCGTTTCAAAATAATAAATAATAAGGGTATCAAACGTTTTAAGACCTTGGAGCGACGGGAAAACGAGGTATTTCGTTTTTATATATCAAATACGAACTTTATAGTCTGGTGATTTCGATAAGCTGAGAAATTCGTCATATATGCTGTAAGTTATTAGACTCAAAATTTATCGCCTAAATTGTACCTAGGTAGCAATTTAAATTATATGTATGTTCTCCTGTAATCGTTATGTAAGGGGATGTAAGAGTCGCTTATCATCTTTTCGCTATAAGTCACCCTCACCTGCCCGTATTGCATCCTGTTGAATAACAAACGAGGCTCTAGCTAACGACTGGTGGCGGTATTACCACTACGATTGCTTTCGTAGCTAATAATCACAGATGGCAGGCAGCAGCGTCACCGGAGCGATGAGTTACGATCCCTGCCTGCGCAGTGTGGCGATTATGGGTCTAACGTTAATATGCGTCGCCCGAACGCACAGGTACCCAAAACCTATAGGTTTTTTGGCACTGTGCGTCCGCGCGTCGCATAGTAACATTTGTGAATAACTGAAGAGGCTTATGTCCAGCAGTGGACTAGGGTAAGCTTATGTTGATGAAACGTTATGTATACAGTCTATATAATATTTTATGGATACCCATGGACTGTTCACTAGTCATTTTCTATATGAATGAAAACATATTGCTCGGCTAGTCCTTTACAAAAATGCGAGTTGAAGGGACAAATCAGTCGGTCCTGGGATGTTCATTATTCGATTTCCGCGTTTGTCGGCCCTGTTGGGATCAAAGTGTGCCCAGTTATGTGCCAGATTATGCCTCAATAGGCGCAGTTTCACTCGCCATATCAGTTCGTGAAATACAATACTTTTATTTAGTAAAAACGTATGTAGAATAGAATAGAATCCAACTTTTATGTCACTGCGAAATACACATATTGGGAAATTATGTTTTAACAAGGAGCCTTTACTGAGCCGTAGCCATCAGAGCTTGGTACATTTTACAAAAATTACAGGTTTTTGTCTAAACTGGCGAACAACTAGAGATCTAGCAGTGGACTGCGATAGGCTGATGATGACGATGATGATGACAGACGTTTAATAGACTACTATTAAACGTCTGTCATCATCATGTGATGTTATGTATAATATACAGATTTATTACTAAATAAATCTGTCTATTATACATAAAATCACAAAATACAATAAAATAATATATATATAAAATAATATAAAACTTCCTATATAAAATTTCGTCTCTTGAATATTTTGTTTTATAATGTCTTGAAAAAATTCATGGGTTCATCAGCTAACAGCTGACCCCATGATACTACAAAGAATACGTAAAATACACATTCGAAACAATTCAAAAAAGAACCAAAGTTACGTTTAATATCAATGGTCCGCCATAACAAAAAATAAAATGCAAACTAAACATCTCAAAGGCAAAACGAATAAAGTTAAATGGAAGCAGAGGGTCGGTTTACTTTGCCGCGAGTTGATTGGGAGCGAGCGACTCCTCCGATGACCTACAAATGAAACTTGAACAGAATGATAGAAGT
Organism: Conogethes punctiferalis; assembly: GCA_031163375.1. Lineage (NCBI taxonomy): Eukaryota > Metazoa > Arthropoda > Insecta > Lepidoptera > Crambidae > Conogethes > Conogethes punctiferalis. The sequence continues at coordinate 5,352,535 of CM062094.1, forward strand.
AAAATAACTTTTCAATTCTTGTCGCTGCTACGTTTATTGTGTGCGAGATGATGCGGGACCACCAAAATCGAAAACGATCGTACGTTGAATGGATCGCGTACTTTTGCACCATAAATCCCTCTCATTTGTCCCTCCCGTGCTACTACAGTACTACGGTAGTAGATATTCAAAACAGGTGAAGAAATAATACTCAGACATTTACTTTGCACAGTTCCATCAATCTTCCCAAAGTCGCTACAAGTAAAGATTTCCCTAACTCGCTCATTTCACGAGATTCAAGCGAGGATTTCTAAACTCCCCTATTTCATAAGAAAAAAAAAGGCAGCTCGTTAACAGTTCTCGAGTTCTTTCATAAACAATATTCTTAAATATACTCTTCATATCTTTTGTGTGAACTTCGTCGACTTACTCAAAACTTCTACCCGCTTTATTGAAAATTTATAAAAGATATTTAGTGAAAGTACTCGTGTTTCTGTTTCCATTCAGTGTCCATTTTCATTACATTAATCAGATTAGCACCCGCTCGGGTGTATAAAAAGTTTTATGCGCATCTGAACTCAGTCGTTTCTTTGAACGATGGGAAAATAAGTAAAGTAATACGTACGTCTGTAAAGAGTTTAATCCATTAAAGAAATTGCATTTGAAAAGATTTTTGACTTCTTTATCAAAATCAAGCTAAAAATTTTATAAATGATCTTCTACTTTATATACATTAGGAGTAAATTTGTCTGCTGATGTTTAAAACAATCTACCTATTTGGAAATCCCGGAAATTACTCTGAGCTACTAATATCATAAATCAGCGTTTCCGAACAATGTAGATATCCAAAATAAGTAATTGTTTTTGCAAAGTATGTATGTATACTTTGAAGATTTATATAAAAACGCCATATTCTTGGCGGTTCTTTATCTCTAGCATTTTGACATCTCATGTGGATTTGACTGGCGTGGAAGAAAATAAATCACAGAAATCTGTACTTAAGGATATTGTAGACACGTTACCTGGGTCTTCTTTTCTTTACAAAAAAGGTAAAGGTCGGTATAACTAGTTAAAAGCTTGGATAATGTTAGTATTAAAGGCTCGTTTATATGCAACGTGTTACTAAAGATAAAAATATATTTTATTTATTGCACACCAATTGGCTTAAAACTAGGCATATCTATACTTAATATTATAAAGCTGAAGAGTTTGTTTGTTTGAACGCGCTAATCTCAGGAACAACTGGTCCGAATTGAAAAATTATTTTTGTGTTGAATAGACCATTTATCGAGGAAGGCTTTAGGCTATATAACATCACGTTGCAACTATTAGGAGCGAAGAAATAATGGAAAATGTAAAAAAAACGGGGAAAAAATAACTAAGTATTCCACGCGGACGAAGTCGCGAGCACAGCTAGTCTCTATAATATAAACTATGATAATAAAGTACAATTTAAACGGCCGTACTGCTTTGCGCGATTTTTATTTTGAACTGGTGCAGAAAAGCTTTGATTAGAAGATTTTTATACGTGAAGCGATTTTCGTAGCGCCCTTGTAGCATCGTAGTTCAATTGTTAGTCCACAAAGAATATAAGAGCTACGGCGGTATATATCTTTCTAGATAATACATTTAGCAGTTAACTGAGTACGTGATCGCAATAGATATAGTAATATAAAATCCGTCTTGCTTCTTAAAGTTATCAATACAGTACTGAAGCTAAAACTATTTATAGCAGAATTGACGGCAACTCTTCCTATAAATTAAATAATATAGAGATTGAACTGACTGCTATTTGTAGCACCGTATTGTAGTATTGAAAAAAAGTTACGATAAAGGATACGTCAAAAACGGTATTTAAATCCATGAATATTTTATTAGATATATTTACGTAATATTTTAATCGCAATTACGACTTACTTACCTATAATATAACAACAAAACAATTAAAAACTGTTGTTTTGTGTAACCGCCAAAGAATGATTAATTATATAATAAAATACATGACGTAACCTGTGTCAACAGGTGGATGACCTTACTCGTTCCGTAGTAAATAAACCATAAAACTTATGAAGGTATTACATTGGACTTACCTTTTCTTCACGACAGCTATGAGAATTATGTGCTGAGTGTTTTTCGTGCCTCTGATTGCTCTGAAACAAGGAAAAAGTATATTTAATATTTTTTAGATGTCTTGTATCAGAATTATCGTAATGTCGCGCCATAAAAACTAACAGTAAGTACCCCGAACATACGAGTACATCATCCTCGCAATAATGTCCGGCTACATTACACACTCATCGCGTTAACACGAATATTCACCATAGACGCTAATGTAGGCCGAGCATTATGAGTGAAATTTAATGTAATAATTATTAGTATTACTACCTACTTTTAAAAAACGTTGACATGACATGACAACAGAAAATGACAAACATAAGGATTTTTTTATGATGCTTTGAAGTTATTTTCTTGGTTCTTGGTACCTACTCGTATACAAAAAAGGAGTATTCAATAGATAAAGTTATAGCTTTTGGATTAAACTCGAATTTTTCCTTTAATTCCATGAACTTAAAAATTATACAATTTAAGTATGTACCCGAGGCGATATGTTTTTTGTTTTTCGATCTTCGTTTATTATTTTTTTTACCTATGTAAATCTACACAGCCAGTGTTTCACTTTACTAAAAAGTATTTATTTGCAGCAGATTTTACTTTTGCAGCAGATATTGTTAAAATTGATTGAATAATAGGGTTAATTTCTCGCTTGGTAAGTGGTGACTTTTCCTTCATTGAATGCAAGAGATGAGAAGAGAAGAGGTACCCTTCGAACTACCCATTCTAACGTAGGCAGGGATTAATGTCTACCAATAGTAGGCATGTTGACAAAAATTGCTGCGTATTTTTTTATCAGTTAATTTAATTTGGAAACGGCGGACGGCGGATTTGTAAGCTCGTAAACGAAAAGCCATTGTATTAAAAAATTTCAAAAACACGTTTATGCAACTAACTTAACTTTATTAGATACCATATTCATACGCGAATGGTCATTATGAGAGGCGTTTGTTCCGCATAATGTAATTAACCGACGTACTATGGAGTATGTACGCCAAAATTAACTATGAGTGGATAGCTGGGGTCGCGAGCACGTGAAATATTAATTTTGGCCGCTTATTATAATCCGTAGTACCGTCTGGGGCCTGTAGAGATGAGATTAAGGTTGTAACTTTTATCGTTAGTAGTAAATTATAAAATTTATAAGGTGAGTAAATTATGAACACTGATGAAGTCTGCTGCGTAAAGCATACAGCAGCCGCGACTTTTGAAAATGAAAAATATACGACTATATTAGGTCCCTTATAAACATTTTTCTTTTCTTGTTTGTAGTTGAGAAACTAAACATATGTAGGCCACTCCAGTTGTTCGCCATTTTGAAAAAACAACCCTATAGTTCATTCGCGTTAAGAAAATAGTGACTCATCACCGACTGCCGGCCACTAGCCAATTAAAACGCTAGAAATTATAATTTAATAGGGCTTTATCGCCACGCTGCCTAGTGCCTGTGCAGGCGGATTGGCAATGGCAGGGGGGCGTATCTCGTAGCACCGGTGACACTGCTGCCTAGCGTGGCATAGCATGGGTCATTTATTTTATTTTAGCTTGGTCACAGACACCGACTGCCACAATGGGGGCGCGTCCCTACGTTCCACGTGTGCTGACTGGCTAATTAAATTACTTTATTCCCGTTTCAGTGTTTTGTGTGAATTAAGAGCGTGTTTATGGTATAGACCTTTGTGCCTTCTCCGGGTAAAGTGGGCGTAGGTGGGAACTTTAGCGGCCTGTGCAACGGGTGCGTTCAAATTAATTTTCATTGTTTTTAGATCTTGTTCGTTGGTCGAGGGTTGAGATCTAACTTTAGTTAAGAGGTTGGCTGGCCGTTAGCGTTCATGTGAAGAAATTCTATGGTAGTGAGAATCGATCAATAGTACTAGGCCTGTGTGATTGATTAAGGCCCTATCGCCCTAGCTTGGGACAGGTTTGAGGCTCTCAGTAGGGACATTGTAAATGAGCTGTTAATAAATTTGTTCGTCAAAGCATAGACGTAGAAATAATGAGAAGGAGCCTCAGGTATTAATTCTTAATGGACCTTTTATAATTTTCTTGTTAATTCTTAACGTAGGCACAGTTTTAACAATGCTAGTAGTATCCATAGATATATTATAAGTCTGTAAGTACCTACTCTAAATACCTCATTTCGGTCTGGTTCTCATTGAAGTAATTGACGAATTAATTGAATTGAAAAGTGGAGTGGTTATTTTTTTTATTTTATATAATAAATAAAAAATAAGCAGTTTAATAACTTTTAGAATATTCCTGGTCCTTTAAATAAGCCGACATAATAAAATATAATCTCCTCCTTTCCGAAGTTGGTTAAAATCATATAAAATAGCTAACGTGCGGTTTCCGAGCGGATTTTAATGTCACATTTATACGACCACACTTGCAGTTACGACTGCAATAATTTCTATTAAGGCGATTCACTTTAAACTTAAAGCTAAACCTTCAAAGTCAGTAAATTCACAAAGATAAACTTCATTGGTAAACAGTGAAATATCAAAGCTTATTGAGCTACTTACTAATAACCACACAGACAACCAGCAACAATGTACAAAGCAAGAAAGTATTTAAACAAGGACAATAGACATGCATTTCTTATTTTGTCCTGTCAAACCCTGTCAAATAGTTTTAACTGTCTGTTTGGTGTTTGCAGCTTCTTCTTTGAGTGATTTATATAGTACAAACTTCTGTTTGGTGTATTTAGTGTGTTGAGAATAAAAGGGAAAAGGAAGGAAAAACGAGAGGCTCAAAGGAAATTAGTAAAATGAAATATAAAAGTAAAAAATAACCCAAAACAAAATAACACAACAGCACGCTTATGCGATTGAAAAGAAGACACAGCAATTTTCAGTGAAAAGAAAATCGAAACTATAGAAAAGAAAAAAGTAACAAAAAGAGGTTGGCCGCCATGTGGCCAGTCCGTAACAAAGTGTATCAGAAGAACAAAATATGTACTTGAATACGAACACAACTATCCAGATACGAAACAAACACAAATGTTCATCATATGAATGTTTCTCTCGGGTGGGGACCCACGACACTTGGTTCAGGAGGCAAGGGTTCTTAAAGGATTAGGAAAAATAAGCTTCGTCGGTCTTAAGGTATAAAATACCTCATAAAATCTATAAAATATCCAATGCGTTTTCCCGCAGAGTCGCGTTTATTGTACGAGCGCACTCGCAGTAATGGTCGCCATAATTCTATAAGCTCGTGCGCCGTAAAACTGCGGTGCGATGGCGCCGCATAATAAGACACGTCCCGTGCATTCCAATACCTGGCGTTGTTATAGATTTTACGCTGGCACGGTCATCCTGGTACGATTTACTGCCTTATTATCTGAACTACCTACATAGGTTAAGGCTTGGTTCGTTGGTCTGTAAGACTTTTACGTTATTCGCTATTTTAAGATCGTTGATATCAATTGGCTGCCCTGGACCAGATTAAAAAGCGCGCAATTTAAAAAAAATGCGCGCTTTTTGCACCTACAAAAATGTAGGTCGACATAATGGCTTCCCTACGCCTGATGGAAAGCGAAAAAGAAGCCCAAGTCGCTGTGACAACGGACAATTAACTGGTCAGTTACCTGTCAGTTGCCACCGCCATGCCGGACCAACCCCAACCCCCCACGAGCTCCGGAAACCCTACTCACCGGCAGGAATACGACCCGGAGGACATTTGGCTGCGGTGTTCTATAGGGTGGAGGTCCTTCCCTGGTCGGGCATCTCAATTCGTGCGCCGATTCGCTATGCCCTACCCCTGTTATTGTGATCGTAAGTGATTCGTCATTAACAGATGAAAAGTTAGATGATCTTAGTCACCGCATCTCGTTTCGTGTCTGTCCATTGTGTAATGTAGGTAGTTACCTACCACTAAACATATGTCAAGATAGGGTAGAACGGGAGAGATAGTGGGATGTAAGGGAGCGGCCTATCATCTTTTCGCTCCAAGCCAACCTCACCTGCCCGTGGTGCATCCTGCCGAATAACAAACGAGGCGCTGGCAACCGACTGGTGGCGGTATAACCATCACAATTGAAGGCGTAGCTAAATACTAAAGACCGGTGACGGGCAGCAGCGTCACCGGAGCAAGAAGCTACGCCCTGCGATTGTCAACCCGCCTGCCCAGCGTGGCGATTATGGGTATATCCTCCAGATCTTTGCTCTAAGTGGCGAACAACTGGAGAGGCCTATGTCCAGCAGTGGACTGTAATAGGCTGATGATGATGAGGGTAGAACATATCTGCACCCGGCACCTCGGTCCGGAATAAACCGCTATCAACCATTCAGCATTTTTGTTTCTGAACACAACTCTTTCAACCCAGGAATCACACTGCTGAACGTAAGCCTCCTTTAATGTACACCACTTTTCTCTCTCTTAAGGCTACATACTTCTCCTTTATTAAGCTTTACATAAAACTTTCAAAGTAGCATCCTCGAGATTGCCTGCTAGGTTGTGGTGGGAATAAGTTAGCAGTTTTGAGAGTAGCAGCTTCCTTGGAACATTCCTGAGCCCCGTCTCAAGGAAGCCGCGTCGAGATAATTGAGTTAGTAAGCTAATACTACGTAGATAGTGAATAAAACCGCACTATTTGTATGTGGGTCCTTTATGCAAGAATTGTATTTTGAAGGAACATTGCAGGAAATGATACTAGGCTGTATATTAAAAATTATGCATCGTGAACGAAGCCAGTTTATAAACTAGAAACGAAATAGTGAAACCCACTTTCACTAAGTGGACATGCAGTCAAAACTGCGATGCACAAGTGCATGCATGATGTGCAGCGCCGGACGGACCTAAGTGGGCTAATGAGAAGTAGACTGGTAATTGGGACGGGTGAAGTACGAATTAGTTACTGGGTATGTCGGACACAGTATCGATAGATAGACTGCATAGCAATTATTTCATTTTTTTTATGCGAGAGGCGGCAGACGAGCAAGTGTGATGCCTGATGGTAAGCAGTCGACACCGCCCATGGACACCCGCAGCTCAAACCGAGTTTAGGGTCGCTGCCGGCCTTTTAAATATGAATACGCTCGTTTCTTGAAGGTTTCCAAGTCGTAGCTGTTCGGAAAGACTGCCGCAGGAAGTTGGTTCCACAAAACCGAGGCGCGAGGCAAGAAGTTCCTCATAAAACGTACAGTCGAGGATCGCCAGCCATCGAGATGATGTGGATGGAATTTCAGTCGGTTACGTGTGGTTCTTATTTATTTTATATTATAAGTATACCTACTGACTATTTTTAAGAATGTTAAGTACCTTGTAGGTATAAGTTATTGGTATTTCATTTTAATTTAAGTAGTTCATTAATCGAGGCCAAAATCTTGGACTAACCGTACACGGCACCTAGAACACAGATTATTTACACTAGACACGATGCCTGATCCGGCCGAACTTGCAAACCGGGGTTCACGTTGTTCACAGCTAAGTTTGGTTTCCTAAATACATAGTATGAGTTATTTAAACTCATCATCACTATTCATATCTTTTAGGCACAATTTGCTTTAATTAAATATAAATCCTCTTAGTATCCTAAAAGAGCACATCTGTTCAATACAATGAGAGTCTTAGTCATTACAAACACCTATAGAAATACATCAGTTAATTTGCCACAATGTATTGTCTTGTGTAACAGTTATTGGTTCCAGATTTCCTTAGTTTACAATAAGGTCACGATGTTGAACATGAGCAGGTGACTATAGATTTATGGCGTACAGGCACGTGACGTCATCATCGAATGATTTACGTTTGTGCCGTTTTTGAAGTAAGAAATTATGGTTGTAAATAGAACTAAACATTATTAAAATAGATACGAGATAAATATTATTTACTCACAAACATTTACACCAACAGGTTGACAGACATCTTGTGGTACAATTAAAACGGTCTTATCGTTAGTAAGCAATGAAATGAAAATGAATAAATGTTTATTTACAATCGATCTCTTCCACATAACCTAAAATATTTGAACATGCACTTCGATTCAAATAAGTGTCCTCATCTAAGTCCCAGAGTTATATCATATGAATTCCACATAAACACCTTGTATAACTGTGTTAATGAGCATATAATGACGCACTCCCTGTTGCCAGCCACGTATTCCTTTGTGCGTTGAGGCAACCACTTGAGGAATGTACTCATATAGGCCGTGTCGTGCGCCCCGGGGAAAGCTAACAACGCGTGTGGGAACTTGCCCTTCAACTTGTGGATTTGTTTGAGAATATTTTGGGAATTATTTTCGTGCATTTTGACAGTACTTACGGTACATGAGGAGACATGGGGGATGTAAGGGAACGGCCTATCATCTTTTCGCTCCAAGCCAACTTCACCTGCTCGCGGTGTATCATGCCGAATCACAAACAAGGCGCTGGCACCCGACTAATGGCGGTATAACCTTCACTATTGAATATACTGCTGAATACGTTGAGAGAATTGAGAATACGTGCCGATAATTAATAAAAAGTCTATGTATTTCCAAATCGAGGTTGTATTAAAACGTAAACAGATTGATTCTGTGAAATATACGAGTATAGTTGTTAGGCTTCCGATGTTAGCTGTTCGCCATTATCTTCGTAGACCGTGATTTGAGAGTAAAACTTTTTGAAGTATATAGGTACCTAGTTACTTTGATTACTTCGGAAAATCAGCGCCAATTTCAGACAAATAGGTATAGGTACTCGGCAATCTAAATATATTGATTAATAAGTTGTCAGAACATTTGATTATCTCTTATTATTTATAAGTGCAGTTAGTAGTATAAATCTTATATTGATAGTCCAATAAATAAATAGCTATGTATACTACGTATTTATTTACAGGAAAAATATCGAAGTGTTTATCAATTGTCTAGCACCCATAGTACAAGGTTAGAACAAGATGGCGCTGTGTAGCCCACGCTGGGATGTCTTGGGTTATTTATTTATTTTCATATGTTGTTGAAAGTTTTGTTAAAATACCTCGCTTTACGGTTAGCAGACTAATATAAAGAAGAATGTAAGAGAGAAGCCTATCATCCTTTCGCTCCAAGCCAACCTCACCCGCCCGTGGTGCATCCTGGCGAATAACAAACGAGGCGCTGGCAACAGACTGGTGGCAGTATGATCACAATTGAACGGGCAACAGCGTCACTGGAGCGAGAAGCTACGCCCTGCAATCACCAACCTGCATGCCCAGCGTGGTTATTATGGGTATACCCTCCAGATGTTCGCCTAAGTGGCGAACAACTGGAGAGGCTAATGTCTAGCAGTGGACTGCAATAGGCTGATGATGATGATAAAGAAGAAGAAGAAAAAGATTTTTTACTTTATTAAATTTTCCTTCCCGATTTGCTTAAAATTAACTAAATAGCACCATAATGGAAAGTTATGCTTATGGAGTTATTAATTCTATAAAGTTCAAAGTGCAATTAATTTAAATGCGTAACCGGAGCTCCTGGGGTGGGATTACAGGAGGTTGCTAATGAGCGGTTACAATGGATGTAATTATAACATGGGTATTAAATCAAACTGAGACGTTAATAATAAGGTACATGGTAGGTATACTGTTGTTTGTTCTTTATTACCTCTGAATGAATGTCAATGAGATGTAAGGGAGCGGCCTATCATCTTTTCGCTCTAAGCCAACCTCACCCGCCCGTGGTGCATCCTGGCAAATAACAAACGGGGCGCTGGCAACAGACTGGTGGCGGTATAACCACTACAAATGAAGGCGTAGCTAAATACCACAGGCCGATGATGGGCAGCAGCGTCACCGGTGCGAGAAGATACGCCATGTGATCGTCAACCCGTCTGCCCAGCGTGGCGATTATGGGTAAATGCTCCAGGTGTTTGCCCAAAAAGGCAAACCACCATAGGCCTCTCCAGTTGGTCCAGCCAGTAGGTCCTGCTCATACGTCCAGCAGTAGACTGCGATAGGCTGATGATGATGATGAATGTAATTTTTGTGCTGTTCCAGGTTTTCATGGTTGTATATCCTGGGTGTTCTTGGCGATGCTCCTAGTCATCATTTGGTGTTCATAGTTTTCATGAAAAACCTTAGTTAAACAGGTAGTTGATGTGGGGTGACTATTGTGTTACGACTGTTATATGTACCTATAAAAAATACATAATTTAACTGCATAATTTGCGGCATATTTATGTTGTCTTTACTTGTTGTGAAATTAAATAAATTTCCAACTCACAGTCTTCTTTGGTATTGCAATGGTAGTGTTCACGTTTTATTCAAAATTTTTCTATAATAGCATGCAGCCTATTTTGTTAACTCATCCTTAAAATGGAGCTTACAATGCAAAGGCTTTGTACAATAAGTTTACTTTGATTTATGTATTAATAATAAAATATTTCTACTTAAAGTGCAGCTCAGTATCGGAACGGATAAGACTACCCAATTTCCTGTCTGGAGGATTTTCCTTTTGTTAATATCTTCGAGGTTTAGTTCACATACCAACCTGGTTACTTACGTATTTAGTACGAAATTTATAAGCATTTTTGCAACAAGACGAAGAATGAAAGACCCAAGCATTGAAGACCCAACCTATTTATTCAATCATCACAGTTATATTAACTTTGAAGAAATTCATGGCAATTCGCCGTATAAGTATTTACTATCTTTAATTAATTTCCCCATAAGTCTAACTCTTTGAATAAACATTTATGCAGTAAAATTAAATACTTTAAATTATCTGTCATCTCTTCCAATTCCAGATTATACCCCATTTGTCTTTAGTCAACTAACCGAATGTGATGTTAAGAGGAATATCTTGTCCATTGCTTCTAATGCTGTCGGTAGCGATAGTGTTAGCCGTAATATGATTATTCCCATCCTTGATATCCTTACCCCTATCATTACTCACATACTCAATTTTTCCCTGTCCTCAAGCACTTTTCCGACGCTGTGGAAGGACGCTCAAGTGATACCTCTTCCAAAAAAGTCCAATCCATCTTCCTTTTCTGATTATCGCCCCATTTCCATTCTGCCTTTCCTCTCAAAAGTCCTTGAGCGTGTTGTTCATCAACAGCTCAGCCCTTTCCTCACGAGAAACAATATCCTAAGCCCCCTTCAATCCGGTTTCCGTCCAGGTCATAGTACGGTCACGGCTTTGGTCAAGATCACCGACGACATTCGCCTTGGTGTGGACGGTGCACGTCTAACTGTGCTGGCGCTGCTTGATTTCAGCAACGCTTTTAACACTGTAGATTTCGATGTCCTCCTTGGCTTGTTACGTTCCCTTAACATATCTCCATCGGTGGTTGACTGGTTTCATACTTATCTTTATGGTCGCCGGCAACGTATTCGTGTTGAAGATTCACTTTCTGCTTGGTGTGAACTCGGTTCCGGTGTACCTCAGGGTGGTGTCTTGTCTCCTTTACTCTTCTCTGTTTTTATCAACTCAATTACTAATAATCTTTCATCTTCCTACCATCTCTATGCAGACGACCTTCAACTATATACTCAGAGTAGTCTTAGCGAACTGCCGGCAGCCGTGTCTCGACTTAACATAGACCTGAAGCGTATTTCTGAGTGGAGCGAATCGTTTGGCCTCAAGGTCAATCCTTCTAAGACTCAGGTTATAATTGTGGGTGGCACGCGAATGATTTCGCGGGTGAATTGGGAGCTACTCCCCCCTATTGTATTTGACGGTGTCCAGATTCCGTACAGCCGAGTGGTTAAGAACCTAGGGGTCTATTTGGACTGTTCTCTAAATTGGAATGCGCACATTAAGGAAGTTAGCAGAAGAATGTTCGCATCTGCAGCTTCTTTAAACCGACTACGTAACTTTCTGCCGATTCCCACCAAAATTGCTCTTGTACAGGCCCTATTACTGCCCATTCTTGATTATGCAGATAGCTGCTACTTAGATCTTAATGAAATCTTTCTCGACAAGCTCGAACGTCTTCAAAATTTCTGTATTCGTATTATTTTTGGCCTACGTAAGTATGATCACGTTTCCGAATTCCGTTCCCAGCTTAAATGGCTTCCCATCCGTCGTCGTCGTGAGCTTCATGTTCTTTCTCTGTTGTATTCTATTCTTTTCAATCCCTTGTCACCCCCTTATCTGAAAGAACGCTTCAAATTTTTGCAACCCACCGGGGATCGTGATGTACGCTCATGCCGCGAACTTATTCTGTCTTTCCCTCCTCATCTATCCAAGTCTTACTCTCAGTCTTTTACTATCCAATCCATTCGCCTGTGGAATTCCCTTCCTCTTTCCATCAGACGTTCTCAGTCACTTCCTGTCTTCAAGTCCCATCTAAAATCCTACCTCCTGTCCCGTTAATAATACTGTCCTTTCTGTTATTTTGGTATTTATTACTTGTAATTATTTATTTTATTACGTGTGTGTATGTGTATATTATGTATTATAAAATATGATGTCTTTATCTATTTATATATTGTATATTATATATAATTATTGTATATAATATGTATCTATATGTCGTATATCTATTGAAACAGTTTGCACGACGTTGCCCCTCTCTTCAGAGAATTTACACTTCCTCTACCTGAGGGTTGTCTGGAAGAGATCGCTCACTAGCGATAAGACCGCCTAGATTGTACCACAACATGTCTGTATCACCTTTACTGTATTTACTCTGTGTTTTGTGCAATAAAGAATATCTATCTATCTATCTATCTATAAGTCTTCGATTCCTGTAATAAATATCGCGTTGAATTCCGTCGAATTTAATTTTAATAGTAATGGAAGGCGTACTTTTAAAAACATCTATCATACATTTCCGATATAGAAGTTTCTAAATTAGCCCATGAACAAATAAACCAATCCAAAGTGTCGTGATTGGCGTGCCAATAAAGGGAAATTTCCCCCTTAAGTGTCGGGTTTCGTTTCAATTAGTGATCCAAACCTTCCCGAGGGTTTGGGGAAAACTGTATATAAGGCGGAAAAATCAGGGAACATCTAATATAGAGTGCTCATGTGAAAGAGCTCATGTTTCCATGGGATTCATGTAACAGGCTATAATTTTTTTTTTATAAGTATTCTTATTATTAACGGTACCACTGAAAATCAGTGCGGCAGCGCTTGAGTCACGGCTAAAGCTGAGTGGTTACCCTTTTGGTGAATTGCCCTCTACCTACACCCTGTGCCCTGTGTACATTACTATGTTAGATTTTTTCTTTCTTTCCTTCTTTATTTCTTTCCTTCTTTCTCTCTTTCATTCCTTCTTTCTTTCATTCTTTCTTTCCTTCTTTCTTTCATTCTAATTCCGCGTTTACACGCTCGCGTTCAATACGACATTCAACGGGCACAAACACAAGCACAAGCATGTGAACGGGCTGTTCGTCTGTTTGAATGTGCACGTGCGTGCGCAGTGTGTAGGGCAGGGCTGCTCGCCGAGCTGCTTGAAAGGCTGCTTGCCGGGCTGCGTGCCACGCGTGTAAACCTAGCATAATGGATAACCCTGCAATAGGCTGATGTCCAGCCGTGGACTGCAATAGGCTGATGATGATGATACATAAAACATTGCAACCAATACGAACAGATATGTCTAAAATGTTATAGATTAATCCCGTTTATTGAAGCTTTAATTATCCCAGTCCTATTTATAAGCTAACGTCCTAAATTTGCGCCAATATTGGCCGGGTCTCGATGTTCACTGGACCTCACAGCTCTGTGGCTAAGCAATATCTTGGAGAGCTACCTCCACTCGGGACAAAAGGCTTATCTCTATAACTTGCCTTGTTATTCAATCTAGGGATTGCTGACGGTACCTACCAGTAATAAGTGGTTGGGATGATTCTTGTTAATAAAGTTCAGTTCAATTGGAATTGGATTGTTTGCAATTTTGTATTTACTTGTAGAAGTAATTATGTTAATAAATAAAGGGACTATACAAAAACCTTCGCATTTAACGCCTAAACATAAAAATAAAAAGCATTCATGTCTTTTTATATTGTAGAAGATCGTAGCGATGGGTAGATTTCTTAGATTTGATTTTGACCGGCTCGATGGCTCATTTGGTAGTGACCTCTGCCTTCTGAACCAAGGGCCGTGGGTTCGATCCCCGCACAGTAGGTACCTACAAACATTAGTGTGTATGAACATGTCTGTTTCTAATGGTGTGGGTGTTTTCTAAGTATAATATGTATTTATTTACAATAAAAACCGCCCAAGTGCGAGTCGGACTCGCGCACGTAGGGTTCCGTACCACTGATTGAATGAAAAAAACTAGGTAATTTGATTTATGACGTTTAAAAAAAAACCTACTGTCTAGATTTCATTGAAACCAATTTTCGTTAGTAGTTTGCATGCATAGTAATACACATCATATATTTTTTTCAGTTTTATCATGCTCATATTTTAGAAGTTACGGGGTAGGGGGACCCACACACACACATTTCACCACTTCTCTCGCGCTAACTATTCAGTTTTGCCATTTGGCTACGGAACCCTAAAAATGCATCTAAGTAAGTTTATTACTTGTCTAGTGCCCATAGTACAAGCTTCGGCTTAATTTGGGGCTAGACGGCGCTGTGTGGCTCAGCGTGGAATGTCTTGAGTTATTTTATTATTATCAGTCTGATATAAAACCGGCTGATTTCGCTGATTGTACAGTGGTTGCCATCCAAGCGGATAAACTTTATCTGGCCGAGAATCTGACATCTTAATTCCCTTAGTCTTAGACTCTTAAGACATCTTTGGACATCCACTGGAACAAATTTTCATCACCGCACGGAATGTACCGGAATGTCCAAGGATTCAATTGAGTCTAATCAATACACGAAAACAATAGTGAACTATTATAAATTCTATTGAACACAATAAAATATTGTAGGAAACCAAATGTGTTCACACAAATTACATTAAATATGAATACACACGTACTGTGACGAATATGGCCGACTCAATTCTAAAGCTTTTATTTACAACAGCTTTGTTTGGCCACAATGTTTTCCCGTTATGAAAATTGTACAAAACAAAGATAATTTAGTATGTAAAATGGAACACAAACATTGATCCCCACCGAAATTTACAATATTTCGCGAGTTTTGTTTGAAAGGTGTAAAAAGTAGTATTTGACTTTTGAAATGCTAATTACCTGAATGAAGATATCCAAGTTTAGATAGATAGATACTCTTTATTGCACAAATACAGACATTACAGGAAAACAAAATTATCACAAACAAAACATAGTACAACTTAGGCGGTCTTAGGTATCGCTTGTTAGTTAGTTTAGTGCGTAAACACAGGATTTTGGATTAAAAAGCCAGTAATTGAACGTGTTATATAAATATACGTATGTATTTGCGCTGTTAGTTTCATGTATATGAATTCTTTCTACTAATTATAAATGGGAGAATCTGGTTGGATACTTTCACGCGAAAACTACAGAACGGATTTTTATTGAAATTTACCTACAGTAATATGCTCATAGTACATCAGATTAACACATAGGCTATAATTTGTCATTAACATTTAACATATCACTGATAATCATGCGGTTAAAATCGCAGGCTTCATCTACATAGTTAAATTAGAAAATGATAAATTCGAAGTTTTCCTTCATGTCCTTACCTCTTTCATTATTTCCCATAGGTTCAGATATCTTTTCATTTTATTAACCTTTAGTAAAACCCACACACGTATCAAAATACTTCTATATCAAAGAAAGTGAAAAATAATAAAAATTTCCAAGTACAAAGTATTAAGGAAAAGCTCCTACCAAATCCAAATGGCCAATGTAAATTGAACCCTCCCAATAGTCAGTTAATAGGCAAACGCGTTCCTTATTAAATCGGCGATTTAATTAAATGAGAACATAACTAATTAACGTAATAGGTTAATAATATTAAATTAATTATTTCTTAACTTAATGGAAGATGAAGGCGGATGTATAGAAAAAAAATTGGTTTTATCATAAATGTTTACTTTACCTATTTATAAAACCCTATCATCGAGCAATCATACAGCAATAATGCTTAAAGATTCATTAAAAGAGGTAGGGCATAGTGAGTCTTCGCTCGAATCGAGCTGCCCGGAGAAGCGCCTCGCGGGAGCATAAAAGGCTAGTTACGGCACTGAGGATAGAATAGGATTTGCCTTACTGTCCACCTTTTGCAGGCTGGTTGGCGTCAGCAGTAGATTGTATTTGTACGCTAAACGCTGCTGCCCGTTTCCTGATATTCCCTTAGTCGTCTTCTACGACACCCATGGGATGAGACGGGGTCTATTTTAAATCCGGAAACCATACGTGTGTATTATTATGAAAATGAAAAATGTTTATTTACTATCAAATGTTACATTTGGCCTTTTTACGATTGAGACCCCCTATTAAGTATGCGCAGATACTTGTGTCAGGAGGTCCCGCTCTTCCTATAACTAGTTGGTATTTTATGTTGTGATATGTAAATATTCCAATTACAAAGAAAATAATAATAATTTGATAATTACGAATCTTAGTTAACTACTTCTTTAGTGTATAGCTAACCACAATAATAAAATAATATAATTATAATCATAGTGCATATTTATAATAGTGAAGTGCGCCTTTTACATACTGCGATTAAAATTTTTCATTTAGATAGGTAATCTTTTATATGAAACAGTGCGCACACGTGTCGGTTCGAAAGTAACGTTAATTAAATTACGAATGTATTAAACCCGGAAACCTTTTAGCGGCACTGATTGTTGACGGTTTGAAAATTTAATAAAACCTGCCTCTCCCTGATAGCTTTTAAATATTGTGAAAGCATCAAAAACTGAACTACACTCGACATGCAAACAAATTGATTGAACGTAACTAACGGAATTATTCTCATGATACCTATCTTTGGTGTACAACAAACACATTAATAGACTTTAAAGAGTAACTACCGAGTTTCTTGCCGTTTCTTCTAGTGAGAAATCTACTTTCCGAATACGGCGGTAGCTTCTTTGCATTACTTTTATTCACACTTTTATATTAGGTACTGTTGCTAACTAGACGTTTTATAAGTACTTATTTTAAGTCTATGTGAATAAAGGTATTTTGGTTTCATTTCAATAATTTACATCAAAACATACATAACAAACACATCGATAAAGTTTTTAGCTCAGTTCAAATCTTTTTAGTCAATAGATGGTGTTGTTCACACTTTTATTTTATTGATTTATGTTTTCAGCTAATTTACAATTGTTGAAGACTCGATTCAATTCAATTGGCGAATTCGATAAATTCAATCGATGAACATTATCTTTGATTAAGGTTTTACAAACATATTCATTACTAGAAAATAATTATTTACGTCCTAAGCAAAAAACTAGAAATATACCTTTACTTTGTTTACAAATAAGTATGTGAGACCTAAGATTATAGAAAAGACGTTAACACTATGTCAAATCCACATGGAAATCATGGAAAATTTGCCGAAAAAAGACAAAGGAAACTGATTCCATTGAAGCGGGCGGTATGGCCACATGCACTCTCGATAATCCCCTGCGCGTTAATTATCCCGTGAGCCCGCTGAAATGTGTCACGTCGGATTGGGATATCACGGTTCACGCTAAATCTGTGGCGAATCGCTTTAGTGTAATCTGTTGAACACCGGATATCGAGTTCAATCTCGGCGCTTTATGTCCCTTCTTAATAGTGCTTTTATTATTCAATGTTCTTTTTACAATAGAATCTCTTGTTTCAAGCTGTCAAGCTGTAAATGTCAAGCTTAATTCACAGCGGCAAAAGACGGTAATTCTGGCCTTTTTGTTCGAGGAGAATCCCTTGGGACCGTCATCGTTCTGCCACGAGGCAGTCGTTGGTGTGCTGTGCTTGTTATCAGCTAATCTCCCCGGTGTCCTCGCCAGCGTCGTAGTTCTGGAGGAGTCAGGATGAAGTAATCCTGGCCTGGAATAACCTTCTCTTGTCTACGCGTGTTTTTTTTGTGTGTAAATATATCTTTATCCCTTTATGAGACAAGCACTTATAAATCATCAGAACAGCTAAAAATTACTCTACCACCGGATTAGGAGCTTCTATCGATAAGAACCGTCAAGAAATTCCAATACTCATTTCATGCAAAACATCAACATCGTTCCTATTTATTTATACAATGCGAAGCAATTTAAAAGATATACAATGTAATCATAAATAGTTCGCTTGAAAGCAGTCGTCCAAGAGATGTCGTCGTTGCAGAAATCCTCAACTTTGTAGTAACCCCCCGGTAACGTGATAAGACTGTTAGATTAGCAGTATGAATATGCATACCGCAGTGCACATTTTGTGACACAGAGCCAGTGCAGCCCGTAGTGTCAGAATGGGGACGGAGAGCTAATGAGCTTACTGACCTCTCCATTAGTGTGCCCTGGATGATATATAATGTTATTAGTGGCTGGGAAGCCCGTATTAACGTTACTACATCTTTCCTTTTCGTAGTAAATAATTGAACGAAAGCGACAATTGGGAGGAGACAGATTCGGAACTTACATGTAGGCATACTCGCATTAAGACTGGTGACAAGACAATCGGTATTGTATGAATACGGAAGTACTGAACCGATTTGTATACATATTTTTTTTCAATTTCGTTACTCAGAGCTTATGAAGCTGATGGTTCGGACAGAACGACCGCATTCCATTTTCCTTTCACAAAATTCCATTTTCCTTCAATTTTATGAAACGAAAATGGGTCAAAAGACCTTTAAATTAGGTACTATCAATGAAAAACATCGACGAAGTGCAGCCACTACTCGGCACCGTGTGCTGAATCTTCTTCCATTCGCATATTTATGTTAAGAGAGCTGTAGGATCGCTGCACTAGTCTTTCCCATAGGAATGACTGCTGCAGTGATGGTCCTGAGGATCACAGCCGAAATGTAGGGCTAAGAAACATTTCATCGTCATCATCATCTCTCAGTCCATGTGTCCTTTTATCCTCCTAGACCTAGTCCTAGTTTATGTGAATAAATTCTTCTATCTATCTATGCATTGCTGGACATAGACCTCTCATATGGTTCGCCACTCTGTTCGATCCAGCACTTGCCAGCCAAAGGTATGTGCGCGATTAATCCCGAACATTTCAAACATCAACAGTCAACGACCTATCTCAAAGTATCTATACAATATACAACTAAAATCTATAAAACGCAAGAGGTATTGTGTTGTAGGTAATTTTGCGTAAAGACGTTCCTCCCTCGTCCTCCCGGCGACGGGGATATTTTGCGGCCTCGCCCTTATTAGATTGTCACTCCGTGATACGCTTTGTGTCGAACCGACGGAATTGTATTAGTTGTATTTGTTTGCGACTTTATATCTTTGGTTATTACGTCTGGGAGTAATCGGGTAAACTTATTGTTGCACGTGGAGCGTAATTACTTGTTCGGTGTGGCGCAGAAAGTTGCGGAGGGAATATTCGTATAAGTGGGACAATCGATACCAATCGCTGAGTCTGGATACTATGTTTTTCTAGTCTTGTTTCTTTTCGTGTAAACGATAAACTCTTAGCCAAAACGAGATTACACTTGTCCCGACCAAAACCTAGCAACTGATACACCACTGTCAGTTGCCTGGTAGAGATCCTCCATAGTGCAGGTGGTGGGGCACAATATACAGGTGAGAATGTGCGACAAAGTTTGAGAGAGCGAGCCGCAATCGCATACACTCTGTGACTCCTCTGTTTTTTTTCTACTGAATTATAGTACTTAATTAATCGGAAAATAGATACAAATATCTATACTATGAAAGTCAGATGAAATCAGCAGTATACAGCAAATATAAGAGGGACGGATATATTGGCGGGAGGGCCCTGGTGAACTGTCCTAGAGGTTTCCCTGAAACCTCCAGGCACCAGTCTAAATACTATAGTTACTAGAATTACATTAAAAAAATAAATTTGGTCTAAAAGACTATACTTCGTACTACATATTATTCTAGGGAAGTTGTAGGTATGTCTTCAAAGCTAGTAATAGAAGTTTCTTTTTACGTTCGTCGGTTAAACTGGGCAATAGCTCTGCATCACGAAGACTGCTTTCGGGGCAATTCCGCATGCGTTTTGCAATCCTCAGTATACAAAAACCACCTTCAATATGTCTTTTATAGTAAAAGTACGTTGAAATGTAATTAACATTTTAATTGGATTCCTAGTTCTAAATGGACTTTTTAGTTGCAATAGCGGTATACATGTGTCGTATCAGTAATTATGTCGGTGCGTGCTACCAGATCATAAAGAGTGTCCCATATGCCACCCTATTGTGCTAAATATTAAAAAGAATAACGCATGTATGACGCTTAAACCAGGTTTATGTGCCCTTTGAAATGATTTTTATGAAAGCTGTTTTGAATATGTGATTGTATTGTTTCCTTTTTAAGGTGTTGCATTCTACAAAAGAGACCTTATAAGTATTATATTCATCATCATCAGCCTATTGCAGTCCACTGCTGGACATAGGCCTCTCCAGTTACTCGCCACTCAGGGCAAACATTTGGAGAATATGCCCATAATCGCCACGCTGGGCAGGCGGGTTGGCGATCGCAGGACGTAGCTCCTCGCTCCGGTGACGCAGCTGCCCGTCATCACCCTGTGGTATTTAACTACGCCTTCAATTGTGATGGTTATACCGCCACCAGTCGGGTCATAAGGGGACATTCAATATGACCTTAATGCCAATGCACGGGTATCTCTGGGAAAAGAACCCACGATTGTAAGAGGAAGGAAACACATGAGCTAGAATGGTATTCTATGACTTAATGGCTCGGGGCAGGAATTAGGAATTGAACCTCTTGGTGTGCGCCACTATCGTCTGAATGACAACGCTGTCCAGCACGTGTTGTTCAGGAGAGGAAAGGAGAGGAAGTGACACCTGACTGGTCCCTATTTTCGAACTGGGACTAGTCAGGTGTTACCTGCGACCAAAGAGACAGTCATAGTCAGACGTATACACAGAATTATCAAAGGTGTTAGGTACTAATTAAATTATCCATCAAATGCCATACAATATCTGACACATAGTATACTAATGCTATCATTAGTATACTATGTGTCAGATATTGTATTAATTAGCGGACATTCCGAGACGTACAAATGAAGTGCGAATGCCGACTTTAATTTGAGGACATTAGTGCAATGGATTAATGGGTCCGGTATTACTGAGACGATGGGTACAGATTAAAAAATCCGCCTTACGCATTTTACGATGTATTTACACAAAGTCTTTAATTACGTATTTAATTTTAGTAATCCATTCATTCTTCGCAGTTTTTTAAAGGCTTTTTTTAATTTCTGCAACTTCAAATATCTGTCAAGGTTATGTTATTTCACACCGGAAACATTGTACCTAGACGAAATTGACAAACGAAGAATTAAGTGACCTCACGCTTATTTAGCAGTTTGCCTTAGGCGTTTTAAGGCGAGTTCATATAAACATTCATGGAATCTTTTAAACAATATAATTTTTCATACAAGAGGAGCAATGTTTCTGTGATTAAATGACGCATCAATATCAACCCAAAGCTGAAATGTCGTCAAGCCTACTTTCATTGCAAGATTGAACAGTACAAGCCGACAAGCCACGTGGGTCACATTGACATTAGGTTGTTACTGTTAAATAAAAATGTCAAAAATCAATGTAAAAGTGACATTTTGCATATAAACGACGTTTACTTCCTGTTGCGGACAGAACGACTTTTTTTATATACGTTTATTTTGTAAATAGTTTTACATATAGTTTTTTATTTATTTATTTATTTTTTATTTATTTAAAAAAAAAATGTTTTATATTTAGAAGGGTTTTTAAGAGAATTTTGTTGCTATGGTTTTTATTGTTTATTTTTGTGTTGAGTTGAGTTATACTGTCCAGCGGCTGTGCCATTAAAAGTGTTTTGTGGTTTCCCAGTTGTATTTGATTGATTCCACACCTCAGGCGCCAGCTTCAGCCGCAACACTTCCTGTTTCGGCCACGTGTAACATCCTAGTCGGTCGGAAAGCGTCTCCGTGTGACTGGGCCTCAAACGCCGCTGCCATTACGTAGCCGAACTGTCGTTTATTACGAGGCTCTACTAATTAAGCCGGGACTCAAACGAGGAGCGAGGGTCGCGTCACGTCCGGCAGGTAACGGGCTGAGGGTCCAGGTTAAACCGGCTTCGAATGATGATATTTTAAATTAATATTAATTTGGGTAAAGATAAGCGTGAGTGATATTGTGGTGCTCCGCCTCATTTCAGTTTGCTTCTTTATCTGTGGTACAACATCAAATCCACCAAACGAGGCTCTGGCAACCTGTTGGTGGCAGTATAACCATCACAATTGAAGGCGTAGCTAAATACCACAGGCCGATGACGGACCGGAGCGAAAAGCTACGTTGTCAACCCGTCTGCTCTGCGGTTGTCAACCCCTCCGCCCGGCGTAGCGATTATGGGTAAAGACTCCAGATGTTTGACGAAAGTGGCGGACAGCTGGAGAGGCTGTCCCCCCGCCAACCCTCCGCCATTACTTTGACTGGCTCGGTGGCTCAATTGGTAGTGCCTTCTGAACCAAGGGTCGTGGGTTCCCTTTCCCACCCGGGACAAACATTTTTGTGATGAAGACTTATGTTTGTTACGTATCTGGGTGTTTATATTTGTATTTAAATATTTATTTGTGGTACCTTCGTTGTTCTGATACCCATAACACAAGTGCTTAAGCTACTTACTATGGGATCGGAGCAATGTATGTGATGTTGTCTGATATTTATTTATTACTGAGAATCGTGATGACTTGTTGATTTCGTAACCCTAATCAACTAAAACAAAAACACTTGTCTCTGTCCGTAGTTGCTCTCACCGCCTGATGATATTTGTCCAGGGCAGTGACTTTCTTTACTTGGTCGGACCATCTGGTCATGAGCATTATAATAATAATCATTTAATCATAACCCAAAATGTGATACAAATTAGTCATTACAATTTCATCAATGGCAGGTTTACATTAAGGTTGCAACAAAAGATGAACCCTCACACCGAAACTAGTTATAAACTGTATTTTCAGTGTCAGTGATTCCTCGACACTTCCAAAAATATATTATTTATTTATTTTACAAAAATATATTATTTATTTATTTATTTTACAATGCTAAGACAATTATAATTTTTATGTGTGTGTTTTTATGTACTTGTGTGTGTGTGTGTGTGTACGTCAAGTTATGTTTTTTTTTTTTTTTTTTTTTTTTTTTTTTTTTTTTTTCTTTATTTATTTATTTAAGGAATAACAACAGCCACACAATTGAGACTAAAACCAATTTGTTTACATAAAATTACTTAGGCCAAAAACAGTTATTCACAACTTCTTTACATTATTATGCTTAACTTATTATAATATGTTTATAATTTGTGATTAAAACTAATTACAATTTTTTTTTATTAATCGAACCACCAACATGTAGTACTAAGTACTAAACTGTTGGCGACTCATAAAGTTTGATTCTACTTTCATCACAATATATTATATGAGTCTCTGATCTTATTTAGAAATGTGTTTCTGCTACCGATAAATGGATCTATAAAGCCAAACTCATCGTTATAACTACGAGCTATTCTAGTTAACACTGCATTGCAACCATAATTGGTTTGGTGTGCCGGGACAGCGAACATGTTAGGGGAATTATTTGAATTTGAATAATAATAATATTTTAATTATATTTTGTTTAATCCTCTACGCATGTACGTACGTAGGTACATACATATAAGCGAGTGATTGCCAATGTCGCGGTCATGTGACAAACCGGTCATGTGTTGTGTGAGCGGTAATCGGTGATTCCTTTCGTTTCGGTAGCCTTCGAGTTGATTTGTCGTCGAAAATTATTAAGAAGATCGGTTAAATTGATTGTACTTGAAGCATGTCATCAGGGCTAATGTTTTTCAAAGTAGTAATATAAGTAGGGAGAGTAGAGAGAGAAAGAGAATTTTAATTTCTCGGAGATATGTGGTAACAAAAATACAACAAAAAAAAAGAGTACCTATATTCAGTCGACTTGAGAACCTCCTCCTTTTTGAAGTCGGTTAAAAACAGATTGGTACGTGGCGAGGCTTGTTTTACCGCCCTTCGTATGGAAGATAACCTTTGGGATACCGAGACTATACGAACATTTATCTACCGTCAATACGATCATGTGCCTCGTCGACTCCTCATTCGCATTTTGACTTTGAAGCCCGCTCATATCACACCAATTCAGTGTTGCTATATCTAGCATTATATCGAAATTCGGGTCAGAAGGTTTTGTAAACGAGAATTTGGTTTTCAAATTCCGCCTGCTTCATGGGCTAAAATAAATCATTGCATTAATTTGCATGTTTAAACGTTGCAAGCAAAATTCATAGCTACAATATTGAAAATCCTCACGAAACTAACAGAGGAAAGCATTAACTAATGAACTTAGTGTAAAACAACAAACATTTGCGTCCTGATTAAGCGTAAAAAACAGGATTTACTGGTAGCAACAATGCTTTGAAAATCAGCGATTCACCAGTTGTTTGTCTTTCTCATATGTAAAAGTCGCAATTTCTGTGTACTTTTACACTATATTGTTTTATATATTGTTTTTGTTCTTTATTTTGACTTTTGACAACACTATCCTAAGCAAATAAAAGGACATTTCGAAATGTGCAAGTCTCAATTAACAAGCTTATCTTTTGATTACTGATTTTAATCACGTTGTGTTGAAATAAATATATGGGATATGATAATAGGCGACTGATTAAATAGTACCTATATTTTCTTCGTCTTTAATTTGCTTTGTCAATACACACACATATATGTCACATCAATATGTGCAAGTATGAAAACGAGTTACAGATCGTAACTCGTTTCGTCAACAATAGTTTATTACGTTGAGAGCTAAATCAATGTCCTTTCTAAGTATATCAATTCTTCACTATTAATAACTGCACTTTGTTAACTTATGTCTATGTAAGTGATGTCGATATTACGAGGTTAAGTGTTTTAATAGTATTAATAAGCATGGATTTCTGATTTGGGTCGCGTTTCAGTATGAGTGGGTGTATAGCCAGAATAGTCCTACAGAAGAGGTAAGAGCAAGCAAGAGGTAGGGTATAGCGAATCTTCGCTCGAATCGTCCGGGGAAGGACCTCCACCCTATAGAATACCGCAGCTACATGAACTCCGGGTAATGTTTCTGTCGGTGAGTAGGGTTTCTGGAGCTTGTGGGGGGTTAGAGTTGGGCTGGCATAGCGGTGGCAACTGACAGGTAACTGACCAGTTACTTGTCCGTTTTCACAGCGATTTGGACTTCTCTTTCACTTTCCATCAGGCGTAGGGAAGCCATTACGTCGAGCTACTATAAAAAAACAAAAAAGCAGGTCTGATTGCTTTGGATACTTGTCCATTGTCGCAGCGACTTTGCCTCTTTTGCACTTTCTATCAGGCACCGGGATACCGCTATGGAAAGCTGGAAAGGACGCTCAAGACGCTCTCATAACGGGGGGAGAACCTTAGTTTCCAGTCAGACACCACAGCTACGTTGACATCGGCCTGGCGTTCTTTCGCACTAACTTGCATCGCGATCCCGTACTTTTGGGCTAGTGTTAAATATCGAAATTCCGTATGACAGTCTGACCCGGGCTACATGCTTCACGAGTTGTTTAAGCTCCATACTGTATGTATGAATGAATGAAAAAATATCTTTTTTCAAGTAGACTTTTGACAAGCAATTATGAATCGTCAAATTATGCAGGTATAAACAATACAATCTACCACCATAGCAAGTAGAAAATATAATACGCAGACTTTATTCTTTACAGAATCGTCTCGCCAAGTGCATTAAAACCAGCAGTTAGAGGCGAAATTAAATTCACAGAGAGAGGTTTGTCTTCGCTCAAAATTAATTTACGTAAAACTTGTCTGGCTTTGGTACGTGAAGCAAATATCTGCTTGCTTTGCAAAAACTTGCATTGGATTTCGTATCTAAAATTTAAACTAAAGTTTCTTCACTACATAGTATAAAACAACGTCTGTCTGTCCCTTATGTGTTTTTATCATTATAAACTACGCAAACGAAACCTGAGGCTCGACTAAGCAGGAATCTCTAAAATAAAGGGGCTACAATACATCAGTGATGGTCGAAGAATCATTTAATGGGTATATAGTTATAGATAAAGTAACTTAACTTGTCATTAATTAGTAAATGGAAAATTAATGATGAGGTGGGTTGACACTTTAGGACATGTTAAATTAGATGAGAGTAGAGTAAATAATCCAAACCTCTGACCCATTAATACAAATTTCGACTCATAACATTTTCATTAAAATAAATAATACATACTTGGAAATGAAGTAAATGAAGTCAAGAGTAGAAATAGACGATGTCTTCGACTCTTAAGTCAAGGTAATAAGGTTTATTTTCAGAAGATATCTGAACGTTTACTTATGTTGTTGAACCTGTCAAATGTAGTTGCCGTGGGCTGTAAGTGATATCGGGTCGTATTGGAGCGAAAACCGTCGACAAAGGTCAGAGTGTAGTCTAAGGAAGGTCCGATACGAACTTATCGATACTTTTTAAATAAGAGTTATCGGTAGGGGAAGTCCGGGAGACTGGACTCAGGTGAAAGAGATGCACCTTTCAAAAATCAACTTTAATTTTGCTCTAACGATACGTCAACACGGTCATTGGTAGACCGCGGATATAGGACCCACTTGAGTAAGTATCCCGGACTCCCCAATAAACCGGAGCGAGAAGCTACGAGCGATCGCCAACTGGCCTGCCCAGCGTGGGGATTATGTGTAAAGCCTCTATAATGTTTAATTAAAGTGGCGACCAACTGGAGAGGCCTGTGTCCAGCAGCGGACTGCAATAGGCTGATGATTGATGATCTAGTCTAAATTAGCAGAAATGGACCTCGCAAGAGGTTGGTTGCGATTTAAAAAGAGATGTTGCTCGTAACACTAGAATAAAATTGTACCTATATTTCGATATAAAGGTATCGAGTAGATACTTTCCTGCATCGAATCATTCCTACACGTGTCAGGGACGTCATGTAACGTCCCGTAAGATCGTTCAAAGGGGCTTTTATAGAATTTCTGGCCGTTCAAGGCTCTAATATAATCTGACATTTGTTGGTGGTACACAAAATGTCTCATTTTAGTAAAAGGGCATTTGTAACACTAACAAGTTCATGAATAATAAATTACCTACGGACAATATCTAATACATTGCTCTGATAAAGATAGTCATGGAAATTGGAAGCTACGAAAATAGCATAAATGGGTGTGTTTATTTTTTAATATATCGTTGTGGTATTTTATACAGGGTACAAATTCCTTAGTTTACTCTCTATTGAACCAGTAATGTACGTAAATATGATTCCGTTATCTATTTATTTATTTAATCTTTATTGCACAGTAAAGTAGTGTACACAAGGCGGACTTAATGCCACATAGGCTTAATGCCTCCTAGTTATCACAGTGATACCTCTCCTCATTTTGCATGCCTAATGTCAGATGAAATAAAATTTCATTTCATGAATTGATAAATAGACGAGGATAGCTATTAAGCAAGGTGTAAACGTACATAAATTATTAATAAAAATGTTCAATACATGAATATTTGTGCTGGTGGGGATTAACCCACGACCCTTGATTCAGAAGAAAGGATCACTACCAAATGAGCCACCGGTCCGAATTGAATAGATCTTAGACTAAAATGATTGAAAATAGTTAAAAGATATATTTTTACTTTATTGATGTACCTACGACTGTTATTGAGTTAGGTACCTACTCATGTTTTGAAACAGAGTTTGAAGGACGAAAACTTTCTGTATCATACAAATTTTATGGGAATAACCTAACGAACATGCCTCATAACAGTCAACATAACTCAAAAATTGATAACTTTTAAATGAGGGGAGTTTCACAATGTTTCGTATTGTACGAATTTATTATTATGTTCTATTATAAATTCTTGTTTGACAGAAATATGATCGTTTTGAAATGAACTAGTTTATAAATTCTTGATTTGCTTATAATAATTATTATTACATTGGATGTTTTTTAAAGGTAGTTTCGTAATTCCATTTAGAAGGTAGCTAGCATCATTTTAGCTACATTCCAAAAGAAAAAAATGTCAGTTTAATACTGTCAGTTAAAAAGTACGCTAAGTTTACAAAAAGCTTAATCTAAAATTTATTTATTCATCAGGTCGATTAATAAATAAATTCTTCCTAGAAATTTCCTAACGGAGTAGAATGTTTTTATTCATTTCTATTTTTGGGTGTTTATAAATATTTGTCGTTTATAAGAGGCAACATAGTGTCAAAATGTCAGGATAAAACTATTCCCATCAGTATGGGCATACGTTTTTAGATGTAGGGATGTAGAGAAGGTGCGGAGGTGAAACCTTTAAGTCGATATGAGGTCAAATTCCATCCTGACGTGACAAATGCGACGAAAATCAGGAAATGTTTTGACAAAGCTCTTATCGAATATCCTCAAACCCGGCTTCCGTTTGATTCTGTAAGCGTTTGATTAAATATTTATTAGGAAACTCGTTCGAATAAATAAGATGCCATTTTCAATTAAATGGAGAAGTTCAAATAGTCAAATACTTAAACGGATATCAAGTCAAATACCAAAGTAATATAATATAATATAATAATAACCCAAGACATGCCACGCTGGGCCACACAGCGCCACCTAGCCCCAAACTAAGCCGAAGCTTGTACTATGGGTACTAGACAAAGACAACTGATAAACTTACTTTTTTTTTTGTAAATAAATACATATTATACATAGAAAACACCCAGACCAATACAAACAGACATGCTCATGAACACAAATGTTTGTACTGTGCGGGAATCGAACCCACGACCCTTGGCTCAGAGGGCAGAGGTCACTACCAAATGAGCCACCGAGCCTGTCAAAAGTCTTGTTTATGTTGAGGCAGCAAGTAAGGGAGGGGCATTTCATGTCGTTGTACAATGGACTTAGAACTAGATATAGACTTTAGTATGGAACCTGGCATACCTAACTGCTACCCCGTTAAGATGGTTAGGACCGGATATTAAACTCTGAGGAATCCTCAGCAGCAGAAGTAACTGATACGATATGATGACAAGTCTAAGGTTTAAGAACTACAGTACTCATAAGAACTTAGAATGAGTTACATTGATTGATTATAAAAAAATATTACTAATGAGCGCAGTGCATTAAAGTGCGTCCACATTTGACGAATGCGCCGCGAATGCGCGGCTCGCGACTGGGCGCGCGTGCAATTTTGGTTTATTTTACTCCTGGGCCGCTCGCGCGCAAGATAGCTAGGCGTAGCCGAGCGAGCGTGTATTCGCATGGACGCACCCTTAATTTATTAGTGAAAAATCCTTACATCACATAATTAATTAAATCCATAACTTATTACCATACTGCCAAATGAGCTATTAAAATAGACACCAGCACAATTTCTTCTTAATAATAAATTAGTTCCAGACTGTGAAACGTCGTATGACTTTTGGACTGTTGACAAGGCTTGTATTCCTCTTTTCAGTGTGCAGTCGGATTTTTATCGATGCAGTTCACAAGTCACTAGCAACGCTTTCATAACAAATACTGTACAAAGTCTGTTAAAATCCTTACCTCGCGAGTAACGTAGCATCAAGCGCCTGCGGCTGCCGCGCGTCTATGACGATAACGTGCGGCGGCCGCGCGTCGCCGTCGCGCCGCAGCGCGTCCAGCGTCTCCCGCGCGCAGCGCACCGCGCGGCCCTCGCCGCCCGTCCGCGCGGCCGCCGCGCACGCCGCGCCGCACACGCGCGACGCCCGCTCCGGGAACACGCATAGTAGCTGCGACAAACAAAATATCCATTAGATTCATGTTGCTGGAATGCCCCGAAGTGGCAGCATACCGGCTGAAACACCTTGGCCAACCCGACACTCTCCAGAGCATCTTTGGCAAGCTAAATAGCTTGTTAAGGTTTCTGGACGAGCTGGGGTGGCGGGAATAAACACCAGTTTGGTATGTTTTTCAACACATTCGGCCCACCCCACGCAAAATAGGCGCACAGTCGTCAAGTTGCGGAAAACGGCCCGATAAAACTAACTAACTAACTAGATTCATGTTCAGATGACAAGCGTTAAGAGCGCGTTCAACGCGTACAAAATTTTGCTATAGTCTTCGGTCATATAACATTCGCTTGCCAGGCGAAGCACGCGCGTTGCAGCGACCAATGATTTCAAAATGCACGTTTTAATGAAACGCGTGTTATCATGTGTACGGTATAAACAGACACGTAACTAGTTGTAAACGCGCGCTATCAAATCACACGTTGAACGCTTGTTCTCTGAACTTACCTACCGTTAGGCCTCAAGCACACAGAATATGATCTCCAAATTAATGGCAACTATTTTGGGACATATTCCAGTATCACCTTTGGACGGCTCTACTACCAGGCTCCCTGGCTTTGGACAGCTGCCGCGACGTCAAGAATTAAACGGTTCAGAAATGGATACGGGAAATAAAAAAAAAAACAATCAAACTTTCTGTATATTTTTTCCCTTTACCTTTTGTAAAATAAAAAAAGAAATCCATTAAATTCGTTAAGTTATGGTGAGACGAAGGGGAAATAGTAAAAACGTGAACTATTTGTATACAGATATAATATACAACTGAAACTCCGGAAAACAGTTTATGTAGCCTAGTCACGTATCGATATAAACTCATTTGGAGATTATACAAAGTTAGCGACTGATTATTTATATATAGAAAGCAATAAAACGACCAAACCATCGCTACGTTTTTACCAGTTGATCATATTAACGTTAGTCGCACGAACACGAGAACATTTTCCTGAACCGTCTGTTTGAAGGACATCTGCCAGATTATCACTACATTTTGGTATAATTTACGCATGTCTTCCCTGAAACACGTAAACGGGAAAAGAAGTCCTGAAAAATATATATAAAATATCCTTGTTAGCTACTTATATGGAATAATATGCAGACTGTTAATAGTAAGTAAATGTACATGTATCAGCCCGGCTACATTGGCGTTCTACTAGTCATCATCATCATCATCAGCCTATTACAGTCCAATGCTGGACATAGGCCTCTCCAATTGTTCGCCACTTAGGACAAACATCTGGAGGATATACCCATAATCGCCACGCTCTGGGCAGGCGGGTTGGCGATCGCAGGGCGTAGCTTCTCGCTCCGGTGACGCTGCTGCCCGTCATCGGTCTGTGGTATTTTGCTACGCCTTCAATTGTGATGGCTATACCGCCACCAGTCGGTTGCCAGCGCCACTAGTAAGTAGTAGCGTCTACTAATAAGTACACCAAATATTTACGTAGGTGGATAGATGGACTGTGTGAATGATTTGGCTGGGAAAGGAGTAAATGGGACCATGACGGCTGATAGGGATGAATGGAAGAAGAAAACATATTGCGCCGACCCCAGATAATGGGAACAGGGTAGGCAAATGATGATGATTAGGCATGGCATTTGTCGGTCATTATAATGAGCAGGGCTACCCCTGCTCATCCAGGGTCCACGGAATATCCGACTTTTGAACCACGATTAGGTCTCTGTTTATAAATCGCAGTAAGTAATTTTGTATGGCTTCGTTTAAGAAAGTTACACAAGTTTCCCTAAAACACATTTTGAAATTTCGCTCAAAATATAAATTCTAAATTCACATGATTACTAAATTAATGTAAATACCTACTATGGCTGTTTTTAAGGAATATATCTATTTTTGAGTAATAAATGTCTATCGTATTATCGAACATTCATTCCGAATACAAACAATATTTAATTACTTAACCTAATAGCTATGTAGGTATGTACATATCGTAACATAATATCATTTAACATGATATAAAAACTAGTGTAATCGATTCTACCACTGACTGAGAACAAATTGTTTTGATATGTCGTACATTTTTTTTTATAGTGGCTCGACATTATGGCTTCCTTACGCCTGATGGAAAGCGAAAGAGAGGCCCAAGTCGCTGTTTGGTTAGTTACCTGTCAGTTGCCATTGCCATGCCGGCACAACCCTAACCCCCCACGAGCTCCGGAGACCCTACTCACCAGCAGAAACACGACCCGGAGGTCATTTGGCTGCGATATTCTATAAGGTGGAGGTCCTTCCCCGGACGGGCAGCTCAATACGAGCGAAGATTCGCTATGTCCTACCTCTCTTATACATACATACATACCAAAAATAAGGTTGAATATCAAAAATCTTATAGATACTATTTAAATAAACTCGTGTAAAGAGATAATCTGTTCCGCTGTCGTCACCAAATTCCTTATGACCCGTAATACATTTCACGCGTATACGCGTCGACGCGGAGCTCCTAACCCAATTTGAGTGTACACCGCATCAGTGAGTTTCGCGTCCTTGAAATGTAAGGGTGCGTTCCGACACAAGCGGGGTTGTGCGAAGCGAAACCCTACTTCTGTGGACAAGCACCCTAAAGGTCTCGGCAGGAATAACCCTCGCGTGGACATTCTCTTTATAGATCTTCATCAGCCTATCGCAATCCACTGCTGGACATAGGCAGAGACCTAACTGAAGGCTAGTTGTTTGCCACTTTGGGCAACTGCACAACAACTGGAGGCTTTGCCGATAATCGCCACGCTGGGCAGGCGGGTTGGCGATCATAGCTCCTCGCTCTGATGACGCTGCTCCGACATCGGCCTGCGGTATTTAGCTACACCTTCAATTGTGATGGTTTTGTTGCCACCACTAGTCGGTTACCAGAGCCTCGTTTGTTAGTTAGATTCTCGCTCGCCAATTTCGACTCGGATCCGGAAAAAGTGATTTTCCGGACATTCTTTTATTAGACATTAGTATAGTACAGTAAATGTTAAAATTTATTGAGCGACGTGAAAGTTTCCGAATCAGATTCGACATTAGTACCTGCATGCTTGTTAGGTCTTTAAACAAGTAATTATCAGTTCATGTGCTGTACTTTTAGTAAAAGAGTACTCGTCTCGTTTGTATAACATTGAAGAAATAGTTTTAAGCATAATTCATCATCATCATCATCAGCCCACGTCAGTCCAAGCATAATTACTTTCGCATAACTTTTCAATACCTACCAACTCTTTCAGAAAGGTTTTCTTTGATTACGATTTAAACTTCGTATCAGCAATGGCTCAAGGAAAATAGAATAGGTAAGCATATTATTAAGAACGAGCTCAGTCCTCAAACGCAAACTCAGCAACTCAAACGTTCATGCGATCGAACCTGCACAATGGCAATTCTATTGTCGTAGAGAACACTGTTTATTGAAAGTAAAAAGACGTAATAATAATAACCTATAAGCATGGAAGTACTCGTAATACACTAGTACGTAGTACCTACTTATTACTTTCACGCCTATAACGAATTCGCTACGTCACATTGACAAATTCTTTGTGATTATAAACATTTTTTAAGAGAGGTAGGGCATAGCGAATCTTCGCTCGAATTGAGCCGCCCGTCCGGGGAAGGACCTCCACCCTATAGAATACCGCAGTCAAATGACCTCTGGGTCGTGTTTCTGCCGGTGAGTAGGGTTTCCGGAGCTCGTGGGGGGTTAGGGTTGGGCCAGCATGGCGGTGGCAACTGACAGGTAACTGACCAGTTACTTGCCCGTTGTCACAGCGACTTGGGCTTCTCTTTCGCTTTCCATCAGGTGTAGGGAAGCCATTATGTCGAGCCACTATAAAAAAAAAATATTTTATTATATCCTCGTAATGCCCAATATTGCGGGTGTCCATGGGCGGTGTCGACTGCTCACCATCAGGCATTTACCTACTGGCTCGTGTGCCACCTCTTGCATAAAAAAAATGTCCTATTAAAATCCAAATCCCATTGTTTTATCTATTGTGTGTGGAAGTCTGGGCAGGACGACTTTAAGGGTGAACGAAATAAAAAAGTCTAACAAATCGACTATCAGCGCCTAAACTCGGCCTACTTATAGTTTCAACTTTCTGACCCTTAAGTTAGAAACTTGTAATTTTGCACAGGGATTGCTTTTACATATCGTAGCATAAAAAAAGATTTTTGAAAATACATCCCCTAAGGGAGTTAAACGAGGGAACGAAGTCGCTGGCATCAGCTATTGATTTATAAGCTTTTTATCCAGGATATTAGAAAATTTACCTATTTGTGCGGTAAAAAACATGCACATTACTTATTCCCTATTGTACAAAACACTTTTAATTTAATCTTCTTACCATATCCCTCGCATAGTAATTAATATCTTTATGAACGCCGATTCAACTTCATGTTCTACCTATTCATTCGGTTAATATCAATAGCTGGTAGCTACTTAAAAAGCACAATAAAATTTTACAGTGCGTCCGACTTGCACGGAACTGCAGCTTTAATTAAACTTCATTGGTTTTAATGTTGCATATTGCAGCTCAATTGGCGTACTGGCTGGTAAAAAGGTTCGATTAAAAGTAATCAACGTGGAATTATAACCAATATCGATGAATGGTATGGTTGTAAGTGATAGCGTTTTCGCATAGCATCCTTAATGTGGAAGGGTTGAGATGCCAAAGGTAAGCGGTCGCATTTTGGCCGGTTTGAGTAATAAAGACTCAATTTGGTCGCAGTATGTGGAAGGTTAAGCAGTAAAGTGACAATGTAGAAGCGAAACAAGAGACAGTTATATAGAGTACGTTAAGACTTAAAAGAGAACTAGGTACTCGTAGTTCTCTTATAAGCGAAGTCTAAGTAAGTTGGTATTAGTAATAACTTACAAGTGAACTTCAGGAATGTAAGGGAGCGACCGTATCATCTTATCGCTCCAAGCCACCCTCACCTGCCCGTGGTGCATCCTGCCTAATAACAACTGGTGGTGGTATAACCATCACAATTAAAGACGTAGCTAAATACTCGTAATACAAGCCGAAGACGGCGTACGAAGGAGCGTCATTGGAGCGCGGAGATTCGCCCTGCGATCGCCCAGCAGCGTGGCGATTTTGGGTAAGATGTTTGACTAAAGTGGCGAACAACTGGACAGGCATCAGCTATATCCAGCAGTGGACTGCGATAGGCTGATAATGAAACTAGTTTATAAATATTATAGTGCTTACCTCTAGCGGTTCGGCGGGCGCGTACAGCAGGGCAGATGGGATGTGCGCAGGAGGCGGCGACCTGTTCTGCAAAGAGACACACACTGTGTAATATACATAGACGACTATAAACCACACCACAACACACATAGTAAAGGTGTGGTCAGGGCCCCTACCACCAAAATCGAAAACAATCGTTCGTTGAACGGATCGCGTACTTTAGCACCACTAATCCCTCCCATTTGTCCCTCCCATGTTCGAATATATGAATTAAATGAATGAAAATCGACTTTGACAAATTTTAGTTCGTATAATCGAACACGGGAGGGACAGATTGGAGGGATTTATGGTGCAAAAGTACGCGATCCGTTCAACGGACGATCGTTTTCGATTTTGGTGGTAGTTTTGGTTAGTCCAAAACATAGAAATAGATACGAAGATTCTAGTTTCGGTTCTTTATATTATGGTAAATTGTGATTTGGATTGGCTCAAGTTTGGGCTTGATTTTCAAAATTAACCTTACGATTTAGGCTTCGAGCGGTTCGAGAGATTATCATTGTGGTGAATTAATTGGTCAGCTTAGATCCTGCATTACTCGTGTCTCCCCTTGCATAACCACTTATGTGGGGACCAAAGCATGTTCGCAAGAGATATTAAATAAATTAAAAAGCTTTGAGACTGTTTGTCACACCTAGAGAGAGATCAGCCGATTACGACTTACTTAGAGACTTTTTTTTTGTAAATAACAATAAATAAATATTGGTCCGGGTGTTTTCTATCCTATCCTACTAATATTATAAATGCGAAAGTTTGTTTGGATGGATAGATGGATGGATGTTTGTTGCTCTTTCACGCAAAAAATACTGAAGGGATTTTAATAAACTTCACAGTAATATAGCTTATACATTGTATTAACACATAGGCTATGTTTGATACGGATATTCACGCGGGCAGAGCCGCAGGCAGCAGCTAGCGTATAATAAATACAATATTATACACAGAAAACACCCAGAACAATACAAACATACATGTTAAGGAACACAAATGTTTGTACTGTACGGAAACCCTTGGTTCAGAAGGCAGAGGTCACTACCAAATGACCCATCGAGCCAGTCAAAGACGTATAGAATAATAGGTTAAAATCATAGTCATCCTGTACGCTGATGGAAATGAGAGAAAGGGACCGAAACCGAGCGATTAATAGATGAAATTTCGGATTGAATGTACCCGAAATGTACCGCGTCCCTAAGGTGTAGGCAACGAAATGCGATATCATGATTTCTCGTGGGGTTTCTTAGATGAAAGGGCTGACGCTACATCAAGCAAGATACAATTATACACTGGAAATGTGAGCAATGTTTCTTATATGCCACTTAGTGAATAAGTGATGCGGAGTAATAATTTTCGGTTTATTATAATGATAATTTTTACACGTACTAGATCCATAGCTATATAAATATAAAAAATAATAAACAAACACAGACATCACAATATCGATCTACACCACTACCATTTGCCAAAACGCAAAAACGCCATAACGCTAGGGCGGCCGGGTTTTTCCTGGCTTTTCTGCGGTTTTCGCGGCGTTTTGCGTTTCTGCGGTCGATCGACGAATAATGCCGGACAGAAAATACGGTAGTGTGGTCACATAACACGCTAGTCTGGCCGGGCTCTTATAAGTAACAAATCATTTTAAAATGGGAAAATAACAAGTTTTCTACATCTAATCTCAAGAACGTAACTTTCGTTAACTAGTAAATGTTTTTAAGCAACAGTAGGTACATAAACTAAGTATTCCAATTTCAATAAGTTATATTAACGTTGCTATTGCAACTCTAAGTTGGTTATTAGTAAGTTGTAACTAACTTGCTCTTCAACAAACTTGGAGAGCAATTCAACTTTAACATTTTGGTATATTTTTTTCGTGATAAGCAGATGAATCCAATTAAATTTATTTCGAAATCTATCCTGTTAATATTATAAATGCCAAAATTTTTTTGCATGGACAGATGTATAAATGTTTGTTACTCTTTCACGCTAAATGTACTGACCGGAATGAATATAGCTTAAAGGTCGGCGTGTGGCGTTTCCAACTGACTAAAAAGTTAAACTATCCTACCACTATACTTCGTTTTTTAGAGTTTTGAATTGGTAGACAATGAAACAGTAGTACTGAAGTAGTACTACTGTTTCATTCTACAATAGGTACTAAATATTCGAACACTCGAATGCACTTTTTTATTTTCGATATCTGATATACAAAGTAGTATTGCATATGTCTGGTTCCCAAGCAAGAGTTTAAAGATATAACAAGGATAGGGAGGCCAACCCATATTTCACACACGTTACTATGCGTCGCGCGGACGCACCGGTACCACCCAACATAGATTACCCCCAATTATTACCCAAAAACCTGTTCTTAGACAACACCTGAGTGCAGGTCGCCATTGTACTCGTAAATGCCTTACTTACTTTGCAGTGTTGTTAGTTTTCATAGATAAGTACTGTTTGTAAATGGCTTTTTTGATTAAATAAACAAATTCCAAAAATGTTATCTCAAAAAGAATTTGGTACACAACACCTAAATATAGGAGTCTTGGGTACGTCAAAAGGTTTCAAATTCCTTTGACTTAAAAATCCACTGTCTCAACGAAAAATCTAAAGAATGCCTTTTACACATTTTTAATTAATCTTGAAAATATTTTCGCGCCGCCTAAAAAAGGAGATAAAAAATCCTGTTTAGTAGACAAAAATGTCTTTGATGAGTGAAATCAATCAATGATTAAATTTTCTCTTTGTCGATGTTAATACAGTCAGCATTAGATATTTGTGAAGCACATAAGCTATTCAAATTGATCTACATGCGGAAGGTTTCAAAATGATATCCACCGCATTTTAAAGTATGAAAAAAAAAACCATATCGATCGATATTG
This sequence comes from Conogethes punctiferalis, assembly GCA_031163375.1. Classification (NCBI taxonomy): domain Eukaryota; kingdom Metazoa; phylum Arthropoda; class Insecta; order Lepidoptera; family Crambidae; genus Conogethes; species Conogethes punctiferalis. Next base: position 5,390,536 of record CM062094.1, read on the forward strand.
GTATCGGAATTTATTCGTGAAGTGAACAGACTTGCCAATAGTTTCAGGTAACCTCTAGAATTTTAATAAAAGAAATAAATAAAATTCCATCACCAAAAATGGGCTTTTATTGAGAACCGGTATAATATTCGTTTGTGGAGAGGACAGAATGTTTATCGGTATTTGGGATATTTCGATTCATATGAAAATGCTATTTGATATCTTGAAAGGAAGGTTTTAACAAAAAATGTAAAGGTATTATTTTATGGTTTCTTATATTAAAAGGAAAAAGGAACCCATATAGATGTCACTTTGTTATCTGTTTGCCAATAGACTTTTTATATTTATACACGAAAAATTAAATACAGTAAAGGACTTTCATCAAGAAGACATAAAAGTGTTACCAGTCCAATATACAATACATCCTTTCGTGACTTAATACTCTTTTGGCCGAAGTCTTTTTAATTTGGAATGTTCGGGAGCGGCCTATCATCTTTTAGCTCCAAGTCAACCCCACCTGTCCGTGGTGCATTCTGCCGAATAACAAACGAGGCTCTGGCAACCGACTGGTGGCGGTATATCCATCACAATTGAAGGCGTAGCTAAATACGTCAGGCTGATAACGGGCAGCAGCGTCACCGGAGAGAGAAGCTACGCCCTGCGATCTCAAACCCGCCTGCCCAGCGTGGCGATTATGGGTATATTCTCCAGATGTTTGACTTAAGTGGCGAACAACTGGAGAGGCCTATGTCCAGCAGTGGACTGCGATAGTCTGATGATGATACCAATGGGAAGATTTGAAATGAATGGTGAGAGATAAGACGCGGGACCATCGGCTTTATTTACTTTTCTATTTGGTTGATAAACGTCAATTTCCTGTCTCCAGGGCGGTTACTGAATGATTTCATTACGGAAAATCCAGTAAACTTTTTGGGCTAATAGAACCCGAGACTTCTCTACTTGAGTGGCACTTGCAACTACCGAGGCATAACAAAGTGATTTGAGAAACTTGAAAGTTTTTCATACCCTTACCTAATTACAGGTATAGTGAAATGGCTATATCGTTAATTATACACCTTCGTATGTATATCGAATATCAGACAGGATAAAATTGATTGGATGAGTACGTATCTGAAGAATACCTACACAGACTTCTATGAAATTTCGCTTTAGTGAGAAATGCAAACTAATTTACGAGGAATATTCAGTTCAAATCACATCTGTGCTCTTGTTGCATTGGAATATTTGTGGAATCGTAGCAATAAGGAGAATTCTAGCTTCCTCGCAAAAGCATTTTAGCGGTAACGGGAAAAGACATAACCATTTTTCTGGTTTATTATTTTACCTTACCATTATTTCACAAACACTTCTTAAGTAATATTATTATTTTTAAACCAAAACCGAATAAAAATAAACTTCATTTTTAGCGGAAGCTACCATTTCCGACGGTAAGGTTTCAATGCTATTTTGTTTCAACTGATTTTAAGCAGTACGCAAATGATGTTTGTAATTTAACTACTTTTTGCTGGATTTATCTGTACAGCGTGATTTTATTTTAATACAGAGAATCATTAGAACGCGCTGAATACATTAGCTGTTGTTAGGTGTTTCCAAACACGATCGATCAAAGTAAGGAACATTGAGAGAGACCCATGTCCAGCTGTACTGTTAAAGTGGACTGACTCCAGTGGACTGATGAAGGCTGATGATGATGAAACACGCACTGTACCGGCTCTAAGTCGTGAAGAATGTATGATATAGAATAGACTTGGTTAACAGCTAGTACATACCATATAAATAAATAACCCAAGATATGCCACGCTGGGCCACACAGCGCCACCTAGCCCCAAACTAAGCCGAAGCTTGTACTATGGGTAGTAGACAACTGATAAATTTATTTAGATATTTTTTTTTTGTAAATAAATACATATTATACATAGAAAACCCCCAGACCAATACAAACAGACATGTTCATGAACACAAATGTTTGTACTGTGCGGGAATCGAACCCACGACCCTTGGCTCAGAGGGCAGAGGTCACTACCAAATGAGCCACCGAGCCTGTCATATAAACAAAACTATTCATTGGATATCAATTCAAACTAATTGTTACTCGTGCAAGTTGATCTTCAGGCCAACCGCAGGGACCTATCGAGCCCAAACTTACACTGGGATGAGCTATCAATTAATTGTTTGTAAGTATCGCTGGGAGATGAACTTGGAAATTATACAATTGGGATTATTTGGATTAAGAGCTTGAATAGAGACATGAGGAATTAACCATGGATGACAATGGTGAGAGCGTACTGACGTGTGTCATCTGTTAACAATATGCCTTTAATTTTTATAATAGTAAGGTTAAGACGGATAAACATTTTAAAATCTCACTAATAAAGCGATTTACTATTCACTTTTCGTGTTACTACCGATATTAAGAACGATAGAAACGACGTCAGAAAAGGTTTCTTTTTGCGCTTGACTGCAATACACAGGTGCTTGGTAAGTCTTATTATCGTAGTCTACGATGGAGCGGAACGCATACGGTTAATCGCTTTTCGAAGTAAAAGTAGGGTACTAAGTAATACTTATTTTGGGTTCTAGACTCTTCAGATTTTGGGTTTGCAGTTTTGCACGTCAAAAACCTAATTTATTTTAACGTGTAGAGAAACGTTTTCACACGCATTAGTCATTATCTGACTATGATACGTTATAAAGTAGAAATTAATATTATTTCTACAAAGTAAAACTTAAATTTGGTATATTTAAGGATGGTTATAGTATTTTAATGGATAAGAATATTTAAAAATAGAATACACAGTATGAATAAAAACTGAAATCGGATTTCAAACGTTGGATTATGATAACAAAGGAATAAGCGTGTTATCTTTGGTTCCCAACTGTTTCATGTTCATTCATCATCATTTGTATGCTACGTCACATTTAATTTAAGAAATTATAGGATATCTAATCGAAATTACTATCTTAAAGGTACGTGAGCTGGGAAATTTTATTCAGTAGTATGAATTGATTTTTAATTTCTCGCCAATACCATTAACACATGACAGTTGTCGTATTAAACTAGCTCTGTTCAGAACAATATTAGTGGGAGAAATATTTCCTTAGAAAAAGAAATATACCTCCCACCTCCATTCGACAATGCTTTTTATGATACATCCGTGGGAAGAATCTGTTCCAAGGCACGGTAAAGATAGTAATCTCATTATAGATAGTACTACCGTATCCGATCGAGTAGAGATTGGGTCGAATTTAACACTATAAGTTTTTAAACTTTCGTGTTACATTACAATTAAAACTAAATGATAGCTTGAGCCAGGCAAATATTTAATGTGTGTGCTAACATACATTTGATCTTAAAAAAAATTGATTCAAGGAAAACGCGTAATCTAATTGTTTCGGATATTACAATTTCAAACGCTTGAGAAAGATGAAAAGCTGTGATTGTTTAAAATTATGACGTCATGGCATTCTATTCCTGATATAACTCTGCTGTTAAAAGAGTAGCTACAAAAATATCACGTTAATTTCACCATGGCCGACGACGTGACGAAACATCCCATTCGGAGGGGGGAGTAGAAATTGATGAGGGGGTGAAGCGGGTGCGCGGCGAGGTACAATCGGGATGGTCTGGAATTTTCATTAAGCTGGATTCAGAAGCTATCATTAATAAAGTGATTAGAGGATGGCGGCTGTAACCAACTGATATAATGGGATGCCGTTTATTTCGTTATGTGTCCATTATTATAAATAATGTGGATGGCTTTTTAGCTGTACGAAGTGCACTAAAATTATATTTGTAAGTTCTAATGCCGCGGCCACACAATCACTGTCCAACGCCCAATACTAGGCGCTCAATGTCTTCATTGTGTCAAAGTACCGGTACACACTTTGGTGCTATGGGCGCAAAACGTTACGTTGGTGCAAATAATATCTGCAATGTGTGGCCGCGGTTTAGGTACTGTAAGTTCATTTCAACTATTATGGTGAATTTTATCTTATAAATATCTGATATTTTATTTCATTTTACGTCAAAGCCGAATTTGTCTACGTAACAATAGACCAGTCGACTATTTTGTTTTTGTTAGACTTATAAGTTTAAAGAATTACTAAAAAAACTGAATAAACATCTGTTACGTAGTTTAAATATGCATAATTTAATATATACATAAGGACAGACAGAAAACAAAAGTGACTTTGTTTTATACTATGTAGTGAAGTCGCTCAACTTCATTATCGCTCGTCAGACGTCGTTCAAGCGTTCACCTCGGCAAATTACTGAAAGCTGTCTTTTTCAAAGGGCACTAATTAACGCATCGGTCAAAGTTTTAGATTCTGTCCGCGCCGCTCGTCAAAACGTTCAAATTAGGAGCGGCCTCTTTCTATGTTACGGGAATAATTCTGATCGACGGAAAATAACGTTTATACCAGGGAGAGGATTTGTTTGGACGAAAATTCATTGTGATCTATACTTACTTACTCAGCAGAGTAGCCAGCGGGCTCAGCGACCCGTAGTGGATCTTGGCCTACGACACAACAAGACGCCATTCTTCCCTATCTTGAGCCAGCTCAGACCAGTTGCCGATCTGTAGCCCAAGCAGGTCCTTCTCCACCTCTTCCCTCCAGCGGTACCTGGGACGCCCAACCGGGCGTCGTCCGCTTGGCCGTCCCATGTAAGCTCGCTTGACTGCCCGATCCGCCTCCATCCTCTCAGTTTGGTTTTGGATCGGATCGTATTATATTCTTGTGTGTCGTGTTCGTAACTATCTATTTTTCCGTGGTCGGGTTGTTAGCCCTACGCACAACCCCCAAAATGCCGGAGGACCACACCCTACTTTGGTCAGCGAGTCCATCGGACTTAGCCGGTAACTAGCTAGGCTGTGCTACCGACCATTCCCCCATCCGCCACCCGGGGGACGCTCCCCTACGCCGTGAGGGCCGGCGCGCATTGTGATCTATGGTAAAGGATATTTTTACTAAGGATAAATTTCATCGGAAGATGTATCGAGAAGCGGCATTTATAATAGTGGCCTGTCGCTTGATGGAAAGCCGAAGAGAAGCCCAAGTCTTGTCAGTTGCCACCGCCATGCTTGACTATGATATGGCTCTGGCTATACGCCGACTGATAAAAAATGCACCGAAATGGGCCTCAGGTCACTTCAAGGTTGTTTCATCAAGTGTACGGTATCGACAGTCACGCGGGCAAACCCTACCACCGGGTGAGAAATTTCAAGAAGTCCCTAGTGGACTTCGTCGTTTTTCTATTCCGTCACCGCACGGAAAACTTGAATCAAAACACTAGGTTCTACACCGGTAATTTTGGACACATGGAGAAAATCAAAGAAGAAAGACCAAAGAGAAACTCAATTAAAAAACCGGTAACATTTACCGGTTTTGTGGAACCAACTCTCTGCGACAGTCTTTCCGAACAGCTACGACTTGGGAGCATTCAAGAAACGAGCGTACTCCTATTTAAAAGGCCGGCTGCGACCCCAGAACTCGATTTGAGTTGCGGGTGTCCATGGGCGGTTTCGACTGCTTACCATCAGACATCACATTTGCTCGTCTGCCGCCTCTTGCATAAAAAAAATACCTTGGCAAAAGATTAATTTGTCTGAAAAGCAGCTCATTATATCTTAAGACGCTATTAAGAGGTCAACGGCCGCATCAGATAAGGGCGCAACAAAGGCCTCTTTACGCCAAACTGTGACGCAGGGCCTCCCTTTAATGAGTGCGGCGTGTCCTCTCGAAGGCCTTATTAAGCCACTCACCGGTCTTGTTTGACACGCAGTTTGTAAGCCGAGATCTTACGATGTTGTCGTGTAGGCGAGAAAATGTAACAATATTTAGTTAGACAGACCTGGTTAGATTTTAATAGGGTCTTTTAACATTGGTCTTTGAGTGCCAGGATATATCTAAGACATGCTCTAGAGGACACATACGTATTACGTATTAACGTCAACATTATCTTATCGTCATCAGCCTGTGACAACCAACAACGTGTTATTCTAGATATAGGATCCCCGCAGTACAAACATTTGTATGCATGAACATGTTTATTTGTATTGGTCTGGGTATTTGCTATGTATGTATAATACCTATGTACCTATATATTTACAACAAGAAGTATCTAAGCAACTTTATCAATTGTCTATCCTACCCACGATCCTAACCATAGCAGAAGCTTCGGCTTAGTTTGGGACTAGATGGCGCTGGATGTGAGGCCCGGCGTAGCATGTCTTCATTATCATGATCAGCCTGTAAATAGGTCGGTATCCACTGCTGGACATGGGCCTTCCCCAATGTCCTTGTCTGATTGAAAAATACATAGGCCTCTCTCAAACCTTTTTCTGATTCAGTAATAGGAGATCAAAATAACTTACACAGGGTACCCTTAAAATTCTTTGTAGGTAAAAAATTCCTTAAAATTGATGGAAATAGAACCTTTAAGCCTCGAAAAATTATTGAACGACGAGGCGTCGAGCGAAGGCCGTGCGATCGCATACAAAAATCCTCTGTATGCAAAAAGGCCAGCGTTTGCATGCGAAATTGTGCCCTGTATGCTGTACGCGTAAGGGTACCGAGATATAGGGTCGCGGTCACGTGTCGGGGTCGTGATCTGAATGACATTTTTTTTATAAGTACCTCTTTAAATAGAAAACATTCAGAGTGGTCCCGCTATACAAATGCCACATGCCACGCCATGCCACGCTGGGCCACACAGCGCCACCTAGCCCCAAACTAAGCCGAAGCTTGTACTATGGGTACTAGACAACTGATAAACTTACTTAGATACATTTTTATTTTTGTAAATAAATACATAATATACATAGAAAACACCCAGACCAATACAAACAAATATGTTCGTGAACACAAATGTTTGTACTGTGCGGGAATTGAACCCACGACCCTTGGCTCAGAGGGCAGAGGTCACTACCAAATGAGCCACCGTGCCTGTCACCAAATGAGCCACCGAGCCTGTCAAACCCTTCACCGAGACGTTTATTGGATGAAACTTATTTAATATGTAAGCAAATATGTCAATAAATAAGATCCATATGGGTTGTCGATTAAATTTTGGTCCAGGGTATGGGATGACGGGTGTTTTGACGAGTGTATGGTGATGGTCAGCCAGGCGGATGATAACCGTACCACCAGCTTAGAAGTCATATGGCTGCGGTATTCTATAGGGTGGAGGTCCTTCCCCTCACGGGCAGCTCAATTCGAGCGAAGATTCGCTATGCTCTACCTCTCTTAAATTCACCCGCGTAATGTTATTCCTGTTTTGAGAAGAGGATTTAAGGATTTATAATTACAAAATGTATCATCTAATTGCAATATAAAAGTCTACAATTAAAGCCATTCGCGTTTTAAATCCATTTATAATCGTAACCGCCAAAGCCCATTTCAAACGGCAACAAAAATCTCGTACATGCTAACGTGTCCCACTTATTTTAAAATTAACCGAAAACGCGCGTTTTTTTAACTGATTTACGAGAGAAGAATAAATCTGCTGGCCCTAGCGTTGGATAAAGTAAACCTTTGGCAAATAAATTTCAATCTACAGTAATCGTGTACGTTTATTTAGGCCATGTCCCAAACGACACGAGTATGGCAGACTGTAAAAGGTCCGATGTGGAGAATGGTTTGGTTGATTTTGTAAACTTCAATCTCGTTGAATCAGTTCTATCACACATTTGGGCAGTTAGAGACAAATTGTTTGAGGACAAACAACGTTTGTTGACCGAGTTAATGTGTTTGCTTTGACTATTGTTTATAGTAAGTATACTCTGATAAGTTTAGTTTAAAAAGATTATTTTAGGAACATTCTATTCAAAGACTTTAAGAAAATACATATTTGTATAAATCGCTAGTGTGATAATTCTGTTACAGATCTTGAGACATATCGATTACCAACAAATGATCATCATTTAGCAAAATATCAGCGAAACATCTGCGAAGTTCAATGCCAAGAAAAAGCAAGTGTGTGTATTTTCTGCTAATATCTATCTACTTTGTGCTAGCCAACTAAATTAGTGCTTTTTGGCCACTGACTACTAATGATTTTACTTACTTCGGAGTGAGATCAAAATATCCGATTCCATACCATTAATCTGATACTTGTATTTGCGAAATTAATTACGATTACCTTCACAAACTCAATAATCGAAATTAAACTACTTAACATTAAGTAGAGCCCCGCTAATCGTGGTAATTTGGATTAATTACCATTTTCCAATGTTCTAGGAATCCAAAGGTATGAAGTTTAAAGTTCAAAGGTTGCTGAGATCAGGTGGCAAAAACAATTACCAAAGTTACCACTTTTAGAAATATGATCAAAGCAAGAGATTAAGTTTAATGGAAATTAATATAAACACTACCTACACTTAACCGAAAGGCTTAAGTAGGCATGATACCTTGAAAAGACACAACTATTTACTTTATGTTCATTTATTGCCCATACAAGTTTTTGAAATACTGTAGTAATTTTTGTAATACTGCATACACAGATCTGTGACAGCATATCTATTATCCTAAATGAAGCTATTTTGTAACCTATACAAATATCGCAAAATTAGTTTGATTTCACTACACTGATCAGATGACTCGACCATCGTTATTGGTAGTTATTAGAGTTATTGAGTTGGAGAAGGCCTATGTCCAGCCTTCTAGCTCCAAGCCAACCTCACCTGCCCGTGGTGCATCCTGCTGAATAACAAACGCGGCTCTGGCAACAGACTGGTGGCGGTATAACCATCACAATTGTAGGCGTAGCTAAATACCACAGACCGATGACGGGCAGCAGCGTTCCCGGGGCGAGAAACTACGCCCTGCGATCGCCAACACGCCCGCCCAGTGTGGCGATTATGGGTATATCCTCCAGACTGATGTTTACCTTAAGTGGCGAACAACTGGAGAGGCCTATATTCAGCAGTGGACAGCGATAGGCTGATGATGATGATGAATCCGAAGGTTGAAGTGAACTGGATTCAGCAATCTCGTCAGACATTAGTAATTCTTGACTGCTTTTAAATTCACATTCCATAATTAAATGCTCGTAATTAACTCGAGCGCGCTAGAGGTCCTTATTATTCACTTGCAAAGGCTCAAGTTAACAAGGACTTATTTTAATAAATCTAGCTTTCTTCATTTCATCTCGCGAAAATGAGATTCAGAATAAGGTCATTGTTTAATCAAATTTTTAAAAATCTTGAATCTGAGATGTAAGTATTCAGACTTGATACCTGCCTAAAAGACTCAACAGTAGGTACTCAGGTATTATGAGAGCCTCTAATAGCCGAAGGTTGTAAGGAAGCGACCTATCATCTTTTCGCTCCAAGCTAGCCTCACCTGCCCGTGGTGCATACGGCTGAATAACAGATGAGGCTCTGGCAACCGGCTGGAAGCGGTATAACCATCAAGTCATCATATCATACTCGTACGGTCGTACCACAAGCTGATGGTGGGTAGCAGCGTCACTGGAGCGAGAAGCTACGCCCTACGATCGCCAACCTCCCTGCCCAGCGTGGGGATTATGGGACAAGCTTTCAGTGTTTTCCTAAAGTAGCTAACAACTGGAGGCATAGGCCTCTTCAATTGTTACTGAAGAGTTGTAGTTTGTTGGACATAGGTCCAGCAGTGATTTCGATAGACTAATGATGATGATGATGTCCGTTTTAATAATTCCAATACAACAAAAACAAATCGCATCGCAGTCATTAAGCTTAATATCAATTTCGACATAATACGAGTATTATCATTTTCCACGAAACGCGAATGGTGACACAAATTTGCACAGGCTTATGCATCGGCTTTTAATGTCAGCAATATTTTACTGCATTATGGTTGTACGTAAGAATATAATTATGTAGTAAAAAATCAGATCTTCACCAATTCAATACTAGAAATAAGAACAAACTCGCTGTTTCCAATCTCAGGCTTCGTAAAACTGGTAACTCATTCATTGGACAAAGTGTAAAAATGTTTAACAAAATACCGTAGAATATTGTAAATCTACCTATACATAGATTTAAATCTCGCATGAAGTCTTGTTTAATGTCTTAAGGTTATTATAAAGTACAAGATTATATAGATGACTAGCTGTGCCAGCGGCGTCGCTCGCGTGGATATCGGGTTTCAAAAATAACGGACTTCCATATAATACCCATCTATACCTTGTGCCTAAGTTTTAAGTTAGACCTCTAGCAATACATTGGTGAAAACCGCATTGCGCTTATTAAAATGATTTCATGTAGATATTATATATTTAAAAAAAAGGCTAGCTGTTGAGTTTGTTGCGGCACTTCTTCTCAGCAGGCTACACGTCGAAGTGCTGGTAGGAAAAAAGTGTGACGCGCAAAACTATTTCTAATGAATCTAAGTATTTGCAGATAAAAACTATTTTTCTGTTTTTTTTTAAATAACATTTGTGTACCACCTTTATAGTGTCGGCGCAGCAAGGGACAATTCCGGGAACTCATTAATTCACTCCCGTGGGTTCCGTCAGAGGGAAATTAGTTAGGCTGTAAATAGGCTCCGGGCCTCCGGGAAATTCGCGGGAGCGGTGTCCATTGATATTGAATTTGATACGGGGCTATAGCAATGTTGGTAGCTCATTAGGTAAGATAACCTAAGAGGTCATCGTGTTTGTCTTTACTAAGCTTGTGGGCTATGGAAGATATCAGAACCCATTTGCTAATCGATAGTGGACCTTAAGTTAATAAGTCTGGTTCATAGGTAATAGGGATGTTCATTTAGAAGTCAAAATAATTTCAGTCCGTTACAGTTAGTCTGTATTTTAGATCATAAAAATGTATTGGACACGTATTTTTCCTTTTTTCAAAAAAAAAATAGGAAAGATAGGTACAAGGCATTAAAAGTTAGGAGTCTTTGAAGTCACTTTGTCCCGTAAAAATGCCACACCATGTGACGTCACGCGTAATTCCAACGGGCTATAACTTTGTAATTTTTAGTATATTTTCAAATTAAAAAATACGTGTCTTTTATTTTTGAATAAGCTAAAAGACGGACTAAGTACATTTTCTAAGGCAACAAGCCTATTTTAAAGTTATAAATATTTTGTTTTATACTATTTAGTGACATATTAAATACATTTCAATGCCTTAGTAATACTATTATTATTGTCCTGTTTCACAATTATAGCACAATCTACAGAATGTTCTTTAGCCACTTTAAATTGCAAGCCTTTCATAAAACAGCTTAGTCGTCTAGTATTCGAATTGTACGTGACGGGTTTGAAAAATGAGAGTGCTGCAAGGTTTCAACTAAATCTACTAGATAAATATTCTACCTCTATGTTGGTAGCTATGTGCATGCGTCACACTAGGCTTTGTGAGTATTTTGAGCGCATGGCTCGTATCTCTCCATTGTGAATGCCCTCCGTATGGCCATGAATGCACAGAGTCGAAATGAAATTGGTCACTGTCGTCTACGGTAAAAGCTGCAATTACTACCAACATACCTACGTTAATAATACTACGTATGTATTTTCGAGTGCGTATTACCTACCTGCCGTTCTATTCATTACATATTCTACACGATATACAAGGGCAGTCATTATCGATTACAGCCACAATACCTAAGTAAACGCTTGGACAAATTATTATCTAAAAGTTCACATAATTATTATCTGTGACGCTTAGATGTAAGAGTATGCTGAAGAGAGGAGTAGTACACAGTAGGTTTTATTTGTACCCAGGTAAACGACCAGGAGCCACCTATCACCTTTTCGCTCCAAGGCTCACCTGCCCGTGGTGCATCCTGCCGAACAACAAACGAGGCTCTGGCAAACCGACTGGTGGCGGTAAAACCATCACGATAGAAGGCGTAGCTAAATACCACAGGCCGATGACGGGCAGCAGCGTCACCGGAGCAAGAAGCTACGCCCTGCGATCGCCAATCCGCCTGCCCAGCGTGGCGATTATGGGTATATCCTCCAGATGTTTGCTCTAAGTGGCGAACAACTGGAGAGGCCTATGTCCAGCAGTGGACTGCAATAGGCTGATGATGATGATGAAGTACACAGTAGGTTTTATTTGTTCCCAGGTAAACGCTGCTGCCCGTTTCCTGATATTCTGTTAGTCGTCTTCTACTACATCCACGGTATGAGACCCATCTCATACCGTGGGTGTCGTACATCCCAATTTATTACAATTTGCGTTTTTAGCATTTCCAATTTCCTACGTAATCATAACCGTGGAAAGTACGCATTCACAACCGTTGTTATTTATGTGACATCCACGTGAAGCTTTGAGGTTGAACCAATAACTGGGCCCTAAAATGAAATGTTCCCTCCCCAACGTCCCTCCCGATTAAATTCCGCGGGACTCACTAAAATCGACTATTTTCTTTGAACTTGTCTCGTCAGTGAATGGCAAGTGGAAATTGGCTTTCATAAGAACAATGTCTTCAATTACTTGAAAAATGCCATTGACTAGTATCAGCGGGGTTTTGCAGTGAGTTTAGACGATATATTTCACTCCGCGTGTAGGTAAGTTTTTTGAACAATTTGTGAATGTCGATCATATTAAAGTACTAAGTAGAAATAGTACATTCATAGACTAGTAGAGATAGTTATTACGGGAAAATTAAATATAATGTCTGGCTCGATAGCTCATTTGGTAGTGACTTCTGCCCTCTGAGCCAAGGGTCGTGGGTTCGATTCCCGCACAGTACAAACATTTGTGTTCATTAACATGTCTGTTTGTATTGGTCTGTGTGTTTTCTATTTATAATATGTATTTATTTACAAAAAAAATGTATCTAAGTAAGTTTATCAGTAGTCTAGTACTCATAGTACAAGCTTCGGCTTAGTTTGGGGCTAGGTGGCGCTGTGTGGCCCAGCGTGGCATGTGTTGGGTTATTTATATGTTTATAATTTTGGTTTAAATTATTGTTCTCTTGTAAAAAGTAATTTGTAAAACCAAAACTAATTAAGAAGATACAAGATGGAACTGAAGAATATTTACTTGCAAAATTTCGCCTTACAACACAGATATCCGTTGAAATAAAAGCTTGTAAAAATGTGGATAGTGAATATTAGCTCGATAAAGTATGTACAGTCGTATCGTGTCACATAAGTTTAAAACTTTTCCAAATGTAGGAACCTAATAAAATTCAAAAGCAATACTTTTTAAAGGTTCTGTATCGCGTTAAGGATTAAAAAAGTTTAACTTTAGATGTACATAACATGATTAGGCTCCGACTATCAAGTTCTGTTACTCGCAAGTAAGTGCCGTCAAGTTATGCTTAAGTGTAATCAAGTTTCTTAGCGTAACAACATGCTTAACAAGATAAGTGTCAAGTTTGAGTGGCTTGTTTGAATTTATGTTCTAGTATTATTAAATGTGTACAATAATAATATGATTTATCTGCTGCATTTAAGTGAATTATTAAGGTTAGGGTGGCATTTGATGAATACTTGTATATCATACTCGTATTATAGTTTGTAATCATTTTGTCTGAAGTCTATGAGGAGCGCGCTTACCCAGCAAATACTCTCACATTGAACACCGAAAGATTGTATGTCTCGGGGAACAAAAAGTAAGGAGTTGCATAGTGTAACCGTTCGTACTAAGAGCAATTTTATTTGTAGAGATGAATGCAGCGTGCGAGCCATTGGGACTTGCACCATATAACGACGACTTTTTGTCTCATCATAAATGATGCTTCAGCAAATGTAATGTGTATCTACTTTTTGGTTATTTAATTGACTAACTTTCACCTCGAGAATCAGGCCAGACCAGCCAGTTGATCGACCGCCATCTTTTATCTATCCTCTACCCTAAGATGATCGCTTATATCGATAAGACCGCATAAATTGTATGACAATATAATCTGTTATCCTTAGTTTTAAGTCAACTGTTTGATGTGCAATAAAGAATATATATCCATCTATATAATATGTACCTTTTTAATGAACTCCAGCTTTGATTAGAATTGTTTAACGTTTCAGTGTTTACGTTATCCCGTTTACTTTGTGTTCCTGCTACAAAACAAAGCTAACGAGAACGAGTTAATGATTTAGTTCAAACAAAACTTCTTTTTGGCGGTGGAAATTCCCAACTGTTACATAGTTCGGTCGAATAGAGATGGAAACATGCTGTGTGTTCGGTGTAAACCGAATTTAGTTCACAACATGACTCGTGTTTGTTGGATGAGTAACCAATTAGGGGTTTAACTAGCCACAGCGCAGTCCCTGAGCCACGAATCGAGTGGGATTTATCTTTTATTTTTATCCGATAACCGATTAGAGATCACCGCTTGAACTGATTAATGAAAAACGTGGAAGACCGGCGATCTCTTGAGGACTTCTTTTAACAACGTCGGTATAGACGATTGTGCGTGAATATTAAATGAAACGCCGTCTATATAGTTTTAAGACTGTATTCCTTGCGTTGTGAAATAACAGTGACAAATATAAAACAATACAAAAGCAATAATAATAAGAAAATATAAAATATAGATAATATATTTGGCTGGTTTAAAAGTGACTGAGTTATTATTGTGAGGGTTCGGTCTACACCCAGAACAAACATGAGCATTATATTTGTTCTGTGTCTGCCATTTATGTGCGAACAAAGTATGTCATCTATATGCGCGTTTAACCCCAAATAATTGGTGAAGTTATAATGTGTTTTTGCGAATTACAAATTGATGTTGAATGAGGGTTTTTTTTAATATCGTTTAACACAGCGCATAGTCAATGAATACTCATTCATTTATTTCATTCATTCGGTACTGGTGGCATTCCCCTTTAACAAAACTATCGTAAAAACGAATTATTTAGGTAGGTATTCGCTACAAAACCAGTACGGTATGGGACATTTCGTCGTATTGTTTGGTTATTTCATATATCGCCTTAGTCCAAGTCTGCAATACCTAGACTTAGACGCCTAGTAGCTGGTCTATTCAACTTGTGAACCCGTAAGGGGCTTACAAACGGGTGAAACAGCTTTCATCGTATCTGTACCTTTGATGAAATACTCGGATTCAATATTCAGCGTGTATCGATGCTATCAGAGAGACGTCGATAGAATTAACTAAAATTATAATTATGAGTGTCGTACGTGAATGAGTGGTATTATGCCACACATTGGATCCAATTTTGCATCCAATCGCTGTCCAATGCCCAATGCCGATACAAACATTGGTGCATTGGGCGCAAAACGTTACGTTGATGCAAATATCTGTAATGTGTGGCCGCAGCATTAGAACATCTATAGCCACGATCGAAAGTGGATAATCAAATAATTGAAATGAGTAGACTTGCAACCCAAAGGGGTGCAATGCCCTTGGTGTTGCAGGTATTCAAGGGCTGCATGCTACTGATAAAGCTATTCGTGTGGCGGAGTTTTGGTTTCGGAAAGTTTGAACTACTCTTTGTTTTTTTGCTATCGATACTGATACGACAAGAAGAAGGGCTGCGGTAACAGCTCACTATCAAGCCCGGTAGGAATTTTTTTTATTGCCACCATAGTGGTTGAAGGCGAGAATGGGAAATATAGATGAAAATAAACTTAATAGACTAGCGACCCGCCCTCTCGTTTTACTTCGGGTACTTAAGATTATTGCAACGTAACAGTTACGTTATATTATAGTTACTATAATATACCTATACACTTATACTGTCGCGACATTTTTTGCAGATATGTTCTGCAAAGTCGCAGTACTTACATTATTTTGCTCTATCAATAGTTTACGCAGAGCACGCGATATCAGAATTTTTTGGTAATTTTTTCACACCTTGGGTTATATTATTGGATTTTTTTTTAGTATGGATCCCTAACTTTTAGAAAATGTAATACAGCCTATGTTCACTGAAGATAGTGTAGCTAGCCAACAGTGAAAGAGTTATTCAAATCGGTCCAGTAATTTCGGAGCCTATTTCAAGCAAACAAACAAACAAAAAACATTCACATTTTTCCTCTTTATAATAATTTAGTGTAGAAAAATAAAGAGCACAGAGTCAAACAGACAAGACTACAAGGCCATCGTAACAGTGGTATTCAATTTTGTTGTCAATATGATTAGATAGGTTAGGTGATAGTCCATAAAAAGTAAAGTTGTTTTAATTATATGCAAGTATGTATTATCTAACCCGATTGTAGCGGAGACCACAACGATCGCATTTTTGACAATCTAAATAAAGATAAATACATTTTCAAGATAGTCTGATATCGTAATGTGCAGTTATTGAATCAGAATGGATTTCGGTTCAAAATAAATTTAAAACTCAATCATAAGCATAAGCAAATTCTTTAAATTAAAATATATTGATGGGCGGCTTGTTCGTCTGTAATCTTCAGTAATAAAAAAGATGACCCCAGTCACCATATGGTACTCGTAGTAGATAATAATTAACTGTGTATCTTTTACATATCACATTATAAGCTATATCCAGCATCTAAACATAGCATTAATCTGACGACCTGTTAATTGATATGAGCTCTCAATCTAATCTTGGCACACAATAGCCCAGTTATATTGGTTGCCTTAACGTCTAACAAGCTACAGGGGTAGGAAATACAACGCTTGACTTAATCTCGAGGGCGCGGAGTCTCAATATGCTTAAGAAATAGGTTAATCAATGTTTGAATAGATATTTGCCTAATTTTGATTGGAAAATCATTTGTAAATAAACTAGCGACCCGCCCCGACTTCGCAATACTATATCCATGTATTTATACATTATAATCCTTCCTCTTAAGTCCCTCTCCCTATAAAAAAACGCATCAATTCCTTGCGTAGTTTTAAACATAAACGAAAGCGACTTTTATGTAGTGATATCAGACAACATCACATGCTACAACGCTCTACTATGGGTATTAGAACAAGAAAGGTAACCTAAATATATATAAATACAATGAGACACGAAACAAACACAATAGCGGATTACACGAATGTTTGTCCTGGGTGGGAATTAAACCGATGACCCTTGATTCAGAAGGCAGAGGATCGATTGAGCCACCCGGCTAGTCAACTATACAAACTTTAATGTTTTTTTCAGCAAATGTTTCCATAAATACATTTACTTATATTACTTATATTGCAATAATAATACAAATTATGACGAAGTATTATAATTGATGGAATTTTACAGGCTGACTCAAGCAAATTAGTTAGAAGAGTTCTTTTTCCCCGATCGAGAATCAAACCTAATGCCTTCGGATTTTCCACGAACTGATAACACCGGAATGAGGAAGTCAAAGTTCATCTAGATTCGCTCTCGGGCTTTCGCGCGAGACGGACGCTTCCCTGATAACGCTGCGACTTGCTTTTTTCAAAGCAAGTTTCAGTTATCCTATTTCTACGCATACACGTTGGCCTGCCTTTTGCGCAAGGCCCTTCGCATCGTTGGAAACCCACGATTTTTAGTGGTCGCTCGGTTGATACCTAACGGTGCCAACGAAGCCGAGCGGAGTGCGGACCCGGGGCACTCGCCTTGTCTCTTCTAGACAAGGCAATCACCCGGACGGGGATAGCACCACCGGCCTTGGGGGGACTCCTAGCCGACGCTATCCATCGCCCCCTCCCACCCCACCCTACACCCTTTTTCCCATTCTCAGGTCACTGTTTGGGCGCTAAGGACTCCGGTCCGAAGCCACCCTCTTTGACCTGGGCTGTTAGGAACCCTCTCGCACAATAAGACTGGCGAAGGGAGACCAGCTTAGGGCACACCGTAGGCACACCCTCCTCGCCTACCCCGGCGAGGAGGTCAAACAAACAAACTCACCCCCGGGCTGTTCCCGCCCGGGGCGATCGTAGGACAAGTTAGGCGCGACTGCCGCACGGTTTCTTGCTGTTTCTTCCGTGCGGAACGCGACGCGAGGGAAACAGTGTAAGTTCGATAGATATATAAAGTTGTTCCTGGTCGGGCGCCATGTCGCGCACCGACCAGATTCTTGACGAGCTCGTCACCGAGCTGGCCGACAACCCAGAGCATTTAAAGGCTCTGGCGGCCAAACTCCCCGCCCTCGCGGAGTACCTTCGCCCAGTCACGCGGAGGGCACTCACCCCGACGAACGACCAGGCCACGCAGCCCACCCCTTCCCCCTCAGCTTCGGAAACCACCACCGAAGAGGCGATGGACACTCAATCCGAGTGCTCCTCATCGTCGGCAACCTCCGACCCTTCGGACTCGGACTCGGACGAGTTCACCCTCGTAGAGGGTTCAAAGGGAAAGAGGAGTCGCCGCAAGAGGGCCAGAGCGGCGAAACAAGCCGCCCTCTCCCCGCAAAGCCCAAGCCCAACACCGACCAAGGCTCCTAAAGCCAAACGGCCCAACCCCACCCCGAAGGAGGCCCCGCCCCCCCCGCAAACTCCTGAACCCTCGTCTTCCACGAGGAAAGTTCCACCCCCTCCCCCTTTGTTCATTCAGGACAAAGAAAAATGGCTGGCGGTTTCAAACCGTTGCGCCACAAACAAGATAAACTACCTGTCGGCCCGGACCACCCAGCAAGGGATCAAGGTCACCGTGCAAACGGCAAAGGACCACAGGTCAATGACCTCACTCCTCAAGAGCATGAGCGTAGGGTTCCATACCTACGCTCTGCCCGAGGAACGCCAACTCCGCGTTATTCTGCGCGGAGTACCAAAGGAGCTGGAGAGCTCCGACATACTGGCCGACCTTAAGGCCCAGAACTTCCCCGCCCTAGAGGTGCACAGATTGCACCGAGGCAAACCCAATCGCGGAAACGCGATCATGTATGACCTTGTATTGGTCATACTGGAGCGCACCGAGGCTGGTAAGGCCATCTTTAACATTAAGAAAGTGTGCCAACTCTCTGGCATCACTGTAGAGCCCCCGCACAAACGAGGCCCCCCTGGACAATGCCACCGTTGTCAGATGTACGGGCACTCGGCCCGTAACTGCCACGCAAAGCCTAGGTGCGTAAAGTGCCTAGGAAATCATAGCACCCAGGAGTGTCCCCGTCCCAAGGACAGGGCACTCTGCACTGAGCCGCCGAGTTGCGTTCTGTGCGGCGAGACTGGCCACCCCGCGAACTATCGCGGGTGCCCAAAAGCTCCCCGCGCAAACAACAAGGTGGCTCAGAGGCGGGCGGCTGCCTCGGGAACGCCTAGCGCGCGAGCCCCCATCCCCGCCCCACACTCACGGCCACTAACAGTGACCGCCTCCACCGCGCAATCGCCCCCGAGATTAGCCCCTCAGTGGCCTGCACCCTGGGTTACAAAACTCAAACCCAACCCACCACCCAAGGTCCAACAACAACCGGCCCCCCAGGAAGTGCCCAAACAACCACCAGCCACCCAAAGAGGAGCCCCCGCCAAAAACACCCAGGCGGCCACCGATCCCACAGAGGATCTAAATTTAGTAACGCGTTTCTTTGCCGCGATCGACTTCAATGAAGTCAGCCGCATGGCAAAGAAAATTAGAGCCGCCGAGGGCAACGTGCCCCAAATGCTACAAATAGCAATCGAGTTTCGCGAACTCAACGAAACTCTCGCGAATTTTAACACCCGTTAATGGAAGTACACCAAACGAAGAGTAGAGTCAAACCGACCGCAATAAAAGTAGGCTTCTTCAACGCCAACGGGCTCCAGTCCCAAAGGGCGGAAGTAGCCACTTTCCTCTCGGACCACCAGTTAGATATACTACTTGTGCAGGAAACATTCCTCAAGCCCGGCATACGGGACCCTAAAGTAGCTAACTATAACATCATCCGAAACGATAGGACTACATCCGCCCTCGGAGGAACCCTCATCTACTATAAAAGATCCCTGTACTGTATGCCTATAGACACACCAAACCTCCAGCACATGGAGGCCTCTGTCTGTCGGCTGGGCATGACCGGACACCAGCCCATCACAATCGTATCGGCCTACCTGCCTCCCTCCAACTCAGGTCCAAACCCGAAGTCGCTGACTCGCAGCGACCTCGCGGCACTACTGAACCTAGGCAGCTCAGTTATAATAGCGGGCGACCTTAACGCCAAAAACACCGCCTGGGGATGCAACTACACATCCTCCCGCGGCAGACTCTTAGAGTCCCTATCAGAGGCCCTCCTATTTGACATCATCACCCCCTTGACCCACACCCATTTCCCCGGGTGCGCAGACCACCGCCCTGATATCTTGGACATTGCACTTCTGCAGAACGTAAACTTACGGATGCGCTCTATAGAAGTGCACCATGAACTAGTATCAGACCATAGACCAGTCATCTTGGACCTAGCACCCAGACTGGGCTCGCCCGACGAGGCGCAACCCGAGCTGACTAGGACCAAAGTGGACTGGGATCGACTAGGAGAAAGCCTAAAGTCAATCTCATCCCCGCTATTAGACACTATCCCAGACGAGATCGTGTCGACCCAAGATATATCGAGTGCAATCGACTCGCTCACAGGCCACGTACAAAATGTCGTAAACGACTGTTCGCGGCAGGTCCCGGCGACGGCCCACCGTCGGTGGAACCTGCCTGCGGATGTGCGAGCACTGCTGACCGAGAAGAACGCTGCCATCAGAGCCTATGACTCCTACCCCACTGAAACCAACAGAACTCGCATGCGAGCATTACAGAGATCTGTAAAGCAGCGCATTAAAGAACTGCGAGAGGCACAGTGGGAAGGGATGCTCAGCAATCTTGACCCCAACCAGTTCGCCTTCTGGCAACTGGCTCGGAAGCTCAAGACCGACAACACAGAGTCCACCCCTCCTCTCAACAGGCCGAACCAACCACCTGCCTTTGATGATGAGGAGAAGTCCGAATGCCTAGCCGACAGCCTAGAGGCCCAATGCACACCCAGCACGATGCCAGTAGACCCAGACCACCTCGCTACCGTCGAGGCGGAGGTCGAACGCAGAACCGCTCAACCAGCCTCAGATCCGGCACTGGAGCCAGTCACAGTAGAGGAAGTTCAGTCTATTATCAAGGACCTCCATCCCCGAAAGGCCCCGGGGCCTGACGGCATCACTAACAAAGTGCTAAAGCGCTTCCCAGCTCACCTCGTCTTTCTACTAACCGCTATTTTCAACGCAGCCATCAGTAGTAACATCTTTCCCCAAGCGTGGAAAGAGGCGACGGTCATAGGCATTCCCAAACCTGGGAAACCTAAAACTGAGCCGACCAGCTACAGGCCTATAAGCCTTCTGTGCACGATAGGCAAGATCTACGAGCGCATTATCTACAACCGCCTCAGATCCTTCGCCGAGACGAACAAGCTCATACCTAATGAGCAGTTCGGCTTCAGAGCCAGACACTCTTGCGTTCAACAAGTCCATCGCATAGTGGAGCACGTCCTTCACCACTCCAGTTTCTCTCGTCCACGTCTAACGGGGGCTCTCTTCTTCGATGTGGCAAAAGCATTTGACAAAGTCTGGCACCAAGGCTTAATTTATAAGCTATACGAACTTAAAGTGCCAGATCGTCTCGTACTCATCATTCGAGACTTTCTGTCAAATCGCTTTTTCCGCTATCGCGTAGAGGGAACACTATCCTCCCCCCACCCGATAAGGGCTGGCGTCCCCCAAGGATCCGTGCTCTCCCCCATACTTTTCACCCTGTATACGAGCGACTTTCCGAAGTTTGAACCGGCTCCCCTCACGGCACAGACGGCCCTTTTTGCAGATGACACAGCCATCTACTGTTCATCGCACAAACTGGCCCAAATCACAAAGACCCTCCAAAACGCCGCAAACCGCCTAGGCGAGTGGTTTAGGAAATGGAGGATCGAAGTCAACCCTGAAAAGAGCGCTGCCATCCTCTTCCGTAGGAGTGCAGCCCTCCCTTCAGCGCCACCCATAACAATGTACGGGCGTCCAATCCCTTGGGAACGGAAGGTCCGGTACTTGGGTGTACACCTTGATAATAGACTCCGATTCCAAGAACACATTAAAGTCCTACGCGACCGAGCCGCTTTCGCGCTAGGCCGCCTACACTACCTCATCAACAAGCGTAGTAAACTGTCCCTTAGAAATAAGGTCAGACTTTACACGACATGCATTCGACCGATAATGTCCTACGCTAGCGTCGCATTCGCGCACGCGGCCCCTCGACTTATCCATAGGCTACAAGTGATCCAAAACCGATTCATGCGCAGGGCCACCGGCGCTCCATGGTTCCTCCGTAACGAAAACCTACACATTGACTTAAAGCTGCCTACCATCGCGCAGTACTTTAAACAATGCTCAAAACGTTTCTTCGACTCTGCCCTTCATCACCCCAACCCCTTAGTGGTCCACGCCTCCAACTACCACGCTTTTGAGGAGCTCCGCGGCGCACGCCGCCGCCCCCGCCACGTCCTCTTGGAGGCCGACGACCCCATCACTCTAGCCATGACCGCCGCCGAACAACTCGCGACAAACCACACTTCAAGACAACCGTCGTTCCGTCCCCGCCGGCGGGGACTCCCGTCGCGTCGCCCCCCAGCTTTCGCGCCCTTTTCTAGATACCGGCCCGCGCCTGGTCGCTTTTCTCCCCAAACATACGTCCGTAGGGCATCTCCCAGCAACGCCCTGAGCCGAGGCTCGAGCCCCACAGGGGGCGCCCTCAGCGCCGTTGCTTAAATTTTTAGGGGTGAGAGCCTTCCGCTCCCCCAACAGTCCGGTGATGATGACAAGGCCGCCCTGGCCATCATCGTAGTCATTTAGAAAAAAAAAAAAAAAAAAAAAAAAAAGTTCATCTAGAAAATTCTACATATACGAGTATATATACTTAAAGTATACAATTTATGGAAGAAATGATTGGGTCAGTAATTACAGTTAATGTACAATTAAGCTGATTCATGCCGTTATATTTAACGAGTATTGAATTGTGTTAGCTTTGCTAATAACATTATTATCATGACGTAAAAAGATGTTCCTATAATGATTATTAGATAAGTGGATTTTTAGCATACTACTACTAGAATAAAACGTAAGATACAAATCATCTTTTAATGAACAACACCTCACCCTTTCTTTCCGGCTATTCCTTGACCAAGGGTTGTCTGGAAGTGATCGCCTAAAGCGATAAGACCGCCTTAAATGGATGTATACCTTATTTAGTTTCAAGTCAATTTTATGGTGCAATATCTTTATTACTTTTATACTCTTGTATCTATTATAACTTCTTTACCAACTATTATACATTATTCACCTACTATTTAACTTCTGACGCTCTTACTTACTAAGTATTTACTTTACTGACAATATTTCATGACATCATATTCACTAAATTCATTAATATAAGTCTATGAAGTTTGGTCAACACTTTAAAAATATCTCAATTCTTGTTAGTCATCATTTTCTTAAACCTTTGATTGTAGCTTAATCATAATTGTACACTTACTATTTCGCTTTGTAAAGATGGCGCGATTTTAACTTGATCTTGGACTTTGACGCCAAATTATGCGTACTAACATAAACTTACGTAACTAATTGCTTTAGAAATAAAGGTGGCGGACTATATTTAAAGATAAAAAGATAGTCAGGAGACCAGTCTTCACTGACAGGAGTTTCTTTGTATATGGACTCTATCACGCATGTAGAGTTAGCGCGGATAATTCGACAAAGTCAAGTGTTTAGAGAGACACGTCAAAACTCAGTTGGGCGGCAAACTGGGGCTATACTTTCCTGCCTTGATGCTACTGATTAGACAGGAGTTGTTCACAAACCTTATGTGAGCAGAGCAAGCGAATGCGCCAGCCATATTTCTCTCAACTATATTGAAGAACTGTTACTATTACTCTCCTGACCGAAATTTGTTTAGAGCGGCACATAATAGCCAAGAAGTACGCAAGAGATATTATGTGCTCATGATCTGATGGGGCGATAGTTTGGCACGACGAAGAGATCAGGCACAGAACATCTTTTGGATGCACTTCCCGACTCCGGAGTTGCTACTGAATAATATCTTAACAGAAACATGAGTATTGATTTTAAATCATAAGCCACAACACCACCTTACCATTCTACCTTGCTATCAATAATTCGTCTGTAAGAGTTTGTACTTAGCGAAAGATATGGCTAATATGTACAACAATTGTATACTTCGCCTAATTTTTTAGTAAAAGTATCATTCTATGTACCACTTACCAATTCCGTCTCGAACAAATCCCCGTCCCCTGTGCTAGAAGTCTCTTCAATTATATTGGTCAAGTGCATGCTCGGCCTCATCGACACCCGATGTCTGACCCCAGAAGATCGCCTCCACGACTGCTCCTCCTCTTTAGAATCCTCCTCTAAAGTGGCGAACTGCTCATAGAAGTTTACCCCTCCACTCAACTTGCCGTCCAAGTTCACAGGACTCGAGTTATTCTCTTGAGACTTAATCTCTTTACGACTAGTGCTCTCCCCGTCCTGATTTTCATTCAAAATAGTAGTCGATCGAGTGTCATTGTACTCGTATTCCAAATCAAACCCGCGATCCTCAAACAACCGCTTAAACCTCGCCCAACAACCCATTTTCTCACTGTCACCCGTCACATGATTGGAAGGCACCTTTACCATTCTGCAAGCTTCCAAGGGCTTATTGGATAAAGGAAGTAATTACTCGAAGATTATCGTAAATCAACGTCGATGACTCGAGTCGAATAAATCGTACGTAATTGTTTGTCGAGCAGATGGCCCCGATAGAGCCGTAGTTAAATAGTTCCTTTTGATAACGCGATAATGTGTAGTACCGTCTATGATGATTAGGCTCAACGTTTCTACATTTACAGCGAAATTAGATCTTATTGGGTGATTATTTTTTACTATGTCATGTAGTTACGTGCGGTCCACTACCTATCATGGTTTAAATTTAAAAACTACTACATTTTGAGAAGATGCGTATTTGCAATCAATAGTCATTATTTCGAATATGTTCCCAAGTGGAGCTCGAGCCTCCGCTAAGTCAAAGCGATAAGGCCTTACTAAGTCACACTGGCCGAATGAGGCTTTGTAAACTTCACACAACCACACTAAAACACTTAATTTTAATAGTATGTTTACGTCAAAAATTACAAATTACACACTATCACATGATGTAACAATTGTTATAGCAGGCTTGTACACTCGTATATTATGGTAAACACTTTTTGTTTATTGGACTCGTAAAAGCCTTGCCTCAGTAAGTACAGGCCCGTGTAACGTCTTGTTCGGTACTAAGTAAACAATAATTATTTCAATAGTTGATAAGTTGATAAAGTGATAAAGAGAAAATTATCGTTGGATTTTGATTAGACAGAATATATACTCGTATTCTGAAGTGAATCACGTTTTTAGTTCAACAGGCTGTTACATGTCTATCGGAGATTGTAGAGCTGAAAACGTGATTGAAATATTTTCATTGATGTAGCATACTTGTAGATAATTATTGAGGACTTGTGATTGTTACTGAACAAATTCTTATACCACAAATGAAATAGGAAATACGGCACGTTGTCGCTTCACATATGCAATATTAAATCTATTGTTTTGCGATTGAATCTACAATGTTCTCTTCTTTACATAATTTTTACACAAATTCAGTTGATTGCTCTTTCTGTAACTTAAATAAATAGTCTATTTTTAGGTAGATTATGATTTGTGAACTATTCAATTCAATATAACTATTAATTGCCTTTAATACTGCAAATAAGGCTTCAGTTTAAAGTTATTACTTGTCAGACGACTTTAATGTTTCACGAACTAGAGTTCAGAGAATATTAAAATCGTAGAATTAGATATGCTCACAATTGCCACGCCGGGCAGGAGGTTTGATGAACGCAGGGCGTAACTTCAAGCTTTGGTGACGCTGCTGCTCGTCATCGGTCTGTAGTATTTACCTAAGCCTTCAAATGTGATGATTATATTACCACCAGTCGGTTGCCAGCGCCTCGTTTGTTATTCAGCAGGATGCACCACAGGCAGGTGAGAAAAAAGATGATGATAGGCCGCTCCCTTACATCTCAAAAAACGTTTATAGCGGGATTTATTTGTAACTAACCTACCACATTATATTTTTAGACTTTTCCTAGTCTAAATAACACATGCTTAATCTAAAAAAATCTGTACGCACAGTTTCCTTATCTCATGATAAAGTATAATCTCGGACTAGGTACATGCTAATTTGTGTGACTTTGAATAATACTATTAAACTTCGAATAAATTTATCATTTGCTTACTGATTAGGGTATGTAATTCATTGGCTCTGTACTAGTAGTTCGTGAATAAATAATTCTGTGTATTATGCCATACCTACCGTACCTACTTAATAAATCAATAAATTAATAGATTAGTCTTGATTAATCCCTAGTTCAATAAATAGGCAGATCAATTTCGATTAGTCTTTAAGTATTAGGTAAATTCCACTAATATTATAATCCTTCTAAGTAATTTACACCAAACGCGAAAGTTTTGAAGATATTTGCTACTGTTCTTTTGTTACTTTTCTATAATTTAATTAATACTTACATCAGATTAACACATAGGCTATAATTTATATGATTATACTTAGAGCGACTTATTTGACTGGCTCGGTGGCTCATTTGGTAGTGACTGCCTTCTTAGCCGAGAGTCGTGGGTTCGATTCGATCCCGCACAGTACAAACATTTGTGTTCATAAACATGTCTGTTTGTATTGGTCTGGGTGTTTAATATGTATTTATTTACAAATAAAGAAGTATCTAAGTTAGTTTATCAGTTGTCCAGTACCCATAGTACAAGCTTCGGCTTAGTTTGGGGCTAGATGGTGATGTGTGACCCAGCGTAGTATGATCACAATTTAGTACATACGAGTATAACTAATGTCAAATTTGGTTGACGTTCATTTATAGTTTCTGAATCCGACTCGACTTTTGTCATTGTAAGCTTCGGAGAATGAAAAGATTTCGAGGATAAAGTTAAATGGAAAAGACATTCTACTGAATAATATAATATTTGTAGTCGTTTTAGAAAGGTAGAACTCTAGTTAATTAACGTGTTATAAAATAAAAGAGAATACTTACAGGAGATGAAAATGTTTGTTGACTAAACCACCGTGAGTTGGGATAACACTTTGAGCAATTTCCTTCTTTTCAATTAATTTTAATGCTTAATTGCTAATTGTCGTTAGAAGGGTTTATCTTCACAAGCGGTTTACTTGTGAAAATAAAGCGTGAGGGAAATTGTCTAATGGATTTGTGACCAAGTTGAAAGTCCTCTCAATTTACAAATATAAAAATGAAGTGCCGAAGATAATTTTTAATGTGAATGATACCTTAAAGACGGTTTTTGCTGCGTGAGTCTGCTAGGTTTGACTGGGAGGAACCTACTTGGGCTACTGATCGGCAACTGGTCTGAGCTGGCTCAATTTATTTATTAGGATCTCCAATATAAGATACACACATATTATTATTATTATACACTAGCTGTGCTCGCGACTTCGTCCGCGTGGAATAGTTATTTTTTCCCCGTTTTTTTTTACATTTTCCATTATTTCTTCGCTCCTAGTAGTTGCACCGTGATGTAATATAGCCTAAAGCCTTCCTCGATAAATGGTCTATTCAACACAAAAAGAATTTTTCAATTCGGACCAGTAGTTCCTGAGATTAGCGCGTTCAAACAAACAAACAAACTCTTCAGCTTTATAATATTAGTTAAGATTCAGATGGGCGCAGTATCTCGTGTTCTTATAATTACAGGAGACCACATCTTGTTATTATTGGGTAGTACAACCAGAAAACAAATTAACATAATTAAGATAACATAAGGAAGAATAGCGGTGACGGGTCCCTGAGCCAGTAAAGTAAGTAAGTATCATTAAGAGTGGTGCTTAAAGCAAGTCATGGGGCCCCATGGTCCCCTAAAAGTATCTAAGTAAGTTAATCAGTTGTCTAGCACCCTCAGTACAAGCCTCGGCTTAGTTTAGGGCTAGATGGCGATTTGTGGCCCAGCGTGGCATGTTTTTTTTTTATAGTAGCTCGACATTTTTTAATAATAACGTGTCCTTCCACAACCCCATATACAGAATGTGCCGTGAATACAATACTTTATTATCCAAGCATACAGAGGTGCCTGACGTCTACAACTCTTCTGTTAACAAATGGAAAACAGCTTTGTATAAAATCGTTTAATATTTACAAATTAGAATGCATTGTATTTATTTGTATATATATATTTTTGTTTTCATATATATTTTTATATATATTTTTGTTTTCATATGTATATGTATATATATTTTTAATTTTTTATTTTTTGTTTAGTTCATTACGAGATGTTTTTGCCTTCCATGCTGTGTACACATCTTTGTGGAAGTGCAGCTTAACTGTAACCCTTCATTTACACTTATTAAGCATTATCATGTATTGCTGTACTCTGTTTTGTGTACCAATAAATAAATAAATAAATAAATAAATAATGGCTTCCCTACGCCTGATGAACGCGAAAGAGAAGCCCAAGTCGCTGTGACAACGGGCAAGTAACTGGTCAGTTACCTGTCAGTTGCCACCGCCATGCCGGCCCAACCCCAACCCCCCACGAGCTCCAGAAATCCTACTCATCGACAGGAACATGACCCGGAGGTCATTTGGCTGCGGTACTCTATAGGGTGGAGGTCCTTCCCCGGACGGGCAGCTCAATTCGAGCGAAGATTCGATCCCTACCTCTCTTAAATGTCTTGGGTTATTTATTTATTTATTTAAGGGCAGTACTTACGGCGACGTCTACCAGCGGCTCGTCTTCCGGCGTGAGCGCCAGCGAGGAGCGGCGACCTGCGCGCGCGCCGGGCGACCCGCTCGAGCTACCTGCGACCAAGGAGATAACACTCAATTAGAATCATCGTCATAAAGATTTAGACTGGCTCGGTGGCTCATTTGGTAGTGACCTCTGCCCTCTGAGCCAAGGGTCGTGGGTTCGAGTCCCGCACAGTACAAACATTTGTGTTCATGAACATGTCTGTTTGTATTGGTCTGGGTGTTTTCTATGTATAATATGTATTTATTTACAAAAAAAAGTAAGTTTATCAGTTGTCTAGTACCCATAGTACAAGCTTCGGCTTAGTTTAGGGCTAGGTGGCGCTGTGTGGCCCAGCGTGGCATGTCTTGGGTTATTTATTTATTTATTTACTACGTATAATATGTGTTTATTTACAAAAAGAAAATTTCTAAGTAAGTGTGTGTTCTCTAGTAACAAGCTCCCTCTTAGATTGGAACTAGATGGTGATGTGTTCTTGTGGTGTGGCATGTTATGTCTTGTCTTATAAATTATAATATTACTAAGCAGAAGCATATTTATTTACAAAGCCACTTGGAGTATTTCCCTGTTAAGATGATTAACGGGAAAATACTAATATAATTGGCTTCTCAAAGAATGAATGGGATTTTTAACCTGGAGCAGAATATAATTATTATGAAAGTTATCAAAAATTATCAAGAAGTATTAGAAAGTATATCCAATGTATATAGGTACGAGTACATACACATATACATAAAATAATAGAATCTTAAAATGTTTATAGAAGTAGATATTATTACTTAATTAATGTAGTTCAATTACGGCGACCTTATCACAACTTGATAGTTCTGAGTATTGTAGAAGCATCGCTAAATTTAAATATTATAATTAACTATGTACCTACTTTGAAATATCGTATTCTATTGTTTTTTACGAAATACACACTAAAAATTTAGGTATAAATTTGTTTATGTTTCATTAGACTTAGAAAAAACTAGAGTGTTTTTAATAACTGGCAATCATTCTAAGCTCAGATAAAAAAAGAACAAATCGATGTACCTGTAGAATCTATCACCTCTTCGCTATTCCGAGCCTGAAGCCACCTCTTAACCAGTTCTATACTGGTCTCCTCACCAGCCAACATGTTTCATGCACATTATTCAACTCAACACATAACCACAAACATTTTGCGCACACTATCTAACACAGAAACAACGGATTATAACCACACTGTAGCCCGACGATTCTAAATTTGAATTTAGAAAACGATTATGACGTTCATGATGTAATAAATTAAACACAAACAAAACACCGTCGCCCGCGTGGCGCGAAAACAAAACGCCGACGAAAATTAAAAAGAGAACAGAGTGCGAGAAAAAATTTAAAAATCGAATTATCGCAGCCTAAAGAAATGACAGCGCTTTGCCGAGTTCAAATATCGAATTAATTAAATGACGATCGTCGACAGGCCAGTGTAAACAGCGAGTAGTAGATGAAACCAGTTTGTTTTTGCTTACCATCTATTGCGTTTTAGACCTTATGTGTTCATACGTAAGGGGTACATTGCGTTTTTGCGATGGTAGTAAGTATGATTGTGGACAAGGAGTTTGTAGAGCGCCAAGCGGTTGGTTAGGTAATGGCCGTCAAGTCGCAGCGCTGATCGAAGAAGGGGGGTGAATGTAGGACGAACATACACTCGAGGCATGCATAAGTAGCTGGAAGGGATATAAAGATTTGGTACGTATTACCATTGATGTTTTGATTAAGCTATTGCTGATTTTGTCTGTTCTAATAATTACCCATGCTATTCTTAAGTGATTTTTGTTTTGGTATCAAACCAAAGGCTTTTAATGTGAATGTAGAGTAGGTTTTTTTTTAAAAAGGGAAACACTGGAACGATATCTCGGAAAAAGTACCTAATTAATTTTGTCTCGGTTTTTAATTGCTGACGAAAATGATCTCAGTTCACTACACTTTTTTGTTATGATTCGTAAATTGATGAAATCAATAATAATAAAATAAATAAATAACCGAAGACATGCCACACACCCCACATTGCCATCTAGCCCCAAACTAAGCCGAAACTTGTACTATGGGTACTGATAAACTTACTTAGATACTTTTTTGTATACAAATCCATAGTATACATAGCAAACACCCAGACCAGTACAAACAGACATGTTCATGCACACAAATGTTTGTACTGAGCGGAGATCGAACCCACGACCCTAGGCTCAGAAGGCAAAGGTCACTACCAAATGAGCCATCGGGCCAATCAATATTCATCACATGAATATTTTTTTATGTTATATGGGTTTGAGCTTGACTGCAATTCACCTGTTGGTAAGCGATATCACAGTTTACGATTTTGTCCTGAGCTTATATCGAACCAGATTCTTGGTTCAAAAAGCAGCAAAATGGTACATTTTACAGGCTGTCACTTACAATATGAACACCCAATTTATTTGCCATATTTAAAAAAAAGACAGGTAATACTTAGGTTTCACGGCACAACACCTAACAGTGTTGCAGACTCGACATCAACGTGGGCCTGTCAGGCGACTATCATTTTTCAACCAGCTAATATCACAATAAAAGAATTGACAGTGAACTAAGTTGTATTATTTTGAACTGAACCTACAACAAAAATTGCTTTTGAATTTACTTTCAAGCAATGAAGTTGGGTATAAAAATAGTATTATAACTTTTAGGTCATTTTTTTTATAACCCGAGCCTAAAAGTTATCGATTAGAAGTAGAGATCCAATGAGTAATATGACGTGACATTACTCACGCGCCCTGCGACTTCTTTGAGACAAATCTGTTTTGTTTAAGAGATAGTTTGTCAGTGTAGTTTTACTATTTTACTCTTTAGTATTGGAAATAACTATGGTCAATGCTATGCAGTTCAGCCTAAAAAGCCTATACATAGCCTCTATATACATGACTCGTTGACAAAAATATCTCAGTGGGCCTTCAGGGTGAGGGCGACAGGTGCGGTGGGTTTGTCCTATTATGCCTGTCGATCTAACATTCGGACCTCACGACCACATACCATCAGGTGGAGTGCGGTCATCCTGAACGCTCTTGTTATATAAAAATGTCTATTTATTACGGATATCAAGTTTTACTTTAATTAATGGCAATTGGCCTGTTTATGAGGTCAAATTTTCTGCCAATGTCGAGTGATAAATTGACAAACTTTTCTTAAAAAAAAGTTGCATTATAAATTGGGTGTACACGCTACAAGACGCTCGACATTCGATGTATACTCGATGATGAAATGCCGTTTTGTAAATCAGTGAAGTGATAAAGTCACAATAGTGTTAATAAAAAAGCAATATAAGTTTAAGAGAGGTAGGGCATAGTGAATCTTTGCTCGAATTGAGACGTCCGCCCGGGGAAGGACTTCTTCACCCTATATAATACCGCAGCCAAATGACCTTCGGGTCGTCTTTCTGCTGGTGAGTAGCGTTTGCGGAGCTCGTCTAACCCCTCATCTAAGGTTAGGCCGGGCCGGGTGGCAATTGACAGATAACTCACCAGGTACTTGCCCGTTGTCATAGCTTCGCTTTCGCCTTCCATCAGGCGTAGGGAAGCCATAATGTCGGGATACTAAAAAAAATTGACAAACTTGATCGACCGTGCTTTCCGTTCCCTCCAAAGCATCGAGGGTATAACCTAGCATCTAGAGCATCGAGGGTATAATCTCCTCACAAATGCAGTGACTTCACTGTGATGACGTGTGCACTGTGCTAATGTTGTCGGCCTCCGGTGGCCTTGGCGACGTCACCGTGGGTTGGGCCGCGGTTTGGTCGCCACACACTCGAGAAAGCGACTGTACGCTCAACGAAGTCACATGACAGCAATAAAGATAATATCATCATCATCAGCCTATTGCAGTCCACTGCTGGACTTAGGCCTCTCCAAGTATTCGCCAGGGCTAAGGGCAAACATATACATATAGTATATAGAGGATATATTTTATAGTAAATACATTATTCTATTTGGCGACCACTTTGTAGAACACAACCACTTTTTTTAAAACTCTTTTTTAATAATATTTTCACGGCTTGGAATGTCATCTGCCAAATCTGTATTTTTCTTATTGTAAAATGTTATTAAAATCTTATCTTTCTTTTCTTATTTATCGTTTTGTTAGTTTTCCGTTACTTGTACTAAAATATTGTAATTTTGTCTAATAATGTTCTTTAATGTGTGATTTGTGTGCGCCAAATAAACTGTTTTTCTTTCTTTCTGTATTTCTTTCTAACATATAATTATCTGTCTTAAATACCAAAGCGAACAGAATAAGGCTCCCTAGTCTCTTTATAAATAATAATAAACAACCCATGACATGCCACGCTGGGCCACACAGCGCCATCTAGCCCCAAACTAAGCCAAAGCTTGTATTATGGGTACTAGACAACTGATAAACTTACTTAGATACATTTTTTTTGTAAATAAATACATATTATACATAGAAAACACCCAGACCAATACAAACAGACATGTTCATGCACACAAATGTTTGTAATGTGTGGGGATCGAACCCACGACCCTTGGCTCAGAAGGCAGAGGTCACTACCAATTGAGCCACCGAGCCAGTCAAGCAATACTATGAACCACATCTTGCAAGTCTATGTCTGCATTTCATTTATTAATGAGTATCGACTCTGACCAGTCTACAATTCGCTTTGTGGGCAGCCAGCTTGGCAGTATCCATTAAAAGGATACCGATTTATGTACTTAGACCTGCTGAGTAAATTTGAACTCTATCACATAACGCTAATAAAACGTTTTCGAATTCATATAGTAATTGGTTTGTCGCAATTCTCACGCGTATCCGACAGGCAAAATAATCAATATTAAGTAAGCAATAGGTTAATTTAAAACTTTACTTAGCTTTTAATAGGGATCAATTTAGATATCCCATTTCTTTTATTATTACATTACTTAAGATATTAGATTTATTGATGTTAATCTACTGATAAAGATGGCTCATTTGGTAGTGACAACTGCCTACTGAACCGAGGGTTGTGGGTTCGATTCCCACAAAGTACAAACATTTGTGTGCATGAACATAATCTCTTTGTATTGGTCTTGGTGTTTGCTATGTATAATATGTACATATTTAAAAAAAGTATCCAAGTAAGTTTATTAGTTGTTTAGTACCCATAGTACATGCTTAGGCTTAGTTTGGGGCTAGGTGGCGCTGTGTGGCCAAGCGTGGCACGTCTTGGGTTATTTATTTATTACTAGCTGTGCCTGCGACTTCGTCCGCGTGGAATAGTTTCTTGGGTATTGATTTTAATGACCTGATAGTATGATAGTGCCTGGCAGCTGGCAGCGGCACGGCGCAGATCTCGGCGCGCTTTATATACCCGCGCAAACGTACAGCAGGCTCGACGTGATTAGTTAAATCGGCGTAACTTTTTTATTTGTGGACCGATTAACATGAAACAAACACTAAATGTTAAGCGAAGCTTTCAGCAATATATTAGTGAAAACCGCATCTTAATCGGATACGCGGTTTCTGAGATTAGCGTGCACAAACATACAGACAAACAGACAAACAGACAAAAATTCCAAAAATCATTGTTTTGGGTACCATTGCATTAATAAAGGCCTCCCATAATATTATTTCACATATATCTTCCATGTACAGACAGCGATTCGTTACATTTTTATTATATGTATAGATGTATAGATATATAGAAGAAGAAGATTAAGGCCTAATCGCCGTAATTGAGAGTTATTATTTAATTTAAAAATAATAGGAATAGACGTTACTTATCATTTATCATAGTAAATTCTATTCGCCATATCGCTAAAATCAATCTCATTTTTCTTTGCCTTGTATAGGTAGACTAGATAATCTACAAGATATGAAAAGAATTATTTCTATAGTTTCCAACATAGAGGCCATATCAATGAATAGGTTTAATTTCACAAGACGTTCCACGGTCGTAGCTTATAGCAATTTCTAGGAAGAGAGTTCATTATAGCAGTTTGAATGTGGGCTTTTTGATTATAGCTTTCTCCGCAATATATTACTTGTATAGATGTTATCAAGAAGGTCATTGACCTTGACATTGAAGCTGAATTGGCACTGGAACGTGGACACTTACGCTACGGCTAGTCCACAAGTTAAAGGTCGCTCAGTCTATGGAAAAGGCTATGCTCGGCATCTCCCTGTGGTATCGGATCCGAAATGAGGTGATTAAAGTCACCCACATAGCTCGCCAGGTTATTAAGCTGAAATGGCAGTGGGCTGGCCACATCAGCCGCAAAACTAACAACCGAAGGGGTATACGAGCTCTAGGGTAGGTAGATACAGCTTCTTGGCAAACGTAGTTCGACGCCCTCAGACCAGGTGGAGAGTGACGATTTGCCCAAGATGGTTGGCAAATGATGAATGCGAGAAGGCCTTCACAATCGAGCAAAGTGGCAAACTATGGCTTATGTCCAGCTGAGAATTGCTGGAGGCTGATGATGATGATAGATTCTCTATTATAAGTGTGTGTATCTTATTGGCCAGATATAGAGCTTGTGGGTCGTTAGGATTGGGCCGGCATGGCGGTGGCAACTGTTAGGTAACTGACTATGGTAGGGAAGCCATTATGTCGAGCCACTATAAAAAAAATTGTGGTGGCGACAGACAGAAAACTATATGTAGATCGACGAGCACTTAATGAAGAAAATACAAGTACCTCTATGTGAATAGAAGTCATAGTAGAAAACAAGATCTTCAAAATGCAAAATAAGAAAGGAACATTTGAGATTAGCGCGCATTGCTACTTGGGATGATGGGGATTACATTGGAAGGAAGCGAGATGATTAATTAGAGTAGTACCCATTATCCACCTAAGCTTGATTAAATTCCCATATCCGCGAGGCAATGGGTCGATGTCGTTGCTAAGGCACGGATAATAAAAACGCTTGTCTCATTTCAGAATTGGGAATCAGTACAGGACAGTAAGATTCTTTTATTTTAGGGGTAGTTGCACAGAAAGTCTTTTTTGGATTATACAATATTATGCTTTTATCGTTTTATGGTTGGAGTTAATAAGGGGTATCATTCAAATAAGGCATGTTTCGAAAGTGCCAGCCAAAAAAAATGTTATTAAGAACTAGTCATTCAGAGCAATAGCTAAGTTAAATTATTCAAGTTAGAAGATTCGTCATTATCATATTTCTTTTCATTTCTGAAAGTGCTGGAAAGCTGTGTGGAAAGCCTAAAATAATGATAGATATTGCTAAAACTAGACACTAACTAGTATAGCATTTGTCATTAAGGTGCTAATGTTAACAATGGCCAGAAATCATATGTTAATTAACCGAATTTTTAAAGTAGTAGTGATTTATAAGAAATGTTTATTAATTTAGAGGCTTGTAGAACACTTTTTTGCCGAACTATAGAAATGTTTGCAGATATCTGTTTAATTAAGAAACTGATATATGTAGTAGAAATGTACCATGATCGGTATGGTTCCCTTATCTGATGGTGGAGGTCAGACGGCAATAGCAACTCCCTCGTCAAAGTTAACCACTAGAAGGCTAATTAGAGTAATATCTGGTGGAGCTCGATTAAATTTCTATACCGCGTGGGACAATGAGGCGATGTCACGTTTGCTGTGGTACAGGCGAAGAGAAAAGCGTTCCATTCTATTAATTTGTAAATATTGTTTAAGATGTAGGCGCCCGCGCGTCTGCCTGCTCTTGGCAGTTCAACGTATAAATTTTAACCATAGGGGCATTTTATTGAGAACTAGCTTTGCTCGCGACTTCATCCGCATGGAATAGTTATTTTTTCCCCGTTTTTTTTTTACATTTTCCATTATTTCTTCGCTCCTATTAGTTGCAGCGTGATATTATATAGCCTAAAGCCTTCCTCGATAAATGGTCTATTCAACACAAAAAGAATTTTTCAATTCGGACCAGTAGTTCCTGAGATTAGCGCGTTCAAACAAACAAACAAACAAACTCTTCAGCTTTATAATATTAGTTAAGATTTAATGGATTCGGGTTGCTTGATGTGTGGGCATGTGTACCTGTTTATGTTGTATTAGCGTTCATGTGTATCGTTTGACTGTTTCTACTACTATCTATTATTATTTATGTATTATCTGGGTCATTGTAATACCAATAAACATGTTCTCATTTTCAAAAATTTAAGAGGAACAGGTCTCAAACACGTCTCTTTCGTAGCAGATCTTACTTAGAGCTTGACGTTCAGCTCACTCAGCTCAGTCACATTAAAACGAGCCATTAGGACAGACTAGTGAAAAGGACTGGAGTTGTCGACCAGACGAATGAACCGTGACTAATGAAAGCGAATCCTAAGGCCTATATCTGTCAAATTGTACAGAAACATTGTAAATTATAAAGCGAACACTCACTTTTGTCATCGTCTGTCCCTACCCTCTAACCTCACCGGCTATTCATTACGTCGTAACAGTCCTCTGTTCGCATTAATTTGGTATGCAAATACCCTGTCTGTTGACTAATCTTCGCTCCATTCAGCACTGAAAGGAATCTAGCATTTACCCATGAATTTGTTAAAGCAGCCATTTGCAATGATGGCTCTGGAATCGTGTGTTGACTTGCGTTGTTACAGAATTTGCATTAGTATTTGGATGCATGGGAACTTAGCATAATGATAGCGTTATGCAATTCAGATTGTTAATGTAAGAATAATATCTTGACCTGGTCTATAAATAGAACTGTATTATATATTATTATTATACTGATATTATTACTGTGACTAGAAATCTAGTCCAATTCTCAGTACTAATTATAATTTTAGACTTAACTCTTGACCGAATTTCGGCCACACAATCATTCATGTGATGAACATTTATGTTTTTTTCCGTGTCTGAACGTTCATTTGTTTTTAAGTATGAACATTATATTTTGTGGAACCTTCGATGATGTGATACCCAAAAAACAAATGATGTTGGCTGATATCATTAAAGTCTGTAATAAATATAATACCACCTTTAAAAGACATTGTTGACGAAAATTTTATGCGTTTTTGTAAAGAATTTAGAATGAACTCCTAATGAATTCGAACTTTAGTAACTCTTTACTAAGATTTTTAGTGTTTGATCAAAAATTACCTTATGTAGTATTTAATTTATTTTGGGCAGTGATCTCGGACATATTTTTTATTTATAATTATAAATATATTTTTCTTATAATTTTGTTGTGTTACTTTTAGTGTCTATTCTCATCTCTTCTTTGTCTGAAATAAATTGTATTTGTTAAAATGTGATTTGTTATCTTCATAAAAGCTTATGCTATGGGTAAAATTGTGTAATGTTTGTTTCCTAAATAAATAAATGTTAAAAAACTTAACGTACTACAGGTATAATCACTTAGTGACATGTAATTATTATTAATTAACCGTTCTCGCAATCTATTATTCCAACGATGACGTAAACAGTAGCACCAGATAGCGCCGTGTTTTTAAATTCGCTTGCTATCTGATATATCGTAGTAGAACGCGTGACGTCACTGTGACGTATACGCTTATATCAATTGTCTGCTCAAATACTTGAGCTGTACGGAAATACCCTGACATTGGGCAGCGTTCATGTGGAATATTTTGATAAATTGGAAAACAGTGTAAAATAAAAAAGACATTAACTTTTTAATCCTTTTTGGTATCGTTATAGCAACTGGCAAGTAACCTCATGACCAGTTTCTTGTCAGTAGCCACAGCCTTGCTGACCCGTATCATGCTTCTTCAAGCCCAAGACAAGACGAAATATATGAGCTCGAAATGTATTCATAGTGCGAACGGTTAAACTGTAGAACTCTTCACCGGTTTCCGTGTTCCCCGAAGGATATAACCTTCAGATTTTCAAGGCGAGAGTGAATCGGTTATTGTTGGGTAAGCGCACTTCATCCAAGGCTCCATCATTGCGTAAGATTAGGCTAGTTGGGGTCGCGCTACCCCTTCACTCCACCCATCACACCCTCAGAAGACTAATAATTTATTTTTTTATGCATAAACTTTGTAACCGATTTTTTTATTATTCTATATCGACCAGGAATCAGCTGAGAAAAATTAACGAATTCAATGAGCCACACAATACACACGAATCACACAATATACACACAATGAATGTGTGTATTTCCCAGAACACTCAGAGCAGTGACAACCTCGAAAAGTTGTTTTGTTTTTTTTTTTATGCAAGAGGCGGCAGACGAGCAAATGTGATGCCTGATGGTAAGCAGTCGACACCGCCCATGGACACCCGCAACTCAAATCGAGTTTAGGGTCGCTGCCGGCCTTTTAAATAGGAGTACGCTCGTTTCTTGAAGGCTCCCATGTCGTAGCTGTTCGGAAATACTGAAGCAGAGAGTTGGTTCCACAAAATCGATTTAACCGTTTAATTATTAAATTGACTTTGTCCAGCAGTGGGACAACATAGGTCAGTCAAAAAGTTACTTATACAAGGCAAAAATGTACAAAACATAGCCTTTAACGAGATTGTTCGATAAATTTCGCATAACCCGCACTAACAAATTATATTTACGAGCTGGGCCCCTACCACTAAAATCGAAAACGATCGTTCGTTGAACGGATCGCGTACTTATGCACCATAAATTCCTCCCATTTGTCCCTCCCGTGTTCGAATATACGAACTAAAATTCATAAAGTTCATCAAACACGGAAGGGACAAATGTGAGGGATTTATGGTGTAAAAGTACGCGATCCGTTCAACGAACGATCGTTTTCGATTTTGGTGGTAGGGGTCGCATCATGGCGGTGTCATTAGTTACAATCAGGGTCCGTCGAAAATACTTTTGTTTGTCTGCTGTACAGTGACCTCTGAACCTCGCGAATCGGCCACGTGACATGTGTGCGGTCACACATTCACACCGTGCGATCGTGAGAAATCTCACACATTTTTTATCATTTACTCTGTTCATGTTACAGTTATTTGAAACGGTTTGATTAATGCGCACTTAGAAAGACTTAGGTACAGCTAGCTAATGTATAAGTAGCTACGCCTTTAAATTGTGATGGTTATACCGCCACCAGTCGGTTGCCAGCGCCTTGTTTGTTATTCGGCAGGATGTACTACTGGCAGGTGAGGTTGGCTTGGAGCGGAAAGATGATAGGCCGCTCCTTTACATCCCCACAAAGGCTGCACCCGGGTCGAAAATAAATCTTATAGTACCGCAACTAGTTGTCACCTCAGTCTGAAAATGTGGTTAGGATATGGATATGCTGGATAAAGGTCTCCCCCAATGACAACTGTGACTTAGTCACCACGCTTGGCAGGTTAGTGACCGCAGTAGATTTTATTTGTACCCAGGTAAACGCTGTTTGCTTCCTTATATTCCTTTAGTCGTCTGCTACGAGACCCACGGGATCATCATCAGCCCGTGTCAGTCCACTGCTGGACATAGGCCTCCTAATGTTCGCCACCTTGATCGACTTTGGGCCTCTCGCATCCAGCAGTTGCCAGCCGTCCTGCGCAAATCGTCACTCCACCTGGCCTGAGGGCGTCCTACATTACGTTTGCCATGGGATGGTCATATTCTAAATCAGAAAGCACACGGACAAAACATAACTAGTGGTTCTTAAACAAACACACCGTTCCAAGGTCAGGTACGGTGACATTAATTGGATTGTGCCTCAAACGTCTATCAATACCGACGCTGATCTGAAGTGACGTCGCCGGCTAACCGAGAGTGTTTTTCACGAAGTATTCGTGAGGTACGCATTACATGACAGCTGACAACTCTTAATATAGGGCTGTCGATCAGTGAATATTTTGTTACTGAATACCTATATCAAAAAATTGTTACTGCGTTTTTCTGCAAAGAAATGTACTCAGTACAAGGACTGGAGTCAGAAAGTTGGCTGCATAGGAACGCGTAAAAATAAGCGTAGCGACGTTATTGAACTATCGTCCCATCGTATCGTCCCGTCCCATCGGATTATGAGAGGGACGGAACAGAGAGTGTTTGTGCGCAAACTGGTGCATTTTAATATCTTCTGCATACTTGTCGCATCAATCCAAATAGCAAAAATTTGAGATAATCAAAGCCCTTAAAAATATTGGTCCCTTGGAAATTGTCTGTGGGGATGTGGAGGCGGCTATTTAAACCTCGCCACGTAACCAATGTGTTTACTATTTTTTTATTCGATTATGGATAGAGCTTTTAATCAGTACACAGCCCTAACGTCCATTATATTGTGATGTGATAAGTCACAACCTCGTGCTAATTTTAGACATTATTAATACCTATTACATGTGCCATATCGAACCTATTACGTGTGTAGAAGCGTATCACAATTTTTACCTTTACATTTTCATGATCGTCATCATCATCAGCCTATTGCAGTCCACTACTAGATATATGCCTCTCCAATTGTTCGCCAATAAGGACAAACATCTGGAGGATATACCCATAATCGCCACACTGGGCTCTTTACGTTTGGCGGGGTTAATAATAAACTTGTAAAGCTGAAACTTATAAGGTCATATTTATAACCTTTTCTCCTACTGCAAAATCTAACTTCTTGAAAGTGCGGCGCGGAATTGCCTAGCTAGGCCTGTATACTCGTATTTAGTGTATATGTAGTAAATGGAATTTTTTAAATAAATTAAGTCTTGATAATTGAAATGCGGCGATTATGGGTATAACCTCCAGGCGTTTGCCAAAGGAGCGAATACCTGGAGAGGCCTATGTCTAGCATTATGCTGGCTAGGCTATAGGCTGATTATGAATGATGCATTTTATTTTAATTTTTGTAAACTTTTACCTCTACCTCTTTATTTTAATTTCCTCCATCCTCCAACTTTGATTTACCAGTAGCCGTGTATACAATAATGCGTACCTTACAACAAACCGCTCTCAAATATATAACATTTGTCTCATAGCAGTCG
Organism: Conogethes punctiferalis; assembly: GCA_031163375.1. Lineage (NCBI taxonomy): Eukaryota > Metazoa > Arthropoda > Insecta > Lepidoptera > Crambidae > Conogethes > Conogethes punctiferalis. Next base: position 5,432,075 of record CM062094.1, read on the forward strand.
CATATACGGCGCACACAATGGCGTGGTAGCCAGCAGGCTCAAATATGGCGCCGCCAGTTAGGACCAGGTGGGAACAATTAATCATTGCGCCATTATCTGTGCAAGCTCTTGCGAAATGATTTATCTATTTGGAACTAGTGTTGGTGAATTGTCGATATTTTAAATGGTCGATACACGCTCTAATATAGGATACTAACATCATTATCATCGGAGCTCATGGGGGGGTTAAGGTTGGGCCGGCATGGCGGTGGCAACTGGCAAGTAACTGATCAGTTACTTGCCAATTGTCACAGAGGCTTGGGCTTCTCTTTCGCTTTCCATCAGGCGTAGGGAAGCCATTATGTCGAGCCACTATAAAAAAATCATTATCAGCTTATTGCAGTCCACTGCTGGACATATCCCTCCCCAGCTGTTAACCACTTTGGTCAAACATATGGAGGCTTTACCTATTTTTGCCACGCTGGGCAAGCTGGTTGGCGATCGCAGGGTGTCGCTCCTTGCTATAATGAGGATATGTAATAACAGTTTTTAAAGATCATTTTATATAAACAATGGCTCTTTATTGACTGGCCGTGGATGTCTTAGCGCTGACGAGGATGATGACAAATATATAAATATCGTACGTGAGTCTAGTTATTTGAAGTTTTAGTAGTAATGGACAAGGAGACAAAATTTATAGTTTCATAATACAATTTTTATCATCCCATTCCAATAGGTTAATTAAAAAAAGTAAATATAAACATCAAATCTGAATAAATTAAAAGCTCACCTCATCCTCTTTCTAATTATCTTCTACCCTAAGTATATCTGGAAGAGATCGCATACAGAGATAAAACCGCCTAAATTGTACAATCAAATGTCTATTATACCTACTTTTAAGTCAATTGTAATTTAAGAAATATTTGCGAATCTACCGCAAATCTTTGCTTATGCTTATTAGACTTATTTTGTGCTTCAAACCCCTGAGCGACCGTACGGCTGCTGAGCAACAATAGCATAACTATTGTGTCTGCCTCATTATGAGGGTTAAGGAAAAAATATGTGGAAAATTCACCACACAATTTGGAAATTACGGAAACCCACAGGGGCAATATTTTGAGATATTCATATCTTCCATTCCTATAATCTCCACGTACCGGAGTCGGGTCGCTAATAAAGAAAATTAAATGGATGTGCTATGAATTCTGCTTGAATCCTTGAATGTGTTCTTATTGAGAGCGAGTTTTCGGTAGCACACATATGAATGCTGCTGAAAACTTGCTTTACTAAACCTTTTTACTTATAAATATCACACCACATCACATACACATATACAATTGTATACTCTGCCTAATTCTAAGTAATTTTTGTTTTGTTTGCAATAAAGAGTATCCATCTGTTAAAAGTTTAAATCAGAATCTTATCGATATTTAGCTATCGTTAACATCATTAGCCGTGTAACTGTCGTGCCACTAACCGCTGCAAGTTGGTCCAAGTGCCCCTGTCAAGGGGCTAAACACGTTTAGTTTATATTATACAAAACCTTATGAAGCTATACAAAGGCTACTTGAAGATTTTCAATATATAGCAGAATGAATAACAAAATTTGCCTGTAACATCTGATTTTTCATTCTGGGCAAGGAAATGATTAAATAATAAATAAATAACAGCCAGTTTGCACGACCTTGCCCCTCTCTTCAGAATAGAACACTTCCTCTACCTGAAGGTTGTCTGGAAGAGATCGTTTACTAGCGATAAGACCGCCTAAATTGTACCACTAGTTGATTGTAATACCTTGTCTATAATGTTTGTTTTTGTGCAATAAAAAAATATCTATCTATCTATAACCCGAGACATACCACGCTGGGCCACACAGAGTCATCTAGCCCCGAAGCCGAAGCCCTAAGCTGAAGCAGATATGTTCATGCACACAAATGTATGTACTGAGCGGGGATCGAAACCACGACCCTTGGCTCAGAAGGCAGAGGTCACTACTAAATGAGCCATCACGCCAGTTATCAGGCCAATAATGACACCTGTATGATTTCTTTGGGTTGTTTAGTAATACGCTTAATAAGAATTGGACGAACGACCTCCGATCATCAAAGATAATTTCTGGTTTGAACTGAACTCTGGTCTTCTGAGCCAAGGGTTATCGATTTTATACCCGGGACAAACAATCATGTGATGAACTTTGTATTTGTTTTGGGTACGTATGGCACAGACATGAAATTTATTTTTGGTACACGTGCAATAAGTATTTATTTTTGGTACACGTACATTAAGTATTTATTTGTGCTACATTTGTTATTCTATAAGCGTAAAAGCTATCTATTAACTTTGGGATCGGTGTATGAGGTGTTGTGTGATTAAAAATGTTATTTAAGTAGATAATATTTCAAGTGATTCCTCTAACGGGTACAGTATAATACAGAATTGACCATAGAATTCATAGTAACAAAAGTGTCCACGTTAATTTTCATTATCTGATAACAAACAGAAAAAATACACATTACGTTTGTAGTGAAATCAATTACACAAGAATACAAGCTTGTCAATAATTTTAACGTTTTGTGGACAATTTTCGAACTACAATTTCCACATACATAGTTAAATTATTAATTGTAGTAATTTTTGACCTACTTTACTAGGCACCTGCTATTATTAACCTGGCGTTATACACATTGACAAAAAAGTCACTCAGTAAAGGAAAATTTCATATATTGACAGGTCTAGTTAGGTCTGTGAATAATGATCGCCGAGAAATAATTGATGGCTGAGCTGAGGGCAATATGCTGTCAGCGACTAATCGAATGTCTGATGCGAAGATTAAGTACGACGCTATTACCTCTTTATTTAAATTAAAAAATATAATACAAAAGTCCGGTTATTTTTAGAAATAAATCTATCTAGAGCTGATCCCTAAAGATATGCGGTTTATTAAAAGAAGCCGAAATGGGTTCAGTTATTCTCGAATTATATTTCGTCTTTCGATCAATTCCATTTTTCAAACCGAATCTTTCTTTCTCAACATTTTAAAGCTTTTATATTCGGCCAGTACCTATAGGTATGATATAGGTATCATCATCATCAGCCTTTATCAGTCCACTGCTGGACATACACATCTCCTACTTACATCTAAAATTACTACACTAGCACTACATTTAAAACATACATATTTCATAATTTTTCATTGTTTTAGTTACTTTTCCATTGTCGCAGCGACTTGAGCTACTTTTTCGTGTTGTATCTGGCGAGGGGAAGCAACTATCCCGTGAAACATTACGTGATTAAGAAGGATATCAACGTACCTACCTACAGTTTAACATATTATGTACTTCCTACCACATGTTGTAAAATCTATGAGAAACTCAATGGCTCTGTCAAGCACGAGATAAGGATTACATCAATCTATACGTACACAAACACTCCAATTGTTCTGTTAACCGCTAACAAGGGTTGTGTGCGACTAAATTAAAGCTATCCGAAGTTAGGCCGAGCCCGCAATAAGTTAGCGGCGCTGGTAACTATGCTAATAAATAGCAGTGAACGCAACTACATAGTTACCCCGTTAGCTGGAACTTGGTTACGAACGGGTTAGGGTTATCGCTTTATAGCTTGCTAGCTCATTTTTACCGGGATCAATATCTGTAATTATGACAATTGCAGATCTGTTCAATAAATAAGTTACGTTTATCAAATTCTTTTTTCTATTTTTTAGTATGTAAGGGAGCGACCTATCGTCTTTTCTCTCCAAGCCAGCCTCACCTGCCCGTGGTGCATCCTGACGAATAATAAACGAGGCGCTGGCGACCGACTGGTGGCGGTATAACCATCAGGATTGACGGTGGCCGATGACGGGCAGCAACGTTACCGGAGCGAAAGGCTACGCCCTGCTATCGCCAACCCGCCTGCCTAGTGTGGCGATTAATGGTATAACCTCTGGAGAGGCCTATGTCCAGCAGTGGATTGCGATAGGTTGATGATGATGATGAACTGTCTGATGGCAGACGGACGGATAGACAGCGAAGTCATAGTAATACTACCTTTGGTATTATGTTCCCTAAAAACGAGCCAGAATCTTTGCTAAACTAAGTGCGTTATATAACATTTATGCGAAAAGCTTTATCACCACGTGTAATGTAAAAGCTCGCGCCAGTTAAGTGCCAGTCCCATGCAGCTTTATTGTAACTTAGTTGCGTAAATAATGGCGCGGGATTAACACATTTACCGTTAAGCTCTTATTTATTCTTCTTTTCTTTAAATTGTAATAGATGAGAGATATAAGCCGTTTATTTAATCTTAGTCCTTATTCAATGTAAAATAAATAAGTTCTTTGTTTTATACGTATAGAAAGGAAGTAAGTCGTACCTAAGTATGGGAAAATAGACTGATACTAAAGAAGTTTTAGGATTTACCTGCTGTGAACTCAATTTTGATTATTTCGTCGAATGACTTGTTATTGAATGTGTGATTTCATACAACAAGTACCTAATTCCTCTGACAAACTTTTATTTTTAAAAATATAAGTTTTAATTATACATATTTGTGGTAAGTTCCTGTTGATTCTGATGCCCATAAAATGACAACATAACTGTATTTTATTTATTTTGGGATTTATGTACTACTTGAATGAAATATACCTATATTAGTTTTACGATTTAAAACGTGAGACTGTACTAGAAGTCCTTATAACACGCTGCTGTGGAACATACACAATAATATTTTTGTATTACATCTGGTTTTGCGTCAGTCCAAGACTTCAGGCTTAGTAGGTGGATGGTTTCAATTTATAACGTTGTTATATTTGCTGACATCGACCAGACCAACGTAGTACTGCGTCGTGCGTGAAATCTAATTTAATTAACCATGGTGTCCTATTATCGCCACTTATAAGCGCCATGATGACGATCAATAGTTTGAGGTATTTTACGACTTTGACTGATTTTTTTTTATAATAGCTCGACATAATGGCTTCCCTACGCCTGATGGAAAGCGAAAGAGAAGACGAAGTCGCTGTGACAACTGGAAAGTAACTGGTTAGTTACCTGTCAGTTGCCACTGCCATGCCGGCCCAACCCTAACCCCCCACGAGTTCCGGAGACCCTACTCACCTGCAGAAACACGACCCGGAGGTCATTTGGCTGCGGTATTCTATAGAGTGGAGGTCCTTCCCCGGACGGGCAGCCCAATTCGAGCGAATATTCGCTATGCCCTACCTCTCTTAAATTAAATTGTTTTTTTTTTAATGGAAGAGGTTTGATGGTAAGTGGTCATGAGGTCCAAAAGTTAGGTCGACAGGCACATATAGAACAATCCCATTGGGCCTGTCGCCCTCACCCCGAAGGCCCACTGAGATGCCGTTTCACGCCCCGCCTACACCGCTGACGATGATGATGATTTGTCCAATATGACATCCCTTGTATTCCTTAAAGGGATAAGCTAGGAGAGAGTGAACCGGTTTTTGCTGGGTGAGCGCGCTCCTTCATCAGATGAATTATTGCAGTCAAGTGACGTACACCCATCATCATCAGCCTTCAAACGTCCTATGCTGGACATAGGCTTCCCCAATGACAATTGTCATTTGGGAAGCGTAGTCACCACGTTGGGAAGTAAGGGAGCGGCCTATAATCTTTTCGCTCCAAGCCAACCTCACCTGACCGTGGTGCATCCTGCCGAATAACAAACGAGGCGCTGGCAACCGACTGGTGGCGGTATAACCATCACAATTGAAGGCGTAGCTAAATACTAAAGACCGGTGACGGGCAGCAGCGTCACCAGAGCAAGAAGCTACGCCCTGCGATCGCCAACCCGCCTGCCCAGCGTGGCGATTATGGGTATATCCTCCAGATATTTGCTCTAAGTGGCGAACAACTGGAGAGGCCTATGTCCAGCAGTGGACTGTAATAGGCTGATGATGATGATGATGATGAGTCACCACGTTTGGCAGGGGGGTTTGGTGACCGCAGTAGGTTTTATTTGCGGGTAACACTGCTTCCCGTTGCATGATATTCACTTAGTCATCTTCTACGACATCCACGGGATCAGACGAGATGACAAGCGCTAACTCAATTCATATAAAGAAAATGGATAGAATTTTGGATATCTTTTACTCGTACTTAGTACCTATCACTTGATCGTTCTTGGGAAATGCTCCACAAATCATGATACTATTTGTAAGCAATGGATAGGTTTTCTTTACATAAATGGGTGGACCAAATTAGAGTCTGCTCATGGCTAAATATTTGCAGACGTGTGTGTGAACCTAATTTGTACTGTAGCTATAATAGACGTGCACACAACATTCGTGACAGAAAATTATGGCCCGAGTGAGTAATAAATTGTATTAATATACGTATTTGTTGTGTAGTTTTTACGATGGTATTTATGTAGTTGTGAATACGTGTAGAATACCTCAAACGTAATATGCCTCATACATATTTGATAATGTTAATGTTTATCTGTCATGTAAGGTAAAAAGATGGATAATCTGGTCATAATTTCAGTTTTACTAAATTTAAAAAACTTGCCCTGGATAGTCTCCAGCCCTAAATTCAACTTCAATTAAATTTTTTCGATTATTTGTTTATTGTTTTCAAGACCACTATCATCTAATTAGATTTATTCGTAGCAGCCTAATTCTTTTTCCGAATGTATGTGGATAACGGTGTTGGTTGTACATTTACCTAATCCTATACCTAGTATATCCTTTTCTGTAAACACACAATGTATAACTGTTTGTTGTTCCAAATAAATAAAATAAAATAAAGTATTAAATGAGTTCAAAACTTAAAAGTAATTCTATTATATAAGGTCTGTTCCCCAAGAAATAGTTTGGTTTGGACGAACTTTAAATTCCTTTAATTTATTCCAAGGAGAAATGTCTGTGAGTGTATGATGTTATATTGTGAAAAAAGGCAGTGCAGTGATACATTTGTAGAATCAATTGAATAAGTCGTCTTCAAGAGTACATAATTCCTCAGTATGCCGACAGCTGCCGCAGCCAGTATTATTTCGTATAATATACTTACAAATATTGCACTTTTAAATATTTATAGTCGGCTTAATCAGATGGTTCAGCCAACTGAATAATCATATTAAGCAAATTTGTTCACGGCAAATAATTGACTTGTCTGTATTAACTTTTTTTATCATTTAAAACCATTGAGAAGTTAATACAAATTAAAGTTCATCGCCCGTCTTAATTTATGCATAAATTCCACTTCTTTCTTTATTTTTTTCCTTTTTTAAATATTCGATCTTCTTTAACATTGATACATTGAGGCAACTTTTGGCATGTTTTGTTATACTAGAATAGAAAAGCCTATCTACTTATTTTAATGGGTTTTCTTTCACAAAAAACATAAAAAATTTGTTGACCATTATGATGATACAATGGTTTTCTGCAATTAAATATTGGTCCTTATTCGGAAAAGGCCTGAGATGGGTTATATAATAACCGGTATTACAGGTCACCAAACTATATTATTTATTCTAAAAGTTGTCTAATTATCTTTTGATTTCTATACACCAAGTTTTAGTAAGTAGACCTAAGCGTACAAGTTTTTGGTTTTATCCAGTGTAAAATTACCATATTGTTTACCTATATGAAAAAACTGGACTCAACATACTTACTCCAATCTACTGTAACACAACTTCCGTTTGTTCGTGTTGCAAACGTAAGGAAAATAGTTTTGCTATCTGGCATAATGCCAGGTTGTTTTTATTGGTTGTTTAGATTAATGCATCCGAATTATTATTAATGGACAGTTTACAACATCGGGACACATTAAAAGACATTGGAAGCAAAATATTTCTCCAGATGAAAAATGGGAAAAGGATTGGAAACTTTAATCTTCTAGCAAGCTTGTAGATGTACAGGCGGCAACAAATCAACTTACCAGACTTTGTATAGTAGATGAAAATTTCTAGCAGAGTTCAAGGAGAATACAGAATCTAATTGAAGACGATCGAAACTTCTTAATAGGTTTGCGCAATTTCATCATCATCATCATCATCAGTCAGTCTACATATGGACACTCTTACCTTATGAAAAAAAATGATGCAACCAATTATGTACAGAGAATGCTACAGCTAGCTAGAATAGGCACTCCTAGCCTTAAAAAGGTACAAGTTATTCCGTTCGAGGAAGACGGCAGCAGGTAACGAATCCCAAAATGTTGTAGGTTTTGCATTAAAAAGGAATTCGCAAATCTATTATGCGGCCCTAGATGTTAAATTTTATTGTGCAATATTATGAATTGTGTAATATCTTTTTAAGATTACGCAATCTTGAACCAAAGTTTGACAAGCAAAATAAATGTAGATATGTCTGTAATAATTCTATGTTGAAGTAATGTATCTGAAGTAGGACCCTAGCGGCTTCGGGTATTTCAGACAAGCATTAAATTAGGTTACATTATTGGCGTTTATTAAGGTCCATAATCTTTTCTAGCAATAGAACCTATGTTTTTTTTTTTTTTTTATAGTAGCTCGACATAATGGCTTCCCTACGCCTGATGGAAAGCCAAAGAGAAGCCCAAGTCGCTGTGACAACTGGCAAGTAGCTGGTTAGTTACCTGTCAGTTGCCACTGCCATGCCGGCCCAACCCTAACCCCCCACGAGCTCCGGAGACCCTACTCACCAGCAGAAACACGACCCGGAGGTCATTTGGCTGCGGTATTCTATAGGGTGGAGGTCCTTCCCCGGACGGGCAGCTCAATACGAGCGAAGATTCGCTATGCCCTACCTCTCTTAAAAACTGTTACTCAACATGAATGTAGCTTTCCAATGGTGTAAGAAATTTTCAAATCGGCACAGGAGTTTTTGAGTTTATTCATTACAAGCATACACACACACACACAAAAATACAAATCAGTCCTCTTTATAATATTAGTGTAAATGTAAACTCGGCCTGTCAGTAGGCGCCAAGTTTTTGCTGAACAATCAGCCTTTATCATATCAAAAGTCGCCGACTTATAGATTCGAACGCAGATTCGGTGTTCACTATCTGTGACGTAAGGATACTTTGACGTAAGTACATGCATGTTTGGAACAAATCTTGCGGATTACATCGAACGTCATGTTCGCTTTTATTTGTTGCTATACGGATAGTAGCAATAAGAGTATTTCGTGTGTAAGTGGCTATATTTAGTCCATCAAAATGAGGTAGCTGTATCGATGTACGCAAATATTTGTACCGATCTGAGTTATCTTAATTCACTTTATGTATATCTACAGTTGATACGTAGATATATGAAACTCCATGAAATAAATATTCGATAACCAATTTGTTGAGTGGTAAATCATGCTTCTGATACATGCCCAACGTACAAACATTTGTTTGAGATTGACGGGGCACAGCAGCTTTTTTTTAAATGACTACGATGATGGCCAGGCCGGCCTTGTCATCATCACCGGACTGTTGGATGAGCGGAAGGCTCTCCTGGCTGACACAGAAGCGTCACCGATACAAGAAGCTACGCACAGCGATGCCCAGCATAGCGATTATGGGTAGAGATTATGGGTTAAAAGTTAAAACAACTAAATAGACCGATGTCCAGCAGTGAACTGTGATATGATATGATGATGAAGAGACGGAACACTTGTTGAGAGTGTTGGTAGGTGGACACGTGCATTGTTTGAGTGGCAGCCATGGCTAGATGACCAGATTGGCGACGGATGTGGTTGAGAAAAGAAGCCTCTTTTTAGCAGTGGGTGAATGATCATGTAAATCACACAAGTACGATTCTCAGCTTTTTTAAAAAATCACGTATACGGACACGTATTTTTCAATTTGTGAATTAGATCAAAAATTACAAAGATATAGTCCATTAATGTAACACGTGACGTCACGCCGTGTGGCATTTTGGTGCACGGAATGACGTCAAAGACTGCCATTTTAATGCCTTGTATCTTTGTTATTTTTTGTTTAAATAAGAAAGGAAAGATACGTGTCTAATATTGTTTTCTTCAGCATGTGTTTGCAATTGTATAAAAGCATGTACTGATGCAAAAACTGTTAGTAGACCTTAAATAAATAAATAAATATATTTTTATGATCTAAAATACAGGCTAAATATAATGTAATTATTTTGACCGTGGAAGAATCCCTATTTTCATTGAGGGAGGCATAATGTTAAGGAGTGGACGTTTACAGGTTAATAAAAATGATGGGCGGATGTGGGCTCAATGCCCATTGCCCATTGTCTAGTACTCCAAAAAGTTCTTAATTCACAACAGGAAAACCGTTTAAAACTCAAACGTATTATTATGTCATCTGTTTGATGGTTATCATTAAACTTTCATTGGTCCAACTACCAGTATTGAATTTCTAATCCGGACCGGTCGATCCGCGTATCGAGGGCGGCCGCAGCCGGTCTGACCATTCCCGGGCGACGTTGATAGCGAATGCTTGCGTGTGCACATGTAAATACTTTGGTACACTGAGCACATATATTACGCTTAATTATTTTTAACGCTTCTGAGCATCGGAAAGCCGTTACTCCTGAGGCTGATCTCTCTCATATTGAATGACTAGCCAAACCGCCCTCGCTTTGCTTCGGGTAGTTTAGGTTGCTATGGTAACGTTTTCAATACACGTCAGTTTGAAAGATAGCTTTTTGGTAACTTTTTCACACCTTGGGTTATATTGTTAAACTTTTAGCACGGATCCCTAACGTTTTTATAAATATAATATACCCTATGTTCACCGGGGATAGTGTAGCTTTCTGACAGTGAAAAAATTATTTAAATCGGTCCAGTAGATTTGGAGCCTATTCGTATCAAACAAACAACCAAATCTTTCCTCTTTATAATATTAGTATAGATTCGCTTCAGTTCTATGATACCGACTCTCTCTCATCTCATAATCCGATGGGACTATAGACGGTAACTGTAAAATAACTTATTATTCGTTTGAAAGTGTTTACTTTTGTTGTAAGACAGGAAATGTTCTCTGGGTTCTGGGTCTGGGAGACGCCTTCAGTCATCACCTGGTACTCATACCTAGTACAAGAGAAACCTTTACTTTAAAACTTATTTTATTTGTAAAAAGAACTTTTAAATCCAATAATGTCTGCATTTTCTTAAAAAATATCGATGAAATGGTCAAGTAGACTGCCACCTATCTCAGTACTCAGACCCATACAAACAAACATGTTCATGCATACAAATGTTTGTACTATGCAGGAATCGAATCCGCGACCACTTTGTTAAAGGCAGCCACTACCACTGAACCAAAGTAGCCGTTAAATAAAAACGCCAATAAAAAGAGCGAACAGTTCTCAGTGTGCCACGGTCTTTAGACCAATTATTTCACACTGTCGAGAGCAATTTGTTACCTTTGATAACTTGCTGAGAGCAAAGCGCACCAACTTTTTAGAGGCGGCCATTAGAATTAAAAGTTAATTGTATAATTAGAGAACATTCGTGAGAGGTGTAATTTAAATTAAGCTTTGTAGACTCAGTTACTAGTTAAACGTGTATTAAGATGGATACTCTACAGATGTAATGCATGTTTTAGCTAAAACTAATTCAATTAGTAGTTTTATCAAAACAGGTTCTATAAGGGAATGTCTCTTGATATATAACTTTTACTTTTATGTTGATCACAGAGATTCATGCTGATGGCATCATCATCATCATCAGTCTTTCGCAGTCCAAGCTGGATATAGACTGATGTCATACATCCTACTGATATTACGAGTATGATTGCGAAAGTTTGTTTGGATGGATGTTTGTCACTCCTTCAGGCGAAAAGTACTGAACGAATTTTTATGAAACTTTACAATATATAGCATACATATCAGATTAACTTATTCTCTACATGTAAGGCTAAGTACCTTCACTTCATATATCATAGTGTTCGGGTTGCAGATAGTATATTAATCTTATTATCTAGTGGTAGCAAATGTAAGATTTAGAGGCCCCTTGTCAGAATCTTCGATAGGACCAAAAAGTGTTACTGGCTCTATGGCAGAATAACGTTGCGTAAACTTTATTTCCAATCCTCAAACCTAAACACCTACGTAGCAAAATAACAACACGCTTCCATGCTAACATTGAGAGGCCTTAGATAATATAATATCACGATATAGCACCGTATCAGATCTGAATATACAAATGCTCTCGATAAAAGCTTCACTGCCTCCGGTAAATGCAACGTTCTATTGAATGCGCTTTCATATGTCATTTCTGCATTTTATAAAGTGATTTTATCGATATTTGACTTCAATAAAATTGCTATCCTTGTCGTTTCCGGATTTAGAATTGGATGACCCCATCTCATCCCGCGGGTGCCTTAGAAGGCTAGGAATTATCAGAAAACCGTTTTTTTTAAATATTGGCTCGACATAATGGCTTCCCTACGCCTGATGGAAAGCGATAGAGAAGCCCAAGTCGCTGTGACAACGGGCAAGTAGCTGGTCAGTTACCTGTCAGTTGCCACCGCCATGCCGGCCCAACCCTAACCCCCATGAGCTCCGGAAACCTACTCACCGACAGAAACACGACCCAGAGGTCATTTGACTGCGGTATTCTATAGGGTGGAGGTCCTTCCCCAGACGGGCGGCTCAATTCGAGCGAAGATTCTCTATGCCCTACCTCTTTTACTGTACTTACGGTACTGCGGTCACCACCTGCCTGCAAAGCGTAGTAAGGCAAAGTAAGTCCTTCCAATGACAATTATTATTAGGGGAGCCCTATGTCGCCCAGCAGTGGACGTTTTCAAATTAATAATGATGATGATAGCAAACACCCAGACAAACTAAATATTTTTGAGTTAAACTCTATTTTGAGGTTCATAATAGACCTGTGTTTAGAGCATATTGTTTGAGGATGCGTTATAAGTAGTCATACCTATTAATTTTTATGACAAGTCATTGAAAATGCGTACATTTTATCATACTCGTATCATTCAATAATTATGTTTATCATAGGTCATTAAATGACCTCATTTATAAGTAATATTAGGGTATTTCCCAATTGTATATATATAAACATCAGACAATATCGTAATAAATAGTTCCTATCAAGCACGTAATTCTCTGACTTATGATGTCATTAAGGAAATGAGAACAACTAACGCATAAAGGCCGGCAGCGACCCTAAACTCGATTTGAGTTGCCATGGGCGGTGTCGACTGCTTACCATCAGGCATCACATTTGCTCGTCTGCCGCCTCTTGCATAAAAAAAAACACATAAGTGTACAATATTCATACTAATCCAGACAGTTAGACACCTTTAATACAAATAAAAATTAGAAATAACTCAGCCCGAGCTAAGCTAAGCCAGAGCTTGTATTAAGGTACTAGACAACTGATAAACTTTTTTCCACTTTGGAAGCGTCTCTCGGGCAAACTGTTCAGTTTAGAACGAAATTTTATATCATAAACCTCAATATCATTTTTGAAGACCTATCCATAGATATTCCACACGTATGGGTTTGATGAAAAAAAATATAAGTGTCAAGTTTTTAGTATGGGGAAATATTTATTGTTTTTTTTTTAAATTTTTGTATGAAAATCTTAATGCGGTTCACCGCATCGACTTACCAAGTTTGACTCTTATAGTTACGGAAAAAATGTCTGTGACATACGAGCGGACAGACATGACGAACCCATAAGGGTTCCGTTTTTTGCCATTCGGCTGCGGAACCCTAAAAAAGAACAAAATTAAGTTTATGTTGGTATTTATTTACTCATTTCCGAATCGCAAACACTTGGGCTTTTTAATACCTATTCAAATTACATATAGTACAATATTATCTCAATTCTCTACTCCATATGATGTACCAATTTAGATATTTGTGTGTCAATAAAACTCTAGTATTATGTTCTTATCCTTATCTCAATTTTACTACTAAGTTAAGATTAGATACGTTTGACCACGTGCTTTGGGACTGAAATAACTGTATTAACGGTAATAAAAGTATATCAGTCTATACAATTACAAGTTTATAGTTTTAATACCACAGGCCGACGACGGGTAGCAGCGTCACAGGAGCGAGGAGCTACGCCCATCATCATCATCATCATCAGCCTATTGCAGTCCACTGCTGGACATAGGCCTCTCCAGTCGCTCGCCACCTAGGGCAAACTTCCGGGTTGGCGATCGCAGGGCGTAGCTTCTTGCTCCGGTTACGCTGCTGCCCGTCATCGGTATGTGGTATTTTGCTACGCCTTCTTTCGTGATGGTTTTACCGCCACCAGTCGGTTTGCCAGAGCCTCGTTTGTTGTTCGGCAGGATGCACCACGGGCAGGTGAGGATGGCTTGGAGCGAAAAGGTGATAGGTCGCTCCCTTACATCCCTACGACGAGCGATTATGAGTAAAATCTTCAGGTGTTTGTTCAAAGTGGCGGACAACTGGGATAGGTAGGAGGCTGATGATGAAAATGGCGTATTCGAAATCGGGAATCTTTCGACACCTTTTAATACGATACCAAGGTCGTCCTGGATTAAAATTGATATGAAGGACAATAATTTTATCGCTCTTTAGGCCGCCGCATAGCGTGATGCCGCGGTTCGATTACATTATCACAAAAAGATTAACACCAAAACAAAAAAACATCAGCAGTGATGCTATAACATACATAGGTAAATGTTAAATCGGCAATTTTTTCTTCATAAATTAAATAAGCAAATTTTTTTACTATAAAAACAATCATAAAATACGTTCATAGTATTTGAAGATGATGTCAAAATAAGGTCATTCCTTGTACGTGTGACTGCCTAAGGCTCATTGATGACTAGGTGTTTCAGTTTTAAAATCGAGGCTTGAGTAAATCATAAAAAAAGTATTCCAAATATGACCGGGTTTTAAGAACGACGAATTTTTAATTTAGGGGTTTATTTATTTATTTATATCTTCTTTATTGCCCACCATACAGTTAGACTTAAAACTAGGTATAGTAGACATTTGTTGTACAATATAGGCGGCCTTATCACTATTAGCGATCTCTTCCAGGCAACCTTAGGATAGAGGACTGAATCAGAATTTATTATGTAAAGAAAGATGTATAAATAGAAATACAAATACATATACAATAATATATATTATATTACTATATGTATAATAGGGTTTTTATTCAAACTTAGATATTTCTCCAGGTGAGTTCACCTAGTGTAGTAGTTTCTATTTCATTTGTTAGAAAAGCTTAATCATCGTAATATAAGAAGGAACACATTACTTTTGTTATACTATGCTCAACTTAATTACTTATTATTTAGCTAACATTCGTATGACATTGGATGTGCTAATACATAATAATATTCCACTCTCTAATCGAGGACAAGTTGCGTTTTCCTCAGTTTCTGTTTTACACTCGGGCGATTGAGCCCGCCACCTTTCATGACATTTAATATGCATAGAATTTATTAGTACACCGTAAAGAAACGCCTTGCAAATTGAACCTTTAAGGAAGGTCTTTTTATAATAACTGTAAAAAAATGTATGCAATCCACGTCACGCTTAAATTAGTGAAAACGAAGACCGATCACACTACGACCAGAAGATCAGAATGAATTCCGCTTCATGCCCTTAAAAAATCCAATCTTAGGTATTTTAATACAAAGATCCACTTCACGCCTCGTTTAAAAGACCCAAGATTATACATGGGCTAAGCATAAAAATTAATCAAAAACACTCACTTCTCCTGTACTTGGTTCGCTTATGCATCCTTTTAGTGGAACACTTCACAACATAGCTCACTTGCTCACAAAATTAGTCGCGCCAGGCACGACACCACAATAGCACTAAACAAAAAGTAGATAAATCTCTCCGGCTTTGCGTTATCAACGCGATCTGACGTAGCGGTGATAATAAGAAACAAACTGTCCATGGCTGCACCAGTACGTCATTTATTATTTACTTTGTATGTCAGCAAGATCGATTTGTATATTGATGTTAGCCGGTGTAGAATTTCAATGATCTATATCTACACTAATAGTATATAAAGAGGAAAGATTTGTGTGTATGTTTGTAATGAATAAACTCAATAACTACTGTGCCGATTTCAAAAAATCTTTTGCTGATGAACATGATGATGATATTTTATTACCATAGTATTATAGTAAGGCGTAATTGCTCGTTCTCGTGACGCTGCTTATAATGGGATAAGGGAGCGACCATCCTCACCACCCTCACCTGCCCGTGGTCTATCCTGCTGAATAACAAACGAGGCTCTGGCAACCGACTGTTGGCGGTATAGTCATCACGATTGAAGGCGTAGCTAAATACTATAGGCCAACGGCGGGCGGCAGCGTCTCCAGCAAGGATCTAAGCTCTGCGATGGCCAACCCGCCTGCCCTGCGTGACGATTAAAGAGGCGAACAGCTGAAGAGGCCAGTGTCCAGCAGTGGACTACGATAGGCTGAATTATAATGATGAAAGACGCATACCAATCATATTGCTGTTTAATATTTCACACAAAATCCTTTTCCACCCTGTTTCCCGACCGAACTGGGTCGGTAATCAAATTTCCTGGAGCCGATACATTAATGAGCATACGTAATTATGATTCGTTGTTTATATTTAACCTTGAACGAGTAGGTACGGCGGTACGGCATAGGTATAAAACACAATATAATTACATTCTCGAGATTGCGAATCATTTCATAGTGCGTGCCATGTTGTTTGTGAGTGTTAGTTTATGTACTGCTTAACGCAACGTACCTTCGTATATTTTTTCTTAATTGGACATTTTAAGACACAAGGAAACTGAATTTATTTACTTAGTAATTTATTTATGGAAGATGGAAGTGAAATTATCGCCTACATTTACGTTCAGCAGTAGACTGATTTATTCTATGAGTATCTAACGTATAGAGTCCATAATTCGCCTAATTTTGACGGAGTGGGTGTCTAAATGAATGACCGTCTGTACTAATATTCCGTGGTCTGTACCTACATATACTATAAGAAGCCAGGTTAAGCCAGTGTAAGTCGCTATTATATAGTAATAGTTTACAGTTCCAAATGTAATTAGAGCAATGAGCAAGTATAATATACGAAACGCATCGATATCATATCACTTCCGCCCGCTTACAAAGTTCAGCAAAAATAACAGCTACCATCTGTTACGTCTTGGTTACAAAGTACACTCCGACTAATGTAGGCACTCGAGCACGTGGTGCCGGTCGTATGCGCCCGCGCACGGAGGTCGGCCTATCGATATACTTGACCTACAAGGCCGGTATTATCGGTACAGATTGCTATAGCGCTGTTTAATATTATATTGTATAGGATTTCAGCCGTAGGAATGTTTGTTACGATATTATTTCATTCATTAATTTCAACTTATTTTTAGGGTGTCGTACCCAACGGGAAATACGGAACCCTATAAGTAAGGGTTCGCTATCCGTCCGTTTGTTTTGGTTTGTCACCAGGCTGCATCTCAAGAACCAACAAATTATATATTTCTATTGCAGCTATAACAATAATATAATAAACATAATAAAATAAATATTCAAGGGGGCTCATGGGTGATTGTATGGACAACATACGCGAACTTTTGCTTGATATAAAAAATGGAAACGGATTAAATAAGGTAAGCACTTGAAATATTTACAAAACACCTGGTTCGTTGTATTGTTTAAATCTTAACTAATATTATAAAGCTGAAGAGTTTGTTTGTTTGAACGCGCTAATCTCAGGAACTACTGGTCCGAATTGAAAAATTCTTTTTGTGTTGTATAGACCATTTATCGAGGAAGGTTTTAGGCTATATAACATCACGCTGCAACTATTGGGAGCGAAGAAATAATGGAAAATGTAAAAAAAACGGGGAAAAAATAACTATTCCACGCGGACGAAGTCGCGAGCACAGCTAGTCCTTAATAAAAATATATATGTATTGTACTATCAGATTCGGGAGGTTCCAAGCAGGAGAAAATGGCAACAAGTCCTATAGCTGTTTACTTATTAATAACAACTGTTGTTGTGTCCTTATTACCATCAATGATATCTAACTTAAGTCTATAATGAAGAAGGCCAATGACGTCATCACTTAAATGCTACGAGCTATCGTTATTGAATACGATTGAATTAATGACCGTACTTATACATAATTATATAATAAGATTGAGAAATTGCTCATTATTATGTAGATTTCTTTCAATTATTTCGCGATCTTCAGAAAATATTAGCGATTGTACTTCAAACTTCCTTGGAATGTACAATTTCGTGAAAGCGTATATTTTTTCGTCTAGCAAATTAATAATTATCTACTAGCTACGTAGGTATGTTGGAGTTACTTGGTAACTAGGATATAAAGAGATTGATTTATTTTAGAAAAAAAATTAGGTGTCAATCATCAAATGGAATGCATATAACTGAGATTTCTGTCGTAGCTTGCAAAAGGTTAAAGCCTCGTAAACACCAAGAGGTCCCCTGTCAAAGATAAGGTCAATACACGTTACTAGGTTCTCTATCCAGATTCTCTCAGAGGTTAGTAGTCTGGTAAGAAAAGGAGAGTAAATAAACCCGTTGGGTTTGCACCGAATAACTTTCCAGTCGTTTCAGACCCGTGTTTCAGCCTGTAGTCCCATGGGTTATAGTGAGACTGAAGGAGAGATGGAGGGATGTAAGGGAGCGGCCTATCATCTTTTCGCTCCAAGCCAAGCTCACCTGCCCGTGGTGCATCCTGCCGAATAACAAACGAGGCGATGGAAATCGGCTGGTGGCGGTATAACCATCACATCTGAAGGCGTAGCTAAATACTACAGACCGGTGACGGGCAGCAGCGTTACCGAAGCGAGAAGCTACGCCCTGCGATCGCCAACCCGCCTGCCCAGCGTGGCGATTATGGGTATATACCCAAATGGGCAAACATCTGGAGGATATCCTCTAGATGTTTGCCCTAAGTGGCGAACAACTGGAGAGGCCTATGTCCAGCAGAGGACTATAATAGGCTGATGATGATGATGATGATGAAGGAGAGATAGAGAGTCATGTTTTCGCGCACTAATTATAAGCCGTATCCTCAGCGTATCTCCTTCGTTCACGAAAGTGTTATTATATCTATCATGGACTTTGATAGGCTCAGTAGATTGATAGAAATAAATAACGCAGTAAAAATAGATACGTAAGGTGTTATCGAACCTATACTTATTACAGCTATTCTATGTTGCGATTTTTGTACAATAAAAACATCCATAAAACATTTAACCGCTCACAAACTGCAACTTCTAAAGAAACCTTGACCAATTTCTAAGAGTACACAGTACAAGTCAAGAAATAAATCAAGATGATATATTTTATAGTGTTTATATTTCGGACGCGTGAATCATTCAATTCGGATATAAATGCACTGAATGGTCGACGTTGCTTATTTTAAGCATTGAGATAATATTATTTCAGATAGTGACATATGGCTGGAAAAAGAACGGTACAGAAGGTACTGTGTTTTTTTTTTGTTTTACACTTCTCTTTATCCTCTGAGGTAATCTTGATATTTATGTTTATTTTATTCAGTATTTTTATTTATTCATTTTATTATTTTCTAGTACCTAGTTAATGTATTTGTGCTATTTTTGTACAATTGTTATTAATGTGATTAGGCTATTTTCTTCCATAATTTCGTGTTAATTTTCTGCTGTTTTATTTATGTTTACTCTTTGTTCCAGACTACAATGCTGTGTCTGATAATGGATTCGCCCTTGTTTATTAAATTAATTTTATATAATCTCGATTTTATAAGGTGCGTAAAACGGAATTATTTCGAGCATGGCTCAATGCCTTCAGAAATGAGATGGTTCAACTATTCGATACGTATTCTCATAGTGTTCGCCAACCTCAGTGCTCAAAAGTATTCTATTCGAAGTGCCAATGTCATATTTGAATGTGTGATGACCATTTGCATTCGACATTGGCTTGGAGAGGAAATCAATTAATAAGTAATGACCGTGCTTCTGATTTATGGTTTTCCATCTACAAAGCTAGGTTACAGATTCAACAGACATGGAAGCGAGTTGAACTTGTAATCCAATCTGATTGTATGGACGACAGATAGGGAGAATTCGCCTGTATTGTACATAACCAGTCTCTTGTTAGTTCGTCTAGAATCGGGTTAGAAAACATTACTTATAAATATAATAACGTCTACTATACTGTACTTCTGTACGGACAGTTATTCTATGACTAGATGAATGGCCGGTAGCCAATATCTTTGTGACGCGTATATGAATTGTCTACACAATACAAATGGTGTCACAAAAACATTAATGACAGCTGACTAATTACCTGGGACAAACGAGGGGCTAATTAAGATTGCTGGTTCATTAAGCATCGAACATTTGATTGCAGTACGAATGTGTGGCTATTTTTTTGTCGCTATCAAGTATGTAGTAGTTCTATTTTGCTATATGTCTTTCACAGTTCAGTTATTCCTTTGTGTTCCCATGAAAAGTGAAAAAAAGTTCGAGACACAATAGAAAATGTATTGTTTGTCGGTCACTAGAGAACGCCATGGTATGGTAACGTGTTAAACATGAAGTTGACAGCTAAGTCATTAACGCAGAAAGTTCGTGATTCTCAAGCAAGATTAGCAGAAACGTAGAAGTATATTTTAACCACGGAGCAAGTACAAAGTTTAGCCAGCCGATAGTGATAAAGGAAGGAAAATGTCACAAATAATACCCGCTCACACTTAGCAAATGACCCGTATTAATATAGAGAATATTAATTAAAAACACTTCCCTTCGTACTCCGTTTTTTTTTTTTAAATTTATTTAGATAAACAAAACAGTGACAAATTATTTTAGTAGCTACATAGTTGTTTCATATTGGTTTTACATTATTTGACACCAGCGCGGTTCACCACATATTAATACACTAGCAGTGCTCGCGACTTCGTCCGCGTGGAATAGTTATTTTTTCCCCGTTTTTTTTTACATTTCCCATTATCTCTTCGCTCCTAATAGTTGCAGCGTGATGTTATATAGCCTATAGCCTTCCTCGATAAATGGTCTATTCAACACAAAAAGAATTTTTCAATTCGGACCAGTAGTTCCTGAGATTAGCGCGTTCAAACAAACAAACAAACAAACAAACAAACAAACAAACAAACTCTTCAGCTTTATAATATTAGTTAAGATTAAGATACGAGTAATTAGAGAAAAAACAGAGTGAAATGGATATTGTAACATAATACTCGTATTGTAGTAGATATTACCAGGATCGTAGCAAATGGAAGGACGTGGTCTCTGCCTACCCCTCTGGGAGGAAGGCCTGTTATGTATGTATGTATATTACAGAGAGAAAGTCTGCAATATGGATAGATCTCTAGACCGTTGCACTTTTATATCGAAGCTACCTCTCTATCGAAGATACCTCTAGAAGCGGTTACCAAAACTAAGTGGATAACTTTCCTAGAAGTCTGCGAAATGGATAACACGATTCCGGTTTAAAAATGTAAAGCTCACACGAACGAGATAACTTTTCAACTTTATCAAAAGTTAGTTTATTTAAGGTCTTAAAGTTCCCACTTGTATTTGCATCCCGAATACATTTCCTGGAGCTTCCCTTACTACTAGTATTTGCAGAAGTTTCGACCTAAATGTGGTGGGATTAAGGTCGTATCTCGGTTGGATAAGGGATGTGTGCGGTACAAATTGTGACACTTCTGCAGTAAAATGTTATTTACCGATGTGAATTCTATTTGGCCGTCATGTTGGTAATGTTCTTGTTAAGGCGAGGAAATGGTGCAGGATGCACTGAATTTGTAATGGTTTGTTTCACACTGAATAAGTGAGAAATTTTCTCGAGGAGCTCGGTGGCGCCGCGGTCTTGTTCGCTTAACAATGATCGCAACGTTGTGCAACCATTGGCGCGGTCAATCCGATGATGGGTGACCAAAATTTGACACCGATTTCCTCCGTGCTTCGGAAGGCACGTTAAGCTGTTGGTCCCGGGTGCTATCTTTACCAACTCAGATAGCAGTCGTTACATCATATCAGAGATGATGATAACTCTGACGCCTAAACTGGGAATGGGTATAGCTTACTCTAAGTGTTGCGGAGGTCTGATGGCAGTCGCTCTGTGTAAAAGCTTAGCCCTCGCCAAATCTCTCAGTTTGGGAAGCCGACCCTGAGACAATCGGGAAAAAGGCTAGGATGATGATATGACGTGAGAAATTTTCTGTGCGGTGTAGGAGAAGAATACCAATAACCGTCCAGTCTCTTCCTGTGCGTATCGTAAGAGTCGACTAAGAGATTTCTGGAGGGTTTATTTTTATAGTGGCTCGACATAATGGCTTCCCTACGCCTGATGGAAAGCGAAAGAGAAGCCGAAGTCGCTGTGGCAACGAGCAAATAACTGGTCAGTTACCTGTCAGTTGCCACCGCCATGCCGCCTCAACCCTAACTAACCCCCAACGAGCACCGGAAACCCTACTGACCGTCAGAAACACGACCCGGAGGTTATTTGGCTGCGGTATTCTATAGGGTGGAAGTCGTTCCCGGACGGGTGGATCGATTCGAGCGAAGATTCGCTATGCCCTACCTCTCTTACAACTAGCTAGGTTTCAGTTTCTAAGTCGGTGGTAGGGTTCATCCGCGTGGATCATTGTCATGAACATTGGCCTCTCCTTTGGAAAAATTGTCATTGGGGAGATTTGCCGTAGTCACCACGCTTGGCAGGTTGGTGACCGCAGTAGGCTTTATTTGTACCCAGTTTCCTGTCATTCCCTTAGTCGTATTTTACGACACCTACATGGATGGATGGCGACCACACATTTCACATCCACAACAGTGTGGTTATGAAAAAAATGGATTAGTTCCGCTCTAGTAACTTACAGAATTTAATAAAAGTAATATTTTTCATATTATATTATTGACTCGTTCCGGTTCCTACAAATTAGTTAGTTCATAAAATCGCTAACCAATTTTCTCTTTAGAGAAAATAGTGTCAAAGCCATCTCGCAATGTTAGTTCGTGGCAAAACCCAATTACAGTTTCAACGTTTACACGAAAGCCAACAGTTGCTAGGAACTTATGTGTATGTTTTAATTTTAAAAATGAAAAGAAATTCCATGCTGTTAGTCAATTTCTGATAACTAGTCAACTCTGGAATTTAAACTGGTCATAAACTATTGTTCAACATGTCTCATTCTGTCTCTAGCCACTAACTTACATTTCCTAACTTTTAAAAGTGTAATAAGTTGGGATGTAAGGGAGCGACCCATTACATCTTTTCGCTTCAAGCCGCCCCTCACCTGCCCGTGGTGCATACTGCTGAATAACAAACTCTGGCAACCGACTGTTGGCGATATAACCATCACGATTGAAAGCGCAGCTGAAACACTCTAGGCCGATGAGGCAGCACCGTCACTGGAGACAGAAGTTACGTCCTGCGGTCGCCAACCCGCCTGCCCAGCGTGGCTATTATGCCTAAAGTCTCCATATGTTTGCACAAAGTAAGGAACAACTGGAGAGGCCTATGTCCAGCAGTGGACTACGATAGGCTGATGGTGATGATGGAAAGTATGATATATCTCTTACTAAAAGTGTCCTCGACAAAGTCACCAAGGGGGTTACCTCCCTGCACTGCCCGACTATGAATATTCCAAAGCACAGATGCGACAGCAAAATATTACATTACGTTGGTACATTCACGCTTTCGCTTTTGATCAGAACATTTTGTCAGTAATGTAAATTCGTTTTAGCGTTCTCTCTTCAGAAAAATGTTCTGCCGTACAATGTTTTTGACGGGTAAAGTGTCCGTGTTTTAGGGTACTGGAATAAGGGAATCTTTTTAGCGTCACGTAAAGTCCTTTGTATTTTTGTCAATGGTTTGTCGTCATCACGTTTAAGTTACATATTTTTACGTGAAAGTGTAAAATGGATTGACCAACGGAGCTATTTACAATGTCAATTCAGATCGGAGTCGGAAACTTTGTATGAACGTCATTCAAAGTCATCAGTTGTTGACATGTCAAACTTAAATGAACGTGTGAAGAAAGTTCCCGAATCCGAGCGGAAATAGGCATTGTGAATAGCCCCGCCGATTAGAAGTGATAAGTTGGATAATACTGACCACTCTAAAGCGGTCCATGTTGAGGTCATTAGGGGGCTTATGGCCAGCGATGTCTGCAGTATCTGGATACTGGTACATTCCCTGAGCCTGGGCTCATGATATAATGCATCCGTTCATGATTAACTCATTCCATTTTTGTTTGTGCCTATACTAGAAACAAGCGGTATAAATAAAAATATTAAAGAAAATCAATACAGCAAAGTTTCCGAGGCTTCCCAAAAGTACAAAGACACTTGTATAGGGACTGCCTCGTTCTTTCGACGTAAACAACAGTTTTGATTTTGGTTACACAAGCTAGTAATATTTGGACTACGCAAAATTTACGATTCCAAATTTCTCTCCAACCGACTCTAAAACCACGAAAAGAGGGGATTCTCGTCCGTCGAGTTCACTCATGGTGGCTTATGTGTTGAGTGAGGCCCTCTTATTTTGGACGTCACCGCATCGCTGTCTCATTGTTTTGTGTGTCTGTATATAACTTTTTTGTAATGTTTATAATTTCATAAGTCGTAGTAAGCACGTGTTAACAGTCGCTGTGATATGCAAATAAGAAATCTTACTTATTTCATTTCGAATTATGTTGTATTTTGTAGTTACGCCATCATACGTATATACTGAAAAATTCAAAGTTGCTGAGGCATCCTCAAAAAAAGCTCTGTTTATAAATGCTCAATCAGTCAGCATAAATTATAATATTATTTAAAGGGCGGGCGCTGACGTAATTTTTCGATAAATTGACTATTCTTCTTGTCTGTTTTTCACGTTATCTCGGATGAACAAAACCTTTAGCAGAAACATTTAGGCTGAAACTGAACTTTTTGCATTGGTGTTTTTTTATCGTCAGTTTTTATTCAATGGGTGCGTTTTTCTGTGCCTGAGCGGCAAAATGTTCCATATGAAGCTTTGAAATCTAGTTCTATGAAGCTTTACTATAATTCATATGCTAGGTCAATGGGTGTGGTAATCCGGCCCGATAAAAGGTGCAATATAAAATTAACTTATGTGAGCTGACCAGTGTGCCTAGCACGAACATTTTCGAAAAAGTATGCGTAACGTAACCGTAAACAGGGCGATGATTTTCACTACGTTAACGTACGTAAACGTAGTACCTCTTACGCACGATAGAGGCGCTGTACCAAGTTTCATACAAATGTTTACGGTAACGTTACGTATACTTTTTCGAAAATGTTCGTGCTAGGCACATGGTGTATCTTAAATAATCATTTGTCGCAGGCGACCCAGGCAGGAAATCGCATTTAATATAACATATTAAATAGTCGTTCTGTTTTGACCCTGTTACTGTCCAGCTACTACAGCTGAAGTTTTTTAACTGTTAAAACGCATTTTTTTTCGTTTTGGCATCTGTTCGGTACGGTATAGATCGCAGATGCCAAAATCAGCACCATAATTATATTGTTTGACGGTCACCGGTATTACGTAGTACACACACATCCTTCAAATATAGGAAATTTATATAAAATAAGACATTATATTGTATCGCGACCCGACGTGGCTCTAGTTAACACTCTTTAATCATTAATTCAGGGGATTTCGTTAAGCTTCTAATGTAAGCTAAACGTTATAAAGATATCACACACAACAT
This sequence comes from Conogethes punctiferalis, assembly GCA_031163375.1. Lineage (NCBI taxonomy): Eukaryota > Metazoa > Arthropoda > Insecta > Lepidoptera > Crambidae > Conogethes > Conogethes punctiferalis. The sequence continues at coordinate 5,457,690 of CM062094.1, forward strand.
GTTAATAGGGTGAGAAAGTTTAACCCTTGTATTTACCCCGTTTACCCTTCGCGCTCTATTAAGGAGTCGGGGTCCTAAAGTCCATTTGTCACTTACCGACACCCACTCACTCATGAAATTGAGTTTGTATCGAGTTTGAGGTACCGTAGTGGCATATTAGTAACATACAATGACACATATACGAGAAATACAAGTACAGAAGCAGGTATGTTAGGGTTAAATGATTCATTGTTTCTGTCACATAGGAAATGTTTCTTCTATCCTGATCCTGCTTCTATCCTCCCCAAAACCGAGATTTACAATAGAAAATCTATCGTTATGGACGCATATAAGTCAACAGCTTTCAATGGGTAAAGCACTTGTATTATAACTGAAATCACAATCAACGATTTGTTCGCACTTTGGCAGGGAATTCCATTTTTTGATGGTACGGCACAAAAAGGACTTACCAAACTTTTTGGTACGCGAAGGTATAAACTATACGACTGGCTCGGTGGCTCAATTGGTAGTGACCTCTGCCTTCCGAGCCAAGGGTCGTGGGTTCGATCCCCACACATTACAAACATTTGTGTGCATGAACATGTCTGTTTGTATTGGTCTGGGTGTTTTCTATATATAATTATGTATTTATTTACAAAAAAAAAAGTATGTAAGTAAGTTTATCAGTTGTCTAGTACCCATAGTACAAGCTTCGGCTTAGTTTGGGGCTAGATGGCGCTGTGTGGCCCAGCGTGGCATGTCTTGGGGTTATTTATAACTATTAAATGAGCCATCGGGCCCGTGCTTTATCTCGACCACGGAGCAAATCCAAAGCTTGTATTTACGTCGTGGTCTCGACCGTAACAGTGAGTATTAAATTAACTTCTACGTGTATCTATGTACGAGTACATAACGAGCTATCCATAGAGAGTGGCAATTAGCGAGCTCGATTATCGAGAAGTCATTTGTGGCGAAGCGTGGCGTGTTTTGACGCATACGGGGCAGTTCATTTGTCACTCGCTGTCCGAAAGTCGGTCACTGCGGCTGTGTATCATATTGTTCACGTGCTCATGTTAGTGATGTAATGAATATTCGCATATTTTTTGCCTAGAAACGATGAGAATGTTTGGCGTATTCTAGAAACTAGGAAAAGGAAATTATGTGTATGGATGATTATACTATTACGCCTGTCGACTGTACGCCTTTTCGTCATTGTGGTTCCGGTTAAAATAGGCCCACCCTTTCGTATGGGGGGAGATAACGTGTAGTAGTAAAACACGATCCGGAGGTCATTTGGCTGCGGTATTCTATAGGGTGGAGGGAGGTCCTTCTCCGGACGGGCAGCTCAATTCGAGCGAAGATTCCCTATGCCCTACCAGGCGCGGATCCATCGTTGTGGGCACAATGGGCATGCCCACAATCTTAATAGACTTGTGACGTCACATTTCTACGATCTATTAAGATCGATAGCATGATTATAATAAACGTTAAGCTCTAATAGAATTTGCGGGTAGGTGTGCCCACAACCTTTTTTGAGCGCTGGATCCGCGCCTGTGCCCTACCTTTCCTAAGCCTCCTTCAAAAACTTCAACGCATGGTCACTCACTACTCGTAATTTAACCAGCGCTTAGCTACATATATCTATTACGTTACCCAATATTTAAATTTCCTCATTCGTATTTGATAAATCAATTGGACGTGAGACATATGGAACGGGCGGATGAATGTAAAAGGGTCTCGTTTCGTATAATTTAGCTATGGAATCCTAAAAATTGGATCATCTAACAAAGTTTGGGACGAAGCCGGCCTTCGAAAATTTTAGAAGGGTTTTTTCACATTTCAATGTTCTCTTCGGCACGTGTTCAAAAGTAACTCCTTTTTTATTTATTTACTAGCTGTGCCGGCGGTGACGCACGCGTGCATATCGGGTTTCAAAAATAACGGACTTCCATAAAATGGTATCTAAGGGTTAAGTTAGACTTCTAGCAATACATTGGTGAAAGTGCATTTAATTCCATGCAGTAGTTTTCGCGTGACGCGCGATCAAACATACAGATAAAATTTTCTCCCGTTTTCCCAACACTTCCCATCACTGCTCTGCTCCTATTGATTGTTGTAGCGTGATGAAAAGTATATAACCTGCCCAGGAGTATGAAGAACAATTGTACCAAGTTTCGTCAAAATCCGTCCAGTAGATTTTTTTCTATAACGAACATACAGACAGACAGACAAAAATTTTACTGATTGCATTTTTGGCATCAGTAACGATCACTAATCATCCCCTGATAGTTATTTTGGAAATATATTTAATGTACAGAATTGACCTCTCTACAGATTTATTATAAGTATAGAAGATAGATAGATGGATTATTATTATTATATTTCTTTTTTTTAGTGAATGTATTGTCTTTATTGTATTTGTATGTAATTGTATTCTCTATCCCTGTCCTTCGGGGAACACGGACTCCGGTAAAGAGTTCCACAGTTTAGAACTTATGCACAGTCCAGAACTTGCACGTACGCGAAAAAAAACGATCAATTTTTGATCGGGTAAGTTTCTAGATGGTACGGATGGACCATGCCATGGCGTCGAGTAGTGCGATGGTAGAATGGTGACACTTTCACGATGTTAAACCTTTATTGTATTAAAATAAAGTTCCTTTTAGAGTGACGTAGTGACAACTGTTCAACGTACGGTATCTTCCGCCTATTTGTTTACAGTCTAAGGAATGCAGGTACTCAGCCAATGTCGCGTGGGCATGCCAAAATGCAACCGGACACTGCTTAAAAGTCCAATGTATTAAGATGGCTGATTTGCATTGCTTGTCACACATTATGCTTCATTTAGAGACATTGACTGATTCGTTGCATTAGTGATTAACACTTTAAGTGCGTTATGACTAGGAAGCTCTCAGTCCACAGGTCAAGTGGAGTGACGATTTGTGCAGGATGGTGGTGGTAAAAGTCTGGCTCGATGGCTCATTTGGTATTGACCTCTGCCTTCTGAGCCAAAGGTCGTGGGTTCGATTCCCGAATAGTACAAACATTTTGTGTTAATAAACATGTCTGTTTGTATTGGTCTGGGTGTTTACTGTGTATAATATGTATTTATTTACAAAAAAAAAGTATCTAAGTAGGTTTATCAGTTGTCTTGTGCATGGTGCATAGTACAAGCTTCGGCTTAGTTTGGGGCTAGATAGCGATGAGTGGCCCAGAGTAGCATGTCTTGTAAAAAAAAATATTACAAGATTACAAGAGGCCCAAGATCGATCAAAGTGGCGTACAATTGGAGAAGCCTATGTCCAGCTGTGGACTGCGAATGTCTGATGATGATGATAACTTTGAATGCCACGGCATGTACTAGTTTTTCTGTCAGTATCAATGGGTTAAGTTCTGGCTTAAGGAAATGCGGGCCTTTGATACCTACTCCCAAGTGCGTTATTAAAGTTTTAGGCATTCACAAAGCTAGGTGTTTCAGAATTATTATTGTCATGTTTATGATCAAGGCTCCGTATTATTTTACAGACGCACTTTTTTGCAATTATATGCGGTAACGCACACGACGCGCAAAAATCTGTCGCGGATATTTCACAGACTCAACGTACACAACGCACATCTTCGATCATTCTGTCGGCAGACCTAGACGCTCTTTTAAATTTTAAATGTCTCAGACGCAGACTTTATCGCACAAAAAGTGTGCCGTCTGCGCTGCACATAAAGGTTAAACTCTGGAGTCTATGAAGTTAACAGTTTTATAGAGTCTTCTAAAACTTCGGTAAGAGACTTTAGATTAGCCCCTTGATTCAATATTTCATTCGGTTTCAATATTTTATACCAATTTACTATTAGAGCGTTTATGTATTTTGGTAATAAACTAGCTTAGAACTATTTATAGTAAATATTTAACTTGTACTCGTAGAAACTAACAAAAACACAAATTGAAAGTGACTTTAAATTATTAATAGCTTATTATCAGCGACCTTGTCCATTCAAAATCCGATCCAGAACGCGACGTTAAAGTCAAAAACGATTTAATTAGTGTGAAAATCGGTTGCAAACTAACTAGTTTGGACATAGCGCTAAGCGCATGAAATGAAATCTCGTTTTCATTGGAATAGCGTGAACACTTTGCGACGACAAAACAGTCACGGTTGTCACTTCACACGGCCTTGTCTACTAGAATATTTTGTGTTGGAAATGAATATCTAAGCCGACATAAAAAGAATATTCCACTCGCCATAATCTGGAACGAATTTTCACGTTGCTACAGAATTTTAATATAGAAAATAACTTTGCGTCTCCAAAAATGTGTTCTATTATTGGATACCGGCAACAAGCTTAAATCTTATATGAAAGTAAAGTACAACTAGAAAATGATTATTTATGTTTCATAAAATTTTATATATTATGTCACAGACGAACCTACATAGAGGTATCTTGTAAAAGACAAGATAGTTAAATTGTTTAAGAATAGGGTCTCTTATTTTATTTGATATACCTACTTATAATGTTACAGATTACAATAAAGTTCAGAAGTATTTAAGACTATTTTAATACGAGGCTCTGGCACCAGTTGGTCGTTTGCATTTTTCCGGGTTAAAAAAAAAGGATGCACCACGGCTATAATTTGTAAATAGATCTGCGTCAATAATTACGAGATTTTAACACTAATAAGAAAGTAAATAGTTTTTCTTTTACCCACAGTATTAAAGCGTCTGAATTGAATGACTTATAGCTGACAGTATCATTTGAACCAACAAAGACATCTGTAGTTATGAAAAGAACATCGATTCCAGCGTTTCCACAGATGCGACGGAAAGCCGGTTTGTTCTCAGATATTATTTCTCTTGTCCTGAACGAAGTAAATATGGCACGGATCGGATTTCCATTTTTCCAATACTATTCAATATAGAAATGAAAGCTTTTCTCCTGTCAGTATTTTCACATTCCAATATATGGAGAAAGTGAGATAGTACACCTACTGTGAAAGTAAAATAAATGATGTGTTTGCAACTTTTTCATGTAATAACGAAAAACTCAATTATGTACTTGCTCCAGAAAATTCACACAACCACAGGTCTCAGCCGAGGGGTAGAGTAAGGCCTGCATAGCGGTGGCAACTGACAGGAAACTGACCAGTTACTTGTCCGTTGTCACAGCGACTTGGGCTTCTCTTTCGCTCTTCATCAGGCATAGGGCAAGCCATTATGTCGTGCTACTATAAAAAAAATGCGATTTTTTAAATAGATAGAGTGATTCAAGAGTAAGGTTTATATGTATCGAAGGTACCTATCGAAGAGGAGCGAGAGCTGGTCGCTAGTCTTCTTCTTCTGCTCCTTATCCCATTATTTGGGGTCGGCTCTCCTCACAATTCTGCGCCAAGTCATGCGATCATGGGTTGTCGTTTCCAGCAATTGGGCTTTCTTGAGGTCTCTCTCTATATTCTTCGACCAGGTAGTTGGGGGGATTCCTAAACCTCGTTTCTGTTCCGACAAGTTCAGCGCAATTTGCACCACATGATCGTCGCCTCTTCTTTTAGAGAGCTGGTCGCTATTATATAATAAAATGTTATTGTTAGTATCTAAGCACAAACTTTGCGAATACACTTCGAGTTTCCAGGTAGCAAAGTCGAATCTTGATGCAAAGTTAATTCTTTGACCCAATTTCCTCCGACTTATTTGTAAAGCAGGTATAAGTATAAGATGCAAACCGAACGATTGTAACTTTTAACTAACTTAAAGGCGTCCCATTCAAATTATTAAGTGTTGCTTAATAAACACGAACACACGCCATGTTTAACCGACTTCAAAAAAAAGGAAGTTCTCAGTTGGATTGCTTGTATGTATGTATGTTTGTCCGCGATTATCTCGCGTTTGGCTAAAGCTATTTGGATGCGGTTTTTTAAAAGTATACTCTCATTACGGTGTTAAAGATTGGCTGGTGTCGAAAAAGGTTTTTTGTGACTTACAACTAATAAAACAGGCAAAATACTTACAACTAGTAATACAGAAGGCAGGGGTCACTACTAATTGAGCCCACGGGGCAGTAAACTAGCTACATAAATTATTATCTATTAAATAAATAAATAAATAAATATCAGACAACATCACATACATTGCTCCGATCCCAAAGTAAGTAGCTTAAGTACTTGTGTTATGGGTATCAGAACTACGAATGTAACACAAATGAATACCTACTTATATACAAATATTAACACCAGACACGGAACAAACACAAGTGTTCATCACACGAATTTTTGTCCCGGGTGGGAATCGAAGCCACGACTCTCGGTTCAGAAGGCAGGGGTCACTACCAATTGAGCCACCGAGCCTGTCAATTATTAAAAGTGATTGCAGCAATAGTTATTCATTAAACTCCTTCTAATACACCATTTAATTACTAATCCATTTTAGAATACACACCTCTACATTTGTCAATCAACTAACGCTAAAAATAACCTTACGGGCACCAACGTCACATTAAATAAACTATTTAAATAGACTCTTACCAACAACAAACAAACCGTTTGCCTTTATTCCCAAAGTGCAAGGTCCAAAATCGTTTGTGCTATTCCTAGAATAACACCTTACATCCCCTGGTACTATAAAGTGGAATAAATAACGGTTAGTGCGGTCACAAGTCTTGTTAATTGACGTGGTGGGGCCTTAAGAGAAGGTTCGATCGAAGGTTCGTAGAATATACGAGTGCCTATAGGTGCGTGGGTAGGTGAGACCATTGTGTCCATGAAACAATAGACTAGCACTTGTGTCTTTGATCTTGAATGTTATTTTGTTATAAAAAACATACGGTCGAATTGAGAAACCTTCCTTTTTTGAAGTCGGTTAAAAATCAGAATTACCTATTTGCGGATCTAGGATTACTATGAGGCGGAGCGCCGGTGGGATAATTGAAATAAAAGTCAAGATAAATAAATAAATAACCAAGGCAAGCCACGCTGGGCCACACAACGCCACCTAGCCCCAAACTAAGCCGAAGCTTGTACTTCGGGTACTAGACAACTAATAAACTTACTTATATACATTTTTTTTTGTAAATAAATACATATTCGTCGAAATTTGGAAAAAAAAATATTTGAAAAAACGGTCTGATCAAAATCAGGGCCTTTATTAAAAGTGCGAAAATCGCTGGATGAAGTACAGTAAATAAAATGGTAGAAACATTGACAATACTCGTGCTGCCAATAATAATATCGGAAATCTCTTTGAACGCAATTGTATTGAGGTCGAAGTTGCTCGCTCAAATACTTGCTTATTTAAATTCGATTCAAGGAAAGAGTAAGGAGATAGCAATACTATCTTGATTTCACGGAATAATAGCATTTCAAAGGGGTAATTACTGTCACTTGTACGACATTGCGACATGACAAATGTTATATTAGTTTAAGCGCGAATTACGCAGAAGTAGCGTGGGAAGACATGCATAAGTCAGGGTAGAGAAGAGGGCATTACCCATGTTTGAATGTGGCCTACGAGTATATTCTACTAGCTGTGCTTGCGACTTCGTCCGCGTGGAATAGTTATTATTTCTCCGTTTTTTTTTTACATTTTCCACTATTTCTCCGCTCTTAATAGTTGCAGCGTGATGTTATATAGCCTAAAGCCTTCCTCGATAAATGGTCCATTCAACACAAAAAGAATTTTTTAATTCGGACTAGTTGTTCCTGAGATTAGCGCGTTCAAACAAACAAACAAACTCTTCAGCTTATAGATTGTGTATATTCTATTAATATTCTATTGATTCTATGATGCCAATCATCATTAACCTATCGCAGTCCACAGCTGGACATAGGACTCTCCAGTTGTTCGCCACTTTGTTCCAATAGTGATGGTTATGCCACCAGTCGACTTCCCGAGCCTCGTTTGTTATTATCAGGACGCATCACGGGCATATGAGGGTGGCTTAGAGCAAAAAGATGATAAGTCGCTCCTTTACATAAATTATATAAAAATATACCATGTAAACAGGTTGATACAAGAGAGGTTGCCGCAGAGAATAAAAAAATTGTATTTATGTGTAGATAAAGTACCAGATAAGCATAATAAGTCCGGTAGCTATTACTTATATGACATACCAGATATAGCGGTGTTATCTACGTGTAAACATGTATTATTGATTTTTCTCTGTGCCTCATAGCCACCGATGATAACCGAAAATGCGTCGAAACCTATTTATCTGTAGAAATATTAGGTAGCTTTTAACATCCTATCGCATACAAGTAACTACATTATATTCTCGGTGAAATACTACAGTTTCAAACGGAAGGTTTGTTTTTGTATGCTAGAGGCGGCAGACGAACAAATGTGATGCCTTATGGTAAGCAGTCGACACCGCCCATGGAGTATGGACACCCGCAACTTAAATCAAGTTCTGGAAACATGAAACTTCAATAAATTAATAATACCTATAACAATACATTTAATATAAAGAGCACTAAGAGGAAATTATTTGATTTTTAGGGTTCCGTAGCCAAAATGGCAAAAACGGGACCCTTATAGATTCGTCATGTCTGTCTGTCCGTCCGTATGTCACAGCCAGTTTATTCCGAAACTATAAGAGCTACATTATTGAAATTTGATACGTAGATGTATTCTGTAAACTGCATTAAGATTTTAAAATAATATCAGAAAAAAATCCAAAATTTTTGGGGCTCCCCATACATAGAACTGAAATTAAAAAAAAAATTTCATCAAACCTATACGTGTGGGTTATTTATGGATAAGTATTTGAAAATGACGTTGAGGTTTCTAACATCATTTTTTTCTAAACTGAATAGTTTGCGCGAGAGACTCTTTCAAAGTGGTAAAATGTGCCCCCCCCCCCCCCGTAACTTCTAAAATATGGGCATGATAAAACTGAAAAAAATATATGATGTGTATTACTATGTAAACTACTAACGAAAATTGGTTTGAATGAAATCTAGACAGTGTTTTTTTTATAAACGTCATAAATCAAAGTATGTAAGTAAAAAACCTAGCCTCGTAATGGTTTTTTAAGTAGTTTACACAAGTCCACAAATCATCCAAGCCCACTTTGGAAAGATTCTGTCAAATTCGTCAAGCAATTTTTATCCTATACCTTTCTCCTCAAAAAACCCCTTTGACATAAAAGGGCAGGTTGTTATGTGGCTATCGGTACTTTTTGACACTTAATCTGCTGTAACATTTACCTTACATAAATTAACTATATGACGTGGTCCATTTTGTCGTCATGCGTCGGCATTATAATGACATCTAATATGACATGAACGAAAGATCCAAGAGCAATATACAAAGAGATTTATGTGTTTTCCTGTAAGAAGCCCGTGACGTCACATGTTATGTCGGCAATGTAACTTACGAGTTGACGCGACTGTTCCAACTGCCAAATGACATTATATGAATTAGAGTGGTTTTATGAGACAAATGTGACATAAGCATAAGTTATTTTTGTGCAATGAGTTCATTACTCTATACTTATATCGTTTGTATAGTCTGAAGCAATAATATGTGTGCACTTTAGTACTGTGTCACATTGAACCTATCATTTTATTTCGATTCATATTATAATGTTGCTATAGGTATATCGTGTATCTTGTGTCAAGGGTCAAAAGTGTGTCCATGTTATTGCTTTTGACTATACACGACATCACATCTTGCTCTTCTATCTAAACTATCCAAAGTTTGTCAGGAAAAGATTTCTCATAGCCATAAGACCGCCTAAATTGTTCAACTATATATCTACTTTCCTATAAGTGTATGTACCTATCTATCTAGGAGTTGCTTGTGGTACTTGTGGCAATAAAAACACAAAAGTTTTGAAAATTTAACGGTCTAACTGATCTCAGTTCGAGATTCTTGAGTGTATCTACACTCAAGAATCTCGACAGCCAGACCGTGGTGACAGACACACATCACATAGCGAAGTCTCAGTAACAGTGTCCTGTTTTATGTGTTGGGTACGGAATCGTGGGGGTTAGGGTTGGGCTGGCATGGCGGTGGCAACTGACTGGTAACTGACCAGTTACTTGCTCGTTGTCACAGCGACTTGGGCTTCTCATTCGCTTTCCATCAGGTGTAGGGAAGCCATTATGTCGTGCTACTATAAAAAAATGCGATTTTTTAAATAGATAGAGTGATTCAAGAGTAAGGTTTATATGTATCATAGGTACCTATCAAAGCGGAGCGAGAGCTGGTCGATAGTCTTCTTCTTCTTCTGCTCCTTTTGTCGAAGCATTATGTCGAGCTACTATAAAAAAAAATCTAAAGTCCTAGTAAAAATTGAAGCCGGTCTTTTGTTCTCCAGTGAAAACAAGCCTTAAAGCCACTTTAAAGTTCTCAGTGCCAAGTTTAAATATTATGAGAGTGTACTTTAGTCCCTCGCGAGTTAGCAGCCTAGTTGTACGAAGGAATTTATGCCGATCCCATTAGCGTCGGTGCAAGATAGTTTAAAGTTCACATCTACTCAGCAAATTTAGACCAAGTTCCTTGGAGGTACTTTATCCCACTTTACTATAACACCTGGGTTACGGCACAGTGTAAAAACAACAGTAGATTTGTGTTATCACTGAACGTTCATAGATAGATAGATATATTTTATTTATTTAATCTTTATTGCACAATATAAAAAATAAAGTACAAAAGGCGAACTTAATGCCGCGTAGGCATTCTCTACCAGTCAACCTTTAGGCAAAACAGAAACAAATAAGTGGGCAGTGTGCTGCTCAATTTATGTGGAAACATTTGATAAGATATATTAATATTAACATGCCCCAAAATAAAAAAAAAAAATAATAAACATACTTGATATACTTTATTGCACACCATACAATTGAATTAAAGCTAAGTATAATAAACATTAGTCGTACAATAGACGGTATTATCGCCCCAAGCGATCGCTTCTTGCCTTTGGCCTTAATGTCTTAATAATAAATAAAAGTAATAAATAATACATTCAAGAAACAATTTGTAGATAGATTCCTAATAATCTGGAAGAGATCGCTAACAATAAGACAGCCCAAATTGTATGATAGATGTCTATCCATACCTAGTTTCAAATTAACTGTATGGTGTACAAAAAATAATATTATAGGTATATATCTGAAAACAAATAATAAGAAAGTGACCCTTTCGGTCAAAGTTCGACCCAAGGTCGTGACGTAACTAAGATAAGACCCAAATAACATAAAATAACTGTTCTGCGGGATGGTTGGAGTAAACAATGGGATATAATAATGAAAGCATTGTTTCTTATAAGTTATTTGAGGGGCGTGATACGAAAGCGAACATAAAAGCAGAATTAAATAATGTCCCGTAAGATTTTGAAGCAAATACTATTTTACTGTGTAAGTGGTAGAGGAGACGGAGGCTTTATGAATTGGACAGGTAACTACAATAGCTGCTAATTATTATCGCCCATTGCCAATGCAGTCATATGTATTAATTTATAACAGACAACATCGTCAACATCACATACATTGCTCCGATCCCTAAGTAAGCTTAAGGAATTGTGTTGAGGGTATCAGAACAACGAAGTAATTACGAACGCCACAGTCGGAGAATCTAAAGAAAAACAATATTTACTTATCTCTCTCTCTCTCTCTGTGCGTCGTAGTCCTCAATAATGAGGGTCGTGATCTCCCTTTCAATTTTCCCTTGAAACAATTTCTCTTGGACGGTCTTTTTCCACCAGCATCTGTCTTTGGCGGCGTGGAGGGCGTGGTGAACCGTAGAGTCGCGTGTGGTGCGGATCTGGTCGGACCAACGCATTGGGCTAAGACCGCGAGGCCTTTTCCCGCCTATCTTTCCGGTCACAATGAGTATCTCGAGGTTGTCACCGTCTTTCCTAGCAATGTGACCGAAGTATACTAGGACTCTGCGAAGACACTCGGATGACAGTCGCGAGGAGATCTTAAGCTCTCGGAGTATGGAGGCGTTAGTCCGAAATGCTGTCCATGGAATCCAAAGCATTCTTCTCCAGCACCACATTTCGAAGGCGTCAATGCGCTTGCGGTCTGCTGCTTTTAGGGTCCAGGTCTCGGTGCCATAGGAAAAGTCGAGAATACCAGAGTCCGTACCAGTCTGGATTTAGTATTAACGGAAATGTTGCGATCTCTCCAGATTTTCTCAAGCTGAGACATGTCGGTCTTTGCCATGCCAATTCTTCTGCGCACTTCCTTTTCGCACGTACTATCCTTGCCAATGTTGGAACCCATTACTTAACTAATTTAATTAAAATAATTTTAATAAAATTATTATTACTAATTAATATTACTAACTAATCTACCGTGATACCGCTTCGATGTTAGAAACGAATACGGCGTCTAGGAAGGCGTTCAGCTGATGCTGCATCTCATGCTTCCAATAAATTGTTCTTTGTTCTGGTCGGTCTGTTCATTGTTTCTTGTGTGTTGTTCATTCAACGCCGCCATAGCGTCGCATGAATTGCTGATGCTGCGTCTTCAACCATAGGGCTACGTTACAAAGTTACAAATATAAACACCCGGACAGGAAATAATAACACAGACGTTCTTCATAAGTAATCATAATCGTTTATTACATTACGAGTTCTGTTCATTGTTTCTTGTGTGTTGTTCATTCAACGCCACCATAGCGTCGCATGAATTGCTGATGCTGCGTCTTCAATCATAGGGCTACGTTACAAAGTTACAAATATAAACACCCGGACAGGAAATATTAACACAGATGTTCTTCATAAGTAATCATAATCGTTTATTGCATTACGAGTATGTGGTTACAAAAGATATTACATACATGTAATTTGTGTATGTATGTTTGTCTCTGGTGGAGATTGACCCTTGGTTCAAAAAGCAGAGGCCACTACCAATTGACCCACCGGGTCATCATCTCAATAATATCTGAAAATGTTGATTATTACCAAGTGCCGGGGTTTGAATCACAACCTTTTGCATGGCAGCCTTAACGATTAGGCTACCAGTGCTCTTACCACAAGAAGGCCCTATACTGTATCACTATAAAAGTGCTAGATATTAAAACCCGCGATATATTAGATACTAGCTGTGCTCGCGACTTCGTCCGCGTGAAATAGTTATTTTTTCCCCTTTTTTTTACATTTTCCATTATTTCTTCGCTCCTAATAGTTGCAGCGTGATGTTGTATAGCCTAAAGCCTTCCTCGATAAATGGTCTATTCAACACAAAAATAATTTTTCAATTCGGACCAGTAGTTCCTGAGATTAGCGCGTTCAAAGAACAAACTCTTCAGCTTTATAATATTAGTTAAGATTACATCGTCCGCAAATTAGGAAGTCCTCTTAAAATTTTCCCGCCATTTCTTTCTTCTCCCCAAGAGCTATAAAATAATTAATTCCTCTTCGAGTACCGTACAATATTTATAGCTTTTGTTTGTTTTCTGTAGCAAATACGAGTAATCTAATTAATAAAGTTATTCATTCATCATTAACAGGGGCTAGCAGACTTTTGAACAGGAACGTTCAAGTGTGGGTTTATTGGTCCGGATGCGTTAATTGATTAAAACTTTTGTTTTTTTGGTCAACTCACCCTAATATATGAGAAGATCATCTGATAGAAAGAATCGTCAAAATCAAATTATCATAAGGCGAAATAGATATTAAAGAATATTTGGGGAATGGTCCCCATTTCCACTATAACTTGAATTTTGTTAACTGCCTTGATCCGCCCACTGCGGAACGTATCCCTCCTATCATCCCGCCACATTCTTTATCCTTTCAGCCACTGCCAGGAGTTCTTCTACGTCATCAGCTTAACGGGTTGCAGGACAATGTACTCATCATCATCTGAAAGCTGAAAACTTAAGAAGTTTCTTACTCCACGACAACCACCAGATCAAATATTGATTTGTATTAAATATCCGTCAGGCCGCCTATCATCTTTTCGCTCCAAGCCAACCTCACCTACCCGTGGTGCATCCTGCCGAGTAACAAACGAGGCGCTGGCAACTGACTGGTGTTGGTATAACCATCACAAATGAAGGCGTACCTAAATACCACAGTCCGATGACGGGCAGCAGCGTCACCGGAGCGAGAAGCTACGTCCAGCGATCGCCGATCCGCATGTCCAACGTGGCGTTATGGATATATCCACCAGACGTCGCCCTAAGTGGCGAACAGCTGGAGAGGCCTATGTCCAGCTGTAATAGGCTGATGATGATGATGATGATCCGTTACGGGTCGTCAATGTATGTATGTCACAATATCCGATCAAGAATCAAGAATCTCGCATGAATATCTTAACCCGATTTCATAATAATGCTCTAACAAAGAGATCAAACGGAATTCTCATATAAATCTCTCTTATGGCGTTACACTAACGCCGACTTAAACACTATAGAGTGATGGATTGGTTCGTGTTTGCACTGCGTTTGCGTCGTAAAGATCCCGGTATTCCTGTCAACATGGCCGGGCTCTCGCTTTGATCTCGCGCGAAGTTGGTTTAATATTCAGTGTAGCGGTCGGGACAAATGTTTGCGCCGATTTCATAATTCCACTAGGCATTTAAGTTTGATTTAATAAGCGGCAGCGCTTTGTTGGTGTTGCATTGTTTATTGGTTGCGTCACAACAAAGTGTTCAGTCTCACAGTTTTAGTTCAAGAGAGGTAGGGCATAGCGAATCTTCGCTCGAATTGAGCTGCCCGTCCGGGGAAGGACCTCCACCCTACATAGAATACCGCAGCCAAATGACCTCTGGGTCGTGTTCCTGCCGGTGAGTAGGGCTTCCGGAGCCGATGGCAACTGACAGGTGACTGACCAGTTAGGTACTTGCCCGTTGTCACAGCGACTTGGCCTTCTCTTTCGCTTTCCATCAGGCGAAGGGAAGCCATTATGCCGAGCTACTATAAAAAAAATCTTGATCACCGTCGTAAGATACCGACTTGCGGTCATCTATCATCATCAGCCTATTGCAATCCACTGCTGGACATAAGTAGGCCTTTTCAGTAGTTCGCCACTTTGGGGAAATAACTGGAGCCTTTAGCCATAATTGCCATGCTGGGCAGGCGGTTTGGCGATCGCAGGGCGTAGCTTCTCGCTCCGGTGACGTAGCTAACCTTCATTAGCCTGTGGTATTTAGTTAGGTTTGCCTTCGTGGTGGTTATACCGTCATCGGTTTCTCTTAGCCGTGTCCCTGCTAATACGTGCTGCAATAACACAATTGTTCTACCTTTATATTACTATTTGAGTTAAACATTTTTGCAAACCAAATAAATAATAAACCATTAAAGTTTAAAGACATTATAAATATTTTTGACCCAAAAAACACGATATTTCACAAACATCCTTGCCACCTATGAATAATATCATCAAGAATATTAAAACAAATGAGTAAAGTGCTAAAATAATATTATGTCATTTATTTCGTTTGGCACTTTACCAAAGTATTAACGGCTTATTATATTACTCACAGTAGAAAGTGGTCAGCTCGTTAAAAATGCTGATAAATAAAGTTTCAGTGTCTTGGTCGCCGATTTCAAAATAGGCAACTGGATTTAATTGTACGGTCAGCCAAACCAGTATCATAAAACTGTCTTTGTTTTTTTCGGAAAATTTGTATTTTTAAGTAGGTGTGCAGTGTACAAGCGAAATAGATTTTATAATCATCATAGTACTGTATCGTCATCCTACTTATTTCAGACCAATTGGAAACGTTTTGAAACACAAAATGAACATTTGAATTTGAACCTATGTAAGTGAGGTAGGCCATAGCGAATCTTCGCTCGAATTGAGCCGCTCGTCCGGGAAAGAACTCCATCCAGTTTTTGGAGCTCATGAAGTGAGGGCATCGGCAGTGGTGCAGGGTTAGGGTGGGCGACACGCGTGTGATACCCCAGGCCCCCTACTAGCAAAAACGAAAACGATCGTTCGTTGAACGGATCGTTTTTGGTAGTAGGGCCCCTGGTGTCGTCCATAGGCTGCGGTAACCGCTTACCATCAGGCGGGCCGTAGGCTTGTTGCCATTGTGTATCATCTTCTATCTTGGATAGATAGAAGATGATACACAATGGATGATACTTACTTATAATAAATCTGTAGACAGGTCAATTCTGTACATGAAATATTTATTTTCAAAATAACTATTGGGGGGTGATTAGTAATCGATACTGATGCCCAAAATGCAATCAGTAAAATTTTTGTCTGTCTGTATGTTCGTTATAGAAACAAAAACTTGGTGCAATTATTCTTCATACTCCTGGGCAGGCTATAGTACACTTTTCATCACGCTACAATCAATAGGAGCAGAGCAGTAAAGGGAATTGTTGGGAAAGCGGGAGAAATTTTTATATTTATGTTTGAACGCGCATCACATGAAAACTACTGCATGGAATTGAATGTGGTTTTCACCAATGTATCTAGAGGTCTAACTTAAAATTTTAGACACCATTTTATAGAAGTCCGTTATTTTTGAAACCCGATATCCACGCGTGCGACGCCGCTGGCACAGCTAGTACATTTCTATTATGACGTTACATTAGGTATACCTATTAATCGTAAACCACATGTTGAATTCATGACACATTATAAACCGGTAACTAAACCTTCATTAGAGCTAAAATGGTCCCGGTGAAACAGGATGTTTACAGTGTCAATTGTAGTCGATATGTAGAGCTCATATTGGACGACCAAACAGTTGTTCAAAAATACCGATTTGGACAGTGTTTCCTCGTTGTATGTCACTATGTTAGAATAATAGTACCTAACTACTGATATAATTAAATATATAAAGCAATCAATTTCTGCTTTTGTCCCGTACTAATTTATTTAATACTAGCGACCAGATCTTGCTTCGCTTCGGGTATTTCAGATAAATATTTCATTGTGTTTTATTATGAATCCCTAATTTTTTCAGGAATAAATATTGACTTTTCAACTCAGGAAAAACGTAGGTCTTTCTAATGGTGAAAGAATTTTTCAATTCCACACAGTAGTTTTTGAGTTTGTTCATCACAAGACAGACACAGACGAAATACAAATCCTTCCTCTTTATAATATTAAGTGTAGAAAGAAGGTAGCTACGTACTTTTTATGTAAATTGACCTATATGGGCCATACCTAGGGTTGCCATGCGTCCGGGTTTCCCCAGGATTTGTGCTACTTTGAAGGGCGTCCGGGGTCCGTCCGGCTGGGGCTCTTAAAAATGTCCAGGTAAAATCCGGACACTTGAAATCGAAAATGATTTTCTTACACATAAGCGATAAACCCACAATCGTGAAGGCACGGCCAATTAATAGAAAAAGAATGAAAAAAATTCTAAAGTGTCCGGGGAAAAAACCATATTTCACCCAAATATCCGGAATCCGGTGCCGGAAATTTAGGTGATGGCAACTTAGCCATACCGTCACTGCCAAGCTCCGGAAGATGAGAGAGAATCCACATATTCCTGGTTAGGCATCGTAGGGGATTACATACATATGTGTTGTTGACACATGCCAACAACCTCACTACTATCGGTGTTGCAGACCGCCTAAAGTTGAAAATACTATAAGTCTATTACTACCTCATAGGCTCATATATACTTAATTCACATAATATCCTCAAGATGTTTTCCTTCACCGTAAGAGCATCGAATAAGCATACATAATGTAGTTACAATGCATTTAAAAATAGCCCAATAATATTGTACCAGTGTTAATAATATGTACGTACTCACAAACGAATCGTATATGATATGTCAGCGAACGGCAAATATACAATTCAACATTCAGATTGTTGATAACAGTGGCAGACCTGTTAACACAATCGCGTGTTTAAACACTTTTACAACGGAATGTAAAAAATTGTATTTGCATTAGATTTCCAGCACAAACAAATAACACTTTTGTTTGCATTTGCATAAAAAAACAAAATCATTTTAGGCACAGATAATAATAAATTAAAATCCGTTTTTTATAAGTAACTGTAATACTGTAGGCATAAACATATAATTAATATTTGATTTGCCTTATAGAATAATACATAGTTTAGTCGTCAAACCTAAATATAATTATGTTGAAGGCATAATGATTGATGTCACGTTTGTATCTATTCGTTAATTGTTACTTAGTTTAAAAAGTTATAACGAACAATAAACAATCTAAACTCACCAGAAAACTCTTCTCTTTCCATGTCCATGACCACAGGATTGTGCATTTTCGCCGACACAAATCACAGTAACCACTTATTAAACCAACAGTTCACATTTCATCAAAGTATTGCACTAAACTTCGTTATACATACAATAATTATTATAACAATAGAAAAATACTGGCCGATTTTATATAGTGTAAGAGTGATTTTTGAAAAACGAATACCTATGTATTCTTTTGTAATAAAATCAGAAGACACTTTTTTTATTAATAGAAAACACTGGCTACTTTATGATTGTGTGGGACTCTTTTTTAAAAAAAAGATTATGCACTGATTCTTTTTACGCGCGTCAAAAGCGGTACGCGAAGTCACAGTTTGCGCTCGTGTGGTTAAAATAGTTTATCAACGAGGAGACGCACTAGAATATCGCTTGCTAGGCAACGCGTTATCGCCTCAGTAATGCGATACAGTTGTAAACAAACCGGTGGCAGTTTGTGAGTATCAAACGCCTCCGCACACCGTCACTCTACCCAATAACGAGTATGTGGGACATCACTAACTTGTCGTTTGACATTGCAAATTGCATCTGTGGTCTGCGATTCGATATGTGACGTCGCTGAAATAATGCAAACAGGGTAACAACTTTTATGTTTTAAAAATGGTAACCAGCCTCTTTATAAGATCCATATAATTTTGGAAATATTTTTGACATGGACTTATTATTTGAATTATTATTTGACAAGGTTACAACTACTTGGATAAAAACAAAATGAAAATCTTTTTTATAGTTCTTTGGTCTTATTCATTAGTTTGTGGCAAAAGACATTATAAATAATGACGTTTGGATTTTATGTTGGATCGGAATTGATAAATTAATCATTGTTGCGTTTATAAATTTTATAATTATGTTCAAAAACGTTAGGCATAAAAATAATAATCCTTATTGCATTTCTATGAATCAATATTCGTGGAATGTTCATTCAAATGATAGGAAGTGATTTTAAAGGGGAGTTTACTTTAAGTATTAGTAATTATTACGCACATTATCAAAGGTACGTAGGTAAGGTAAAAGTACCTCAGACAGCAGTTATGGAAAAGACAATTAGTCATAGAAATATAACTGTTCGAAGGTTGTAATTAAATAATGAACGCCAATACACTCTGAATGGTTTCAACCTAAGGATTTATTTTGTAGTATGAGTACCAGACTATGACTTACGGAATATTCCAGAATATTCAGACCCAAGACAATTCATAAAAGTTGATTTTCTAAATTGACCCAACTGGGAATCGAACCCGTAAGCTTTCGACTTTCGATCGTCCGCGCTTTAGACTTAGCGGTCTAACCATTGCGCCATGAAGGCTGTCAGTTACAACTAAAACAAATAAAAATTAAGCTAAATAGGCTACAAAAAAGTTAAGTACATAGAAATAGTACATAACTTGGAATTATTTTATGTTTAATCTCAACGATATACCTTCAAAATATTAAAAATGAGTTGAAATACCTCCATTATAAGTAAAAAAAACTTACATAATATTCATTCAATATTAACACTTCGTAAACCCATTTGCACTCTTAAGGCAATTTTGTTAGAATAGAATAGAATAGAATTTATTGTGAATATAAATTTGGGTACATAATAGCTGTTGACATTGCTTAGCTTACACATCGCCAAATCCTACCTTTTCGGATGTATTCACATTTTAGACTAGGCTTAATAATAATAATATAATTTTACAATAACTTAATATCTAGGTTCATTATATTCCATAAACTCCCTTAAACTATAAAAACAATTTTCTATTAACCATGTTTTTAACATACCTCTAAATTCACTTAACTTTAATATATCAGTTCTGAAACGATCTGGCAGCTTATTATATATATTTATGCACATATGATGTGCATTTCGAGAAACCATTGACAGTTTAACAGGTGGTTTCTGTAATTGACTCAAATACCTCTGCCGAAGTTGTCTGACTGAGACATCTTGCTGTCTAATAAAAAGATATTTAAATTTAAACACAAATAAGCAAATTTCATATACATATAGACATGGTATCGGTAAAATATTATGTTTTTGGAAATATGGACGACATGAAACAGTTTTCTTGATATTAAATATAGCTCTTATGCATCTCTTCTGTACTAGGAAGATTTTGTGGATGTCTACCGAATTTCCCCATAGTACAATTCCGTATCGCAACACAGAATCAACATAGCCATTATAAGCTGTGATGGCGGCTTTAACAGATACTACCCTACTTACATTTCTAAGGGCGTACATAAATGAGTTAACTCTAGCACACACACTATCTATATGGCTTTTCCAGGTACAAAAACAATCAATGTCAAATCCTAAAAATTTTATATGTGACACTTCTTCTATTTGGTCCCCATTAGCTGTTACATTCAATGATTGGGAGGTACCCCTTATAGTACGGAATTGCATATATTTGGTCTTATTACTATTTAATATTAAATTATTACATGTAAGCCATGATATCGCTTGAGCTAGAATATTGTTTACATCCTGATTGTATGTTGCGATATCTTTTCTTTCTATTACAAGGGTCGTGTCATCAGCAAACAATATACACTCTTGAGATATGTGTTTGGGAAGGTCGTTTATATATAGTAAGAAAAGTAAAGGACCCAATATGCTGCCTTGTGGCACACCATAGTTATTATTCATGAAGGATGATCTATATGATAACATAGTTTTCGACTTTACACAATATCTTTTTACTTCTGTACATTGTATTCTTTCATTCAAATATGATTTTATTAATTGAAAGGCAGGGCCCCGTATGCCATAACTTTTCAGTTTAGTCAATAGTCGATCATGACACACGAAATCAAACGCCTTACTCATATCCATGAATATAACAGTAATAGGTACACTTTTATCCAAACAAGACATAATATGCTTAATTAATTTAAACGTAGCCAATGAAGTACTTCTACCTTTTCTAAATCCGTTTTGTTGATTTGAGAAAATGTTATATTTTTCGAAAAACACGTTAAATCGTCTATATATAACTTTCTCAATGATTTTAGAAAAAATTGGTATCAGTGTAACTGGTCTATAATTATCTATTTTACATTTATCTCCTTTCTTAAATAGTGGCTTAACAACAGAACGCTTTAATATATCTGGAAAGTAACCTTGAAGAAGACATAAGTTAATTACATATGTAAATGGCTCTGCTATATTAAACATTACATCCTTTACTATGTCAGTTCGAATGTCATCAAATCCTACAGAGTTTGAATTTTTTAATGTACTTACTATTTTAATGAACTCTTCTACACCTACTGGACTTAGAAAGACACTGGACTCATTGTTCTCTATTTTTAAATTATTTGTTTTATCTAAATTTGGTATACAGTTATCCTTAACAATATTAATGAAGTAGTCATTAAATGCATTAGATATAAGTTGAGGTTCCGTGACATCGGTTCCATCTATGGTCAGCTTATCTATTGTATTTTTAGTGCAATCTAATGTTGTGTACTTTTTAATCACTCCCCATGTGGCCTTACATGTATTATTTGAACTAGTGATATATTTCGTGTTTTCTGATTTATGAAAAGAAGTGAGGCATTTTTTTAATATACGTGAATATTTTTTGTACATAATTTTATAGCTTTTGTTGTGTCTGCTCTTTAGGTATAGTAATCTCTTATTTAGACAAGATTGTTTTAAACCTTTAGTTAACCTCTTAGAATTAATGTTTTTATTTGAAACTTTGACTTTATAAATAGGAAAACATAGGTTATAAAAAAGAGAAAATAATTCGTAGAAAGTATAAAACGCTTTAGAAGCATCTTCTTCATCGAAAACTTCATTAAAATGCAGCGCTGATAAGCAACTGTTTACGTTGCTACATAAGCGTTGCTACGTAAGCTGTTTACATTTCATTCCCATACTTCGGTAAACACGAATCACGCGTTGCTAATATTTTTAAACAAACGTTATTATTAGAACTATTAGCGTCTGTGGAAACATCGATGTTTCAGTTTGCATGCCGTTTACTATATTGTTTATAACGTGTTCATTATAAATTACACTTATCGGCGTAAGCTAGCGGTGTCTCCGGCCGTATACACAGGACTGGAGGTCGGTTGATAAGCGCAACCAACAAGTGCATAGTACAAACGAGTACTACTGTTCTGATATATACATTTTAATATACATAAACTGAATTAGACCTGACTTAGTGTTGATAAAACAGCGCACAAACGACCAGTGTACTTTGATCTTTGGGACCAACAGAATTGGCGGCCGTTTAAGTTCTAACCGTTTTGGCCGGTGGGTATTTACCGTTTCAATTGTTCACGTGAACTAAAGCAAGGTCAAGTTCATCTGTAGGGAGTAATACGCGTGTTTGCATACGGTTGTCGATGCTACTCGATAATTAGATGACATGTGTTCCTTGATCGTTGATGTCGTAGATCAATTGATTAGCGTAAATAACGTTTTTTTACATTCAATGCTACTCTCGCATTATTATTTTCTAAGTGGCACAGCATCATAACGACTAACTTGAAACTGACAAGGGTTTTCACTTTGATCCACTGTGTTTTTGTGACAGATAAATGTCAAAACTCAGTGAGAATATGTCGATCTGTAGTGGATTCCCGTCGCCTACCAGTTGGGGAAGTCCAAAAAATCTGAAGCCATCCACATCACCCTTAGATCGATTACACTATGACGGCATGCATAGTGCCGCCTTATTACCGATATTATAAGACAAAAGGCATAAAAATATGTTATAGTTACGTTAATTAGTAAATACACCGAAATATTCTCGCTCGATACATACTTTATATACGATGATCAAAAGTATGTTAACATTGAGCCCATACGTAAAAGATTTATGAAAAGCGTCAAGTGAACATTTTACTTAAGGCAATTTTGACAGGCTCGGTGGCTCAATTGGTAGTGACCTCTGCCTTCTGAGCCAAGGGTCGTGGGTTCGATCCCCGCACATTACAAACATTTGTGTGCATGAACATGTCTGTTTGTATTGGTCTGGGTGTTTTCTATGTATAATATGTATTTATTTACAAAAAAAAATGTATCTAAGTAAGTTTATCAGTTGTCTAGTACCCATAGTACAAGCTTCGGCTTAGTTTGGGGCTAGGTGGCGCTGTGTGGCCCAGCGTGGCATGTCATGGGTTATTTGTCATGGGTTATTACTTTTGCTGTTGAATGTACCTACCTACTACATATTTACTAGTAAGCTAGAGTGATTTCTTTTGTTTTTGTTACTAATTAAATCAATTTCGTAACCAAGTGTAGTATCTGATGTCTATCTATAACTAAGTAGTACACAATGGAAAAATATGTTTAAGCTTTATCTTAACTTTGTTAAATACACATAATCTCCATTAAAATGTGCAATTTGTTAACTTTAATACCCTTTTTATCGTTTTGACTAACTACAGGACCACAGATAATAATTATGATAGTGTAATTAAATTATTATTTTTTACGTAACATACCTACTAGGTCTTGATGGCTATCAACTGATTGGAATCGCTAAAAATAATCAATCTGATAAAAACCAAAAAATAATATTCTAGAAATAGGCTTAGCTCCAGGTTTTGCTTGCGTGTCTAAGGATGCATCATCATCCATCATCATAATCAGCCTATCACAGTCCATTGCTGGACATTTTGTTCGCCACTTTGGGCAAACACCTGGCTGGATGCTTTATCCATATCTAAGGGTGCACTTCTTACCAATGATATTGTATGTTCCACTAAAGTGCAAAGCTCATCCAGGAAAGATTGTTTTATGGCCCAACAGGCCAATTCCATACACCATTTACTAATTTTCTGCAGAACGACGGTTCTGGCCAAGAGCTAGAGGACTTTCTTTGAGGTAGCTACTCAAAAGGTACTATATCTTCTTCGATAAAGATGGAAATCATTAGGTACACACAGCCTCATATCAAATTACCAAAAATATGACGAAATATCTAGATAGATAAAAAGCTTTGTATCTGGATACCCAATTGAAAATTGTTTGGAGAAGCCGTCTGTACAGTACAAACGGTTTATGTATGTCTTTAAAGTGGGCTTATCTTCACTACCGTTGCTGACAAAATGCTGATTCAATGCTGACTAATCACATTTGACTAACATATCTTTTCGGTGGTTGTTTTCATTATGTTATAGCTCAGACTGGCTAGTACCTGGTTCCTTTTTCTCTTAATTATATATAAACGAGGGAAGAAGCCTAAGTCGCTGTGACAATCGTATCTTACTAATTGTCACCGTTTTACGCCACGTTTAAAGAGTCACATGTCGATTGAAACTTTTGGATTTTGATCGAATCTTAGAATAGAATAGAATAGAAAAAGATTTATTGGCAACACATATATAACTAAGATTAAAATTAGACACGTACAAGAACAGTAAACAGGCGCATACAAAACAGTTACACGTTCACATCACAAAAGAAAACAATAAAATAAATAAATAAAATGCTTGTGAGAGTGTATGTGTAGCCAATCAGGTCCCATCTTCATCATCATTAACCTATTGGTGTCCACTATTGGACTTAGGCGTCTCCAGTTGTTCCTCACTTTGGGCAAACATCTAGAAGCTTTACCCATAATCGCTTCAAATCGAGGGTTGACGATCACATGCCCTAGCTCCTGGCTCCGGTGACGCTGCTGCCCGTCATCGGCCCGTGGTATTTGCTACGCCTTCAATTGTGATGGTTACACCGCCCCCAGTCGGTTTGCTTGAGCCTCGTTTGTTATTCAGCAGGATGCACCACGGGCAGGTGACGGGTTTGATCGATTGCTTTTGTTTTACTTGAAGTCATCAGTGGCATAGAGAAAGGCCACAGTACTGTACATCTGTACAGTATAGTGTGAGCGAGCAATCAAAACGCTCCGTGAGCAGCTAAGACGGTAATCCGATTAGTTATCTCGTGTGATGTCACTACTCGCCCGATAGTGTGGTAATACAGTATTAATGTCGTGTGGCCGTATTTGGGACTTCCCGCCCATTTTCGTCACCTTTTTATCTGATTGGTTCCGTATTCAGCTTCTGTAGTTGCTAACCGATTTATTAATATGAAGTTTTGTTTATGGTGAGTGAAGTTTCAGGTGTGTCCCACTATTTCCATAGATATACAAAATAGAAATATGAAAGTATACTACTTTTAATGAAAAGATTAAAATTAAAACACAACTTTTCGATATTAAAAAAAAACAAATACTCGTTTGAACAAAATTAATCCACAAATAACAAAAAATCATCACTGATTCCTATTTATTGAGTACAAATAATTTATAATTAATAAAAAAAAATAGTTTCTGTATGAGTGTATATAGTAATAGAAGTCAATAGAAAAACTTGATAGAAATAGTGGGATACACACGTTTCAGGTAACCTGAGAAAAATGATTTCCACTTCAACACTTCACTTCATTTCTTGTACGAATTCGGCGAGCAATATCAGTTACCTAGTTCTTTGGCGGATGACGTCGTTACGAATTTAAACATATGTATGTGACAAGTAATAAAATCAACCTCTATTCAGAAAATTACACTTACTCTAACTGAAGTCTGTCTGGAAGAGATCGCTTGCTAGCGTTAAGACCGCCTAAATTGTACCACATCATGTCTGTAATAGATCAATTGTTTGTATTTTGTGCAATAAAGAATATTATCTATCAACAAATAAAATGAACTTTTGGAGCTAATTGTACTTGCAGGATTTATGAATTCTGCTTAAAAGGCAGTTCCAACTACTTCGAAAATACATTTTTATATGTATGGTAGAAAATACCTGCCAGTCAGTCTGATACTTAGTAAGCGGGTCCCACAGCCCATTAACGCCTGCAACTGTGTTTCCTTCCTCTTACAATCCTGGGTTTTTTAGGCGTGGCGTGAAACGGTATCTCAGTTGGCCTTCAGGGTGAGGGCGATAGGCGTTTGTTCTATTTTGTCTGTCGATCTAACTTTTAGACCTCACGATCGCTTACCACCAGGTGGAGTGAGGTCATCCTGTAAGATCTTGTTATAAAAACAAACACCAGACACATTGCATGCGCTTTTCCTCTCAATTACTTTCTAGTTTTATGACCCCATAACATTTCTATAACTAAGCCCATATTTCGAATAGGTGTGATTCGTTAGTGCTGCCTGACATACGTGCGTCACTGCCTTGATAACTAACGATAATAGCTGATAACTGACAGTTTGAAGGATGATATACGGCCGACGTAACATAGTCAACCTTATTCTAATCCGCATAAAGTTGATTATATCGTGACGAGTGCTTAACTAGGTGCCTTTATAAGCCCTGGTTGGATGTAGTCATGGTCAAATGGTTTTGGCTCTTAATAATTACTGTTATATGTGTAACCGACCTCGAGATATATTGTACATCTTACTGCAATTTGGAAAAAGACTATTTTTATATAAGTTCGACATAATGGCTTCCCTGAAAACTTCCCTTAAACGCCTGATGGAAAGGGAAAGAGAGCCATGCCGGCCCAACCCTTACCCTTTTTCATGGGGAGTGCTCCGAGGAGTTGTTTGATGTCATGCCGATGACACCATTCTTCCATCGCACTACTCGACGCCGCGGCAGGGTCCATCCGTACCACCTGGAAACAATTACCTCCAGAACCGTTCGTTTTCAGCGTTCATTTCTCCAACGGACTTGTAAACTCTGGAACGACCTCGCAGCCGCGGTGTTTCCTGATCGCTACGACATGTCCTTTTTCAAACGAGGTTTAAAGAGAGCTCTCTTCTCACGGTAGGTAGCGCCATTGCTGTGCCCCTGGCATTGCAGATGTCCATGGGCAGCGGTTACTGTTTAACATCAGACAGGCCGCTTGCTCGTCTGCCACCAATAAGCAATAAAAAAAAAACCCCTCACGAGCCCTGGAAACCCTACTCACCGACAGTGACTTCACCGACTGCGGTGTTCCATAGGGTGGAGGTGCTTTCCCGGACGGGCGGCTCAATTCGAGCAAAAATTCGCTATAACCTACCTCTATTGAAGAGACTATACCTATCATCATTAGAATACATGTCCAATGCTAGATATAGCCCTCCCCGAATGTCAATTGTCATTTGGGCGGATTGGCCTTAGTCACCACGCAAAACGCGGGCGGGATGGTGAACGGGGTATAGTGAACGCAGTAGATTTTATTTGTACACCGGTAAACACTGCTGCTCATTTCCTGATATTCCCCTAGTCGTTCTCTACGATATACTACTAGCTTACAACATAGCTACTATAAAAAAGACCTACTTTTTTAACTGTGTTTATGTTATTATGACAGTTTAGTGCATATTACTCACTCGTATTGAAGAATGCGAGCTATTTTCCTCAACTCGGTTGAATGTTTATTTATCAATACATGTGGGTTGTAAATTATGTATTATAAATATCATAATGTATACTGCAGGAACTAGTATTAACTGTAACATTTTAAACAGTTTCTAGTTTAAAAATGCCTAACAGTATACGAGTAGTTACGTGGGGATGTAAGGGAGCGATCTTTTAGCTCCTTAACAACACATAAAAAATGCCGAAAAACAAACAAGACTCTGCCAATCGACTGGTAGCGGTATAGCCATCAGGATTAAAGATGTTGCTAAATACCACAGGTTGATGATAGGCAGCATCGTCATCGGACCGAGAAGCTACGCCCTGTGATCACTAACCCGAATGCCCAGCGTGGTGATTTTGAACAAAGCTGTTAGATGTTTGACCGAAGTGGCGAACAACTGGAGAGGCCTATGTCCAGCAGTGGACTGCGATAGGCTGATGTTGTCTTGTCACTACCACATAACCAAGCTGGGCGTAGTTGTTATTTAACAAAATGTAATTAATCACACCTATACATACATTACTTAATAGACAAGCTTCCTTTGTTTGCTATAGCTAATGTTATTCGCTAATACACGTGGCAAAATCCTCCGAAGATGCCAGCAAGACTGAAGATCCGCAATATTAACATAATCTTTATTAAATTTTAAGACAAGACACGTCGTTACCCTTTATATTGTGTCTCGGCATCAAAGCCAATGATAATTACCGACGCATAATTAGACACTTGCTAAAGTTGGGGCTCCACGTCGCTAGAGAGGTACAGACCATTGCGCCCTTTTCGTGTTTTAATGAGACACCTGCTTGTATTGTTATGATTTTATAATTGAGGTACTGCGAATACGTATACAGTTACTTTGATTAAACGATTATTACTGCTCCTTTTGAGGCCCTCAGAAACAACGTTATCAAGTGAACAAGTCCTTCGGGTAGACCAGAGGTTCCCAAACTATTTTGTTTCATAGATCATTTTCAAATTTTTGCTCGATCCGATGGACTCCCTCCAGCTACATCACTACCAATATCTAAATAACGAAAATAAAAGTGAAGATTAACGACAAATTAACAGTTATCGAAATAAGTACTTAACAGCATTTTTTAGCAAAACAAAAACCGACTTCAATATAAGTGACAATGGACCAACTAAAAAAGAAAAGGAAATCTTTGTCTTGGAAGTCCCTTATGAAGAAAAAATAGTTTTTCAAATCGGTTCACAATTCTCGGGGATATGAGGTAACAATCACAACAAAAAAAAATCAGTCGCTGAGCTTCTTAAAATATTTTCTGCCTATATTGATAAGAGAAGTCTTTCTGGTTCTTTACTGTCGAAACCAAATTAACTTTCATACACTCCCGCTTACAATTGTGGCTCCCCATTTTTTACGCCCAACGCAGACTGTCAAGTCTTTCGCGGACCTCAGGGGGTCAGCCTGGACCAATTTGGGAAATACTGGTCTAGACCTCGGTACATAAACATTAATCAATGTCTTTGTGCGGGATGTTTGCTCGCAGCTGATTGGTTTCTCAACTTCTCAGTGTTTGCCTTGTTCCTGTAATGTTCCTGTAAACTTCGGGACAGAATTACGCAACATTTCAATAAGAAATTATACTTTGAAGGTATTGTTTGTTTTTGTTATTGTTTACATTTTTTTGGGCAGCGAGACGAAAGATCTTGGAATGAAACTCGTATTTTTTTTTGTTTTGTGACGTAATAAGCAAGGTAGAGACTGACAAAGATCTTTTGACATGTGACCGAAATCGTAAATAATGCCGTTCTTATACAAAACATCACTTTTGACATGTAAATTTTTGCAATTTTTTTTCGTGTATGTTGGTGGTATATATTCGTCTTAAGTGGAATTCGAACCCGCTACTCCCGGCTAGGTAGATCAAATGAACCAAAAGCCCAAAACCAAAGGTCACAAGGTTCAACTTACAACCGGGTCAAATATTAATGACGAATAAGTACATAAGTACGATGAATGAAGGGAAAATAAACTCAAAGAATTAAGGTTATCGCGTTTTCAATGCAAAGCAAATAACAGATCTCGTAACGATTCACTCAAAAAAAGTCGGACAAAGCTTCAATTTCATTATAAAAGACAAACACTGGAGAAGGCAGGGTAATGATCGGGACGTTTTTCGGTCAACAAATAAAATTAGTGTAGATCAAAGGTGTCTTATCGATGTTTTCATATCTATGAGTGGTTATTCTTCATGCTTATATTTCATCATACAGTTATGTAACCAGAAGATGCCATTAAATAAATATCTAAATATAATTTCAAATAAAATCACAATCTTATACAAAAATAAATAGCCATACAATTATATTAGGATCAGTACAAAAACAATCATTTATTAACGTATTAAGTTTTTTTCAATCATTAGATTAGAATAGATTGACTGGCTTAAATATCTGTACAATGAAGTAATGTCCTTGTTCCGACAAAATTAAAGATCTAGCATAAATTTCCAAACTAGTGAGATTTACGATTTAATCAATGGGATCAATCAAATTATCTTTATTCATAGAGGCAGACAAGCACTTTAATAGTCAAATACGGTTAAAAATTACTCCATCATTTATATTTTAATCCCATTCGTTTTGCAAACTTACGCCACTAGAAATAAACGATGAATTACACAGCAGACATTAATTTCATCGATAGATAAGTTACACAACACTAGCACGAATAATACTGGAGATAAAAGACGATCGGCGAGCGTGATCCCAATTTATTACATTGTCGTCGGAAGAAAATGTAGATATTTTGGTGGATTTAACAAAAAATTAACAACAAAAGGGATACTTTTGTATTGTTTGGGAACGCTTTATAGTGGAAAAAAGTCTTGAGATAAACTGGAGAGGAGTTTTTATTAAACATTTCATTTTTACCGCGTATACCTAGAATTTAATAAAGAAGAAAATAATTATCTTTGAGAAATCGGGAGTTGGTTAAAACAATTGAGTTCACAGTTTTGATTGGATCAATATGGTAGGAAACTATATCTAGGTTTCGCATCATAGAATCATAATACATAATTAACAAATGCGAAATTACAACACTATCCATAGCACATGTACCTAATGAATAAAAAAAGCGGACACGGGCTAAGAAGCAGCAATCTACAAAGGTGTACTCTGTTTGTGTAGATTGCAAAGATACACTTAGAAGTCATCAAGAAACCATCACTTCTTAATGCAGTATTATACTATTTACCACAAGATCAAGACGAGATATACAGTAGACGCTTAATGCAATTGTTACAAATTCACACTTATTGGCACATCGATCGGACTCCTGTGACGTTCGTTTTAGGCGGCACCCAGATTGATAGGTGTGCCGTTTTTTTAATTATTTCCTGAGCCGTGACGGGTTAGATAATAAATTAAGAAAGAGACAACGAAGGACTCTTGCTGGGCAAACAATTTTAAACAAGTGAAGTCAGATCTTGGTGTAATTTATCATGTTAACGAGAACAAAATTGAGTTTGTAAAATCACGAATGTTGGTTAAGAGCACAAAATAACTTGGTAAAATACGGCTACGGGTATGCCTACGAATACTATCAAGCCGGATTTAAAATAGGACCACCCCATGGAGTCCTGTGTATGTCGTAGAAGACGACTAAGGGAATATCAGGAGACGGGAAGCAGCGTTTACAACGTTTGATATTGTAGTCACAATAGTAGTGACTACAATACTAAGAGTTTTTTTACAAAATTCTAGGTGCGTGCCCCGCATTGACTAATTACAAAGTTAGACGCCTTATCTAAGGCGTTCATAGCCTGCAGTTTCGTTTTAACAATTCAATAAGTCCCATTGGATAATACTTTCGACCGCTGGTGTTTCTTCATTCGGAGGGCGTAAATTCAGCTAAATTAAAACAGGATTACTGCTGATGGAGACTTTAGCGTTTATCTTTATCATAAACTTTACTGCAAGTTGTGGTTTTGCTGCAAAATACATAATTATCTTTCTTTTATTGTGCTACTGCGTATATTTTGGTATCTAATAAACATATTTTCTTTCTTTCTTATTTTCTATATATAAATGCGAAAATGACACACTTACTCATATAACACGAAATTTCATAAACTACAAGTGCCAAAAGTTTCAAATTTTGCACGAAAGAGTTCGTTTTAGAACGCTCACTAAGAATCGTGTTTTGTAATTCATTCTCTAAGGTTAGTGAAAGTTTGTATTTTTTTTGGAGGTTTTTCCTATTATCACCACACTTGGCAGACGGGTTAGCGGGCCCTACTCCGCTGCTTTTCGTCATCGGTGGTTATTTAGCTAGACATTCAGGTCAGTGTTTTTATTTTCAAGTGAAATGTAAAATTTAAAACTAATAAGATTTTATACTATGGTGCAAATTAGCAATCCTCACATTAAGTCGCTCATCGCGTTAAGCCGTTACAACGCCTTTTACTATAAGGCAGGCAAATGACGACATTGAAGGATTGTTGCTAGAAAATCTGGACGCATACTTATCTGTATCTACAAAAATGTACAACTGTTTTGTTTGCCATATCTATTTATGTACTGTAAAATATGGAACACAGTAAAGACCTGAAATACACCATGCTGTATAATGTTAAATCAAAAAGAAAAACAAACACACGCAGTATTTCTATGAAAAAGTGGCGACAGACATTGCTGACAATATAAGGGAACATCCATAGTACTCGTACGTTGGCTGTTGAACGCAGGCCTTCTTTAATTCTGACCACATTTGTCTATCTCGGGCTCCCCTTATCCAATGCCAGCACTTATTCTCAATTCTTCTTCTTCTTCTCGCAGGTCATGATCCCAACGGTTGCGTGCCGCCCTAACTTCGTCTACCTAAAAGCAGTGTCCACTCCAAGACTAGACTGCTCCACCGATTGTCGTTTCTCATAAGCCAAGAAAATAAATCAACATCCTAAATATTTATGAAATAACATGCACAACAGAGTTAGATAACTATGTACAGTTCTCAAGAAGAAAATAAAAACAACTCTTAATTAACTAGGTACTTAATAGTACAAGACTTAAATTACGCACTCAATTACCAAGCGTGTTTGTAATTTTGACTTTAACAAACGAGCCTCATTTAGCTACCTACCACATTAATGGTTAGAGCAAATCAGTTGTAATAAAAATGAAAAAGGCAGTGGTGTTATTTGTAAGTATTTTGACTTCATATTTATACAACGTGCTTACACATTATTGAGAGAGAAATAATTGAAAAGCATTCGTTTTTCATAATACCTTTACAATAATTAAATCTATACATATAATAAAAATGTAACGAATCGCTGTCTGTACATGGAAGATATTTGTGAAAAAATATTATGGGAGGCCTTTATTAATGCAATAGTACCCAATACAATGATTTTTGGAATTTTTGTCTGTTTGTCGGTTTGTCTGTTTGTCTGTATGTTTGTGCACGCTAATCTCAGAAACCGCGTATCCGATTAAGATGCGGTTTTCACTAATATATTGCTGGAAGCTTCCCTTAACATTTAGTGTTTGTTTCATGTTAATCGGTCCATAAATAAAAAAGTTACGCCCATTTAACTAATCACGTCGAGCCAGCTGTACGTTTGCGCGGGTATATAAAGCGGGCCGAGATCTACGCCGCGCCGCTGCCAGCTGCCAGGCACTGGGGGTCATTAAAATCACTACCCAAGAAACTATTCCACGCGGACGAAGTCGCTGGCACAGCTAGTTAATAATAAAGTTATCGATATCAATCCAGAGTTTGACTATCTACTTTGATGAAGGTGTTTGTTCCAAGTTTTCAGTCATTGAGATAGGTTTGTAACTAGAAAGTCGTAATATTATATTGTCTTCAACTCAAGAACTTTACATCGAATACTACGACTACTTGGTACTGATTATCAATTTAGGATAAAATATAGCATAGTAACTTTTCCGGGCGAGAATCCCAAACTGAATTAACCTTGTGCTTAATGTACTTAATTTAAAGTACATTTTTTACTCAGTATTCTTGATGTAGGATATGTGACGTATACTTACGTACACAAAAAATTAATACAATATTTTTACATTTTAGGTCCTGTTGATATGCTTTGTCATGATTACAAGTGGAAAAAAAATTAAAGAAAAGAAAAAGCCATTGCCGAAATCATATTTCATAACCAATTGGGCTGATTACGAAATGCCGACTGAAATTGAAACGGATAAACTGAAAAGAATAATGGAAAACATAGCATCTTTCAAAAGATTGGAATACTGTCCTTATGCTGATAAAGATAGGTGTCAACGAGCAACGGTGAAAAAAGTAGTCACGGAGGTGATTAAGAGAACAAATGTTAATCAACTGAAAGCTGATATTAATGAGGCTGATAAACTAAACAATGACAATAACATTTCAAATGAAGTTCCAACTCATGCCCCAACTTCCAATAATCTGGATAGTATAAAACATATCTCACAACCTGACTCCGACAGTACTACTGCTCATGTAACTACAACTAATGTAGATACCACTAATGAAGATACAACTCTTGTAGAAACAACAGATGTACCTACAACTAATGTAGATACAACAGATGTAGGTACTACCAAAGTAGTAATAACTGAAATAGGAGATACGACTATAACGCACGGCACAGAAGATACAACAATTCCAGATGAGACTACCCAGGCTAATGCTTTACGTAGTAACCATGACAAACAAGCAGTTGGAAAAAATGCTCAAAGTTATACTGTACTGTTGCTTAAATTACAAAACATTGAGAATGAAAACGAAGGTAACAGTCACAATGAAACAAAGGAAATAATTTCGTTACTAAACAATATTACAAGGAAATCTATTGACAATATTTTTATGTGACAGTATAATATTTTAGACATGATAATTAGGTACTTCAATAAAATTCTTATCACCTTATTTTAACATTACATTTATGTCTTCCAAATCTCTTCACGTGCTATGGCTTTCGTAATGAATCCACCCTTTTTAGGGTTCCGTAGCCAAAATGGCAAAAACGGGACCCTTATAGATTCGTCATGTCTGTCTGTCCGTCCGTATGTCACAGCCAGTTTATTCCGAAACTATAAGAGCTACATTATTAAAATTTGGTACGTAGATGTATTCTGTTAACCGCATTAAGATTTTAAAGTAAAATCAGAAAAAAATCTAAAATTTTTGGGGTTACGGAACGGTACGGAACCCTACGTGCGCGAGTCCGAATCGCACTTGGCCGGTTTTTTTCTTTGTAATAATAATAACATTTCTAAGCTTTAATTCATGATGATATAATAAAATTACAAGGTTTGCTTACGGTCTATTCAAGCGTTTGATCTTCATTATATAAATAAGCTCAATGAGTCCTACTAATTTTATGTATCCGAATAATATGAAATTAGGTTCATCATTTATAACTTTTTAGCAAGTTACAAGATAATTAGGAGTTTCTACTCCCATAACAAACATTGAAGTGCTATCTTGTGGAAAAATGCTTTAAATATTCTTATTTTATGCATTTGTTTGAACCGTGGTTTGAACTTATCTAGTATTCGGTCTTATGCAATATTTTTTTAATATTTCATATACTTTATTATGACGCACGATATATTTTATGAACCGTTATCATAATATTGTTATGACGGTATTAAGTTATTGCCCATTCGCGTGGTATCGCTAAAGTTGTCTACTTAAGTTGTTTATTTTGACTGCAGAAACACATTCAGATTGTCATTGATCTACTCACATAGAATTATGAATATGGTTCATTGAACTCTTTTGATCTACATAAATTAAAAGTGTTCCTACTTATGAATTTCTATTCAACTATTTTTAGAGTAGGTACTTAGTAGAAGTAATAGCTCCCCGCCCAGCTATTACTTCTTCTAACTTCGATTTTGGTACACATTTAATTAATTTTAATTCTTAAGGATTCTTTTTGATTGTATGTCAATAAAAGTTATTATATTCTATGTACAACACAAACAAACAAATAGTTTGTAGAAGGTTTTCACGGTATAAAAAATTAAATTGACTCGAGCAGAGGTCACAACACAATACACAATACAAAAAAAGGTACTTAGTTTAAAAGAACAAAACTCGCATAAAGACAAAAATCTTCAAATCATTCCCTAAAGAAGAAAATTCATAATCAGATTAGAAATCTTAAGACCATGCTGCTATCCGGTTTTCGAATTTATGTTACACGCAGATCACTCTATGGGCTAAAAATTTTTGATCATCCTCTATCGTATCGGCGTTCGGCATTTTCAGAACTCATCTAACAAATAGAGAAAACTCACCAGATATCCTCTTGATGTGCAGCTGAGTCGCAAAGTTGTTTCCCATTTGCGAAACATAGCTGTCCTTTTTGCTGGACAATTGGATGCTGAACCCGTCGGACTCCAAGGAGGCTCTGGGCGCCCTGGCCGCCTGCACAGCCTTGTTGCAGACGGGCGTGGGAGCGACCTTCGCCAGGGCAGCCTCCTGGGACCCGGTGCTGTCCCTCCGCCGGCTTTTGTGATCCAAGAGCATACTTGGAGTGCACCCCATGTTGTCACATTGGCACTACACTTTGGCACTAGCACTGACACTTGAATCCGGTATCATTGTTTATCTGGAACAATGAGAAGATTATGTTTTAGCATAGAAAGGACTCCGATAAAAATTATGACTGTGATCAAGAATTGGCTATTCTCCAATTTTTTCATTGTACTATGATTTCTAGATCCAAATTACATCCGGAGTTGTATCCCAGAACCCAAGACAATTTATAAAATACCTATTTCCTAAATTGACCCTACTGGGAATCAAACCAAGAAACTTCAGGTGTGCTTTGGGCTTAACTTTCTCACCATTGCGTCATAGTAACCGTCTGTTTCTCAATAATTTCTATCTTAAAGGCTTCTAACTTGATTAGCCAAGTAATGATGATTGACACACCAGAATACAATATTCATGATTCTGTCTTCGCTACACTGACGGGACTGATAAAATCTACCTGAAATTTGTTTGACACTACACTGAAAATCTATGAATATCTGTCTGTAGATGGTTTAATAATGAAGATTTCTTGCTTCTTATCTAAAGAATAACCATAGATTATACAATATAGTTGTACCCTCAAGCACCAATTTAATGCATTAATGCAAAATTAACTGCATAATAATTTTATGCGTAGGTTACTCAGATAGTGTTGAATGAAAAATGAAAGGAATTAATAAAGCACATAGTTAAAATAGAATAGAGAAGCATGCGATGCGCCATAATTGGCATATCGTTGCCGCATCGTATTTCCCAAAATGGAAACAAAATGAACAAAGTATCTAGTACTTGGGACAAAATGTAGTGACACTTTGTGAGACATTGTGACTAGAGCCTTTAAACTAAAGCGAAAAGTCTTAGTAAAACACACTGTTAAAGAGCGTGTAGGTGGAATTTTTATCATCGGGAAAGCCTTTACAAATACACCAGAACCCTGAGTACGGGACACCAAGGCAATGTAGAGCC
Organism: Conogethes punctiferalis; assembly: GCA_031163375.1. NCBI lineage: Eukaryota > Metazoa > Arthropoda > Insecta > Lepidoptera > Crambidae > Conogethes > Conogethes punctiferalis. The sequence goes on from CM062094.1 coordinate 5,494,611, forward strand.
CACTTCTATCTAGCAGAAAATACCCACTGAACCATGATCTGCTTCAAAAGCAGACCATGGTTCTCCGCTTAGTCAAAAAGGGGTCAGGATGCTAGAAAGGACTCGTCGTAAACCCCTCGGTTTCAGTTCGCGCCACTAACCCAAAGGCCCTTTTAGCAGCCTCATACGACAGGCAGGGTTTACCTCAGTAGTTTTCTACGCTCCATATCGCAGAGTGCAGGTTGGTCGACTTCACACAACCTTAGAATTTCTTCACAAGTGTGTTAGATTTCCTCACCATTATAACAAGATTTTTGATATTTTATGACACGCAATCAAGTTTAATAATATCTGACGCAATATAATTATGAACAACAGCGGATGTGCGGTGAGCGCGGCGACTTTGAATCAAAAATAGTCATGATAACTGGCGTGTGGCCTGATATCTAAACATCTCGCAATAATTGAGATATTAGTGAAACAATCTCGAGATACCCTTACATGATATAAAACTTCACATGGATGCGTCATTTTGTTCCAGATGGGAGTACATTTTTTTTATTTTATCTTAATCTTAACTAATATTATAAAGCTGAAGAGTTTGTTTGTTTGTTTGTTTGTTTGAACGCGCTAATCTCAGGAACTACTGGGCCGAATTGAAAAATTATTTTTGTGTTGAATAGACCATTTATCGAGGAAGGCTTTAGGCTATATAACATCACGCAGCAACTATTAGGAGCGAAGAAATAATGGAAAATGTAAAAAAAAACGAGGGAAAAATAACTATTCCACGCGGACGAAGTCGCGAGCACAGCTAGTTTTTTAATATAGTGGCTCGACATAATGGCTTCCCTACGCCTGATGGAAAGCCAAAAGAAAAGCCCAAGTCGCTGTGACAACTGGCAAGTAACTGGTTAGTTACCTGTCAGTTGCCACTGCCATGCCGGCTCAGTCCTAACCCCCCCACGAGATCCGGAGACCCTACTCACCAGCAGAAACACGACCCGGAGGTCATTTGACTGCGGTATTCTATAGGGTGGAGGTCCTTCCCCGGACGGGGAGCCCAATACGACCAGTCCAGTGATGATGACAAGGCCGCCCTGGCCATCATCGTAGTCATTTAGAAAAAAAAAGGAGCCCAATACGAGCGAAGATTCTCTATGTCCTACCTCTCTTAAAATCTTGCAGATCGGTAAATACTTACTTAGCTATGCATTATACTTACGACAGTACTAATAAAATACAAAAAATACAAAGCAAAGTTTACAGTTTCACCATTGTCTACGACAATGGTGTAATAGTTTATGACAATACAATAGTTATTTGCCAAGTCTTTCTCCCAATTTCGTCCCGTAAGCTCTGGATAGTGGAAGTTATATACGACGTCTAGACAAGACGATATCTAATAAAGTCTATATTCCTAGCAATAAGATAAGGATGCGCAAGTTATCATACTTTAGACTGAAATTTACTTTATGATTCAGCTAAGGTGCAATGAATTTAACCATTGGTGTTCTTGTTGTGTTTATTAAATAAATAACTCAAGACATGCCACGCTGGGCTACAGAGCGCTGTTTAGCCCCAAACTAAGCCTAAGCTTTAGGGATGTAAGGGAGCGACCTATCACCTTTTCGCTCCAAGCCATCCTCACCTGCCCGTGGTGCATCCTGCCGAACAACAAGCGAGGCTCTGGCAAACCGACTGGTGGCGGTAAAACCATCACGATAGAAGGCGTAGCTAAATACCACAGGCCGATGACGGGCAGCAGCGTCACCGGAGCAAGAAGCTACGCCCTGCGATCGCCAACCCGCCTGCCCAGCGTGGCGATTATGGGTATACCTTCCAGAAGTTTGCTCTAAGTGGCGAACAACTGGAGAGGCCTATGTCCAGCAGTGGACTGCAATAGGCTGCTGATGATGAAGCCTAAGCTTGTACTAGGGCACTAGTCAACTAATAAACTTACTTAGATACTTTTTTTTGTAAATAAATACATACATATTATACATAGACTGTAGACAACACCCAGACCAATACAAACAGACCTGTTAATTCACACAAATGTTTGTACTGTACGGGAATCGAACCCACGACCCTTTGGTTCAGAAGGCAGAGGTTACTACCAAATGAGCCATCGAGCCAGTCCTACTGGTAGTACTACCTCGAATAGTCCGTATTGTTTATTTAACTCTGTTAGTAAAGCTACTAAAATATCACCTGAGTTTAACATAGCTTTCTTTCATTTAACAACAGTAGGTACCTTGATTAAAAAAAAGGGTTTGTGCGAATTACGTTTTGTTATACCTACTCTGTATCTAATAAATTTAGATCATGTACTAACTGTGTGATTTCAGTGTTTAAAATTCTTATAATGTTTTTGTTATTTATTAAAAAATGCTTATTTGATTTTAGCGGAATCTAGTTCTTTAGTTTTTTATAGGTTAATTTATGTGAAGAATGTCATTTTATAAAAATAATAGCTGAGATACATAGGTCCAGTAGCTTCAATTCCAAGGATAATCAGATTTCTTTATTAATTAAGCCATAGCATGAAAATGGGGATAGATACAACCCAGTAAGAAAGAGAAAATACCATTGTAACTTGTAATTAAAAAACTTAATAAGTTACCTTACGGATCTCAGTAAGTAGCGCTAAGTTAGAAATTATACCTGGCCGGGGAAACACAAAGGCTGTACCGTCTCTTATAAGAAAAGTTTGTTCGCTAACTCGCTAATCTGAATGTTAAAAGCTTTGAATACAAAGATCTAGTAGCATACGGTATGTAAATACGGGATGATAAATACTTTGGCAATCTTACCTACTTTCTGTTTTCCGATTAGAAAGACAAAGTTTTCATGATAACCGTGACACGCTGGGCCATACAGCGCCATCTAGTCTCAAACTGAGCAGAAGCTTATGCTATTGGTACTAGACAACTGATGAGTTTAGGTAGATACTTTTTTTTGTACATAAATGAATATTTAAGGGAACGCCCAGACCAATACAGAAATATTTGTATTCTTTACCACTGAACCAGGCTGCATCACCGAAGCTGCATTAAATAGGCCTTAATGCTGCCTACATTGGCTCGCAAAACCTCGGCATTACGCACTGTGTCAGACCATCTCATCTTCATAATGAAAACCATTTATTTAGGTTTGATTATTGAGACACAATAAATTCCCTGCGAGAAAACCACCTGCGTTGTAAGAGCACCCATCACCTTTTCGCTCTAAGCCATCTCCCTCACCTGCCCGTGGTGCATCCTGCTGAATAACAGACGAGGCTCTAGCATCGCAATTGAGGGCGTAGCTAAATACCACAGGCTGATGACGGACAGCAGCTTCACCGAAGCGAGGAGCTACGCCCAGCGATCGCCAACCCGCCTGCCCCGCGTTATAACTGGAGATGCCTATGTCCAGTAATGGACTAATATAGGCAGATGATGAGAAAAGAACCATTAAAAATACGGTTGTGTATACTCCTTTACTCTAAGCTCCATCCACGGTCGTTGTAACACGGCCGAAACGTCGGGTTTTTAAAAAAGGTATGCGCGTTAAATCCCGCTAGTTATATATTATTATATTATGCAACGCGAAAGCTTAAAAGTTATTAAGCTCCATTTGTTGATCGTTCCTTACCAAATTAGATTATATGTATTACGCATTTTAAGCTATTAACCTACCCTAAGGTTGTAACCGCAAGGCTGGTGCCCCATTTAAACGGAAATTCAATTCGAAACGATTTCGTGATTTCCAGAGATTAGCGGTTCCGGAGAATAAACAAACGGTTTTGTTTTAATTGCCAAGTGACTTCGTACACAGCAATGGGTAACATAAAGCTTTGTGTACATTAGGCAACATTTGGTGCACTAAAATGTTGTTCGTGTTGAAAGTTAGTGCGGAACGTTGTTTACACATAATTTCCCTTGCATCAGCCGTTGAAAACATGAGGCCAGAGCAGTGTAGCGGTGGTAGTTATAGTAGACATAACATTCTGTAACCGCACATGGGGGTCACAAATGCATACAAAATATGTGTAGACTTGCTTGGTGGGTCAAATTGACGAAACTGTCATCAACATCATCATTCGCCTTCAAACATCCACTGCTGAACATAGGCCTCCCCCAAAGAAAAATAATATTTGGGAGGATTTGCCTCAGTTACCAGGTTTGGCAAGCGTCTTTTTTTTTCTAAATGACTACATTGATGATCAGGGCGGCCTTGTCATCATCACCGGACTATTGGGGGAGGGGAAGGCTCTCACCCCTAGAGGCAAGCGGGTTAGTGACCGCAATAGGTTTTATTTGTACCCTTTTTTTTGTTTCACCAGGCGAAAATGCAGTTTACGCATACCTGCTGCTCGGGGAAGCAGCAGGTTATGTGGGACTCGCTCCGCCTCTAGATGGAAGCGAGACGGAGAATACCCACTAAAAACCCCGGTATACACCGCCAATGCGCCATGAGTGATGGTCAACCCAGGTGGAAGGGATTCCTTAGTCGTCTTTTACAACATCCATGGGATGAAATAGGATGACAAAACGGTAAGAGCACAAAATTTGTAGGCTACATCTCGTACTAAAAGGATCTTTCAAGAACTTTACTGAGCACGATGGATCAGAATGAGCGGCAAAACGTCTCGGGAACTAAAAGAAAATGACACTGATAAATTTATCCACTTTGTAGAGTCTGAAAGGTTTAACTCGGAAAGAGTGTATTTAAATATGCATTCCATTTTATGGAGTTTAAAAGAATGTTGGAGTAGCTTAGAGTCAATTTGTAGGTTAAGTAAAGTGAGTAATGTAGTAGAGGAAATGTGACAATAAAGTTTATATAGAGCCTAATGTACTCAGTGGCTGTTTAAGCATTAAATTTTGTAGTGTGTTGTAAGGTATAGGTTTATTTTCAAATAAGACATGCCACGCTGGGCCACACATCGCCATCTAGCCACAAACTGATACACTTACTTTTTTTTGTAAATAAATACATTTATACATAGCAAGCACCCAGACCAATACAAACAGACATGTACAATGTACAATTGTACATGCTCACAAATGTTTGTACTGTGCGGGGATCGTACCCACGACCTTCTTCTGTCTCCTGCTCAGAAGGCAGAAGTATCAAATGAGCAATCGGGCCAGGTTGCTGGGTGGTTTACAGATTACTTCGTGGTATAGTCACCAAATTTTCACAACAGAATTTTGATGAGCCCAAATGTATTTCTCTTCGTTTTGAAGGCAGTTTATAAGAAAATATTTAGGAATTAATTTGTATTATGAAAGACGTATTATAGTGATTAGACCACAGCTGGGAGATCATTCCAGAATCTGCACATATGTGGTGGAAACTATCTTTGAAGAGACGTCCTTTGGATATGATAACTTCGAGATGGAACGGATGGATTCTGTCATGACGTCGAGTAAGGCGTAGTAAAAGGTGATAGCATCGGAACGTAAGTGGTTGCAGGTCACATAAAATAGAGACGAGGGGAATAGGATCGCCAATCTGCCTGCCCAGCATGGCGATTATGGGTATATCCTCCAGATGTTTGCCCTGTGGCGAACAACTGGAGAGGTTGAAGAAGGTCTTCTTAGTCCTTCTTCAGAGAGAAATGATGTTAAAATGCTCCTCGGAACATCATTAGAGAAATGCTGGGTACGAGAAGCCCAAAATCGAGATCCAAAGTTTGCAATTTGATAATGAGATCGGAATTACCAACAATCACGCAAATATTATGCACGTCTTTGCATATTTTGAAGATACTAATACAGGACATTCTAAACCACCTCTTGGAATCAAATAAAGAGAGATACACAAGTATTAAAATAAAATAAAATAAAATAGTTTATTTCTGCAAATAGATTCACTATAATAATACTTTTGCACGTCAAACTTTTTTCCTACCAGCACTTCGACGTGTAGCCTGCTGAGAAGAAGTGCCGCAACACATTAAAAGCACCGAGTACGTACTACAAAGTATCAATATATACCGACAATCACAAATTGGTCTAGACGACGCGATTATGCTAAACGATGTTGGCAGCGGACATAATTCATGCATAAGGCGCCTCTACTTCCACTCGTATGAATTGGAATGAGTTCAGAAATTGACGTTTTAATCGATAACTGTTTATGAACTAAGCAGTTTCATCTATCTTCATATTGATAATCTTGATATGTATCTATAGTAGGTATAGTTTACAAATTACTATCTATAGTATCAGGGGGTGATTAGTGATCGATACTGATGCCAAAAATGCAATCAGTAAAATATTTGTCTGTCTGTCTGTATGGTCGTTATAGAAAAAAAAAACTACTAGACGGATTTTGACGAAACTTGGCACAATTATTCTTCATACTCCTGGGCAGGTTATAGTATACTTTTCATTACGCTACAATCAATAGGAGCAGAGCAGTGACGGGAAGTGTGTGGGAAACGGGAGAAATTTTTCATGTTTGATCGCGCATCACGCGAAAACTAATACATGGAACTAAATGCGGTTTCACCTAGAGGTCTAATTTAAAATTTGGGTACCATTTTATGGAAGTCTGTTATTTTTGAAACCCGATTTCCACGCGTGCACAGCTTAATAAATAAAGTACTGGCAATAAATAATGTGGCGTGGCAGTCACGGAGTAAACTCCATGGTAGCAGTCAGTGCTAACCTAATTTTTCTAGTATAAGAAACTTCATAAGCACAAACCAATTCTCAAAGTTCACAGGCCAATTTCCTCAGTACCAAAAACTGCACAAAAGACCAAATACCTACCAAACAGTTCCATCAAGAGCACAACTCAAATACCTGTCATTAAACATAATTATTTTGATGCTTTTTGAGTGGCACGGGCAGAGAAGACTGGCGTTTAATCAATACCTATTTACGTCCAAGCCTTTGTTAGGAGGCAGTCGACTTTGTCCGACAGCTTCGTACCTTCTGCTTACAGGAGATGTGGGTATTGTTTAAGAAAAGGTCAGCAATGAGCATTGTATTTAAGGGTTTAATGATTGAAATATCAATTAACTTTGGCCAGCAAATCAAAGTCAAGGGAAAATGTGTTTACTCAGTTGTAATACCATCTTTCGTGCGGGTGGCAGCAGTTGAAGCGCATATTTGGAATTCTTATACTTTTATTCGATGCTCTTACGGTAGAAGAGAGGTAGGGCAAAGCGAATCTTTGCTCGAATTGAGCCGCCCGTCCGGGGAAGGACCTCCACCCTATAGAATACCACAGCCAGAATAAAAAAGAAGAATCAGCTTAGCCTAGGCCAAACTAGTTTCTCCTAAAAATCGGCTTTGGCCCGTAACATATACAAATATATAATTCAAATTCTTTATTTTTCATACTACTCGTACAAACGTTGTGGGATTACCGTAAGTTTGTGCATCTGTCAGTTCCGCCACAATAATCAAATTCATCAGCCTTAAAAATTACTCCTACGTACATTCCAGCCCATTGGTTACGATCAGAAAATCCCATGCATTATTTATATAATCTAGCAATACGAGCGTACGCTAGCATAATACATCTTAGCATAATCTCCCTTCGAAATTATGTTTTACATGAGAAAATTTAGATTTCTATCCATATTTTCTCGGCGCTTATTATATGTATATTAATTTATCGTTACGACTCATTGAACTGGATAGAACTTGTTTGGTGTTTATGTTGTAGGTACTTGTAGTTGGTTAGTCGGAGCGGAAAGGTACCACATTGTCCTCCTGAGATGTGCTTCCTACTCTTCACGTGGTAGCGCTAATGAGCTTTATTTATGCGAGAGGCGGCAGACGAGCAAATATGATGTCTTATGGTTATGGTAAGCAGTAAACACCACTCATGAACTCATGGTTATAAATAGTTAAAAGCAGCGCCCTCAGAACTCGATTTACTCCCATGAGTACTCTCGTATCCCTAAGTTGAAGTTCCCTAGTCGTAGCTGTTCGGAAAGACTATTGCAGAAAGTCGATTCCATAAAACCGACCCACGAGGCAAGAGGTTCCTCATAAAGCGTATATTGGAGGACCAGCCTGTAAAAGTTGACTGCTGGACAACCGCAACCCAATAACAATTTTCAATTGGGGGCGTTTCCCTTAGTTAATGAGCGAGTCGGTGAACGCAGTAGATTTTATTTGTACCCAGGCAAACTCTGCTACCCGTCCGTATCTTGATATTCCTATTCGTTATATCCTGGTATTCGTCTTTTACGATATACACGAGATGAGCCATATAATGACACTAGCTGTGCTCGCGACTTCGTCCGCGTGGAATAGTTATTTTTTCCCTTTTTTTTTACATTTTCCATTATTTCTTCGCTCCTAATAGTTGCAGCGTGATGTTATATAGCCTAAAACCTTCCTCGATAAATGGTCTATTCAATACAAAAAGATTTTTTTAATTCGGACCAGTAGTTCCTGAGATTAGCGCGTTCAAACAAACAAACAAACAAACTCTTCAGCTTTATAATATTAGTTAAGATGAAAAGATAAAGAGATATTATGTAACACAAACATTATACCTCCCAAGCCGACATCAAAAAAAGTATTCAAGTCCTCAAATAAACGGCCAGCCAGTAAGTGATTATCTCGAAATTGAATGTTCCAATTCCAGTCCTGGGAATAACATAGTAAATTTCATTCGCTTGTAAACTCAACACGCCTGTAAACACATCGGAGGAGGCATTTTAATTGCTCCCCTGCCACAGAATAACAAGAGTATTGAAAATAAGGCGGGTTTCATTCGAACGTGTCTTATGGCCCGTCTACACGCTCCGTTATGACTGCGCAGTCCAAGCCGCTGCAGTCATGACTGTACAAAAAGACGGAACATGTTGTAGTGGCCACACGGTGCAGGTAAACTCGTGCAAACTGGACTGCAGTCAATTGTGAGACGCGCACCACGTCACGATGTGGCCAGTGGATTTTGTTGGATTTGCGGTGATACGACGTGCATTTTGTCAAAAAATAATTCGGACTGATGCGCGGCTTGCGTGACACGTTCAAGTAAAACCGCGCAAGCCAAGTTTGCGCGGTTCTAATCTTCAACAAGTCAACGATTGTACAAGCCGCGCTTACGGAACTGCGCGGGCTACAGTCTTGCCGTCCACACGCACGCGCATGCCTGCGCAAACGGGTTTGTACAGGTATGCTCGCAAGTAAGACGGAGCGTGTAGACGGGCTATTAGATGTCTTTGAAATGAACGAAGGAGCGCTTGAGTAAGCTTGGTGTTTAGAAACAGGATTGGAGTTTTATTGCCCTCCTCACTGGCTCTCCTGGGCAAATAATCTGTAAGTTCCTTTCAGTGTACCCCCTTCAACTGTTTGAAGATGTTGGTAATGGATGTTTGCTGCAATATGAGTTAAAGGCGATGCATAGGAAATCTTACCTCATAATTTAAACACCTCATTGAATTTACCTATTTCCATCGCATCATTTACTAGATGCTATTCACTTTTTGCGCTCTTCTAGCTCTTTACTCTACTAAATCATGACCTTTGCAATTGGAGAGGCCTATGTCCAGCAGTGGACTGCAATAGGCTGTTGATGATGATGACTTTTGTAATCAATCGTATCACCTTTTTTCAATCTGTTAAACTATCCGGCAATTGAAAAAATAGATAGCTCCTAAAGTAAATGACAAAGACAGTTATTATCGAAGCATATCGTCGGCCGTAGGCTCAATTAAGGTAAGGGACAAAACTCACAAAATGAGTTGAGTATACAGTTTTTTTCAGAATTTTCCGCTCTTTCGAATGATATATATGAAAAAATTCTATCTTGAAAAAAATGTCCCTTACTCTAATAATTTTTTGGGGTCTAAAATTAATTCCGGCCCACAAAAACCATGTATCTGACAAAAAAAATAATGTAGCAACCTTAAATGGTGTAATTACTTCCACCAACCGATTTTAAATAAAGTAACGGTCTTCGTAATCAAAGAATAGCCTTTACCTGGTATTTTTTTAAAGAAAACTTTATAACACTAGCGTTACTGTAATGCATTTTTCGTCTCATAAATCAATACCGCCCATACCTTAAAACGTATGCACGAGTTTTGAAATAAATAATCTTTACGCCATTTTACATTATTATATTTTAATCAGTGCGTCCCTTACACCAATTTGATTCGATATCCATTTAGGTTTCGTGTCCGTTACACCAATTTGCAACTGAATACTGATCAATATTTATACCAGTTACCTTTATTTACAAACAAATCTAACTTCAAGACACAGGAGAAGAGCACGTGTGCACGTTTTCCGTCCTTTTCTATTCCATATCTTCGCTCTGTGTGTGAAAGAGAGGACGCACTAGCTGCGGGCGGGCATCTAAAAAACCGTTTATCAGGACGCGTTCACCTGTCGCTTGGTTGATTTGTCAATTTAGTGATAAACATGGAAAAACAATACAATTTAAACCGGTTACTACGACGCAGACAGCAATTACAACAATAAGTGAATAAAATAATACATTAAGTACATAATTATCATTTCATTCTTACTAAATTCTAAGTTTTTGTGAATTTTTTTCGCATGTTTTTTTCAGAGCCACCATCCATGGAACACACGTACAGTGACAACGGCTCTTTTCGGAGCCACTTCAGTGAAACACACGAAAGAGTACCAAACGGCTCTTTTCAGAGCCACCATCAGTGAAACACACGAAAGAGTGAAATAGTTCTTTTCAGAACTGTGTACTTCTTATTTCATTAAACCATGTACACGTAAGAGTAGCCACACTTTCAAGTATGTCGATAATGCAAGATTTGAAAAATGTTATCGTTTCTACTTTAAATTTCCAAAGTGTCCTGAAAGAACATTAAAATGGACAAATGCCGCACCCTGCTGTTAGAGACATTTACATAGGTTAGTTTTCAATGTATGAAGGATAGAAGACGAGTAAATGAAAACTGCTGTGATTGCTTTACATAACCATATTTATAAATATACTCAGTTTTTTAGCATTTGAAATTTGGTACCTAATCAAAAAAGCGTGTTTGTTCCGTGTCTAGGTGTTAGTATTTTAAATACATACATAATCTAAACTTCCTAAACTAATATTATAAAGAGGAAAGATTTGATTGTTTGTTTGTTTGTTTGATACGAATAGGCTCTAGGGATCCGTGCTAAAACTCCAATATTGTAACCCAAATTTACCAAAAAGATTTTAATCTACAAAAAAAGAAAAGATCTTACATACTGACGTCTCATGACAACGCGACGTTCCCATAGCAACCGAAACTGTTATGACATCTAAATAAATAAATTCTAATATGAAATCGTACTTTCATGTAAAAACTACTGAAAGGGTTTTGATGAAACTTTACAGGAATGTTATTTATGCATCAGATTTACACACAGGCTATAGATTACAAGGGTATTATTCATTTTAGAATTTACAATTGCGGCAAAATATGTTACATACTTTTTGAAATGACCATAGATACTGTCATTTCTTGAATTTGTCAAAGAAATTATCATTTTGACATGACAGGTACTGACATCGAAGTAAATACGGAATTATCGGAAATTCACAATCACAAAAAACAGTGATATAAATATTTGTGAACCGTCGGCTTACTTTCAGGATAAAATTCTTCAGAAAATACTTGCAAATTGCTATAGCTAAAAATACGACCAACTTGAAAACACACCACTGGTGTTTCCTGCATCAATGCTGCTATCAGTTTGGAGGCTCCTCATTTAGCAACAAATCGGAACAACATTTAGGAATAGTGCACAGTCGAACAGATCTAGCTTAATCCGTGAACAAGGCATCCTGAATCATAGTGACATGAAGCTCTAAGAACCCAAAAAATATGAACACGCTGGCTCAGCGACCCAAAGTGGATCTTGGCCTCCGACACGAGATTTCGCCACCCTGGTCTGTTCTCAGTCACCCTTCGCCAGTCGGGCTGCTAGTAATATATATTTGTGGTATCGAAATTGTTCGGATATCCATAATAAAGTGTTCAAAACTTCTTAGCTACGATTATTATCGACGTAGTAGTACGAGTAGTAATAGTACTATGATTTAGGGGTGATCTGTGCACCTACAGTTCCTGCAGTACGAGATACCATCTTTAAAAGTAACAAATCTATATGACATGAATTAAGGTTTCCATAATAAGAGTTGTATTTAAACATATATTTATATGCATGCATAGATAGCTAACCAGTATTGCACAAAATACTGAAAAGGTGATACAGACATAAATCTAGTCTAATATACCTGATTGGTAATTTGTCGATAAAATTATCGACATTGCACAATACAAATGTACATCACTTGAGAAATGAGTTACGACCCCGCACACCCTTCATACCACCTGAAGTTGACTCGCGAAACTCAAAGCAAAATGCCGAACATGCGGTATCTATTGGTGGGGGTAATCTGTGGATATCAACAACTTTAAAGTGTCAAAATATTCCATGTAAGGGAGACATAAATAATTCACACACAATTCAATACATTTTCATAACTGTTACACGAATGCCCCACTTTAAACTTGCGACTTACCTCAAAAGAGTTTTTTTAATAATTTATAAACGATCCCCTTACCCTTTCTTCGTTATTCTAACGAAATCCTTACGCTATTTTTATATTAATATTATGCACACAACGTATAGGTCAATTTCAGGTAAGGGACGAGACTACAAGTAACTTGGCATGTAAGGGACATTACGGACGAAAAAAGTCGGTGTAAGGGACATATATTTTCTAAAATAATTAAAATATTTAAATAAACACTGCACAGGAAGATAGTGCACTTAAATATAAGATAATGTGTGAAAAGAAATTTAAAAAAGGTTAATTACAAAGAAAGTTATGTACGATTTACTCCAAAAAAAAACTTTGTCGGCCTCTCCTGAAAAATCGTATTTTGTCCCTTACCTTAATTGAGCCTACGGTCGACGATATATAGGTATCATGTCTATAATTTGCTAAATCTATCACAAAATTTGGTATAATATCTACAGATAAAAAATATAGCTACCTAAACGGTTATTTGGTGAAGATTTTACTTGAAGAAAATCTTGCAAGCCAGTGTAATATATTCGCGAGCAAGCGATTCTGCTTGAAGAGCTGAAATGCACAATTTACTCCAAATATATATGATTCAAATACTCGGTTATTATTTATGAATTAAATTGCTTTCCGAAACGAGGGCCTTCTAAAAATACAAACAAAACGTTGTTTACAATTGAAACAATGGAGAAACACGTAGCACACTTTACGGATTCCTTTTTGAAAGGACCCGGGTGTGTTTCGGTGATGAATTTAATTTCAGATTCAAGATGGATGGATTTGAATTCGCGCCATTCCAATTAAATGTGTATTGTGAGATGAAATGGATTTATTCCATCGCTTTTGTATTGTATTAGCTTATGTATGGTGGTTATGTAATCGTATGAGGTACATAAGTTATTGCAGCTAAAACTTGAAGATCATAGGAACTACATTAGTCATCATCATCAGCTGTGCTCCCCAGTTGTTCGCCACTTAGGGCAAACATCTGGAGGGTATACCCATAATCGCCATCGCCAGGTAGGGCATAGCGAATCTTCGCTCAAATTGAGCCGCCCGTGCGGGGAAGGACTTCCACCCTATAGAATACCGCAGACAAATGACCCCCGGGTCGTGTTTCTGCCGCTGAGTAGGGTTTCCGGAGCTTGTAGGGGGTTAGGGTTGCGCCGGCATGGCAGTGACAACTTACAGGTAACTGACCATTTACTGGCCCGTTGTCACAGCGACTTGGACTTCTCTTTCGCTTTCCATCAGGCGTAGGGAAGCCATTATGTCGAGCTACTATAGAAAAAAAAAACACTCTGTATAATATGAGTGTAGATATATTTTTTTTTAAACTAAAAATTCTTCAAAGTATGCAAACAAAGACTGTCTGTATTCGCGTTGCAGCTCATTTGTGTTGTTGACTAGTAATATTTAGTCTGCTTTGGAGCCAGAAATTCCTCAAGAATGAATCTGCCACATTAAAACTGACATATTTTGTAAACATGTCTGCTAGAAACTTTTTGTTGCTATTTATTTTACTCAGCGCGTAAATTTGCGATTCAATGCTTCGTGAAAATGTTAATTTTAATTAGTTTCTTAAAAATAATTTCAGACTAAGAGGTTTTTCTGGATAACATGAGTGGCAGGTGAAGGTTACTACGAGCGTACTACTTTATTCTTTTGATATGTTCGGGAAATTGTCTTCCAGAAATTTTTGAAAATTCATAATCATTAGCCAATGTTCGGAACATTACCACTTTGTTCGATTCTGGTCTTCTCGCATTCAACACATCGTGCGCAATACGTCGGATCACCTCATTTCGATTACGACCCCGCAGAGAAACGTTGTAGCATTTTCCACTAGCTAGCTGAGCGTTTTGTGAACTAGCCGTTTAGAAAATATGTTTATATAAGTATATTGACTCGGAAGTAATGCAATAATTGAGTTTAACTAAATTGCCTTACACACTACGTTGTTTTTGTCTCTAAGTTTCGCAAAGCTCTGGTTCCATATCAAACTCCTCTATCCTGTTATCAGCAGTAACCCCCCTTTATTTTTCAACTATCCTCTACCTTAAGGATGTCTGGAAGAGATCGCTTATAAGGCCGCCTAAATTATGCAACAAGTGTCTGTTATACCTAGATTTAATTCAATTGTATGGTGCGGAATAAAGAATATCTATCTATCTGTCTATTGCTATCAATAAGTTACCGATTTTTGTTAGCTCCGCACGCTTTTGTGGAACACACTCTAAGTATATGGAAATGTATTTTTAGATTCTCTAATCGCATATTGAGGCTGGTTTGTATAATATCTGCCGCTATTAACGCATTCGCTCGCACTCCAATAACGACGTTTAAACCTCGTATTTCGATAATTATTACCGACTGATAAACTGAAGTGACGTCAAACCGCCACCTGCCATGCGTCAGTCAAGGGAAAATAAGCTCTTGGTCAACACGATAAAGGTCTGTTACACATGTTTTATGGCCAATCAGACGCGCCCTGCATGCTGATCAGTGATTTATAGATAAGACGCAATAATAAGCACAGCATGGAATGTAAGGGAGCGGCCTATCATCTTTTCGCTCCAAGCCAACCTCACCTGCCCGTGGTACATCGTGCCAAATAACTAATGAGGCGCTGGCAACCGACTGGTGGCGGTATAACCCTCACAATTCGAAGCGTAGTTAAATACCACAGATTGGTAACGGGCAGCAGCGTCACTGGAGCGAGATGCTACGCCCTGCGATCGCCAACCCGCCTGCCCAGTGTGGCGATTAAGGGTATATCCTTCAGATGTTTGCCCAAGTGGCGAACAACTGGAGAGGCCTATGTCCAGCAGTGGACTGCAATAGGCTGATGATGATGAAAAAGCACATTGGATCTGGCGGTGAAACATTATTGCAACTTTGCAAAGCACCGTTGATGTTAACCAGAGAAATCGATGAAGAATAGAATAGGTCAAAAGATGACCAATCTTTTTTACACGCTTTTATTAGGTCGGACTGTATGTAACCAGCTATACATGTAATGGAATCTAAGGTACCTAATTTATACATTTTCCAAGGATCGTAGCGTCATTAAAATTGGCAGCTGTAGGTATGTAGTTCTGATGACAACACAATAATATGGTACTGTTGAACTGATCTGATGGTGGAGCAGATAGATAATAAATTGGAACATAATGATGGAACATCGTATCATAGCTGTATTTGTTTATATTTATTTATTAATTAAGGAAACACACAGCACATAATATCACATTTACATTAAACATAATGAACTACACATTGGCAATTAAAGTTTCCACTGCTAGTTTACACTGCTAGTTTATTTAATGGATATTTAATCTTGCACAATTTAGCATGATTTGTAAACAGTTTAATCTAACACATCGGTGCGGATCATACTAATTCTGAATCTTTTCCAGACAACCTTTGCGTATGAACACATATTTCAGGATGCCAGGTGGAAATATTAGTTATAACCTTCTACGGGGGGAAGACGGTATAATTATTTAGCCACCCCATAAAAGTATTTAATGTAAAATTTTCATTCCGTCATGATTGATGTAGCCCTAAGGAAATTGAGTTTTTTTTTTGGAAAAATATTGTTTTTTTTATATGCAAGCAACCCCTTGTAAAATTTTGTTTTTAATACGTTAAATGTGGATTACCGGTGACCGCTAAACAATAATTTTTCTATTGCTTCTGTTTTCGAAGCAGTAGCGGCTTTCAAGTACAGAAATAGTGCAGAAGGATTAGACTCGATCAAATTTAAAAAGATTCCTAAATTTACCCAACCGGGAATCGAACACAGAACCTTTGCATCGTCCGCGCTTGAGCCTTAACGCTTACGCCACAGAGGAGTCAAAGTAAACAAAGCTAGGAAAATGTTATCATAGGATGTTGTTATTAGCTTTGTATGATTATCCAAGAATTTTTTTAATGTATTTATTTGTCCTTGTAAGCAAAAAGTCGAGTAAAGAAACTAAAAAGGGAATCGACGCAGATTTTCTTGGAACTGATATTTTGATATACAATCCGGATTTATTTGTGGATAGAAATAAGTCTAATAGTGAATTCTAAGTAAATAAGTAGCAAGATTCCATCAGAAGATAACAGGTGTGACATGAAAATCGCTTTTATTTTTCATACGACTCGGAGAAAGGAGAAAAATCATACTTATTCTTGTTCGCATAAGGTTTAATTTCATTTTGTATGACTTCGTAGTAGATACTTGTATATAGCTTAGTTAGTCATAAATCTGGTACCCATTTGCGATGAAAACCACTACCACTTATGCTCGTATATTACTAATTAAATGTGGGTGTATAATAATACTCCCTAGCTGAATTGGTGTGATCGTCTCCGAGGAGACAAGGTGACTAGAACACAGGATATAAATAACTAATGGGGATGGATTTGCCATGAACTTTACCGCGCCATATATACTAAAAATCTCTTCATACAACATTATGATGGTGACTAAAAACGTTTGAGACATCAAATTAATTTTTCCTTATAGATCACATTTTCAGCCGGTTAAAATACCTGCCGCCGGGCTCAAGCCTAGACTATTTACCCGACTACGGCGAAGCAAAAAGGAGGATATGAATTTATAGCTTAAGCAGAATCTTAAGAGTTAAATTCACTTGTATTTGTCCGGTGATAATGACCAGACCGCATTCAATTTAAGGACTGATTGCCCTAGTTTGGGGTTGGCTAGAGCCCCATAGCGAAGACATGGTGGGGACAAACATGAGCACGATGATAGTCAATTGTCATCAACACATGACATTTGACAAGATGAAGTAACGTGTTGATAGCAATCTGCGTTCATTGAATTCGCAAAATCTAAGAAAGCATTTATATGCAGGAAACATTTCACAGTCAAGTTTCACCAATGTGTCAATAAGTCTATGTACTTTCAAAGGTCGACGACCTTAACAAATTCTCACCCTGGATATCTACGACAAATCTTTTCAAAATTATAACATTTTTATTAATGACAAAATGTTATATCTTCCCGAATGTAAGCACTATATTTGTGGAAGGCCCTAACTAGATCATAAACCCACTTTGATGTCACCGTAACACTTCGGGCTGTTATTAGGGTTGACAACAGAATGATAGGATTAAGGTACAGTCGGTTACATTGATTCTCGACGTATTTCGTATTTATAAAGAAGTAAATGGCAACCGATCGATGGATGGCGTAGGAGAGGCATACCAAAGAGAGGGTGTAATGAACAATTGTGATCAGTGGCGAAACTTAAGGGAGGCCTTCGCCCAGCAGTGGGCAATAAAGGCACAGTAAAAAAAATATTCTCAAGCAATTAATCAACACTGCGTTGGCCCAATCATGTTGACGAGTTAAAGCATTTTTTTTAGGATTTCAGCCATAGAGGCCACTTCGACCCCCTGACTTTCTTATTACGCTTATCTAAGCAGCGAAACGATGCACATTGAGAACACGTTAGCACACCATTCCGACAGGTAAGTTTGCTATAGGTGGATGATAAGAGTACTGAGAATCACATAAGATACGTTAGGACTTTTCATCCCAGAAAATGTGCCTTCCTACCATCTGAAGCCAAAGCTGGTAAAAAATGTGCGCTTTGAAACGTACCAGTTCAAACAGAATAAATTCCGCAACACAATAAATATGAAGCTCGGATGTTTGCAAGCTCCAATACAATTTGTGTAACATCGTTGAGCCGAGGGCCAGCCCTGGGGCCGCAGCGCCAATATTTCATGTAGCCCGACGAAACGTAATTAAAATAATAAAAGCTGGCTGCGGGCGTAATGGTTTTCATGAATATTTGCAGCCGGATTCTACCTTGTACTTTTGAGACACACCGTCTTTGCAGCTACCGAACCGAATAAAGATTTTTATGTTTCCTTAAAGCCGTGGTAGCCTAGTGGTAAGATCGTCGCTTCACACACGAGAGGTCGTCGGTTCGAATCCGCGCGGGGCACGCACCTCTGGATTTGCAAAAATCTATGTGCGGAATTATACCACTAGATTAACGGTGAAGGAAAACATCGTGAGGAAACCTGCACATCCAATTTAATTCAGAATGTGTAACCATGATCCAAATTTGTCTGGTACCCCTTTCTGAGGGTTATGAAGGTCAGATGGCAGTCGCTTCAATGTAATAACCAGACTCGCTAAATCTAGGATCATGGTCAAAGCGGACCCTGGTCCTAGAGGCACAAACCGGGACAACGCTAAGAGGAGGAGGAGGATGTTTCCCAAAAAGCTTTAAGGCCGGTGGTTCCGATTTCGGTCACACGCCCAAAGATCCTTGTCGGACTGTATTGTGTCAGATTAAGAGGGCCATTTTTCAACATCACTACATATATCACTATAAAACAACCTAATTAAAAATCGTGGGTCATCAGTAGTCAGTCATCACTATAAAACAACATAATTAAAAACAGATGAGATAAAGTGCCTATTTTAAATAAAAAAAATACAAACATTGATATTTTTAATTGACAGGCTCGGTGGCTCATTTGGTAGTGACCTCTGCCCTCTGAGCCAAGGGTCGTGGGTTTGATTCCCGCACAGTACAAACATTTCTGTTCATGAACATGTCTGTTTGTATTGGTCTGGGTGTTTCCTATGTATAATATGTATTTATTTACAAAAAAAAATGTATCTAAGTAAGTTTATCAGTTGTATGGGTACTAGTACAAGCTTCGGCTTAGTTTGGGGCTAGGGGGGGCTGTGTGACCCAGCGTGGCATGTCTTGGTTATTTACTATTAGGTATTTTATTATTTTGACACTGTCAAGCGCTGTGATATTGGGAGTACTGACGTTTTATGCGTCCTTTGTGTAGACAAGGGATAGGTATAGGATAGATATAGGATAGAATTCTACCCGCATAAAAATTTTGGTTATTCCGTGAGCATAGCGCATAGGAAAAAAGTTATACAAAATTGTTCCAAATATATATCCAATTTCAGTAATCGGTTACATTACATTACCTATGCAAACCTGATTTGTAATCACACTCCATCAAGTTGTCGTTTTCAATTGAAATATTTCGTGGTTCATCGTAATAAAAACCTAACAAACACTACATATCAGATAAGTAATAAAGATAAATGTCATATGATTACTAGTTTTACTGTCATTTGTCACGCTAATTTTACTTTCGACCCCTTTTTTATAATTTTTACACCAAACGTAAATAGATAAATATAATTTATTCATTGCACACCATACATAACTTTAAATCTAGGTAGGTATAATCACGGAGCAAATTCATGGGTATAATTGACATATTTTGTTGTACCATTTAGGCAATCTTATTTCGAGATATAAGCAGAGAGCTTATAATCTTAGAGTAGACGTTTCATAGTATCGGTATTTTGCTTAAATCAAAATGAAAAGTGTAAGTGAAAAATAATTGTCTAATTACATAAAATCAATTAATAGAAAACTTACCATTATATCACTATCACTTAACACCACCTGAAACAAAAAAAAAATTTGAAAATTTTTATGTACTTTAAAACATTTCTAACCATTGAATTTGTGTAATAGTTATTAATACTGTAGAATCTACATTTTTCAAAAGTAGCGTAAGGTTGCATTTCCACAAAAGAACCAATAATATTTCTCATATGACACATCATATCTTCGTGCCATTTCAGTAAAACAATATCATTGGTCGGCTAGAACTGATTTTACTCGTAGCAATAAAAATAATGTACTTAGTGTGGTATATTATTATTTTTGTTTTTCAATCTAGTGATCTGTGTGTAACAAATATGATTAGAAGATGTTCCTAGAACACTGATCCGCGGCGAGAGAGTCGTAAACTAAACTTGGACCACATTCTAGTATCCTAAACCATCATGAACCTTTTCAACCCCTAGTTAGAAATAGGGTTGGTACACTAGGTACCATTTATCATCAGGTTAGTTCGAATTTACATATCCGGCATATCAATTACTATTTTTTTCTGTCAAATGTCTCTTTCAAGAATGAAAGTGACTTTACCCTAAAAACTACTTACTATGCTATTTGAACATTTATTCATAAAAACCATTGTAAGCTCCTTTTTCGAAAATTACAAACTCTTAGAAACATAGGCTTGATGAAATTTAAATATGTCTCTCATACGATTAGTCGGTTTATTTTGAACTTTCGCGAATCGATTTCAAAGGCATACAACGTAGCTTATAGCCAAATCTAAATCTAAAATACGAATACGCTAGTTTCTGTTGACCATTCAATGGCTTCTAGGCTTTAACATATATTAACAGCGGGTGAGTTGGGGTCAAATTATTTTTTTTTAAAAAAAATTAAACCGACTTCAAAAAAAACACAAACGACTAAACTAAAAAGCGATAAATAACGTAAGTAATTCTATCCTTAATACATAATTATTTAAATATTACAATTATCACTTATTTTTGAAGTCGGTGCCAGCTCTCGGTACCTAACGTAGACTGTTGTTGTATGACGCGCGCGACCGGCAAATCCACACGACAATATACATTTTTTGTTTGGCTGGCACCGACTTCAAAAATAAGTGATAATTGTAATATTTAAATAATTATGTATTAAGGATAGAATTACTTACGTTATTTATCGCTTTTTAGTTTAGTCGTTTGTGTTTTTTTTGAAGTCGGTTTAATTTTTTTTTAAAATAATTTTATTTCACTATTTTTAGTTGCGTTGATGTGCTGTGACCTTGAGTAAAGGCTAATTAATGTCCTTAAGAGTTTTACTTAGGAATGAAAAATTTTGCTTTAAGTCAAGTGAAGACTTTGCGATCTAGAATCAAGCATATCACTTACCAAATCACCTGCCCTATTAGCCCTGCATAAGTACATACTACTACCTAGTTTAATAACGACCAATGTCAGTACTGTCCCCTAACTCCTAACCGTTAAGGAGTTCTGTGGCTTCATCATCAGCACCAGATGTTGACGCCCGGAAGCATATACCTGAGTAAAATATGATTACCTACGTAACAAAAACACCATATGAGCATACAATTTTCGGTTGTTGCCCTCAATTTCTCCAGGATCCCATCATCAGATCCTGACTTGGTGATAATGGGACCACCTCGGAAGTGTCCTCTGTCGAACTGTCGAAAAATTTTTGAAATCCATCCATAATTGACGGAAATATCGGTGAACACACATAAAAAAAAAAAAATATTATACATACAGACGAATTGAGAACCTCCTCCTTTTTTCGAAGTCGGTTAAAAAATAATAGTACCTACTATGTTCTTTAACACAAAACCCTATCGGCCGAATACTGCTGTGAAACAATAGCTTTTAAATTACATCTGAAACACGTCAAGTATACCTAAGTACTGATAAGGTACCTACCTATACGTACAAAGCTCAGAGAAACCCATAAACACTCAATGTCCATATTTGAACCTCAATATAATGGAACATGTCTATTTGCATGCCAAAATATACTTCAGACACGCCCACAGGTTCTCAAACTGTGAAGTTCAATTTTATTTTGACTCAGTTTTCTGGATGCTGTTGAGAGTTATTCACATGTTTTTATAAAAAAAACTAAAAAGAATATGAATTAGTCTGTTAACCCAAACTTAGTGCTTTAGCTTTGTTTAGTGGATGAAAACATAAAGAGAAACGTCATCATATAGGATGCAGTAAAGTGTTATAATAGAAAAAGAACGAATTTGTAAATATGTTTCAATAGAGATAGTCTGTACATTATTGTTCGAGAGGATGTATCAGTTATAGTTGAGAATTCATAGTGGAGGGAAAAGTTAAGGGGACAAGGTCACGCGGCAGGCGACTGGAGTTATGTTCTTGGATCCTTAACGGTCCCCTCGGTCGAGTGTATAAGGCGAGATACCACCACACCTGTTGTGACGACCATGACCAATGTGCCAAGTATCATCATTAGCCTAGTGCAGTCCACTGCTGGACATAGGCCTTTCCAGTTGTTCGCCACTAAGGGTAAAAATCTGGAGGATATTCCAATAATCGCCACGCTGGGCAGTCGGGTTGACGATCGCAGGGCGTAGCTTCTCACTCCGGTGAGAAGCCCATCATCGGCCTGTGGTATTTAGCTACATCTTCAATTGTGATAGTGAGTTAAATACCGCCACCCGTCGGTTGCCAGCGCCTCGTTTGTTAGTCGGCAGGATGCACCACGGCGCAGGTGAGATTGGCTTGGAGCGAAAAGATGATAGGTCGCTTCCTTACATCCATGCCAAGAATGTGACGAAAAAAAAGAATAGAATAGTTTATTATTGTTAACTTACCTATTACTATTTCACAGTTTAACAAACAGTGCGCGGAGGGCATATTGGCGAAACGTCCACTTTTATGTGCTCACACAAAACATTCCGCGGCTGAATGTACACAAACACACATTCATACTTCTAGTATTACTTTTACTGAACCGAAAAGCAATGTTAGATCGAGTAAGAATTTTTGGGTCCTCCGGGAAAATATATCAACAATTTTGCCGTAGCGTTGACGGTTTAATTTCCCTTCTACGTACCTACATAGTGACAAGTCAATTTGCAAATGTATTTCGCCATATTGGGAGTGTATTTTTGCCAATTCGATAGTAAATCGATACTATGCTAATTTTAAGTATTTATATTAACATAAAACACGAGGTTTATGACGAGATTTATGAACCGTTTTGTTGAGTGAGCGCGCTCCATCGTAGATCACAATTCGTATGATGGTGATCGAAAGATGACAATCAGACGAATTGCGCTTTTAAGAGTAATTGCTCATAGGCACACATTTTTGGACGAATGTAAACGAAGGTATACCAGTCGTAAAGAAACTTTACTATAGTAGTCTCACAATTTAAATTTATTAAAGGGTCTGCACACATAATCCCGTCTAGTAAAGGTCCACCTGTTGAGCGTCGACCTTGCTCTGACTGAGACCCTCGGGGTTTGACCTCACTAGTGGGGTAAAAACGCTTATTTTAATATTAATGTATATGCTACTGCGGAAAAAATATGGACGAGTAGCTACTTATAATATCGTTATTAACCCAATATACTTACGGCCGTATTCACAAACGTTACTATGCGTCGCAGGTACCCAAAAACGTATAGGATTTTGGGCACTGTGCGTCCGCGCGTCGCATAGTAACGTTTGTGAATACGGCCGTTATACCCTATATATACCTTAACCCAATATTTAAAATCGTAAATATGGATCTGTTAATTTTAAAACATTTCAAAAGTCTAATCTAACTTTATCTCGCATGTACAGTTAACGAAA
Source organism: Conogethes punctiferalis (assembly GCA_031163375.1). Lineage (NCBI taxonomy): Eukaryota > Metazoa > Arthropoda > Insecta > Lepidoptera > Crambidae > Conogethes > Conogethes punctiferalis. The sequence continues at coordinate 5,518,372 of CM062094.1, forward strand.
GTATTTCGCCAATATATAATGCCATTAAAATATTAAATGTTCATAAGTTTTCAGGATGACTACATTTTTGCTACTGTTTCAGTAAGAAAAAACTTGAATGCTAATTTTCAGGAACTGTCTTCCTTTTTATTAGTAACTAGCTTTCCGCCCGCGACTTCGTCCGCGTAAAGCTTTTTTTTCCAAAATAAAATTGTGCCTATGTTACTCGTGGATAATGTAGCTTTCGAATGGTGAAAGAATTTTTAAAAACGGTCCAGTAGTTTTTGAGCCTATTCATTACAACCAAACAAACAAAGTTTTCCTCTTTATAATATTAGTGTAGATAGTGTAGACTAAAGACGACAAGTCTTTTATAAACGGGGTTCATAGAAAGCTCTTTCCTCAACGTAACCATAAGTAGTGTACATTTTTTGTCTACAAAAGCACTCTAGTGTAATAGGGGCTAAGGCGTCGAGTCGAGATATTTTCCGAAAAGGTTTTTTAGTCGTCATCTTTTGATATTGTCAAGGGAGCGTCACCATGATAAAATCTTTGCACTCTTTTCATAATGTAGATTGAAATATCTTAAAAGCGACGTTTTTCGTTTATGTCTATTTAAATATTCTTTGAGGTAAAGAAAAATACTTAGATGATCTTAATATTATTTTGTACTTAATAAAGAATCAATGTCTCTATGTTTTACGAAATTATATAACAATAATATCTTATATATTTTTATAACAATAATACTGTATCAAAATAGTACTTTATGTCTGATGCAGCTATTCATTTTGAATTATATTTAGTAACTGAAAAGGCTTTTCAGTTAAAGTTTCAGTTAGCGCATTTAAATGAATAAATTCGCTACTCAAGAATGTATCGCCTCCTTCCTGCTTCCTACTGAATTAATTTAGGTAGAAAAACAGCTTGACTAAATAAATGGCTTTGATTTTTTTTAATAATATATCCTTTCCATTGGATCGTCTGGGCTTTCAGGCGTACCAGGCGTGCAATGTTTAAACATTGCACCCACCGAGGTGGTCAATTTCTAGGTCCGAATCATGGTCCAAACTGAACTGGACACAGTTGGATAATCAACATAATAATTAAACATGCATCAAAATGCTAAATACTTAAGCCCGATTGATTTCTTCACCGGCATTAATGTAATCGCTAGAAAAAGCGGAAATTTTGCAAGAAAGATTAATGAAAGCTGCCAGAGCACTAATCAATAATGACGTAAGGCTAGCTACACATTAAGAAATTGGTGGTTAGCACAAAAATAAAAGTCATGTAGCTTTCCAATTTGTATGTTCACCCGATGAAAAATGGTTCTAATTTTTGGTCAATAAGGACATGGAACTGTTAAGTCAATTGATTACTTTTTCTATACTTATAATAAATCTGTAGAGAGGTCAACTCTGTACATTAAATATATTTTCAAAATAACTATCAGGAGGTGATTAGTGATCGATACTGATGCCAAAAATGCAATCAGTAAAATTTTTGTGTCAGGCAGACGTCTGTATGTTCGTTATAGAAGCAAAAACTACTCAACGGATTTTAATGAAACTTGTACAATTATTCTTCATACCTACTCCTGGGCAGGTGGAGAAAAATATATTGAAAAACAAGATAATAATAATATTACTTTTAATTAACATGTTCAGTATATCACAAAAAGAAATCTAATCGTAAAGCTAGTCTGTCATCAAAACGATTTCCGTTCGTGCACCGCCTAACATTCCTTGCATATCGGTGAGCCGACGCGATGCCCGACGACAGACCGGGATGGCTCGCCTCTCGCCAAGACAAATGAATGAAAGGAATCTTTCGCTCCTCACATTTATCATTATATCGGGAACGTGTCTCGCAATGCTAGAGCCAGACGTGCGTAATGGCGCGGATAAGACCGCAGACGTTGGAATGACGTGTAAAAATCAGTCGTCCATGATTTTTATTTATATTTTTTCTTTGTAGAATCTTGTTTAGGAGGAATTTCAAACATTCGTATTAAAATTGAAATTCTATATAAATAAAAATGGAGCTTTTAAATGTATGTGACCCCATACCTTATCTGTATACTAAGTAGGTGCCTACGCCGTACGGTCAGCTATTAGCAAATAAAAAGTTTCCTTGTATAGAAGTACCTACCTAATATTGAGGTCTAAACTCCGTCGTATGAAAGTTTTCCATATTATAAGATATATAGGCATAGACTTTTCCACGAAGCTGAAATTTGTGTGAAAATTCATACAAAGTAGATTAGGTACATTAAGAGCTTATAAGTTGACAAATCCTACAAATCTCAGGTATTATTTAAGCGAAAGCGCTGAACTTGGTATCCATTAATCGCTTCCAAACTTTTATACGAGCCGTGATATTCCAAGGAATTTGTTGCCCCTAAATTTCATACAGGGTGTAACATATAAGATGTAACATACTTCACTTGGGGACAAGACATCACTCTACACGGTAATAAATGTCATTTATGACACTTGAAACACTGTCTGTCTAACAAAATTCAATAAATATCACTTAGAAACTTTGTCTATACGCTGGGGAGGGACAGTAGGATGAGTTAGTTGTATCACCCCCACCCTTGGAACAACTTTAGTTCTAGCTTAAGGAAAGTTATAGTACGTGTTTGGAGGTATCGTCGGGTTTTATGAGCTAAGATACTGGAAGATATAACCTATACTTAGTAACAGATGCGAAATAATAAAATACATGTAGTGGAGATAGGTGATTTTTCATCAAATAACAATGAAAAAATATAAAGTTCTTTGAATTGGAGAATTTGAACATCTACAATAAAAGTCATTGGTTAAAATTTTACTTTATATCACTTTTCATAGTGTACTATGGGTACTAGACCACTGAATAATTTTACTAGAATACTTTTATTTTCTGAATAAATATTCATGTACAGAATTGACCTCTCTACAGATTTATTATAAGTATATATATAGATAAAAAAAAAGTAAAAATTGATAACAAAACAACGACACGAACCTATGAGTTTTAAATGATTCTTCCGTCCCTTCCCTGAGAAGCAATATTAAAATAAACCGTGGCGGTAAAAAAATATGAGAAATTTAAATATAAACTTGGCGGCATTTCCTTCAATTAGGTAATGGAGTTTGTTGTTCCTGTTGTCAAATTGGGAGGGGCACCGGCGGCCATGCTTAAAAACTAATTATTGTTAGCCTTATAATAAAAATAATGCTTTTAGCGACTACGTTGCTCAATGATGAATATGAAAGTAAAACGGTTTATAGAATAGCTGTACCCGCGACTTCGTCCGCGTGGAAAAGAGTTTCAGCCCCGATTTATCTTCTTGGGGGTAGGATTGATCAAAATTCACTTTTTTCACACCTTAGGTTACATTATTGGAGTTTTAGTATGGATCCCTAACTTTTTAGAGCCTATGTTCACCGGAAATAGTGTAGCTTTCCAAGAGTGAAAGAATTATTCAAATCGGTCAAGTAGTTTCGGAGCCTTTTCAAGGCAAACAAAGAAACAAAAACAATCAAATTTCCTCTTTATAATATTAGTGTAGAAAAAACTCTTAGTATAAAAAAGATAGAATTCGAATACTGTCATTCGCTACAAAGACGGTTGATGACGTCTAGGGAGCATTGTCACTAACGACGTGACGTCACAAGTGGTGACGTCAGCATTTGTTTTGGAAGCGGTGAACGCCCTGGCATTTTTTGCGTAATATTTTGTTTGTATGTCATTGTTGTCGTCTGTCTGTCCTGGTTGAAATTTGCTATGTACCCGTTCAATATTCTAATTTTTCGTATTTAGATATCACTGATCATCTACTTCTTCTTTACTCCCGCTTCTCAGCAAATGAAGTGGGACGCCGTCGGGTCAGGTTATCATTATGTTCGCCACTTTGGGCGAATTTCTGGAGGTTTTTCCCATAACCGCCACCAGTCGAGCCAGAGCCTCGTTTGTGTTTTTTTTTCCTAAATGACTACGATGATGGCTAGGTCGGCCTTGTCATTATCTCCGGACTGTTGGCGGATCGGAAGGCTCTCACCCCTAGGTATACTAAGTAACACAGCTAAGGGCGCCCCCTAGTGGGGCTCGGGCCTCGGCTTAGGGCGTTGCTTGGAGGGTCTCTACGGAAGATGTTTTGACGAGAGAGCCGACCGGTTGCGGGCCGGTTTCGCAGGCGGGGCCTCGTTTGTTATTCGGCAGAATGCATCAGATGAGATGCAGATGAGGATGGCTTGAAGCGAAAAGATGATAGGGAGTGCCTTACATCCCAGGAGTACTCGGGTCTGGTGTAGTGACGTTTTGCGCAAGATGGCTGGCAGGCTGGCTTAATCTGAAGTTTGTGGTGTGTGTGGCAGGAATACGGCAAATAGGCAATAATTAAATCATAAAATCATAAATAAATCATAAATCATTTATTTTGCAAATATGGGTAGGTACATGTGATGGTATATTGAGTAGCAAAGAGGCATTGACCATATTTTGCCTTTCGGCATGCAAGTAAAAATGTACAATAAAATAAACAAATTAACATTAACAAATCGTAAACTACTTATGTCAAATAACGTCAATAGTAATAATAATAATTGAATAAACCTTATACTAAAATCCTATACTAGTTCATTCATTTTCATTTTAATTCTATGGTAATTTATAATGTCAAATTAAAAAAAATATATATATTATTACTATTGTTATATACAATGTCATAATGAAATACAAATATTATTATCATAGTGAAGAGTCATTTAAATAATCATTAATGTGATAGTAACATTTATCTAACAACATGTCTTTAAGTTTCTTTTTAAATATAATTAAATCATTACAATTCTTAAGAATAATAGGCAATTTGTTGTACACTCTCCGTGCCATACACAGAATACTTTTGTTATACAGTGCAGTTCTATTACGCGGAAATTTTATTTGGTTATGACAACGTTTACTTTGCAATGTTTCAAACTGAGACTGATTTTTCTTGACAAAGAGTGCTAGTTTGTAAATATATAAACTTGGCAGAGTCAATATTTTCAAGTTTTTGAAATGGGGCTTACAGCTAACAGTGCTTTTTAGTTTTAGCATTGCCCTAATGCACTTTTTTGAGCCTTAAAAACACCATGTATTCCCACAGAGTTACCCCAGAAAATTAAACCATAACTCAGAATTGACCCCACATGAGCATGATATGCAGTCACCACGGTGGGCATACTTACTATCCTTGCAAGCATGTACAGTGCATACGAGAATTTAGATAACTTATTGCAAATCACACCAGTATGCGCCTTCCAATTCAGACTGCAATCCAATTCAAGACCCAAAAATCTAGTGATTTCTACCACTTCAACAGCCTGTCCAAAACAATTTACTACGAGTGTGTTAGGTTTAAAATACACATATTTGTGGTACTTTCGTTACTCTGATACCCAATAACACAAATGATCAAGCTACTTACTTTGGGATCAGAGCAATGTATGTGATGTTGTCTGATATTTACTTATCTAACTTCTAAATGTTTATTGCAAGCTAAGGACACCCTGCTCCAATAAACGCAGGTACGTGACTTCAAATGTATTTACTACCTCCAGCTAACATGTTCGCAAATGAATTACCAATCTTATTAACCCTGGAATGTGGTCCCGTCTATTCCCGGCGAAGGGTCCCGATAAGTTTTTATGTTTGTCCGGCGCAAATACCATTAGCCTTCAGGAGGAAGTTAGGCCGTAACGAGTATTGGGGTTCAATTAGACAGATTTAGTGAGCAGGAGTTCTTGTTCTTGTGCTTCAAGTCTTTATGTAGGTAAGGAAAAAGGAATGTTGTTAGCGTACAGGACAATGCATGAAAAACAAACGCTTCCACAAATCTCAAAAAATCATCAAAAAAAAATAACCTAAGACATGCCACGCTAGGCTAAACAGCGCCATCTAGTCCCAAAAAAAGCCAAAGCTTGTACTATGGGTACAACTGATATCTAGATAGGTACTTTATTAAAGATAAATCCACTCTGACTCTAAATTAGACTCTAACGTCGCTTAACATACGTAAGTTGGGTTCAAACGCTACTTTTAACTGTAAAAAAATACATATGACTGGCTCATTTGGTAGTGACAGTAAGTAAGTTTATCAGTTGTCTAGTACCCATAGTACAAGCTTCGGTTTAGTTTGGGGCTAGATGGCAATGTGTGGCCCAGCGTGGCATGTCTTCATCTCAGCAAGATACTCGTCAAAGTGCTGGCAGAATACTACGAGTATTCTATTTCATTAATTCCACATATGTACTACTATACACTAACTAATAATCACATTGACATTACAAAATAATTTCGTTTAAATGTTTTCACCAAAATACCTGCCTACTTAATACAACTTCGCAATTATTAATAAATAGCCAAGTTTTCCCTTCTAAATCCCGTTTGAGTACCCAATTGTATTCAACTTTGAATTCATAATTCCCTAGTTATGATGTAGGCTTTATGATGGCTTTATTATTGTAGGCGAGGCTTAGGTTGTATTTGAACTGCTCGGAAAATGTGAACTGAAATAATAATATCGGTTACCTATTTATTCTTTACTACTGAATTGAACAGTTAATGAATTTTTTTATGAAAATATAATTATTGGTATAGGGATGTAAGGGAGCGACCTATTATCATTTTGCTCCAAGACAACCTGCCCGTGGTGCATCCTGCCGAATAACAAACGAGCGCCTCGTTTGTTTGTGGCAACTGACTGGTGGCGGTATACCTAACCGTCACAATTGAAGGCGCAGCTAAATACCACAGAACGATGACGGGCAGCCTGCGATTTATGATCGCAGCGGGCAGCAGCATCACCGGAGCGAGAAGCTACGCCAACCCGCCTAACCAGGGTGTCGAATGTGGGTATGTCCTCCAAATGTTTGCCCTAAGTGGCGAACAACTGGAGAGGCCTACATATTATGTGGTATGCAATAGGCTGATAATGTTATAGACAAGCACTTATAAGGGTCAGGTATAAAAACTACCTACTCTATCTCGTTCCGAAAGTGGTTTATATGGAGGTGAAAATCGACCGTTGTTTCAGTTTCGGCTCAATATTCCAAAACGATGATGATGATCTACGACCAGTTTCGGAAATGGTGACATCACTTTAAATCTTCCATCATTATGCGCTTTCATTACTCTTCAAGTTCAAATCGGTAACTATTGTTATGGTTTGTCACTGTAAAATCTTTTTTTTTTATGCCGAGGAAAATGCTTTTAGGCATCCCCGTCACCCGGGGGGAGTGACGGGGTATGTGGGACTCACCCTGCCTCAAGGTGAAAAGGAGGCAGGGAATACCCACTAAAAACCTCGGCCCCTCCTGTCAAGCATCTATGGGGATGGTGTCACGGGACCCGGAAAGACTAGGACTGCCGCGACACCACCAGCACTGCCCGCCTACGCGGGCCCAACTGGCCCCCTTATAAGGGGAGCGACGGGAGCGGCCCGGTGGGCCGGCCCACTCCCATCCGACGAAGGTCACTGTAAAATCGTGGCCCAACCCAACCCAACTAGTTTTCGAAGTGCTGTGAATATAGAAATTGTGAAAAGAAAACTGGTTTTAAAAAATTACCATCACATTGTTTTTCTGGTATGCCTTCGGCGTGATTTAGCCTGTATTACTCGTGTACTTTGGCGGGTATAAATTTTCTGCTCAGGCGAATTTATTTCATTTATCGTGAAGGTATTGCGGAATACACAATTTTTAGGAATCCGTATCTCTAAAAGAAAAAAGAACCATTGTAGGAGACCTATTGTTGTCCTTCTGTCTGTCAATGTAACGGTGGGAAATTAATGTGAAATTAACAATATATACTAGCTTAATAAGAACTATTTTTTTTGGTAAATACTAAATTGTTTTATCAAGAACTGTCTCAAGTGCGACGTGGGGTAAAGCTCGGTCGGTCCGATGATGGGCAGCGGCAGTAGACGATGGCATGAGCAGGTGCCATTTAATATAAATAAGCACATTTGCTTATTTATATTAAATGGTTACTAATGGTGGTACTAATGGTAAACCTCATTAGGTTTTATTGTGTTACAGAACTAATATTTGATAGATATTTAATTTTACATAAGCCAATTAACACGAGGTCTCAGGAGGATATTATATAAGGTAAGTGTCCCTATCACGGAGGTAGTCAAAATCGGTTCCTATTACGGTGGTATTTCTATTTTCGAGTTTTATTCCTATTTTATTCAGTATAAGTGCACCAAAATGTATACTATTTATTCCAAATCTATTCCTTCATCAGTCGACCGAATTTTGCAAGTATAGCACATATACAACACAACAAAATCAATCAATTAGTGTAACGACATCGATGTGAGAGAGGTTTTCATACAAACGCGCAACATCAAATGAAAGTACACCAATATTTATAAACTAAGTTTTTCGTATTAATAACCCGTTCAAGTTCGTTTGTGTGTTATTTATTGCATTTTCCTACTATTACAGCAGCTGTTTAAATAGCTTAATTCATATTTTAAACTCATTTTTACCCAAATAAATAAGAAACAAAATACCACCGTAAAAGGATACACATTTTATAAGTTGATCCTAATACGGTGGTATACCTCCGAATTAGGAAATATACTGGACATGTTTAATTGTTCATAACTTTTAATTTATTAACTTATTGAATTAGTTCCAAGTTTAATTGAAATAATCATTAATCTCTTAAATTAAGGACCATATTCTGCGGTATGCTATCTTTCTTAGAAATCTAGTTAAATATGAAAATTGTTGAGCATAAAATGTTGGTTTCTTAGAAGCGGTAAAATAAAAAGCTGTATTTTAATTGATCACAAATCGTTTATTTTGTATAACTGTTGTCTAAAATTTAACACACTGAGCCAAAAAACTGTTATCGTGTGATTATGCATTTACACTCTTTTGTTTATCGAAATTTTGATGGGTCAGAATTAGGAACATTATAACACGAGTAGTGTTCCTATTACGGTGGTAGTTATTTTCAGGTAACTCCGTATTAGGTTATATGGGTTCCTATTATGGCGCTATTCATAAAATATAAAATTTCAAGTTTTAGGGTTCAGTAAATAAATCAAAAATTTCTTTAATGTTTTATGGATTCTTATTTAATAAAACCAAAAGCGATAAAAACTTAACATTGTATGTGAATTATGTTATTTAAAGAGAAGAATGCCCATCATAGTATGGAGAATAGTACAGTTGTATTAAGTGTTGCATCAAAACCAAAGTTGTATTAGGTATCTAGAAAAAATATTACTTTTGACCTTTGAACCGGGGTATAAAACCTATTTTTCAAAAATGTAACATTTATACTTACTACGAGTAGTTTATTGTATACCTAGTAATAATAATTCGTTTCAACGAGATCTTTTTTAATACGTCATTGTTAGAATTTAGAGGGTGCTAGGTTCTGGAGAATAAGGAATATTCAAGTGATTCATACATCCGTGCTATATTTGCAAATTTTATTAAAAGAGAATCAATGTTATCAAATCAATGAATGAAAACCTTACAATTTACTTTCATCACCATCATCAGCCTATTGCAGTCCACTGCTGGAAATAGGCCTCTCCAGTTGTTCGCCATCTAAAGCAAACTTCTGGAGGACATACCCATAATCGCCACGCTGGGCAGGCGGGTTGGCGATCGCAGGGCGTAGCTTCTTGCTCCGGTGACGCTGCTGCCCGTCATCGGCCTGTGGATTTTAGCTACGCCTTCTATCGTGATGGTTTAACCGCCACCAGTCGGTTTGCCAGAGCCTCGTTTGTTGTTCGGCAGGATGCACCACGGGCAGGTGAGGATGGCTTGGAACGATAAGGTGATAGGTCGCTCCCTTACATCCCTTACATACAATTTTCTTTACTAACACATATTTTATATTATTTAATGTACGTAACATTATTTTTTTTGACCCTCCGAATTAGGAACCGTTTACCGCCGTAATAGGCACTGACCGAAATTATACCTCCGAATTAGGAACAATCGACTCGGCTATTTAAATATTTTTTTTTTAAAAACTAACATCAAAAGAAACACAAAATCAATAGAAATACAAAATATAATAACCACTTTTGACGATGAAGTGGTTTTGCACATTTAGAAATACTTACAAATGCTTATTTTTATCTCCTAGTTTCGAATGTTGCGAAATACCTCCGTAATAGGAGCGTTTACCTTAATTAGTTTAAAAAATGAAGCTACAAAATCAATGCAATCTATACATTTGACCCTTATTTTATAACATTTCAAAACCTATAGGGCACTTCCAATTATATGTAGTAGCCAAGAAACTTTGTACTTAAATTACCATGAGTAATAGCCATGAGTAGGTAATATAGGTTATACCTATTAATAGGTAGAAAATATGAGAAACCCTTCCTAAAATCATTATTGGCGAATGTATGAAATGTTTATCTGAAATATTTGATTTATCCGAAGCAAGTTAATAAGCACTCCCATCAAAAACCAGTATTGTACGGCATTCTTGGTATGCAAGTGAGATTTATACTCGGTCGGGTTTTTTTTCTTCCGACACGGAAGTTGACAATCACGCAGGAATAAAAAATACGAAACACGAACACGCAATAATTTTCAACGTGACGTGACGAAGAGTTATCCCCCATTTTTATTATCTGCTCGCTCCAATTTTCTTCCTGAAAAAGGCTAAATTATATCCCCTTGAGGTAAGATAAAAATTCATATGGGAATAAGAAAATTATGGCATAAGGGCCGCATGTCAGGCGTGCCTGTCGGAAATGCCAATTTTTTTCGCTTATGAGGACTTTGATAGATCCCCGTGGACTTTATTAAGGTTCCGTATACGATTATTATTGGTAAACAGGTACAGGATATAATAATAGCGGTATCATATCCCGTTATTTTTGGGAGTTTTTATTCATGACAACGGTAACGATCTTAGGTCGAAAAGAAAGACGGGAATTTATTCAGGAACGTTGTTTTCACTGAATATTATGTTAAAACAACAGAAAAAGAATATGAACGCTATAGAAGTAATAGAAATAGCTATAGAAATAATGACTTGTATAGATTAATTTATATTTTTTCGTTATTTTCATGACAATGTCCTCACATGGACCCAATCCCATTGATTTAACGATTGCCGGAAGTCTTGGCCTGCAGTCCGCGTCTTTGTGAATAAAGGTGATTTGTAAAATGGCATTAGCAAATTATAGTTTACGTGTTGATCTGATGTATCACCTATACCTACCTAGTATTGTAAAGTTTCATTCAAACCTGCTTAGTAATTTTCGCATGAAGGAGTAACAAATAACATACATTCATATACATTGCTTTTATTAATTAATGTTCATTTCTGCCAATGTTGAATCAAAATTGACAAAGTTCAATACAATTCGGGAGTTCACAGTTGTAGGTATTGCTATCGTGGATTGTTTGGAGACCAATATAATAACTAGACTTGTATTAACACCCAAACACAGACCAAGCACAAATAAAAGTAAAGTCTGTTTGACTTTTCTTCAAAGAAGTACCTAGATCACCTAGTACCCGGACTAATAAAGCCGGAACAAACCACGGCCGTTAATCATCGGGGCATATAGGCGAACGTCAAATACTGAAGCGATAGGTTTGTGTGGTCTGTTTGTTGGCTGCCCTGCCCAGCGAGGTCGCAATTGGGCGTGTACAGAGCTGTGCACACCACCCGCCGCATTAGTTAACAGACATCGAATGTTTTCGTAGTAACAACTCGGTTATTACCGGCTCGGTGGCTCATTTGGTAGTGACCTCTGCCCTCTGAGCCAAGGGTCGTGGGTTCGATTCCCGCACAGTACAAACATTTGTGTTCATGAACATGTCTGTTTGTATTGGTCTGGGTGTTTTCTATGTATAATATGTATTTATTTACAAAAAAAAATGTATCTAAGTAAGTTTATCAGTTGTCTAGTACCCATAGTACAAGCTTCGGCTTAGTTTGGGGCTAGGTGGCGCTGAGTGGCCCAGCGTGGCATGTCTTGGGTTATTTATTTTATTTTTATTTATTTATTAGGCTTTTAGAGTCACGTTAGTTTGCGCGGGTAAGCACGAGTAGAAATATATCTAGACAGATAATAGACCGCCTAAATTGTACGAAGTCAAAAGTCAAAGTCAAAATAATTTTCATTCGTATAGGTTTTTAAAACAAAACACTTACAAATCGTCAAGGCTACATGTTATAACAATTGTACAATTTATCTATGAGTTCTAAGTCTTAAATAGGTGTAGAACGTCCATATTATGTGCGCTAAAAGAGTCAAGCTTGCACTATGGTGCATGATTGTAAGACGTTAGTTTAAACATATACGCCTCTAATATTCCTAATAATCAGCAGCCTGAAAACGTCCACTGCTGGACATAGGCCTATCCCAATGGCACGAGTAATACGCGATCGAAATGTATTTTCCAGCGCTCGTTTCAAGCGGACACAATCTACTTGAAGTTGGGCGATTTCATACAGTTAAGCCTTGAATCCCATCCAAATACATATTCTAACGTTATTGTAGTACAATTATATGACGCTTGGACGGCACCAGCGCTAAGCGCTGAGTTGTTTGGCGAGGGTGCCCTTCGGAGGATCTCGTGGTGAACATTGTAGTACAAATAAGGCGGTCTTATCACTGCTAAGCGAGGTATAGGATATGTGTTTGTCTCTATAGAAACACACTCAAAACCCATGCTCAAAACCGCCATATTTGTTGTTTGTTTCTATACGAAAGCATTTGAAATCCTATCACGAATGCTTTTAATGACAGTTGGAAGTTGCAAATGCAAAATCTTACAAATCCATTCAACGTGACGGTTTTAAACTTGCAGTAACAGCGCAGCAGATTAAAACAACAAAACGTAACTTTTAAAACAGGAATCCTAAAAGAAAATTTAATCAAGCAATCAACCAGTGTACTTTAAGAGAGCTATTTTAGCTACAAAAACATTCTCATGAAAGATTAAAGGCGAGATCAGGGCAGCAAATATTATGCTTTCATCCGAAGGTGAGGCAGAAAAGGGGAGTGGAGGCTGCTCAAACAAGAAATTTCATAGCCAACATTGACGAAGCAGGGTCCTCAGGCCGCTTTGTGCCAACACCGGCTTGTTAACAATGGGTATATTGACTGACAACCTTTGATATGTACTTTTTGGATTTGTTTAATGGTTAGTCTATTCTATTCCATAAAATCAAGACCCGTCCTCGCTTCGCTTTTGGTATTTTAGATAGGGGCCTGATGACCTGTATAACAGGTATAAAAATACTTATCTAAAAATAACTTATCGAAAATGCGGTTATGGATCCCCGCCACTTGGGGGAGTAGCAGGGTATGTGGGACTCTCTGCCACAAGGTATAGGTGATGCCTGCATCACCTATACCTTGTGGCAGGAGGTAGGAGGAGGTATATTTCCTGACATACTCACTAAAAACCCCAGTCCCTCCATCAGGCGCCTTATGGGGTGGTGCCATGGGGCCCTATAACTATAACTGCCATGACACGGTCTCACACAAACTGCCTAACAAACTGTCAGTCTTTACCATGTAAACCAAAGTCTAAAATTTGTATGTATGTAATAAGAAAATATTTTTTTTTATTATTATTATTATTTCATTAACACACGCACACACACAACTTTCATTAATTAGTAACAGTTTATATTTATACAAAATGCCGGTACTAACTTTTAAACGATTTCTTAATTTTCACAAACGATTTTTCCAAGTCCGTTTAACTGCGCAAATGATTTTTTTTATATGTATAAACATTGATTAGTATGCACCTCGGAACTTAACCAACGGCCTATTTTCCCCAAATTCCAGTTCATGTTCCGAATAATAATTATTCGAACGATACAAACAAACCATTTAAATTAGAACCTCTTTCATTTTAGGGGTCCTTGATTGTTATTGTTAATGCATTTCAAAATGAAGTGTGTTTTTTTCATCAAGAATGCCTTTACGTATACACCTGGGCACCTGGGTTACAAGCTCTCTGTCTAAGGGAGACTATCAGTACATGGAATCGAATCACCTACCATCTAATTTCATACGTCGGACAGGACGTAGGTACCTACTGCGTTATGGGGCTTAGAATACTGCTCAGGTATGTCTAACGTAAGGGGCGAATAAAACTGCCGTTGAGACAATTAATGATTCAGTTTATATTCTTCGGGAAATAGGAGTGATCCCTAAAAGTGTATGCGTTAAAAGCTTACCAGACGTAAAACAATAAAAGGCCGCCAATTATTGCGATTAATTAAATAATAATAAATCAAGTAAATATCAGTTAAGTTTAGGTTTCGTTTTTTTGAATATATAATGTAAATTTCCTACGTACTTTTAAGTTTCCGCAATAAATAATAATTGATTGAATGATATATAAATAATAATAATACGTGATTAAATAATATTCCTCGTCATATAAAAAGATAATACCTAGGCGTAATCTTCGTATGTATGAGAGGCGAGGTTTTGAGGAGCTTTACAAGCTTTGTTTATAAAATAGCCCATACCAAGACATCTTATCTACTGGTATAAGGAAGCTGAAATTGAAAAACTTAGTTCGTTCTTCAAGATTTCTGAGGTTTCTCTCCGTTAAATTAAAAAAACAAGTCAAAGCGTATCGCCAATCTCTCGAAAACGTACCTAGCTACTCGTAGAGATTCTTAGTTGTGTGTTATTTTTTTTAAATTTAAAGATAATTTAGCTATGTTATTTTTTCTTCTTATTTAAATATACTCATTTGTGTTCTTCTTTGATTCATAGATAGATAGATATACTTTATTGCACGCCAAACAGTTGACTTACCTATAACTAGACAGAAAGATATATTTAGGTACAACAACATAACACGATACGGTGATCTTTTAAAAACAGCTATTTAGGTGATAAATACTACAGACCAAGTGTAGTAGCTCACTTAGTGTACAGACTAATAAAATAGATAACGCTAGCATCTTGCATAAAAACTCTAGATTTCGAGGCCTATACTAAAAATTGAAAGAATTTGTACATCTACAATTAAAAGTGTAGGGTTGGCATCTCTGAGCGACGTGATCGCCGCGAAACGAAGTCGCCCGCGACTTCATGAAGCCAGCTTCCAATGGTCTGATGCGCCTGATGGAAAGCCACAGAGAAGCCCAAGTCGCTGTGCAACTGGCAAGTAGCTGGTTACTTGTCAGTTGCCACTGCCATGCCGGCCCAACCCTAACCCCCTCGAGCTCCGGAGACCCTACTCACCAGCAGAAACACGACCCGGAGGTCATTTGGCTGCGGTATTCTATAGGATGGAGGTCCTTCCCCGGACGAGCAGCTCAATACGAGCGAAGATTCGGTATGCCCTACCTCTCTTGGTAACTCGTACCTTTAGGGCGTGGATTTGATTCTGTAAGGTATCTGTGAGAAAAAGCTCAGGACAGATTATGTCAAAACTATGTTTCATTTACAGCATTATGTATTACGTGAACAGAATTCCGACTTTAAAAGCTATTTATCAACAAACATTGTCACCTTGTAACGAAAACACGGGCTGTAAGCCAATTTGTCACATCGCATGCGACCAAAACAGGGCGACAATAGAACTTTTAAAACGCCTATTTGCACCTTATTGTTATTGCAATAAAGACGTTATCTCTATGAGTAATTGAAGCAATGAAGCGTCGGTGATTTGGTGTATGGCACACAATTTGCATGGTCTTTAGAGAAATTAAACTATCAGTTCTAGTTGACGAGTTCTATTAAAATTTATGGTTCGCATCAGTTTTTATGTGGCAATTTTGAGTGTACTAGCAAAGCATTGTACATTGTTGACGGGAAAAGATGGCGCCTGTTTATTGTTGAGGCTAGACTACGGTTATAGACGGCGAAACTGCGCAATATTGCGCAAAATTAAATTTTTAAACGACTTAAAATAAAGCGCAGACCCGTATTGAAACAAAAATTTTATAAAAAAAAAACTTATAAAAGAGTAAATAAATAAATAATAAGAATAAGAGTAAATATAATAAAGTAATGTAATAAGCGTAAATTATACAAGACCTAATTCAGTTG
Source organism: Conogethes punctiferalis (assembly GCA_031163375.1). Taxonomy (NCBI): domain Eukaryota; kingdom Metazoa; phylum Arthropoda; class Insecta; order Lepidoptera; family Crambidae; genus Conogethes; species Conogethes punctiferalis. Next base: position 5,534,423 of record CM062094.1, read on the forward strand.
TCGATACATAGTATAAAACAAAGTCGCTTTTGTCTGTTTGTCCTTACCTATACCTATTTACTTTAGGAATCGAAAAGTACCTAATAAACTTGTAGTAAATTGTTTTGGACAGGCTGTTGAAGAGGTAGAAGTCACAAGGTTCTTGGGACTTGAGCTGGATTGCAATCTGAACTGGAAGGCACATACTGATGTGATACGTAGTAAACTGGCAAAATTTTCTTATGCACTGTACATGCTTGCAAGGATAGTAAGTATTGCTACTGTAGTAACTGCATATCATGCTCATGTGGGTTCAATTCTGAGCTATGAGTTAATCTTCTGGGGTAATTCTGTAGGAATTCATGACATTTTTAAGGCTCAAAAAAAATGCATTAGAGCAATGCTCAGACTAAAAAGTACTGGTAGCTGTAGGCCTCATTTCATCAGGTTGAAAATTTTGACTCTTCCAAGCTTATATATTTATAAATTAGCACTATTTGTAAAAAAAAACCAATCTCAATTTGAAACATTGGACAGTAAGCGTTGTCATAATAACATAAAATTTCCACCCAATAAAACTGCTCTCTTTAACAAAAGTATTATGTGTATGGCAGGCACCGAGAGTATATAATAAATTGCCGTTTGATCTTAAAAATTGTGAAGATTTAATAATATTCAAAAATAAATTAAAAGACATACTATTACGTAAATGCTATTATCACATTAATGACTATTTGAATGACAATTTCCCGATGACATGTATGTAAATATTATTATGACATTATTGGATTTAGTATTTTTAAGGTTGACATTGTAATAATTGAATTGGTATCTGATTTTTCTTTTCTTTATGTTCTTGACATGATGTATTATTTATTATTAAGATGATGGAATTATGTATTTTAATATTAAATGTTCAATTTTGTTTTGCACGCCGAAAGGCAAAATATGGTAAATGCCACACTACTATTAATTTAACATCACATGTTATGTATCACCCATATTTGAGCAATAAATAATTTGATTTGATTTGATTTGATTTGAACCTATGTGTGCTTATCTTTAAAACCACGGGATTTTGATGCGGTGTTTTGTTATAGATAGAGAGATTCAAGAGGATGGCTTATGTGTATAATATGTGCATATAGTATTGCACCCTGCGAAGCCGGGGCTGGTTTGTCATATATAAGTATGTAATTTTTAACCGACTTCAAAAAAGAGGGGGTTCTTAATACGTCTGTATGTATATTTTTTTATGTATGTTCACCGATATTTTTATACATTTTTTTTAGTAGATCCTGTTAATATCCGATATTTTTGCTACATACAGATTATGCACACAACAAAGTTATAGTTATACATAGTTAATTTCACCTTAGATATAATGAAAGGCAATTTACACGAGGCCTAATTAGGCCATGTCTGTTAATGAGTTGAAATACTAAAAGCTTTACCTTTATTTTTTTCCAACAACAGCTTTTGAAAACATTTTACCTTTTTACGTTGGTGCTTTAAAAGCGAAATCACATTTTATATTTTATGAGAATCACCACTCATTATCAGTGTATATTATTAGGCACCTACTCTCTTTGAGTTTCCACGAAAACGTTGTTATGCACTATTCGCACATTCTAACGGCAATATACCCGAAAATTCAGTGTTTAAATAAACAAAACCTCACAAAAGTGACGTTTATGAGTAGGTTTTAGCTGCACGCTATTTTTCTTTCGATTACTGAGAAATGTACGTCTGCGTATTCATATTTCGCGTCTTATTATGTCTAGCTGGCGCAATGGTTAGAGCAATGGTCCCTTATGATTCTGTTTTGTGAATGCACCCGTGTTTGCGTACACACGTGAATTTTAATATCTTTTTTAGGGTTCCGTAGCCAAAATGGCAAAAACGGGACCCTTATAGATTCGTCATGTCTGTCTGTCCGTCCGTATGTCACAGCCAGTTTATTCCGAAACTATAAGAGCTACATTATTGAAATTTGGTACGTAGATGTATTCTGTTAACCGCATTAAGAATTTAAAATAATTAAAATAAAATCAGAAAAAAATTCAAAATTTTCAGGGTTCCCCATACATAGAACTCAAACTCAATTTTTTTTTCATCATACCTATACGTGTAGGGTATCTATGGATAGGTATTTTAAAATGATATTGAGGTATCTAACATCATTTTTTTCTAAACTGAATACTTTGCGCGAGAGACTCTTCCAAAGTGGTAAAATGTGTGTTCCCCCCCCCCCCCCCCCTAACTTCTAAAATATGGACATGATAAAACTGAAAAAAATATATGATTTGTATTACTATGAAAACTACTAACGGAAATTGGTTTGAATGAAATCTAGACAGTAGTTTTTTTAACGTCATAAATCAAATTACCTAATTTTTTTCATTCAATCAGTGGCACGGAACCCTACGTGCGCGAGTCCGACTCGCACTTGGCCGGTTTTTTTATGACAGTGGGTACAAACGAGCCTGAAGGTCATCTAATGTTAGGTAAGTGATCATTCCAGCCCATATACACCGCAACACCAGGGGAGTCCCAGGCGCATTGCCGGCCTTTGAGAAATTTGAAGGCTCGCTTTTTGAAGGTTCCTAAGGTGACTAACCTAGTGCCAAGTCTTCTTGCAGATTGGCTATAGTGGCCGAAATTCGATCAGGTATTAGGTATTATTTAAAGAAATAAAAAATGTGTAGATCCAACAACTGCTGGAGGAAACGAGATTGTATAGAGGAAACCGCTTCTCGGCAAATGTAATGTAGGACGCCCTCAGGCCACGTGGAGTCACGATTTGTGCTATATTTGCTGGTAAGGCACGCAAGGGATGCGAGAAACGTAGGATTAAGCAAGAATGGCGAACAATTTTAGAGGCCTATGTCTACTAGCAGTGGACAACAAAATGTAGATCTATAAAACAATTAGTCCCTGTGGTTTTCGGATGAAATGAGGTTTGGTCCTTAGAAGAAGGTTATGGTGTCCTTGACGAGTCAGGAAACGGGCAGCAGCGTTTACCTGGGTACAAATAAAACCTGCTGCGGTCACCAACCCACCAAGCGGGGTGAATTAGGCAAATCCCCCCTAATAACAATTGTCATTAGCCTATGTCCAGCAGTGGATGTTGGCATTGTGGCAAGCTGATGATTGATGACAAAACAATTTGAGAAAAAAGAGCAAGGAGTGTCACTATAATATAGTATTCCGAATCAATCCTATAACTGGGTTAAATAAAAGTTTTTATTCGAGCGATGTGCAGACGCAACCAATACTACGTGACCGTACGCGGCATACCAATGAGTCTTTACAAAAGGAATGTCAATGGTACGATGAAAGCGACAGTGAGACAAACGTATGCTTGGTGTAGGTTCTGATCAACGCCCCCCCGATGGGGTCCACGGCTTATCGTGCCGGGGGGGCTTAGTTGTACGTGTCGGGCCCCCACGACCAGCAACAAAAGGCAAGGGATCCCAGTGAGCCTCAAGGTGGGCCGCTTGGCGGCACCAGCGCCAAGCGCTGGGTTGTTGGGTGTAGCGAAGGTCGCAGAGTAATAGGAGTGCCCTTCGGAGGATCTCGTGGTGAACAAAAAAAAGTTCTGATCAACGCCAGTTTGATCAAAGTATCTCACATAGATCTCTCCCTCCCTCTACCTATATATTCACCTCTTTTCATCTCAGTGCACGATTTAGAATGCTGGCACTACATAATTGAATTCATTCACTTAGTACAAATCACAGGAACATAATGCTAAATTATTACTATGCGTCAAAGATTGTGTGTAAATCCTCCAGATGTTTGTCCTAGGTGGCGAGCAACTGAACAGGCCTGTGTCCAGCAGTGGACTGTAATAGGCTGAGAATGAATGAATGAATATCGCTATGAGCGATATTTTCCAAACAACCTTTGAATAGGGCATATCAAGCTTACTCTTTCGTGAATTAGTTTATCAAGAACGTTTAATAATTTTTAATTTTTGTATACGAGCTAATTGTTCACTTGACTGTACCCAATAAAGCAGGTTACACACAAGTTTATCATTCCGAGAGAGTTCGACGAAGCAACGCGTCTCAGTGCGTCCTCTAAGCATACTAATGGCGCCGAGGTGACGGCACAAAGTCAGCTGTTACGTGGGGAAACGAGGAAATTAATGGCATAGGTTTACTAATCTTGGGTTTCAACTCACCTGTGCAGGTCTCTATAGTTCATTCGCGTTAAGAACATAGTGACTGACAGGTCACTTCTTAACGCGAATGAACTATAAGTAGTTTGCGAATGTTTGAGGCATTTTTATCAGCGTATGACACAAAAATACTCGTACTTGTTGGTTGTACGTACAAGTCAATAATAATTATATGAAATTGAAATACCATTAAGTACCTATTTATGTATTTTTTGTCTTTAATTTTATATGTTGTGTCAAGCACTTTTATAACGTCGAATAGCGACACCTTCGCTTTGCTTCAGGTTTTGAAAAAACTAATGTGCTTTTGTAACATCTGAAATTATCACTGTTTCTCTATTTAGTAGACTTAAAATATAGGAAGAGGTTCTCTATTAGAATGTTTTTTTTGTTGTTGTACGTATGTTACCACATATCTCCGAGAACCTTGAACCGATTTGGAAAAATCTTTTTTTGTTCGAACTGGTACTGTAAGTACTTCCTAGTAGGCACCATTGTCACCACATTGAAGTCGGTGTTTTTGTTAACTAAAAATGCTATTATCTACTCAGGCTTAGCCTCTGTTGTTACAGCGGGTATATACCTAAATCCATTCATTGCCAGTCATTACACAAAAATCGCGACCGATTTAGATGCGCGGCAGCCGATGAAGGCAATTACATACGCGTCGTTGTAATTCCACCGAAGAGCGTACAGTTAACAGGCCCATCGCATACAAATGAAACCTTTCAGGGTATATGAAGGCACGAAGGTACATGTTAAGGTAAACACGAAGGGACCGACGGGGATATTTAATTTGTTAAGAAAGGTCGCTTTGGAGGCCGTACTCGGCCTTTTAAAGTTGAAATGTGCAAACGATTTTAGAACGAGAAACGGCGAGATTTAACAAGGGGGTCTTGTTTGTGTTTTATAATTGAATGAGACTAATTCTGACCCTAAATGGTAGTACTTATTAAGATTTTTTTGCAGTAGAGCGTTGATTCTATCCAGACGTCCATCATCAGGCATTTGCTCCAAGCCAACCTCAGCACCACTTTGTGCATCCTCATCATCATCATTAGCCTATTGCAGTCCACTGCTGGACATAGGCCTCTTCAGTTGTTCGCGACCTAGGGCAAACTTCCGGAGGATATACCTATCGCCATCGCCACGCTGGGCAGGCGGGTTGGCGATCGCAGGGCGTAGCTTCTTGCTCCGGTGACGCTGCAGCCCGTCATCGGTATGTGGTATTTTGCTACGCCTTCTATCGTGATGGTTTTACCGCCACCAGTCGGTTTGCCAGAGCCTCGTTTGTTGTTCGGATGGATGCACCACGGGCAGATGAGGATCGCTTGGAGCGAAAAGGTGATAGGTCGCTTTCGCTTCGCCTTTACATCCCTCCCTTCCATCCTTGGTGCATCCTGCCGAATAAATTCAAATTCAAATAGTTTATTGCAAATAACAAACGAGGCTGTGGCAGCCACTGGTGGCGGTATAACCATCACAATTGAAGGCGAAGCTAAAAATAGCACAGCTTCACCCTGCGATCGCAAACCCGCCTGCCCAACGTGGCGACTATGGGTAAAGCCTCCAGATATTTGACTAAAGTGGGGAACGACTAGAGAGACCTATGTCCAGCAGAATCGCTGCTTTTTTTTCTAGAGGGGAATGCATTGGGCACCGTCACGTGTGTGGGACAATGGGAGGGTATACCCCCCTGTATAAACGGTAACGCTGAAGCACCCGGCCGCATCCCTGCATGCCCTGGCCCGCCGCAGATGACAAGCGGCCGGTGCTCCTATTCCGGGGAGGGCAAATACCCCTACCCCCGGCTTCCGGGGAGCAATAGGGTGTTCCCCGGACGGACCTTGTGCAACGGTGTACCACCATGTGTATGATTGGATGGCGCCCCCGCACTCACCACTCGGGGCACGAAGGAGAGGCTCAGAGGGCATACGGGGAGAATCGCTGCTTCCCACATAGCAGTCACAGTTCTTAACCGCTATGTCAGCGACACTCTTCATCATCCTCTTAGCGTTGTCCCGGTTTGTACCTCTAGGCCCAGGGTCCGCTTTGACCATGATCCTAGATTTAGCGAGTCTGGTTATTACATTGAAGCGACTGTCATCTGACCTTTGTAACCCTCAGAAAGGGGAACCAGACAAATTTGGATCATGGTTACACATTCAGAATTAAACTGGATGTGCAGGTTTCCTCACGATGTTTTCCTTCACCGCTAAGCTGTCAGCGACGCTCTTATCTTCTAATAATAATCGTACCCAAGTACTAAGTTACTTTTATAGTGTGTCTATAAATTCTAGTACATCCCAGTTCCTATCAGGTAAGCCATCGAAACTAGGGCGTCTCCGCTAGCTTCATTTGACTTTCATAAGAGCTTTTAAAAGCTTGTCAACTGCCGAAACTGTCAGTTAAGTAGTTTGAGACTTCGTTAGGGTATTTTAGAATCCATGTTGGGTATTAGGAAAAGAGGATTTTATAGGTTCTGTAGTAAGGTCGGTTTTCAAAGAGGATTTTTGGTTTAAATCTGAAATTGGATATTACATTAAGTAGATGTGACATTTATTGAAAACGATCCACGGTCAACTAGATACTTAATTATTTCATCATCATCATCAGTCTATCGTCACGCTGGGTAGCGTCACCGGAGCGAGAAGCTACGTCCTGCGATTGCTAACCCGCCTGCCCAGCGTGGCGATAATGGGCATATCCTCCGGCTGTTTGCCCTGAGTGGCGAGCAATTGGAGAGGCCTATGTCCAGTAGTGAACTGCAATAGGCTGGTGATGATGATGATGATCAGCAGTGGACTGCGATAAGTTGATGACGAAGAATCAAACACAACAAGATATTCCATTTAACATTCGACTTCCGCTATAGGCCACCAAATGCATTTGTTTTAGTTGGTAAAACTCCTTTTAGCATATTGTACTCATTTATTCAACACGATAAGAAGTTACTGAAGAAACTAAAAGTAAACGGATAGAAAACAAAAAGGGGTGAATGCGGAATTTTATGCAAAGCTGCGCCGTTAGTTACACAGCCGTACCTCGCAGGTAAGTTTTAATGAACTTTCTAACTTACGTGCAGGTATTATTAATGAGTACTTAGGTGTTTTCCACGACGGCGAATGGAAATTTGTTTGATACTTCTCACGCCCACATTCCGAACACAATATCTTCTTCAATTAAGGGTATGAAAGCGAAAGGTCTCATTTACTCAACGCAGTTTGTGTAAAAGTTCTTAATCTTTGAAAATAGACACTTGAAATTTTAGACAGATATATTTCAAAAAATCTGTAAGGGTTATTTAATTTTTTCTAATAAGGGGTAAAATAGGGGTTAAAGAATAGGTATTTGTAATGATAGTGTGCAATTTTTGGAGTTGGGACAGCAAAAAGGAACAAGAACACGAATGGAAATGGAACAGGATAGGGATTGGATTTGGGAAAGAAGTTGGGCCTTAGATTGAATTCTGTGGCGATACTATAATACAGCTTGTATTAAATATATAGGTACGTAATAAAGTTTTTGAGACCGTATTCAGCAGATAGGGGGTTGACGAGTGAAAACAAATCCGTGTGTTTTGTTAGGACCCCTGTAGCACGAAAATCTCCGTGGCTATATTATGATTCGGGTATTCGCGCGGTCATCGTCCTCACCTGGCTTAGGTAAAACCCGAGTTATTATAATAACTTTTTTTTAAAAGGTACAAGGGACATCCTTCTTACGATTTCATTTAATTGTTAAGCAAACGTCGAGGAGCGTCGACGTAGAGTGAGTGTTCTTGAGAACGAATCGGTATATCAGTAAGCGCGCTCCATCGGAGGCTTCAATATCGCTTAACATCTTCGTGGCCAAGGGCAACCCCATAACGAATAAAAAAAAGGAAAAATAAATCAAACGATCTTGCGCATCAAACTTATTAAATTATATGTTGCTACATAATTTCAAGATAGTCAAAAGAGTATAGAAGTCTCATAAACAAAATAAAAACGTGGCTTAGTATAACAGTTAACTTTTATTCAAGAAGTTTCATAAGTAGGTTGATCTTTATTTCTCTTGTTAGCAATCTTTTTATGTGGAATTCAAAGATCAAACATTTGAAGATGAAAGTAATTGCAAAGAAAAAGGATATTTTCTTTTCGAATATAAGAACAGATAGGTAAGTAAGATGAAAAAAATACGAGAATATTTTTAAGACATCACTATTGAAGTCGGTTAGGATTTGTAAAGACGATATTTAGCAAAGATAAGAGACAAAGTGAGAGGGTGGTGGACGAGTGTTGTAGCAAACACAAAGAGTCTACATACAAAAGGCATGGTCATAGTCCACGGTATAAAAAGCCTTATCTTACCTAGCAAAAGAGACTTGATGAAATTTGGTTGATGAAGATGACAGCCGACTGATTTCGGTCATGGTAACTACTTCTACTAATAGCAGGAATACGGCGAGCCACCGTCATATGGTGCAAGTTCTAATTGTCTTACTCATCAATCACCATCATCAACAACAGCCTTTCGCTTTGATCGATCTTGGGCTTCTCGCATCCAGCACTTGCCAGCCATTTTGCGCAAATCGTCAGTACCTGAGGGCGTCCTACACTGCGTTTGACGAAACGCGGTCTCCACTCCAGAACTCGTTTACCCCAACGTTTATCGGTTTTGCGACTGGCCAGCACATTATTGGTTTGCGCTTGATTGCAATTCACCTGATGGTAAGCGATATCACAGCCTACGATGGAGCGCGCTCACCCATTAAAAACCGGCTCACTCTCGCCTTGAACATCGGAAGATTGTACGTCTCGGGGAACAAGGAGTCTGGCAAAGATTTCCATAGTGTGGCCGTTTGTACTATGAAAGTAGAGTCGAAAAGTGCTGTGCGTGTCTTAGGAACTTGCACCATATAACGGTGCCTATTCGCCGTATCCCTGCTAGAATATAAAAGATACATAAGTAAAAGATGCGATGCAGTTTGATATTCGCGTCACTGAGCGAACAAGTTGCACACAGAGAATGACACTATTTCTGGTTACAAAATCAATTCATAGTTGGGGCCAAATCACGTGTAGTGAGCAAATAAAGCGTGTCTGATAGCATCTGAGGCGTTCGGGCGAGAGGGCTCGCTCTCGGAGCGGGTCAGGCGCGACCTCTGGCGGGGCGCCAGCGGGGCGGCGATCGTTCATAAGTGCGACACGATTGAGTAATGCCAATAGATGTGTTTTTTTTATAGTAGCGCGACGTAATGGCTTTCCTACGCCTGATGGAAAGCGAAAGAGAAGCCCAAGTTGCTGTGACAACTGGCAAGTAGCTGGTCAGTTACCTGTCGGTTGCCACTGCCATGCCGGCCCAGCCCTAACCCCTCACGAGCTCCGGAAACCCTACTCACCAGCAGAAACACGACCCGAGGTCATTTGGCTGCGTTATTCTATAGGGTGGAGGTCCTTCCCCGGACGGGGAGCTCGATTCGAGCGAAGATTCGCTATGCTCTACCTCTCTCAAAAAATGTCGTTTCTTCTGTTTTTTTTTATTACTGTGGGCGGCAGACGAACTAGCGGCCCATCTGATGTTAAAGGGTTACCGACGCTCATAGACTCTGCAATGCCAGGGGCACAGCTAAGCCGTTTCCTACCATGAGGAAAGAGTTCTCTTTAGACCATTTGAACAAAGGGAAGCCATTATTCCGAGCTATATAAACAAAAAAGAAAAAAATCTCACGATAACAAAATACTATTAATAATTATACGCTCGCCTCCCCTTACTTAGTCCAAAGCCCAGTGTTGACACGTGAAACAAATGGACGATAGCATCAAACGTTACGGCCTTAAAGAGGCCGGAGGGCGCGGAGGTAAATGAGGGCTGATGGGACGCAGACGTCTCCCTCTGGTTATGAATGAGGTACGTTGAAAGGTTGGGGTCGAGTCCTCTTGAAAATATCGTGTGAAACGATTGATAATAACATCGAGAAATATATATCGGAGATATTTAAAATATACTTTACTAACGGCTAGATAATTATGATTGCTAAGACCTAGTGCTTAGACAATAAAATAGTAGAACCTGTTGAAAAGAAACAGCAGTAGGTATACGTATATGTACTGGAATATCAAGCACTACTGGATAAAGTATCTTGGCCAGCCGGAAACCATCAGTGAGATATTCAGTAACAAGCTGGCTACTGAACAACTTCTGGAAACTACTAGGTATATAATATTATAGATAATATACCGTTAAAACACCTAGACTTAATAATAAATAATCCAAGACATGCCACGCTGGGCCACAGAGTGCCACCTAGCCCCAAACTAAGCCGAAGCTTGTACTATGGACAACAGATATGCTTACTTAGATACTTTTTTTTTGTAAATAGACATGTTCATGAACACAAATGTTTGTACTGTGCGGGAATTGTACCCACGACCCTTAGCTCAGAGGGCAGAAGTCACTACCAAAATGAGCCATCAAGCCAGTAATAAATATAATATTTATAGTTATTAAGTTTATGTGTATTAGGTGGATACCCACTCAATACATACAATGATTTGTTACTATTACGTCTTCATGAATTAGTCGTAATAATGAACCTGGCAACAATTAGTTTTGCACCTTGTTAAAAAAAATTATAATCTTCCTTGTCTTATCATGTCCTACCATAAAGCATAACCACACTCAATTGATTTACCAAAACCCGAACACACCGCGAACTTCCCTAGTTCGTTTCACAACTGCGAAGGGCGGTATGAAACTTCGGTTATTTTCCAACGGCCCCATAAATTATCTGTGCTCTCGCCTCTCACAGTGCATTCCACCTGCTCGCCTCGGCTATTATACAAAAATATTCACCAGACAAATCGTCGTACGCGCGTTTGTCACGCGTCTGAAAATTCCCGACTTCATGATAATATTTATGATGGGGCGTAGGCGCGAAACGAAACAGTTTACACAGTTCCACGCTATTATGACGTTCTGTGGTGTCACACAACAAAAGAGCGTCCCACAGTTGGCCTGTTAACGTTTCATATTGTTTTTAGTATGTTTATGAAAGTGGCTGAAGTAATAAAGCAAGCTGAGATGTCTCTGGGGTGCTGGTTTTAAGGCGAGTCGTTACATTCTCTTCAAAATGTTTATGAAAAGCGACGGCTGCCTTGCATGTTTTATATGAATAGATGAACTTTGAAGGACCGGTTCCTAAAAAGCCAAGTTAGAAATAAAATGTTTTATTAATATAATGACGAAAAGACATGACAACAAATGCGTAAGACAATTACACAATCTGTTGTCAAACTAAGGTTTTCCATTGTACCTAAGAAAATTTAGATTAGTTCATTTCTTAAACATATTCGCCGGCGATATAATCCGTAACATTCGAATCCTTTGCCTAGGCTTTAAGAATAGTGTAACCTCATAACTTTCTAAGCTCTGCAAGGGAATAATAATGTTTTTCCATTGTCTATTAGATAGATTGATGTTTTTTATACGCAAAATACAAACATTTACAGAGAAGGTATTACAGACAACTAGTGGTACAAAAGGCGTTTTATTATTTCTATTGTACCCCTCATTTGAAGCAATAATGGTATAAAACAAAAGAACATCATAAAAATACATTGTAACCCAGTGCGTAAAAAACCGAAGTAATTTATTTCATTGGAAATTGTTTTCAGACACCCATCTATATGGTAAAAATACCGACAAAAGGTAAATTGAATCCTAAAACTGTTCGCTCTCTATATTTACAAGAAAATAAATTCGCATCAGTTATTCAGTGGTAACCCTCGTAAGCCCTTCAGTGATGTCTCCGCGAGATCTCTGTCCTATGGGGATTCGCGACATGTCATTATACTGAATGACTTTATCGTCATAGAGGAAAATAGGCCATGACAGATTACATTTTAGTTCATTCAGTTCCGACGTTGAAATAAATCTAATAATAATAATAAATTATCTTTACATAAGTGTAGTTTCTAACGCTCTCTGCACTAAGCCAAGCTTGTAACGCAGTGGCCAATTTTAATTTTATAAACTTGCTGTTATTATACATGAGGTAAGGGTGGGTGGTTCAAGCTAGTAAAGATACTAATATATGTTATAAATTCGCTATTAAGCCAGATGGACTGACGATTTGCGCAAGTGCATCCTGCCGAATAACAAACGAGGCGCTGGCAACTGACCGGTGGCGGTATAACCGTCACAATTAAAGGCGTAGCTATATACCACAGAGTCAGACCGATGACGGGCAGCAGCGTCACCGGAGCGAGAGTAGAACTAGGACACTACTTCTCGGTAAACGTAGTGTGGGACGTCCTCCGGCCACATGGAGCGATAATTTGCGCAAAATGACTGATCTTATCGCTAAGCGACTTCTTTGAGACCACTTTTTGTACATCATCATCATCATCATCATCAGCCCATTACAGTCCACTGCTGGACATAGACCTCTCCAGTTGTTCGCCACTTAGAGCAAACATCTGGAGGATATACCCATAATCAGGCTAGACCAAAATAGACATGCAAGCAAAAGCGGTATATTTTTATGTATCTAAAGACGAGTAGGAATATGTACATTGACAACTTTTCAAACATGATTACAGAGTTAGGCGACCAATAAGATTGAGAGGTAAAAATGAGTAAAAGTTGCCTCTTGAAGTCACTTTGCGAAAGTCAAAGCCAATAAGAGCGAAAATGAAGTATTCCCGAGTCACGAAAAGTTCTTAATTGTTTGAGTTTTAATTTTCTTTCAGCCGAGCGACATCGATTTGGACTTTAATGGTCATACATTTTTTTTTGGTACATATTTGAATTTTTGTAAATTTTTAATTATTGATATGGGCATGGTTGATACAAACCGCCAGTCGTTTTTGGGGATATAAAAATGTGAGGAATTAGAAAATAAATTAACAAACACCTATATACCAGTCCAATAGTACAATGAAATAGAAAATATCTTTATTTATAAACACTTTTAAATAAATATTATTGTACCGCCGTATTCAGAGAGTCTTGGTTAAACCAAGTAAAAGCCGATTATTTTCGTTACCCGAAAACTAGGTCTGGAAGATTCAAGAAACCCAGAAAAGAGAAATAGTGGTGAACAATTGGAGAGGCTTATATCCATCAGTGGACTGCGAGATGCTAACTATGACCAATATAAATAAATAAATAAATAACCCAAGACATGCCACGCTGGGCTACACATCGCCATCTAGCCCCAAACTAAGCCGAAGCTTGTACTATGGGTACTAGACAACTCCCGTAAAAACGCCTCACCGAGTGACGTCACGCGTAAATTCAACGGGCTATAACTTTGTAATTTTTAGTCTAATTTACAAATAAAAAATACGTGTCTTTTATTTTTCAATAAGCTAAAAGACGGACTAATTACAATTTTTAGCCATAATAGCCTATTATACATAGATATACATATGTTAAACACTTGACATTTACGTAACATTTTCTTTGTCTACGCTGTTTCGTCAACTAATATCCTGATCCAGATCACATTGTTCAGCACGACACTATCGATTTAACCGCGCTATCATATCTCGACACGCGTACGTGTAATACATCTGCGCCCCATATCTCACGCTATGATATACAAAACCGCCTAAGGCCTCAACCTGTTCTACGAATTGTTTCTTTTTTGTTAGTTATGGTTCTACGCAGGGACTGTTCACTTTAGCTTTTGACGAATAAAAGTATGTTGTTTGTTAGAGATGTTCTCTATTTAGCATAGAAGTAAACCTTACCACCGGGCGAGAAGCTAAAATCACAAGAAGTCCCCTAGTGGACTCTTATGTCACAAATAGAAGAGATGGAACGGCGATTTTTATTAATTATTCGTCAACTTACCACATGGTTATTTACATGGATGTTACCTAACTTTGGAATCCATTACAATTGCTCTACATCGAAAAATTATGCGTAAAAGGGTTACATGCTACACCTACATGCTATGCAAATAAATAACCCAAGACAGGCCCAAACTAAGCCGAAGCTTGTACTATGGATACTAGACAACTGATAAACTTACTTAGATACATTTTTTTGTAAATAAACACATATACATAGAAAACACCCACACCAATACAAACAGACATGTTCATGAACACAAGAGCCATCGAGTCAGTCTTAAAAGCCAAAGAGACAAATAAAATTGGAGAAGCCTACGTCCAGTAGTGAAAAGAGCATTTCCAAATGCTGACACTACCATTGCAATTCCATATACAAGATATAATTTGTACGACAATAAATAGAAAACACACATCGTCCTCTATTCAGATCACAATACCAAGTCACGGCTCGTGGGCAGAACATCGATTGCATGCTGTTATTTATTATAGAAATGCATTATGCTCAGCAGACGATACATCCGGCGGAGATAATTCCGCCCCGCGTTCGACGTGGATGTCTGAAAAGTGTCAATATTGCACTGGTCGCATCTCACACTGTGTCATTGTTGCACTGATTGCACACATGACTTGTTTTGTGCAACAAGGCTTATCGAACGCGTGTGCCTTTTAAAGAGATTTCGGCGAAATCGCCTATCTGTCTAGCCCAGTTCTGGTGGATCTTTTAGTGATCCCGTCTTCTGAATGCTATGGGCTCTATCAATTATGGCGTAATTTTATGATACAACCCACAATTGAAACCTAGACTCAGACTTCAGGCGTCATTTACTGATGACACTTTAATAAGACCTGGCATGACTTTATAAGAAGAAGACGGATGAAGGAAGAATGCATGTCGAAGAGATTAGAATGGGTAAGATAAGGAATAAGTACATTAGAGGGAGTATAAAACTGGCACTAGTGACGGAGAAGTTGAAAGGGAACGTCTGTCTTGGTACGGACATGTAATGAGGAGGGATGAGAGACCTGTGACCAAGACGGTAATGAGTGTGACTGTCTGAGGGAAGAAGAAGAAAAGGAGGGACTGTCTGAAGGATGATAGAGAGAAAAGAGTGAATAATACCATGTCGGTTGATAGAGATGAATGGAAGAAGAAACAATATTGGGCCGAAACCCTATAAGGAGATAAATAATAATAATAAATAAATAACCCAAGACATGCCACGCTGGGCCACACAGCGCCACCTAGCCCCAAAATATACCACTAACCAAACGTTACCGGAGCGAGAAGCTACGCTCTGCGATCGCCAACCTGCCTATCGAGCCTGGCGATTATGGGTATATCGTCCAGATGTTTGCCCTAAGGGGCGAACAACTGGAGAGGCCTATGTCCAGCTGTAGACTATAATAGGCTGATGATGATGATGACCCCAGATAATGGGAGCAGGGCAGGCGTATGATACGAGAATACCCCGGTTGCCACCGTCTAACTTCTACCGTCGCCTTGTGTGACGGCAACACGGGTCCTATAACTATAATGCTGTGAAGTCGTTAGCGCTGTCAGCTAGGCAGACTCAGCTGGCCCGGGGGCAG
Organism: Conogethes punctiferalis; assembly: GCA_031163375.1. Lineage (NCBI taxonomy): Eukaryota > Metazoa > Arthropoda > Insecta > Lepidoptera > Crambidae > Conogethes > Conogethes punctiferalis. Next base: position 5,550,023 of record CM062094.1, read on the forward strand.
TGGGTATGGGTAACCTGCATTTCTCCCCGGTGAAACAAAAAAAAAACAAGGGCAGGCGTATGATGATTAAGACCAGGCATGCCATGTCAATACAGATTGGCGATTCGCACTGTAATGTTACGAGAATAGCGGACGTGCAGTTGTGAATCGAAGCTATTTTTTGCTGTTAGTTACGTCACAATATAAATAGCTTTTTCTGTTGCGACTGCCGGTGCCAAGCGCCATCGTCTTGTTTTGTGTCTGTTATCTTATTTGATGTAGTGTCTAATTGGCTTGCTTTTAGAACTAGACGTTAAATTTGTTGTGTTAAAAAAAAAGCTTAATAAAAGCATGAGCTAACAATTAGTATACTATTTTTAACCGTTACAAAAAGATTAAACTGATTTATAAGTAATATGTTAAACAATGATTAAAAAAACAAAGTTGCGTTGAATATTAGTTCTGCTAACTGGACATCCTGCGAACTGGACATTTTGCGAACTGGGCATTCTGCGAACTCGACATTCTGCGAATTGGACATTCTGCGAACTGGACATTTTGCGAACGTTGGACATTTTGCGAATTGGACATTCTGCGCCTAAACGCTTGTTCGTTTGCGTTTTTATGGACGCTTTCGCTCACCGTAGTCATGTAGGGAAAAAGGGCCTACTCTGATTCTTCAAGGTTATAAAACCGAAATTTCTTTTAAATACCACTTACCATTGTTAAAACTATTGTGTTATTTTACGAGATTAAGGTAACCATGTTCAGTTTAAAACAAAGTTGAGCTTTGACCTCGAAATACTCTGGAAAACTCGTCCAGATACAATACTCGTTTTACCAATAGGTAGATAAGAATTTTAAAAGGACATTCAGTCATAATGACTTTAAACAAGCTTGTTAGATTTTAATAGTTATTATTTATTGAATGAAGTTAATTCCATATTTATTGAATGAAGTTAAATACTTATATGGTAATGACTTCCGTGTTAATGAAGTTATAATCATAAAACCCACTTGAACAGACTGTGTAGCTGTGTCTAGTCACGTATGTATCATACGCCATAATCAAGGGGCATGGTAGTGCCCCCGCCAAGACGAGCTAAGCTAAGTGCAAGATATTATAATAATGTTCAACTTTTGTTGTAGATCACACAAACCAACAGTTATTATTATTAATTTTTTAATTAGGTAACTAGTGTTTGACAATATTGCAATACGGATATTGAGAAATGAATTGCTATAGTGACTTCCTTGGAGACTAATCTTCCATTAAATAGGTTTGTCAATGCCAAGCATGTTTTTTTTCTAGAGGGAAATGCATTAGGCACCTTCATGCCGCCTCCAGGGAAATTCCGCATAGTGTTTGGGACTCACACCTCCCAAAATGGGAGGGCATACCCAATAATTCCCCCTGTGTCGCCAGTGGGCAGCAAGTAGCAGAGACACGGGTAGCGCCGAAGCATATGGCCACACCCCTGCCTGCCCTAGCCAGCCACAGATTCCGCGCCTGCTCCAATGTCAATTCCAATACATACCCATCAAAATCAATTCAATGATTCCACTAGCAAATGTATGTCAACAGCAGGCAACAATCACAGCATGGCATACTTCAAACATAACCCTCTTTCGCCCACGCAGCGGGTAATAAAAGGAATGTAAACAGACTTTATCTAAGCATGCACTATAAATTTTACCGCACGCTACGGTATCAAGCCTAACACCGAAATAAAACAAGTGCGCATTACTGCCGACAGGTGGCGTGATACACAACTCTCTAATGGAGCAGATACGAGCAACAGGTATTTTGTAATAGGTATGTCATACTATTGTTAGACTTTAGCCGTAGGTATTTCGGAAACAGTACTTTTTCAGACATGTACTTATGTTCTTTTCGGTACGACAATTTTCCGTAGATACACTGTAAATTTCCAAGATGATTTCTACTAATAGAAAGATGACAAACGAATTTGTTATATTAGTAGGGCTTTAGATCCCTGCCTTATCCGTGTGATACAGACGGGAGCGAGTCAGCCAAGTTCCTTTATTTTTTACACAGAAAGATTTAGATAGATGTTACCTACTATAAGTAGATCCACAATGCACGTTTAATATAAATATACATCTAATACTAGCGTTCCGCCCTCGCTTCTCTTTCGTACAAAAATACAAATCGTTCCTCTTTATAATATTAGTGTAGATTAAAAAATCACAGCGTTCATTAATACTATGAGGTTATACCACTCAATCAATAATTTAAGAGCTTTATTCAGCCAATGTAGTGTAGGACGCCTCGCAACCAGTTGGGCTGATGAACTTAGAAGAACAGCTGGCCGTGACTGGATGGGGAAAGCCTGGGACAGAGAAACGTGGCAAAGAAGGCCTATCTACGTTCAGCAATGGATGGTCCAAGGCTGTTGATAATACTCCCTGTCAAAGCATTACATTTACTTACATATTATTTATCTGTACCTATTCAATTTAATAAAGGTACCTATATAAATGTTAATAGTTAAACGCAATAATAAACTTAAGTGCTCAATATCACCACTTGAAAAGTATTATGTCTATCGCATTATTCATGTTAATATCTATTGTTATTATTGTAATCTTCATTTATTATGATAAACAAATAATGAATACCTACATTGTTCTATAATGACTTTTTACCATAATGACTATACGTTTAGCCGGAAAGATATCAATCTTGTGTAAGTACCACAAACAACTATATTTGCTGACTTATGAAATGCACGGTAAGTTTATTATTTTCCGTGTCATCATCATCAGACTATTGCAGTCCACTGCTGGACATAGGCCTCTCCAGTTGTTCGCCACTTAGAGCAAACATCTGGAGGATTATACCCATAATCGCCACGCTGGGTAGGCGGGTTGGCGATCGCAGGGCATCGGTGACGCTGCTGCCCGTCATCGGCCTGTAGTTTTCAACTACGCCTTCAATCGTCATGGTTATACCGCCACCAGTCGGTTGCCAGCGCCTCGTTTGTTATTCGGCAGGATGCACCACGGGTAGGTGAGGTTAGCTTAAAGCGAAAGATGATGGGTCGCTCCCATACATCCCCATATCCCCTAATATCCATACTGTGACAATACCTATTACCGCACCTATTATTTTCACTAGGGCAGTGCACACGAACTAATGCATCCTATACCCAACGTACGCAGATGAGGCACGTCACAAATTGACCAACTATTTTAAGACAGTACGCCTGACCCCGAGATAGTGGTAAGTGCTCGGTGGCCTCATATCACGGCTTATCGGCAAGATAACACATGATGAGACCGCTTATCATCTACGATGTAATATGCCTCTAATGCGTAAACATCCGATACTTATACGTTGAATGGAATTTATCGCGTTTTTAATGTAAGCTGTAAATTGCTCATTTCGCGTAAGTTGTTTTGTTAATTAGTTTTTTTTTATAAGCAGAGCATAATGGCACATATGCAACTGATGATATGAGTCATTTCCAAGTTGCCAAGTCCATATCCATGGTTTCCTGTCAATTGTCACCTCCCATCCTGACCGAATGCATGCTTCTTAGCGCATCGTTTAAAACACAAGGAACAATTATTCTTCTAAACATAAATTATAGAGGACTGTTGAAAAGAAATGTGAAGTAGGTAAGTGTAGCATACACGAATATACAACAGACACACACAACTACACACACTGTCAAACATCTGACAGTGACATCTGACATTGACATCTGACACTGACAACTGTCGTCTCGTTCCTACACTTCACGCAAGGTGCGGGGTAGGAGGACAGGCAGTCTGTGTCCCACCGCCGCCGAGTAAAGACGTGTTCGTGTGAGGATAGCGAGCCGATATCATTGGTACCATCACATCGTTCATTACTTTATTGTTCATGGTTATTTCATATGTGGATTAGTGTCTACTACAGTAAGGTAAGATATAAAAAAAGGTAGAAATTGTTGCCGGCATTTTCGTTTCATCGTCATTATCCTATCTGCTTACATCCTCAATTTTCGCTTCGGAGCCCAGGCTCCTATAATTTTGTTATAAAGATAGTCGAAACGAGAGGGGACTTTTATTCCAACTAATATTATCAATGCGAAAGTGAGTTTGTATATTTGTTTGTCTACAAACAATAAGCTCTAGCTTTATCTACTGAAAAAAAACTGAAATAATCTTCTTGAAATATCATATACACATAGATAGGAGTACTGAAAAGGATAGGATATCTATCGTTCTGAAAAAGTGGGTAGTTACTCGTACCAAATGAAATTACTCTTCGTACTATGAATGAGCACTAAGGGAAATTAATTCAAATTATCCTTCGTATGTATTAATTAAATACGAAGAGAAATTACCCTTCGTACTATGCGTACCAACGGAAAGTACCCTTCTTACTAAGAGTACCAATGGACATTACCTACCCTTCGTACTATAAGTGCCACAAGAAAAATTACCTTTCGTACTGAGTACCAAAAGAAAGCATATTATACCTTCTTCGCAGTTCACACTATAAATACCGAGAGGAATCAAATGTTACTCTCTTACTATGGGTTCCCACGTATTATGAGTACTCGTATTATTTTATAAGCCCTAAATGATACGATAATTTTATTAATTTAACCGACTTAGATCCAAAACACTACGGTTCTGATCCAAAACTCTATACGGGAACCTTGCAAAGTGTAGCTACCCTCATTAATATTATAACACATTTTTAATTAAATGTATTCTACATACAGGCAGGTAATTTATTCAGCCAATTAGCCAGTTTCGATTGCACTTTGCTAATAACGACCACTTTTGTATATTAAATGACTAAGCTCAATTATAGTAAATGGTTAAATAGGAAACATGCCTGCGTCATTTCACTGCATACCTAGATGTATGTAGCTAGAATAATGTTTCTAACCCCTTTTAATAAGATTGATTGTCTACCTAAGCACTTTTTATAGTGGCACAACGTGGCTTATTTCAGAAAGGACAAAAGGAGGCCAAGTTCCGGTGGCAACGTGGAGGCATCCATAAAGATAAGTTTTAAAAAAGTAAAATGAGGTAACAAACTGATGTGCAGAAATTTCACATACCACTGCGGGTTCGCTTACCATGAAATCGAACGAACAAAAGTCGTTGACATAATGCGATGGGACGTGAAATAATAGATAGATACGCGCATTGTGCATCAGGCAGTCATAGTTTGGGCGAAAGTTAGTTGGTAGACCAACCACTTGACGGTCTGATGACACAGTGGCGGTGGCCAGAAAACGATGAAGGAGTTAGCAAGGGATTGTGCTAAATGGTGGTTGAAAAACAAGGCCTAAGTATACTCAGCATTGTGTGGATGTTTACTTACATGATGATAGTAACATTTAATGTATGCAGACATACCTAAACCCATTACGAAAAATAAAGTGTATCTAAACAGTGCTTAAATAAATCTTGGCTTAAGATAAAGATGCTAATGACTACATTTCCTGTTAGTTAGGAATTTATTTAATAATAATTTAATTATTACCGTATAGAAATACCTAAACTTCCTCGGTTAATTGCGTGTAACACACATATTTTTATTGTCTCATAGTTTAAATTATTGGTACAAATTATCGGTTCTAACTTTTTGTTTATTTATTTATACTGGATTGCACTAAATGGTGAACATAATGCTAGGAGCGTTCTCTACCAGTCAACCTTTAGATCATGCAGAGAGCAGATTTGTGTACCTGCACCGAGAACACAGTATAGGAAAAATCAAATTTATATGGAATAAACTACATGTTTATTGATCTTTGTGTTCAGTGAAATGTCCTATTTATCGTCATTATCACACTCGTTATCATTGCAAAGTCTATTAATACCATTTGGTCTGAACCTATTGACGAACATATACTTATTTGGCGATGGAAAACATCGTGATGATACCAGCTTACACACAATTTTTACGTATTACATTTTAAAATCTATCCCGGTACGTTTCGACTTGACATTTTCACTTCCTTAGCATTCCAAACACATTTAGATACATATCCTGTAATCGCACGAGACGTTCGCAATAGCGCACACGACAACACCAAATGAACTCTCGTCCGTGGGCGAACGCGTATGTGTATTATCAAAGAGATAATGTAGTTACCTAAATACTAACTAGGTACGCTTAATTCCGGTCTGAATTCCGCCATGTTTATTTTCGGGGTTGTGCACGAGTGCGGTTCAGCGAGTTTCTACTCTAAGGTTTCTACTAGCCTCGGCCTGTAAAGGCAAAAACATACATATTTAAGGAGAGGTAGGGCATAGCGAATCTTCGCTCGAATTGAGCTGCCCATCCGGGGAAGGACCTCCACCTTATAGAATACAGCAGCCAAATGACCTACGGGTCGTGTTTCTGCCGGTGAGTAGGGTTTCCGGAGCTCGTGGGGGGTTAGGGTTGGGCCGGCATGGCAGTGGCAACTGACAGGTAACGGACCAGTTACTTATCAGTTGTCACAGCGACTTCGGCTTCTCTTTCGTTTTCCATCAGGCGTAGGGAAGGCCTTATGTCGTGCTACAAAAAAAAACATAGTAATAAACTATAAAGATTGAAATATACCGTGGTGTGAATGTTTTATTTGTACCCAGGTAAACGGTGCTGCCCGTTGCCTGATATTCTCTTATTCGTCTTCTACGAAACTCATGGATAGATGAACCTTCTGCGGTTACCAACCCGCTTGCCGAACGTGGTGACTAAGGCAAATCCCCCTAAATAACAATAGGCTATTACGGATAAAAATTGTAATTAGTCCGTCTTTTAGCTTATTCAAAAATAAAAGACACGTATTTTTTTATTTATAAATTAGACTAAAAATTACAAAGTTATAGCCCGTTGAAACTACGCGTGACGTCATTCGGTGAGGCATTTTTACGGGAGCGAGTGACGTCAAAGACTCCCACTCCTTACTTTTGATGCCTTGTATCTTTGATATTGTTTATTTGAATGAAAAAAGGAAAAATTCGTGTTTTTTATTTTTGAATAAGCTAAAAGACGGACTAATTACAATTTTTAGCCATAATAGCCTATTGTCATTGGGGGCTACGAACAGCAGTGGAAGTTTACGGATTAATGATTATGTATGTAGCCTGTGGAAAATTTATCGACTTGACATCGCTATCGGTCGCCTTATGTAGGTCCCTAGCAGGTAGCATATCTGGCAGGAGAGCAGATGCTAAAGATATTTCATTTTCACAGATACATTATTTTGTAAATAAATACATATTATACGTACATAGCAAACACCCAGACCAATACAAATACACAGGTTCATGCGCACCAAATAGTGTTTGTACTATGCGGAAATCGAACCCAATACAAGTGTGTCTACTTCTACTACCACTGCACCATACTGGTAGTCAAATGGATAATTCAGGAAGCCGGCGGGCAGCAAGTGTCAACATGGCAGCTGTCATCGTGACAGTTCGATTAGTGAACGGCCTCGGTGCTGTTTGCTTTGACAAAGGTACTACGCGTTTGCCTAGATGCGACATAGGTGCCGACTGTACCGCCACAGGGTAAGGAGGATAAGCAGTAACTTGGCCTTTTCTTCGAGTAGCACAGCTTTATGGCTTCCCAACTCCTGATGAGCGGAAGGAAAAGCAGATTCGCTGCGGCAACGGGTAAGTAACCGGCCTGTCACCTGTCAGTTGCCACCGCCTTGCCAGCCTATTACATGCTTTTTTACGTCCAGTTTAAAGAAGCCCATATCTAAGAAAGGAGGAAACATATTATGCACTAACATAAAAAATTGCCGAACTTTTTAAGACCGAATGTCCATTCCATTGTTTAGCTATTATGTCGAGAAAGATGGTCTTCAAAAAAATTTGGATCTATTAGTTTTCATTTATGAAGAAATTTTGAGTTCTTGTCTGGTGACGTGTTATCAGTTTTATACATACCTATAATAATATTATCTATTGACAATGACCATTCCGATCTTTTCTTATTTTATAACCTATTTATTAACAATAATCATGTATTCGGAAGCCTTTAATGAAATAGATAAGTTATCTTATATTTTATCGGCCTATAAAGTTTTATTTGACAATTGTAAACTAAACTCGTGTTGAAAAACGGCAATATTTAGATCTAGATCACTGGCACAATGCAATAAAGGTAATTTAATGTTGCGAATGTTTTTATATCCTGAGGCGAGTAGAGTGGATAAGGTCGTTGAACTCCATTTCAAATTACATATTAGGTACGTAATGTTTCATGTTATGTATGGTATGTACCGTCCGGGGAAAGACCTCCACCCTATAGATTATCGCAGCCAAATGACCTCGGGGTCGTGTTTTTGCCGGGTTAGGTTTGGGCCGGCATGGTGGTGGCACCTGACTAGTTACTTGTCCGTTGTCACAGCGACTTGGCCTTCTCTTTCACTTTCCATCAGGAATAGGGAAGCCATTATGTTGAGCCACCATAAAAAAGTACTAGGTTAATCTACTAGGTATGTACTTCATATTTGAAATGTATAATTATTATCTACGAGTAGGTTTGTTGACTGTGTGATTTCCGGATCTACGCACTGCTCCATATATCCCGTGGGTATCGAAGAATACAACTAAGGGAATATCAGAAAACGGGCAGCAGCGTTTACCTGGGTACAAATAAAACCTACTGCGGACACCAACCTGCCTGCCAAGCGTGGTGACTAAGGCAAGTTTCTGAAACGACAATTATCATTGGTGGAAGCCTATGTCCAGCAGTGGACGTCCGCAGGCCAATGATGATAACAATTTAGATCGCTTTATCGCAAGTAGCGATCTTTTCCAGACAAAATTAAGGTAAAGATAAATAGGTATGTTTTCAAAACAAAGATATCTTCCTGCTATCCACTTACATTGTGGCATTGTCGTGAATTGACTTTACCATTAGAGCCTTATTTGTCAATAAGATAAACATCAGAGTTGGTACGAAACGAATAGGAACTCTTGGAAAGATTTTCGAAAGCTACATTTTATTCGATTAAGTAAATACATTCGAACATGTCTTACCTACTGCAATTTTATTTGTATTTGGTAAGGCTTACAACGTAAGCTGTTCTCGTAAAATTTTCTTGACCGTGTGGAAATGTCTCACTGGCGTAAACGCCATTTTTGAAAACAGGGATATGGAACTCGCCAAGAGCAAATTGACCCAACTGATACTCGAACCCGAATCCTGGAATCATCTTCGCTCCAATATTAATACAAATGTTGCCAGCGTTCATAACTTGTTTGCACTATTATCAAAACACAATTTAGTAGTTCTTTTTCCTTTCCATAGATAACCTTATCTGTCTAAATATGTACTCAACATAACAACTTAAATGGGAAAGTTGATAGAGAGGTCTAATAATAGCAATCATACATTTGTTGATTGGCTCGGTGGCTCAACTTCTGCCTTCTGAACCAAGGGTCGTGGGTTCGGTGCTCACCCGAGACAATTCCTGTGATTAACATTTGTGTTTGTTCCGTGCCTGGGTGTTTATATGATGTATTTAAGTATATATTTGTGAAACCTTCGTTGTTCTGACACCCAACACAAGTGATTAAGCTACTTTACTACGTCTTGTGGCGGTATACCCATCACAAGGCCGATGACGGGCAGCAGCGTCACCGGAGCGAGAAGCTACACGCTGCGATCGCCAACCCGCCTGCCCAGCTTGGCGATTATGGGTATATTCGCCAGATGTTTTTCTTAAGTGGTGAACAACTGGAGAGGCCTATATCCAGCAGTGGACTGCAATAGTGTGATAATAATGATGCATGATTTTTAATACATATTCATAAGTTAATTGGTATTTTATTTTCTGCAGTTTCGCCCACTGACACAAGACATCATTTTAAAAGCTAATTTTAAACTACTGCACACTATTGTACCAGGCTACTATTATAGTCCATATACTTTAATTAATTGTTCTGGCAGAATTCATAGTGCGAGAAGTATCTGTGCAATTTTAAAATAGAAAGTTATGATGTGAGTCATATCTTTAAATAAATTCATAAAGTAGTTAATATGAAGTTCTTTTCAATATGGGCACATTTATGAAAATACATCCGATGTACGAATATAATAATAACCCACGACTTCATCCACGTGGACAATATCCCTTTAATGGAATTAAAACATCAAACATCTCAAGTTCTGGCCTATTTGTGTACCAAATTTCATTTAAATCAAATTATTATTTGGTGTGAAAGCTCATATATATAATAGTAAGACACTCTAATAGAGACACTAATCCTTCTTTTATAGGTACTTTCTTTGAAGAAACTAAACTATGAATCTATATTATAAGGGTGAACCAAGATTACAATAACTTACAAATGCCCTAAATTGCACTCTTACCGTCTTACCACAAAAAAGTTAAACATCTGTTGAGCATGCTTTTCGCCACGCGAAAGGTAAGTATTTAAACCTCACGCTAGGTAAACATAGTCAAGACATCCACTTAAGGGTTTGAATTCTACTGTAAGCCAAGTCCTTTTCTCGAAGTAGTTCAGGCCATTTTCAACCCCCTATAACCTCGTTATGGATACAACATTTGCCGCTACAAACACACTACACATAGCTGTATATTTAATAAAGAAACAAAAGTGTACTTCCTCTCCTACTAATATTTTGGATCGATGAATGTTCATTAATTTTTCCCACAAAAACTACTGAACGGATCTTAATGAAACTTTGCAGTAATTTAGGTCATACATCAGATTAACACATAGACTATGATTTATTAGAATATTCACGCGAACAGACGCGCAGACTTCAACTAGTATTAAGTAATACTTTGTAAAATGCTGGCAAATTTCACTCCACCAGTATTTCGCTAAAAATAGCCCATGTACTTAACCCATGTTTGTTATTGTAATGATGGTGACAACACTGGCGTGACTAATATAAGATAAGCAATCTGGATATGTCAAGTATTGGAACGAGTTCTAGTAAATACGTACTATCAGCAACGAAAGTACCCCCACTATGAGGGTTTCCTGAAAAAGGAAATCCGCCAGATGGCACCACATAGACGGCAGGTCCAACTGTTACGCGATTGGTTCATTTTGACATGACACTAATATTTACATAGCGACTGACCAATCACAAGATAGCTGGACCGCAGGGCTACATAACGCCATCTATTGGATATTTCATTTTGAAACACCCTCATAGACAACCAGTTTTGTTCAGTGGTAGCAAACGGCGCCTCTGACATAGTAGTTGCGTGTTCGATCCCCGCACAGTACTAACATTTGTGTACATGAACATGTCGATGTTTGCTATGTACTATAAATAAATAAATATTTACTATATGTATTTTCTTTTTTTTTATAAATAAATAATAAAAAGAGCATTCAAGATGACCTCTACCTGATGGTAAGCGGTCGTGAGGCCCAAATGTTAGGTCGACAGGCATAATAAAACAAACCCATTGCACCCTCAAGGCCCACTGAGATGCCGTTGCACGCCTCGCCTAAAGAGCCCAGGATGACAAGAGGAAACACATGAACTGGAAGGGCATTCCATGAACTAATGGCACGGGGCAGGAACGAGGAACTACTTAAAACTCTTAGTGCGCGCCACTATCGTCTGAATGGTATGCGGGTAATAACGCTGTCTAGCACGTGTTGTTTGGGAGAGGAAAGAAAAGGAAATACTACCCCAAAAGGGTAAAATAGGAGATGAAACTCTGTTCCACGCAGACGAAGTCGCGGGCACAGCTTGCAGTATAAGGGTGCCTATTATTTCACATATCACGGATCTTATTCTGCACGTTGATGATGATCATTATGATGATAGATCTTATTATTTCATACCACGATAATCACTCAAGCAAAGGAGTGTTGCAGCTAATATTTCGTATATTTGCACTAAAAAATGTTAAAGTTAATAGTTTTAGCCTCGACTCTTAATACGTACATTAGTTACAGCTACAGTCGATAATGGTTTTCTATTTTATACGTTTTATGGTTCAGAAATGATTTATCGACAACGACGGAATAGTTATGCGAAATATGTAAATTGATATTAGTACGAGTTTTTTTAAGTCTACATCGATTACCGGACCGATAATAACGATGGATTCTGATGGCAACAGAGTGGCAGAGTGTAAGAAAACGCACCAGGGTTATCCATTCATAAATTGTAAACTTGAAACAAATGCATTTACGCGTTTTAAAAGCGCTGTCGTATGAACATATACTTGAAAATGCATTTGTTCCATTTAGGCGCTTTTTTGACGGGCGTTTAAAAAGCTTCCGTGCGAATGAGGCCTAAATCACAAAAAGTCGAATCAATTTTATTATATTCCGCAAGCTTTACTTTGTCAGATTACTTAATACATAAATTCATACATACAGAGTTTGACTACAGTGTTATTTTAAGAACTCAACCAGAAGCTTACGTAGGAGCTTTCCCTTTGAATGTTTCATGAAATCTTTCAACAGGTGGCGTATACTTATTACAGGATTTCTGGAAGGCATCGCATAATAAGACGTGCCACACACTTGCAAATAATTTGAAAATATATGTGTCTCTATGTTATTTTAAGAGTTGTTGAAGGTCTATATATGCTTTTGATTGTACTTGAAGTTTGACTAAAGATTGAAATGTTCTTGAATTGTTAGCAACTCTCCCATAGGAACGAGACCGCCTAGTCCTAAGTATTTTTTTTGGTGTTCACTAAAGAGTTTCTATCTATTTTATAAGTCTGCAATGAACACAGCTACTCTATCTCTACCTATACCTATTTTGACAAATGTGTTTAATACATAGATGACATTGAGTCTAAATCAATTTGTTTCTTAATACGAGTATACATAGATTGTACACCATAAAAATGGACTTAGAAGTTCTAAGTTAGAACTAGAAAAGTACCTACCTACACAAATGTTGCACAATTTAAGCGGCCTTATCGCTATAAGCGATCTCTTCCAGACAACCACATGGTAGAGAATAGCAAAATAGAAAGGGTGAGATGAAACTGAAAGGAGCTAATTTCAATCTTTAGTGTCGGTTTTCTATACATAGGTATGTATTTATCATTGTTTGCTTAATGTACCTATGCATCAGGCAATGTTATTCCTTAACCGATACAGACCTAAACAAGGTTTTTACCACTCAAACAGCAACTTAAACGAGCTTCATAAAGTAAACAACGCGTCGTAAGGGTCCAATACCCACTTATGTGTATTACCGAAGTACTCCGATGTGTACCTAATACCAAAGTTATATACCTACCTATGTGAAGGCCAGTCACAAAGCGTCAGATAACTACCAGCTAAGATTACTCGAAGTTTGACACCTATCAGGTTTGTAAGTACTTAAACATACCTAATACCTATACTAAGATCCATACAAAAGGTCTATGTTTAACCAACTGTATTACCTAGGTATTAAAGATAAAGTATTGAAATTTCGGGGTTTGATCACGTAGAGTCAATGAAATAAACGAACCTACGTCCCCATCATTAGCTATTGGGAGAGACGTAAATGAAAAAAAAAAGACTGATGGGATTTGCTACCTGCAAGGTAGGTAGGTAACTAGGTAGGTATATAAGGTTAGATATAGATAGATAGATGTTCTTAATTGCACACCAAAGAATTTACTTATATCTATGTATGATTGTAATAGCTGTTGTACAATATACGCGGTCTTATCGTTATGATCTCTTCCAGAAAAGCTATTGGTAGAGGTCATGGACGCGTCCATGGTAGAGGTAAAAGAGTAATAGTTAGAAAGAAGATTATATTTGCCTAAATTGTGCAATAACTGTATAGGTACTTTCCTAGTTTTAAATAAAATGTAAATATAATAATATCTATCTATCCTAAGTATCTTCCAGATCCTTTAGTACCTACTAGAAGTACTTAGATAATTGTTAAATTACGTACAACATGTGTACGTTAAATTGGTCAGGACTTCGGTCAGCTGGCAGTCGTTATCGTAACATAACTGTATACGTAATACGCAAAAATGATAGCAGTAATTACGGTATTAAAATCCTAATACCAACATTAAGATAACCCAGATGGCTACCGAATTAAACGGAGGTCAATAACATGCCATAATAAATTGAGTAAATAGGGTAGTTTAGCCGGTTTCCCGTCCAGCTCTGGTTTTCGTCCATTACCTACAACATTTACGCAGAATAGCATCATATTAATAGTCAACCGCGCAAGATTGGACTTGTTACGGCCTTTGACGTCATATCTGCACGTCTACCAAAATTTAAAAAGATTGACAATTCAGAACTCGAATAAAAGCTATGTCTGTCTGCGGCTTGCTTCCGAGCTATGAACACGCCATCTTGAATGTGAAAAAATTAGTGGCGTGAGGTAGCTGCACGGTAAGTTTTTTTTGGTAATTTACGCATGTATTTATTTGTTTTGGTCATTTACAACTAAATAAAGATACAAAGTTGGCATTAGGAGGTGTTTTTCGTACTTATTTAACGAATTACTTATAAAATCTAAGTGGACGGAAATGGAATTACCTATTTCGCAAAATATTCTGTTGTCGTCCACATGGACGAAAACACAAAAATATAAGTGAAATTTGATAAATCAGTTAAAGTTAGGAATGCGAAGAAATTCATTCAATTTTTTAATGGCTGGATCTTTGTTAGATATTCGATCTAGAATTTCATTTTTGTCCACGAATTTATCAGTGTTACAAGCATAAATTTATATTTAAATATTTGGACGGATACCAAAAATATCGATAAAAATTACTCTAGTTTTCGTCCAAGTACTTTAATATAAGTGGACGACAAGTAGAAACACCAGTTATTTAGTTTTCGTCCATTACAAACAGCGATTATTATCTTGGTTAGGCATGACTTTATTCACTGCTGGTATTATATTATCATTATCGTTTATCATTTGCCGTTTAGTATATCTGGTTATTAAATGCATTGTTTTAGATGACGTCATTGGAGCCGAAAAAATAAGGAAAAAAACAAATTCTTACACAGAAGATGCCGTCCCGGGCCTCTCGCATCCAGCACTTGCCAGCCGTCCTGCGCAAATTGTCACTCCACCTGGCCTGAGGGCGTCCTACACTACGTTTGCCGAGACGTGGTCTCCACTCCAGAACTCGTTTACCCCAACGGTTATCAGTTCTGCGGATGATGTGGCCAGCCCACTGCCACTTCAGCTTCCGGTGATCCGGTGAGCTATGTCGGTAACTTTGGTTCTCTGCCGGATCACCTCATTTCGGATCCGATCTCAGAGAGACGCCGAGCATAGCCCTTTCCATAGCTCGCTGAGCGACCTTAAACTTGTGGACTAGCCGTACCGTGAGTGTCCACGTTTCGGCTACGTATGTCATAACCGGTAGAACGCACTGATCGAAGACTTTCGTCTTTAGGTAACTGTGGGATCGACGATGTGAAGACTCGACGAAGTTTTCCAAACGCTGCCCAGCCTAGCTGAATTCTCTTTTTATCCCGTCCTCAAAGTTGTTTCCACCCAACTGCAATGTCTGCCCAAGGTATACATATTTTTGAACAGCTTCGAGGACGGCGCCGTGCACTGCAATCGGTTCCGGTAGAACATCTTCATTGAACATGACCTTGGTTTTATCCAAGTTCATCCATAGGCCGATGCGCACAGAGGAGTGAGCCAGTTCATTCAGCAACTGTTGTAGGTCCTGCAGCGATTCTGCCATTATGACGATGTCATCTGTAAATCGCAAATGTATTCGCCATTTACGTTAATGCCACGTCCTTTCCAGTTCAGCGTGTTGAACATATCCTCCATTGCATTAGTGAACAACTTTGGGGAAATGACATCCCCTTGTCTCACTCCTCGATGCAACGGTTATAGGCCTTGTTTGCTGGTTTTGTACTTGGACGGACATGGTGGCGGCTTCATAGAGACATCTCATCACATGGATGTATTACGCCATTCTACTTGGCATCGCTGCAGGGACTCCAGAACAGACCAGGTTTCAACCGAGTCAAAGGCCTTCTCATAGTCCACGAATGCTAGACACAGGGGCTGATTATACTCTCGCACTGTGTGGACTGTGTGGTTTGTGGTGCCGTATCCGCTCCGAAACCCAGCCTGTTCCGTCAGTTGGAATTCGTCGAGTCTTCGCGCAATACGGTTCGTGACCACTCTTGAAAACAGCTTATAGACGTGGCTTAAAAGGGCAATGGGTCTACAGTTCTTCAATGGGGTTTTGTCTCACTTTTTGAAGAACAGGACAACCACACCCCTAGTACACGCCTCCGGAGTTCTCCCTTCCAGAAGGACAGCGTTGAAAAGCTTTTGGAGCTCCCTTAAAATTTTGTATACGTGTATATTCCGTTTTGTTTTAATTGTTGATTGGATAAGAATGACATAAGTCATATTAATTCTGATTTTGCAAACAAATCTAAACAGATTTTAAAGATAATTAATGTTTTTATCAGCCAAATGCTGTTATAAAAATACATTTTGTATGTTATTATAAAAACGCATTATAGTTGCATTTCATTAAGTTGATTAAAAACACTATTATATCACTGATTTTTAATTCATTGCATTATAATCCTCTTTATTAACAGCGGACGAAAAGTAACGTAACATAGGTCGAAAACTAATATTTTTGGACGAAAACTGACGAAATCGGTACTTTTCACTAAAATATTTTTTATAAAAAAAACGACAACTATAATCAATTGTCCCTTGGTGTAAACATGAAATAGACTATATTAGCGTTTAATAAAAATATAGTTTGTTAGATTTGGCCCAGTGGAACATATTTTTTTTTAATGTTTAACCTGGCAACTCCACTAATTGGACGAAAACCGGCTAAACTACCCTACATACCTAATTCATATCGTGCAAGATAAACTTCTCAAAATTCAGTCATGTTCAAAATAGCATCAAAGCAAACGCACGCATCAACACATTACCGCTTCAACAAACACATTTATCCTATATTTTTATCTTAAACTCATACTTTACGTCTTATTTACGAGCCCAGCTGAGAGCTATAACCTCGATTCTGAAAACATGATTAGCACAACGATTTAGCACTTACTTACCTAAGCACTTAGGCCATACAGACACGAAATACACTAGCACTGATTGTTGAATTCGAAAAAACGTTTAACAACGTCCACTGTAGTTTGAGCCGCGGTGTGTGTGTGTGTTGCCCCCCTGTGGCCGTGGTATGTATGGGTCGAGAGGGGCAGGGTGGGTCTATCTAAGTTTTGAAAGTCGGTCGCGCGATACGAGAGGCGACGGCCGCGACGTGTGCCCTCCCCGACAGACTCATGGCGACTGAGGAAAGAGCGAGCCTCGCTCCGGTGCGTCCCTCCGCCCGCCCAAGCTAGCCGTCCGCCCAAGAGGAAATGTTTGCTCCGACTTTTAATACTGTTATTTAATTAATATGCAAATGCAACTAACCCGTATGCCCGAGCTATTAGCGAGCGATTCCAAGCGCGCAGATATTTGTTTTGGCGTCTACAAGCGACCTAACAGATAAGCTCTCACGTGTATTTTTATTATAATCTCGCGGTTGGAGTTTTTTTTTATGACAGGTGGCAAACGGGCCTGAAGGTCACCTGACGGTAAGTGATCACTTCAGCCTATAGACACCGCAGCACCACAGGAGTAATAGGTGCGTTGCCGGCCCTTGAGAAATTTGTAGGCTCTCTTTTTGAAGATATCCAACTCGTATCCATTAAAGGCAAAAATAAAAGAGAGGACATTTCGCCGATATCAAGTGTTTAGAGGCCTATATCCAGTAGTGGACTGATGTGGGCTGATGATGATGATGATGAAGTGTGCCAGTGTTTTGTGGCTTTACCCCTCATGTGTGAAACCTGACAATAGAGATTAATGACACACTCTTCTTGGCTGATTTGGGTGAGAAAATGTCTATAGATAGACTAGCTGTGCCCGCGACTTCGTCCGAGTGAATAGAAATTCATCCCCTTTTTTATGCCCTTGCTTGAGTAGACTTTATCAAACCCTTTCTTAGCGGATGCCTACGTCATGACAACAGCATACCTGCATGCCAAATTTCCGCCCAATCTGTACAGTGGTTTAGGCTGTGTGTTGATAGATCACAGGTAGATGTTATGACGTAGGCATTCGCTAAGAAAGGGTTTTGATCAATTCAATCCCCTTGGGGGTACCCTAGGGGATAAAATAGGGGATAAATTCTATTCCACGCGGACGAAGTCGCGGGCACAGCTAGAAAATATTTTTATTTCATTAAATCTTTGAGGGATTTTCTTAATTTGCATAGTGTACCTAATCCAAAAACCTTACATTTCCCGAACCTCGCGATTCTACAATTTTCTCAAAGTTTGACGAAGCATTGGCCCTTACCTCGACCCCTGATCCGGCGTTGCGGCCACTAATCCAACAAGGCATTAATACTCTAACATTAGGATAATATCAGCTACTAAAACTACTTACGCTCAAAAGCTTTTAAGCTTTTCTCCGTCGTGGCATAATCGAACGGATAGCCATGAAGCGAACATATTATCACAGGGATGTTGCACGCATAACGTTAATGGATAACTACTGTTCAATATTGCCATGCCATTATATATGTATAGTGTTCACTATCGTTAAAGTTTAGCGTAGCTTTTAAATAGAATACAAAAAAAAGGAATACTCCATTATATTATTATAGACTTGCTTATAAATCGTCATTACAAATGAAATGAATTCATATGCCACTGCTTGGCTAAATGGACGAACGAAATTTCAACCTGACATCTTATCTACTATGTTTGTTATGAAATTATAAATAAATAAATATCAGACAACATCACATACATTGCTCCGATCCCAAAGTAAGTAGCTTAAGCACTTGTGTTGTGGGTGTCAGAACAACGAAGGTACCACAAATAAATACTTAAATACAAATATAATCACCCAGACACGGAACAAACACAAGTGTTCATCACACGAATGTTTGTCCCGGGTGGGAATCGAACCCACGACCCTTGGTTCCGACATGAGAAATAAACATCTTTATCTTACCTTTCTTTAATTATAACAACAATTTAGTTAAATTAAAACTAATAAGTACTTAAGTACTACCCACCATAGATCGGAATGGGGAGAGGTTAAGAACCCCGAACGCCGGGGATGTACAAAAGCATTTTTCCGGGTTACAAAAAAAAGAGGTTAGGACTGTTTTCATGTAGGTGCTTTTACAACATTCGAATAACATGAATTTGCCTAGATACATAGTTTAGTTTTCGTAGTTACCCGAAGAAAAGTTATATGTAGGTTTTTATGCTGGCTATACACCGATTGATCCCGATAAGCGACCGAAATCACTTCAAATGGTGCAATTGTGAGCCTGTGTGTCTGGTAGTCACCTGTTAGGCGCGTAAACTTTGCCCAGTGAAATAAGAAATGCTATTATTTTTGGACATCACAACAACCTATATTATACGTACAGTAAACGCACACTTAAACCCAAACAAATATAAACATACAAACATAATACATGACATTTAGACCGGATACGGCCGTTGCGCCACGGCCAATATAAAAGAGCCTCACTCAGCATTAGGCCGTGGCCCCCGTAGAAGCCACGTGGTAGGGTCTTATCAGTACTGAGAAGCTCAGGATATCTCAAGAAGTTCTTAGTTGACTCTTACGACACCCACGGGAAGAAATAGGGAGGTGATTTGAATTCCTTCCCGTTACCGCACAGTCAGTCCGCACAGAATAAACCATAGACATTTTTATGAGGTTATGGTTCAGTTCAACTCCATTTCTATGGTCATAACATTGACGGACTTAGCACACAACAAGGAGTATTCAAATGTACGAAGTCATTAGACGTGGAATGACATTACACCGTTTTTAGGGTTACCCAAAGGTCAGAAACGGCCCCTATTACTAAGACTTTGCTGTTTGTTCGTCCGCCTGTCTGTCATCAGGCTGTATCTCAAGAACCACGATAGCTAGACAGTTGAATTTTTTAATCTCAAATTATATAGGAAGGTATTTTATTGCAACAAATACTAAAAACTAAATAAAATAAAATAATTAAGGGCTAAATACCTCCCATACAAGAACCTCGATTCTTGTGCCCTTTTTTGCTCGGTGTAAATAATGGCAACAGGTAGTCACTTCAAATTTTCACAAAATACTTACCTACATAGTAGTATTTTTAATTTAATAATAAATAATAAAATTTAAATTATCAAAATATTTAGGGGGGATTCAAGATTAAAGTGACCCTCAACAAAATTGATATTTTTGCTACTATTGCCTGATATATGAGAAATTTGGTACGGAACCCTCCGCGCGCCTCCAACTCGCACTTGTCCGGTTTTGTTTAATTGACAAAACATTTAAAGCGTTCGTAACCGATTGGACTCGACGCGGTGCATTCCCGCGACGAGCACAACATTTCTACGGCGAATGTTTCAAGGTCAGTCCCATATAGTGAACAATGGATGCCTACATTTGGCCGTAGGGTTGTCTACATCTGGAGAATAAGAATAAAAATAAAAGGACCTGTAATCGCCATGCAAGAGAGGTAGGGCATAGCGAATCTTATAAAATATAAATAATGTATTTTCTTTTATTGTGTTTCCTTTTGTACACTCACCGCACAACAAATCTGCTCTCTGCATGACCCAAGGGTTGACTGGTAGAGAATGCTCCTAGCATTAAGTTCGCCTTTTGTACCATTTTTGTGCAATAAAGTTTAAATAAATAAATAAATATTCACTCGAATAAGAGAGGTAGGTCATAGCGAATCTTCGCTCGAATTGAGCCGCCCGTGCGGGGAATGACCTCCACCCTATAGAATACCGCAGCAAAATGACCTCTGGGTCGTGTTCCTGCCGGTGAGTAGGGTTTCCGGAGCTCGTGGGGGGTTAGGGTTGGGCCGGCATGGCGGTGGCAACTGACAGGTAACTGACCAGTTACTTGCCAGTTATCACAGCGGCTTGGGTTTCTCTTTCGCTTTCCATCAGGCGTAGGAAGCCTGTTGAGCCACTATAAAAAAAATGCTGTTCAGGCGGGTCCTATGTTCAGCAGTGGACTGCTTTAGACTGACGGTGTAATAGACCACACGCCCAAGTCACGAGCAACTGGAAAGGCCTTTGTGCAGCAGTGGACTGCGATACAGTGCCAACCTCACCTGCCCTTTTTTTTGTTGCACCGGGGGAAAATGCAGTTTACGCATACCTGCCACTCGGGGACGCAGCAGGTTATGTGGGACTCGCTCCGCCTCTAGATGGAAGCGAGACGGAGAATACCCACTAAAAAACCCTTGGGCCAACCGGTGAAGATAAGCCCCCTGGCCCCCGCCGAAACGGGGTAACAGGTGAACCTCACCTGCCCTTGGTGCATCCTACCGAACAACAAACGAGGCGCTGGCAACCTACTGGTGGCGGTGGCCCTGCGATCGCCAACCCGCCTGGCCAGTGTGGCGATTATAGGTATATCCTCCAGATGTTTGACGTAAGTGGCGAACAACTGGAGGAGCCTATGTCTAGCAGTGGACTGGAATGGCTGATGATGATGAAATAACCAATGCGAAGCGTAGCTAGTGCATAAAATAATTATTTTTATTTGTACAATGTGTAAGCCCTAGTTCATTGTACTTGAAGTTCATAAGCGCGGTATTATCGTGCCTGTAAAAGGACTAACTGCCACTTATGTAATTATTATAGCGGCCTAATTAGTTAGCGGCGTGGTGTTTGTAGTACGTAGGTACCTAATACTTAGAATAATAGGCTGTTCCTCGCTTTTTCTACCTATTAGGTAGTGCTAGATTTAGTAAGGAAACATGAGCTGTTGGTTCCCTTGAATATAGCAATATAATGTACCCCCTAACTTTTCAGATAAGAGTACAACGTACGAGAGCATTAAATTAATAATATTGAGGTCGTATTCGGCTGTTAATTGTTAGTCAAACTTGAGTGGAGAATATTATAAAACAATTACTTACGTATAGTATGAGGGTACATCAGGAAACTGCCTACCTATACACATTTTTACACTTCACAAAATGTTCTTTCTCATATGTATACTGAGCACGTCACTACACCACCATTTATACAATTATTTTTAATATATGACTATCTTCTCACATTTTTCTTATGTTAAACTTTATGCCGGTGATTGAAAACGACACAAGTTTATAAATTAGTTCGGTAATGTCATCTAGTGGACTTTTCCGGAAGTAATTTATGAAGTTTTCTAAGTATGCGACGTAACTCTTAAATGGTTTTAGTTCGTTATCATTTCAATAGAGGGCGCTAAGTAAACAAAATCGTTCTATGATTTCACAACAGATGGCGCTTTTTCACGTAATCTCAAAGAATACACTTGTAATTAGTTTAATTATAAATATTATTCATAGGTAAACCAATAAATAAAGTTTTAAAAAATGTACGACGAAAGTTTTAATAAATGATTCAGACGTCAAATTTTAATTCATTGGTTCTTATCATGCATAAAAAATATCATCAAGATTATTTTGCAGGAAGTATTTTTATTATTCATTTGTTTTATTTGAGGAAATGATTATTGATTTTTTCATTGAAATATATCCCACTAGCGACCCGCCCTCGCTTCGCTTTAGTAGCTAACGTCATCACAGTAGAAACCTCTTAATTTATCAATGCTTTTCTAGACAAAAAATAGAAAAAATTGTGATAGAAAATTTCTAATTATACTTAGAAACCTTACTCGTGAAACACTTTATGTATTTAAAAAAACCGTATAAAAATCCGTTGAGTAGTTTTAAAGATTTGAACATACCTACTTATGGACAGACAGACAGAAAAGCGACTTTGTTTTATACTGTGTACCTACCTATAATTATATTTATTTATTTACCTATTTAATCTTTCTTATTTAAGGGGGGGAAAGGAATTTTAATTGCAGATTTGCTCTAATTGAGAAACGTAGTATAGTTACTGATTCGGGTCGATGTGTAGTTGAATTTCCAATTCCGAGTCCACACCTCCAAGCGGTCCCCCCTGGTAACTGCGGTGCATCAATGCTGAATACTATGTTACTGAGTAATGATGCACTGTAGGCTAACGTGGCAGGAAGAAACTCGCCAAGATGCACTGGCCAGCATGGCGTTTTATGGCTTTAATCCCTCTCATGAATAATGCAAGAATACTACGGCCCTCAGTCCCCAGCCGCCCCACTATTCCCAGCTCCGGCAGCGGCCGCGGTAACGGTGGGGCAGAGGGTGCGAAGAATCCCTGGGTACGATCCGGCTGCCAAACCACGACCCTGGCTATAGCGTGTTTAAACACAAGGACATTGAGACATGACGATAGATTGATAGAACTTGAATCTGAACTGGAAACAATTAAATGGGATATTTTGGGTCTTTCGGAGGTCAGAAGGAGAGGCGAAAATTTAACAAAATTAGTTTCAGGAAATATGTTTTATCACAAAGGACATCCCGACTCAAGTTACGGTGGAGTTGGTTTCCTAGTTAACAAAAGGGTAGAACATTTAGTACAAAATGTCAGCAGTGTATCAACGAGAGTTTGCTATTTGGATATTAAATTAAATAACAAATATAAATTAAAGATCATTCAAGTTTACGCACCTACTAGTGATCACTCAGATGATGAAATAGAACAGTTCTATGAAGATATTGAAGGTGCAATACAGACAGAACCGTGTCATTATTATATGATTATTGGCGACCTCAACGCACGTATCGGCAAATCTGTAGACAAAGAGCATTCTGTGGGAAAATTTGGTCTTGGTTCCCGAAACCGCCGTGGGCAGACACTGGTCGATTTCCTTGAAAAACGCAAGTTATTTGCAATGAATACTTTTTTCCAAAAACGTAATTCGAGGAAGTGGACTTGGGCGAGTCCCGACGGAGTAACTAAAAATGAAATGGACTATATAATAAGCTCTCATAAAGCCATAATAGTGGACGTGTCTGTACTGAACCATTTCAAAACTGGAAGTGATCATCGTCTGGTGAGATCTACAGCAAAATTTAATCTTAAAAAGGAAAGGATAAGGCTAGTTACCTCTAAAAACCGTTTTAGGAAAGAAGCATTAATGTCAGTCAAAGAAGAATTCCAACTGGAGCTGTCTAATAGATTCACAGGGCTTGAAGAACTGGACATGGATGTAGAAGACCTTAATAATAACATTGGCCAGAATATTATGGACGCAGCCAAAAAACTTTTAGGTAAGCCTAGGAAGAGAGCAGAGAAACTGTCACCTCAAACGTTGGACTTAATGAGGCAAAGGAGAACTTTACCATGTAACACGCTACAGGATCAGAGACAGATAGAAAAATTAAACGCACACATAAAAAGAGCAATTAGGAAGGATATCAGAAACCATAACAAAAAAGTCATTCAAGATACTCTAGAAGCTTGCAGGGGACCTAAGATTTTCAGACGTAGGACACGAGTAGGGACAAGCCAAATAATGAGACTTACGGACGAAAATGGTTCACAAGTGACTGACCGTAACCAGCTCCTGAACACTGTCGAAAGGTTCTATGAAGATCTGTATGCTTCGCGAGCGGCACCTGCAATGCCTAATAATGACCCTAGGGCACCCCCTACAGAATACCGTGGCCAGGAAACGATACCACCAATTCTTGCGGATGAAGTGGAAAGAGCTATATCCCAAATGAAGTCTGATAAAACACCGGGCGAAGATGGTATTTCAGTGGAAATGTTGCGTATGGGTGGAGGCAGTGTAGTGGCTGTGCTTGTGGAGTTGTACAATAAGGTTCTAAAAGATGCTAAAACACCAAGCTCTTGGAAGAATGCAATAGTAACAATCTTACATAAAAAGGGGGACATCTCAAGACTTTCGAACTATCGCCCTATAAGTCTCCTCTCTCAGATATACAAGATTTTCGCCAAGGTTCTGTGTAATAGAATCACAAGAGAACTGGATGAATGCCAACCGGTCGAACAGGCAGGCTTTCGGAGAGGTTTTTCAACAACTGACCACATACATACTGTGAAACAGCTGATGGAGAAGTGTCAAGAATTCAATCGTCCGCTGTACATGGCTTTCGTAGACTACGAAAAGGCATTTGATAGCGTTGAGCACTGGGCTGTATTTAACTCTCTCCATCGCTGTCATATTGACGCACGGTATGTTGATATCCTCCGCGAGCTATATGAATCTGCGACAATGCAAGTACGCCTGCATACTTTGACCAATCATATCCCAGTCAGAAGAGGAGTGCGGCAGGGAGACACGATTTCGCCCAAATTATTTACAGCTGCCCTTGAGGATGTAGTAAAAATACTACCTTGGGACAAGAAAGGTATCAACGTGAATGGTGTCAAACTGTCGCATCTTCGGTTTGCAGATGATTTGGTTCTGTTCGCTGAAAATTGGAAGGATTTAGGCTGTATGCTCGGAGAGCTGCGGGATGCCTCACTTCAAATTGGTCTGAAGATGAACGTGTCCAAGACGAAAGTAATGTCTAACAACCCACGCAACAGGCAAAGCCTAGCCGTTGGTAACGATAGCATCGAGGTGGTTAGACATTATGTATACCTTGGGCATCGTTTATCTTTCGCCAAAGAGCATCTAGAGCAAGAGGTCTCTCGGAGAGTACAGTTGGGATGGGCCGCATTCAGCAAATTGGATGATGTTTTAAAAGACAAAAAACTTCCGCAATGCCTTAAGACGAGGCTCTACAACCAATGTGTCTTGCCGACAATGACGTATGGAGCTGAAACATGGCCGCTGACCGGAATAACCCTTCATAGACTTCGCGTAGCGCAAAGGGCCATGGAGCGTTCCATGTTGGGTGTCAGTCTTCGGGACCGAATTCCTAACTCCGAAATACGGAATCGAACGAGAGTGACGGACGTTGGGAAAAAGGTCATGTCGTTAAAGTGGAGATGGGCGGGACACTTGGCACGAGGGAAGGATGGAAGGTGGAGCACATCCATTACACAGTGGTGGCCAAGGCAGGGTAAGCGAAGTCGCGGACGTCCGCCCTCCAGATGGTCGGACGATATAGGTAGAGTGGCAGGGAAAACTTGGGCGAGAGTAGCGCAGGACCGTGGTGAATGGCAATCAAGAGAGGAGGCCTATGCCCTGCAGTGGGACCGATAGTAAAGGCTGATGATGATGATGATGATTTAATCTTTATTGCACAAGGAAAGTACAAATGGCAGACTTATAGTGATTAAAGAAGAAATACAAACCTCATTACCAAAATGGCGGACTGCACACTGCACAGTGCATACCTACCAAAACTAAATGTACGTAGTACTTAATACTTCTATGAAATGTATACGGGTCAAAATCAGAGAGGTCGGCATTTTGGGTTTTGAAATATCTGAGAAATTAAGTTTTCTTTATAAGAAAATTAACATGTGGAATATGTTGTGTCATTTGTCATGAACCTTTCCTGTAAAGAGGCACGCACACAAATATATATTTTAGGAATTATACCTGTTAATAATAAAAATGACAGGGCCTTAAATCATTTCGGGAACACTTTTAAATATTTTTTAAATAATAATATAACCAACGTTTTTAATAATCACCGTCATGAAATTATAATTAACCTGTCCCTCTACCAGTAAATGCTGTCATTTTGTATATTTTTATAATAAAAAGACTTATTTTTTATATTACTCTCCATACATTTTCAATTAGTGTAAATTTCGTTTCAAAATTTTAATTTATTGTATACATTTGTGCAATACGTTATCAATTAATGATATAAATACAAATGTTGAAAGGTCATTTTAGGATATGTATGCAAGATTTAACTATAACCCTACTCATTAGTGAAAAATCTGCCATTTTTGCGATGTTCCCGAAAATGATGGGAGTGTTCCCAAAATGACAATGAAGTTCCCTAAATGAGGTTGACGTTCCCTAAATGACTGCAACGTTTGGTTTTTGCATTATGTTGTAGATGAAAATAATAAATACCTTTAAGTATTAAACCTTTATTTGTACTTAAAGAATGAACAACATGAGTATCAAAATTTAAACTTAATCTTATTAGGAACAAATAGTAATTGCACTCTACAAGTATCATTAAGATTTCTTGCATCAATGCTTAAAATTAAATAAATCAAATGTAGTTTTAAAACAAACAGTCTTATGAATTCGAAACATTATTCAAGCTTATTCATATTAATCACAAAATAATTTGAGTATCAAAGTTTGAACTTAAAGTCTAGCAATAACTTACTTTTCAAAAATATCCATATTCTCATCAAAACAATAATAGCCACGACTACCTATTTTCTGCAATTTCGGGGTGGGTAAAATTTTAATAACTTGTTCACAGGGGACATATTATGCAACATCATTTTGTTCAAGTTTAAACATCTTTGCTGAGTTCCGCTGACAACGAAGAAAGGCGACCTTTATTTCGCCATCTTCATCAACTGAGGTCTCAGCAACTGCGACGTATCTGTATTCATTTTTTTTATTTTCAGTGGGTACATTTACTAGCAAAAATGTCTTTGGACGTATCATGTTGGGGTGGAAGTTCTCTTTATCATTTCCGTACGATGTACCAGCACAATTATCGTCACTCTTTCCATGAAGTCGATCTGAAACCTTTTGAAGATTTTCATCATCTGAACTGTCTGATCCGTATACAGCGTCGTAAATACTCTTCCTACTCATGTGAAGATAATTCAGAAACTTATCATTCTTTTCTATGTCTAAATCTAACATAATAGACGTTTACGAATTTCAGGGGTAACAGAACATTCTCTTGTTAATTCATTAACTTGCGAGTAGGCGTATCAGCATTCTTTTGATACTCTTTCTTCGCGTCTTCTGTTTCTCTGTACTTTTTTTCGCAACTTATCTATAATTCTTTGCATTTTTTGTATTTTATCTTTCTGTTTTTTAACAGTCCTGTAAGCCTGTGCTTTATCTTTTTTAACCAGTTTTCTTCCTGATCTCTTTCTTGACAAGCGATTATCGCTTTCTATCTCATTTTCAGAATCTGGTGGGCTATTACTTAAAATATTTGCCAACATCTTTTTTTTCTGTCTATACTTTTGAGAATTTTTTCTCCACGACTTTCTTTGTTTCCTCTTCTGTCTTTCAGTCATATCACTAATAGTCTTAACTTTATTTTCAGCCTTCTTCCTTTGGTAATATTCCCTATCTTTCAGTCTCTTCATCTCCCTTTGTTCAGGTGTCATTTTATCTAAAAACTTGCGTTTCCTTGCATTAGCCTTTTCGCGATGTTTTTTGTAAGCTATACTGTCCTGTTTTAATCGTTTTTTTGACTTCTTTTTATCTTCATTTTTATTTTCCATGTTACTATTACTAAGTGGTTACCGAAAACAAAAAAAAATGCATTGTTATATGTATTTAAAAGCAAGAAAGCGTCATTTTGCCCATTAATCGTCATTTCGAGAACGCCCGTCATATACGAGAACGTTCCCGAAATGACCGTTCCCTGAATGACTATCCGATGAATATTTTCATATCACGCTTCATGCCGCTATGTTAGATATTGGTTTTTGAGGTTAGGAACACGTGAACTGTAATATTTATAAGAATTTAGCAAAAAGTATGCAAATTATCGGAAAACTAATCACCAAACAGCGTTCCCGTAGTGATAGGGAATTAAAGTACGCTACCCACATACGAAATTAAAACGTAGGTACTTACCAATAAAATCAATTATTTTTTTCCAAAAACACGACACGCGTCTTGTCCTTTGACTAGTGAACTTCACACTGTTGCTCGCTAGTCACCTAGCGCGTTTTGTTTGAATTATATCGACCGATATCCATCGCGTTCACTGAATGATTTAATAAACGTCAGACAGCATTTGAATAGTCGAAATATGAAAAATATATATTTTAGCTATTTAATTTATACGTATATTCGTAATTTAATAATTTTCGAAGCTAATATATAAAAAAATACAATTTTAAGTCTTAATTGTAAACATTTTTGACTTGTCTCAACTATGAAACGTGGTATAAGGACGCGTTCCCGGAATGACTATTTAGGCCTTTTTAGTTTAAAATCTAATAAAATATTATCGTAAAAAAATAAATATGATAAGTGCCTTGTAATTATGCGCAGAAACTTCATTTGGAAACAAGTATTTTAGCCATACCACGTTATTTTATTAAGAAAATCTTTGTCAGAAGCATGATTCTCACCTCTCTGATTTTGACCCATACGTACACCTGTCAGGGCTGGCAATAAAAAGGCAATTTCCGTAATACATTATTGTTTATTTTTGTATAATTATTTGAATACATCAAAAATTTTTGGTGTAATATGAAAATCGCTACCGCGTAAACATCATCTGAACCCACTATCATATCTTAAAGGCCAGAATAATATTGTTCTGCTTATATGATTGTACATTATCAGGAATGTACTATTCACTACTTCTACGCTACTTAACTCCAATACGCTTATGGATCGTAAAATTGTTTTATACAAGTAATATTTTAAAATTAAATACATTAATTAACTAGTTATAAAACATTAAATCAGTCATTTACAAAGCATCCTTCTAATTTTTACAACACTGATAAAACGGTTTCTTAATATGGAGATTTTTAAAAATTTGGATATAGCTTATTGCACGAAATAATAAAATTATGCTTTTAGTTTTAATAAAAAAATTACGTGCAATTTACAAAATAATTCATTATTGTTTAAGATTGCAGTTATTATGTAAAAAAAATGTAAATGCTTTCCTGATTAATCAACAAAACGGTCTCCAAATAAACTTTAAAACAGTGGACAATATTAACACAGAATTTTCTTAAACTACAGTTTAAAATAATTAAAAACTAAACATAGATGGCGTTTTCTTCCTAACATGATTGTGTAAAACTTAATTATAATATTCCTCCTTAGTTTTTATGCGAGTAGGTAAGTAGTCTATTTTAATTAGGCAATGAGAATATATTTATTCATAATTTCCAAAGAAAAAAAATAAAACCAATTCTATTCGAGGTTAATTATGGAGAAACTGACAGATCAAAAATATTAGTACGAGCAAAATTTGCAAATTAATGCACGCTAGTACTATTTCTAATTAATTTTAATACTCGGTGTGCTACTTTAATTAAAATCACTTTCACATTTTTTTTATTTTCAACACGCTTTTTTAATAATATCACGTTTTCTTTGTTCAATCACTATAAAGCATTTTCTGTAAGTCATTGTGTATGTGGCGCTAACCGTTGTAAAGGAATCGTCTAAATTAGAAATAACTAAGTGTTATCCATTATCTGGCGGTACATGTTACTTACTTTACTTAATATTAAAATACAAACTAAATTAGATGCCTATGGGAATTTCACGACACTATATTGGACAAAGAAAACGTGATACAATTCTTAAACATTATAAATAGTCACCTACTCCTAAATTACAATACTGACAACGTAGTCGACAAAATAAAATATACAATTCCGAAACATAAATCACAAACATACCATCGCAGTGTAAAAACCTCCATCAGATTGATTTATTTACAGAAATTTACAATCACAAGCCACTCTCACAATATACGCGACTCCACTCGACAAATTATAAATACGTAACGTAAATTCTATATTTACACAAAACGTCATTTTGTCATGACACGATAAAAAAGTATATGATACAAAAAAAATCCGACGAAGAACCGCTAGGGCGCTATTTAGGCAAAATTACCTGACGGTCTTCATAGGCAGTGACGTAAAAAAATATTAATTAAATCTATAAAGGCCTGCTCACCACCGTACGGTGAAATGTTTCGGCAGATTTAAAGTGACAGTTGCCAAATTGGAATTATTTCGTTTAACTGGCAACCAACAAAAAGGAGACATGTTTGGAAAATGGTGATTAAAAATGATTTGTACTTAAGATTCGAGTTTATTTCTTCATAATTTTCAGTCCCAAATACCTCATTATGGTCTCGAGATCAAAGTGAACAGTATTTTGTATCTGTGATTAGGCTGGGTTTATATCTAATCTATAGATTGATAGAATTATACTTTGTTATAAATAAGATCATATTACGTGAACGTTCATAAAATATATCAGGTAATTTTCTCATTTAATTACAATTAAATACCAAAAGTTGATTTAGGAAGAAATACATTTGTAATAGCGTATTTGACTATGATTGATTTTGTAGGTTACTTCATGGTTTCCAGAAATAATTAATCAAAATATCAAAAAATATTATTAGTAGGTAATAACCCTGCTAATTTGACCCAGAAAGTAAATTTCCTATCGAACACACTTCTTACGCGAGGCATACAAAATTAGACGTAATACTGGCAACTGACGTCACTTGCTTGTAGTAGTTTCCTATAAAGTTTTTGGACTCATCAATTGTGATGACTCTGAGTGACTGAGAAATGAGTCTGTAGATTGCAAGATAGAATCAAAAATGGTCAAATAGCCTTTTGCATGTAGTACACTTTATTGAATGTCCGCACAACAGGAAAGCACATTTCTAAACCTAACACAACACTGATTGCTAGGCCGAGTTGGACTATCTTATACGGAGATGTTGTAATTAGCAAAAGCTGCCTGATAATAATTTCTCATTAATCAATAATCACTATGCATTAGATTAGATATAAACCTAACCCGATATACAGTCTGATGACGAATTTCTTGTCTATGTTTGAACGAATAGAGTGGGAAAGAGATATTAGCATAGCTCATTTGTCCCCAATAAGAAATGCTTAAGCTTTAGCGAAGTACAAACTCAATCCCCTGTACTATAAGTACCATTTCATATTCAGGCTTCTCGTCTAGAAAAAACTCTAATTTAGTGGGCCCACTCCGAAGTGCATTACGTAAGTTTCGGAGTAATTTATACGTTACAACTACGAGTAATGCCTCACTTATAGAGTTTTGTCTGTCTATGATCCTGTACAAACCTGATAGTTATTAAGCCTGAAATAGTATTACCTGCTAATTATTTGCAATCTTAGAGATGGCCCGAAACTTCGGTAACGTACTTCGGAGTAGGCCTACTACAAGAATCGAAGCCAGATCTTTTGTGTAAAATTACATGAAAATGATCGTCTGCGCAGGCCTCAATCCTTTGATCGTCGAGAAATCGATTAATTATTGTACTTTTTGGGTTCAAAATTGGATGAACATTAAAAATTCAGTATATGTCGCTTTCCCGCATTTTCATCAATCATAGACAATTCGTTAAACTCTTCACGTTTCCAGAGTATAGGGACTGGAATACAACATTGTAGCCATAGGTTTATGGCTGTGATCTTAAGACACCATTTGCCTGTGTCCGTTCTGTCCGTTGCCGTTCTGCGACGGGAACAACACGCCTTCGTATGTGACACCGTTAAGTTCTATGGACACCACGAGTTGCTGGTCTCCGGTGCTTGCGTCTCCTGAAAAAGAATAGTGTTTTAGTAATTGTGTTTTAATTCCTACTGTATGTTGGTATATACTGTATGTAGGTATAGTCAGATATTATGTAAGTGATGACTTCTTGTAAGTATGTCTAAGTGATTCACATAATCAGAGGCTTGGATGACCCAACAGGATCTAGAGAGCTAATTGTTACACCTTAAGCCTCAAGCATGGCTCGGCTCGCGTTTTAAATGCCTCTAGCATGGTAAGGCTCGCGTTTTGAATCCCTCAAGCATGGTACGGTTCGGGCTTTGCACGCCTCAAGCATGGTACGGCTCGGGCTTTGCACGCCTCAAGCATGATACGGCTCTGGCTTTGCACGCGTCAACCATGGAACGGCTCGGGCTTTGCACGCCTCAAGTATGGTACGGCTCGGGCTTTGCACGCCTCAAGCATGATACGGCTCGGGCTTTGCACGCCTCAAGCATGATACGGCTCGGGCTTTGCACGCCTCAAGCATGATACGGCTCGGGCTTTGCACGCCTCAAGCATGATACGGCTCGGGCTTTGCACGCCTCAAACATGATACGGCTCACGTTTTGATCGCCGAACGCATGGTGCGGCTCGCGTTTTGCACGCCTCAAGCATGATAAGGCTCGGACATTGAACGATTCAACGGCTCCATTGTACGGCTTGTTAGTAACCTTATAGGTTGCTTCATTCAACTAGCTGGTGGACTAGTACTGACCTCTGGTGGTGATCTTGAAGGCGGCGCCGTGCACGCCGTTGGCGGGCGCGCCGTTGAGCGCGGGCGGCGCGCGCGGCGGGGAGGGCGCGCGGGGGGAGGGCGGGCGCGGCGTGCGGCGCTTGGCGGGCGGCGGCGGGGAGCGGCACGCCTCGCGCTTGCCCCCGCTCGTGCTCGAGTTGGGGCTCTCGCTGAGGTTTAGGGCTTCGCTGTGGAGGGAGAACGAGGAAAATCAGTATCTAGGATAACATGTGGGATGTAAAAGCGACCTTATCATCTTTTCGCAACAAGCCACCATCAACTGCCCGATGTGCGTCCTGCTGAATACCGAACGAGGCTCTGGCAACCGACTGGTGGCGGTATAACCATCACGAGTGAAGGCACAGCTAAACACTACAGGCCGACGGGCAGCAGTAGCGTCACCGGAGCGAGAAGCTTAGCCCAGCGAGCCCAGCTTGGCGATTATGGGTATAGCTTCTTGACGTTTACCCAAAGTGGCAAACACCTGGAGAGGCTTACTTGAAACAGTAGACTGCGATAGATAATCCGTCAAATCCTTTGAACGCGACATAGGGCGCAACACAATTTTCTATTGTGTCTGGAACGGTGGTTCTTGAGAGGACAACCACTGGTGACCACCGTCAAATTATTTTATTTTTTAGTTTGTTATCCTGCTGGATAACAAACGAGGCTTGCACACCGGTTAGCGGCTCCAAAGAAGACGACGTCACGTGCCTTCGGCCATAGCGATCAGTGGCGTCGTGCATCGCAAGATGCAGGGAGGACACCACACCGTCCTCCCGAGGCGTGCCGTTCATGCTGGACGGCGCAGCACTACCGCGCTGTGGGGGATTGTGTCGAATCCCTCCGGGCATCCCGACCCCCCTCAGACGGAGTGCTCGTAGCGGACCACCGTCGGGTTTAGTGGGTATTCTCCGCTAAATAGGAGTGAGCCCCACATAACCCAGGTGTCCCGTACCCAGGGCCCTGGTGTATGCGTAAAGGCATTCCCGACGTTAAAAAACAAGTATCCTTAGAAAGTGGCCACCGCTTACAACTAATAAATAAACAATCCAAGTACCCAATATGTGATCCATACCGTTGTGGCTCCAGCTCAGGCTGTGGGCTGTTGTTGTTGTTGTTGTAGAGAGACCAGAGCGTGAGGCGGGAGACGTCGATTGCGCTGAGCGCGGCGGCGTCGCGGGGAGACATGATGGGGGCGGGCGCGTTGGCGCCTGGGGGCGATTCGGATCCTGGAATACAAAGTGGTGGAGTTAGTAACTAAGGACGAGCTTATTACAATATAAACAATATGAAGGGGGGAGAAAGTTCGTCCATGGCCACGATAGTTCTAAAACTGGCACTGGTTGGAGTCTAACCTAAATTATGGCATTTTACCCGTCGTAAAAAAACCAAAAGGTCTTACTTTTGCTTGTTTTTTTTTGACGGGGAAAATTTCTTTATGCATTCCTGACAGCGGGGTATGCAAAGTTTACACGGGAGAGCGAAAAATATAGTA
Organism: Conogethes punctiferalis; assembly: GCA_031163375.1. Taxonomy (NCBI): domain Eukaryota; kingdom Metazoa; phylum Arthropoda; class Insecta; order Lepidoptera; family Crambidae; genus Conogethes; species Conogethes punctiferalis. The sequence goes on from CM062094.1 coordinate 5,584,568, forward strand.
GCTACCATAGGTTGTAACTTGTAAGTACCAGATCCAGTAGGTGAGTCTCAGTAGGTTTGTGTCATGTTTTTGTGTTATATTAATATCAATGGTCCTCAAAAAAAAACTACTTTTGTGATATTACATAAGGATCTGATCTGAAGAAAAATAGTGTTACCGCGGTGTAACAGCGCATAACGCCATCTATTGAAATTTTCAAGAACTAAACTGTTAATAAATATTCTGAACAGTATCAAAGCAACGAATATTGTATAATTACTCACCATTCCTCATCAGGTCACGTTGCTGCTGTATCATCTTCATATACTCCCGGACACGGAACTCGATGTCCTGCTGTGAGATGTGGGGCGAGTGGGGGGGCAGCGGCGGCAGGCGGGGGACGCCCCCCACGCCGCCCGCGAGCGACAGCGAGAGGGGCTGCATGTGCTGCGTCAGCTGCGCGAGCGACGCCGGCACGCGGCTCAGCGGCGGCTGGTAAAGAGGCTACATCGTTTGTTAATGGTCCTTTAAGTTAATGGAGTAAGGTTTATATATTGAATAGGCTTGTTGCTGTAAAACATGTTATTAGTCCATCTTTTAGATTGTTCAAAATAAAAGACACTATTTTTTTATTTGTAAATTAGACCAAAAATTACATAGATATAGTCCGTTAAAATTACGGGTGACGTCAACAAGTGGGAGTTTTTTCGCACAGAGTGAAGTAAAAGACTCCCACTTCTAAGTGTTGATACCTTGTATCTTTGTTATGTTTTTTAGATGAAAAAAAGAAAAATACGTGTTCAATATATTTTTATAAGCTAAAATACGGACTAAAAATAGCGTTATTATTTTGACCCAGGGTCAAAATAATAGTTTGGGAGTAGATGGCGCTGTGTGGTTCAGCGTGGCATGCTACTTATATCGCTCTCATTTCAATGATTCGTTTTTCCATTTCTGTCATCTGGATTCCGTCCAAAAGACTCCAGATTATTTTTTTCCTCCTGTATTGTATAAATATGACCAAACAGAGCAAAACCTCAACGGGTTTCTCAATCATCATTCCTAAGCTAAAAGGACATCTCCCGATCTTTTCACAAGTATTGTCATACATCTCCCGGATTTTTGAATATACACCTCCCGAATATAAAATTTTGATCTGGCAATCCAGTTCCGAAGACATGATAAGATTTAAGAGGAATCTTAATATTAAGAACCAAATAGCAACTCACCATAGCAAGAGCCGCCTGCGCGTCGTACTGTCCGGAGGCGCGCCGGCCCTCCCGCTTGTTCCCCTCAATGGCCGCGTCCAACTCACTCCTGGTTGACAGGTTCTTCTTCTCGCACTCGTAATCATACAGGTACTTCATGTATCTGAAAACAAAAAAGTTTTTTTATATTAGAACGTCAAAATGACTGGTGTTAAAAAGACGACGAAGTCAAAAAAACGCGCATCACGCTTAGTTAATCCAACAAGGATCACTATTTCGGCCTACATGAGTGCCCCTTCACGCTGCGTTTAAAAGACCCCAAGACTATAAGTGGAAGGGGACACGTGTGCTGGAACTGTTGGAAGAGAGTTCCATAGCCTGAAGGTAGGGATAATGTACATAACAAGAGTGACTTTTTTCTTATACGACTACGATAAAATAGCCTAGGCAGAGCCTGGTCTTTATGCCATGACAATGATGATGACTACTGTCATACACAATAAAATAAATAAAAGTAATAAATACCAGAAAGAACAGATAGGATAGTAATTTTGAAGGAACAGGAAAACAGGACTTAAGATGAGACATGAAGGGAGGCAGTGATTCAGAATGACTGATGGAAACGGGAAGTGAATTCCACACAGATGGATGGATTGGACAGTGAAGGACTTTGAGTAGGTAAGATATGGATAGATGAGGACATAAAAACAAAAGAAGTTCGCGACTTGTGTGTTGCAAGAATTTGAAGAATTTGGACTTTATTCTTAATATGTAATTTTTTTTTACTTTTGTCATAACTCCGGTAAGAAGTTTATCGTCATTATCGGCAAGCCGAATAATATTTGCGGTAGGCATTTTTTTCTCATTATGATTGTCATATTATTTAACATTTAACGCACACAATTTTGCTAATAGGTTCACAAGCCATGACCTAGGAGTTACACTTATTGGTATACCAAATGATGAATTATTAAGGAAATGGCGTATTAAATATGTGTATATTATGCGCATAATTTTCTTTGTCATTGGTTGCTAGACGGTTTTTTTTACTTAGACCTTAAATGTAAGATAAATTGTGTGTGAAAATTTTATCTCTGAAATTTAACTTTTCTTGAAAAGCACATTGAATTGCCAATATTATGTATAACTAACAAAGACTTGGAAACTACATAATTAGTTTTTTCTTATTCGAAACGGCTGTGCGCTTGAATGCAATTCGCCTGATGGTAAGCGGTATCGCAACCAACGAGGAAGCGCGTACCGCCAGAAAAAACCGGTTCACTCTCGTCTTAAACATCGTTAGATTACCTATATCTCTCGAGAAACAATACGCCCGGCAAAAAGTTTCATAGTTTGGCTGGTTTATACCTTTATTAAGGAATTAGAAATACGACACATAACAAAACCGCGTCTAAGTACTCACAAATATTGCCGCATAGACTAATGAAAGCGGCTCTCTAAACATCGTGATCCGTCTCACTTGCTTTTATTTTGGTACTAAATCACACCATAAGTCGATGTCACCAACGCATCTCCTTTGAAATCCAAACCGATCTAATCACATCATTATGTCACCACGCGGGCAGATCAATCCGCCTCATGACAGCTTGTAAATCATATTTCAAGCCCAATTAATATCGGCCGCATAATAGTAATATAACAACCTTAATCCTATTCTTATGACGAGTCAATTTCATCCGAACACATTGTGAAACGTTCGTTACCATAACTCATAAGTAACATTCACCGGAACACAATAAGAAACTTTGTGACGGTCCGCTCTATAAAAACGCGGCTACCTTTTCATAAACTGTCAAATGGGAAAGCTAAATATACGACATTCGTCATTACCGCTCGTCTAATTTTATGTACGCCCCATCGGCGGAATACAGAACGCGTAATGCCCACTTTCAAAATAACAAAATTCAGTTGTATACGCACAGACTACGGACTGAATGTCGTGTTGGAAAACTGTCTCGAAATCAACGCTTCGTGCGTAACGGTGCACAGTTTGAATTAGAAATGTGAGATACCTTTATGTCGTCCGACAAAGGCGTAGAGGTGAAGGACCTCGCTAGGATGATAAATGGGAAATTATATCGGCACAGATGAGTTAGAGGTTATTAATTATGAAGTTGTCACATTGTCCCGCGGCTCACGTACGGCCATTGTGGCCGCGGCTTTGTCTCCAACGTGAGAATTTGTATGTGGAGATGGTACAAAGCCCGTCCAATATGGAACTGCAGCTCCTGACTTGTGAGACCACACAGACGCAGCGTTGGACGCTGTTGTAACTAGAGCGCTTATTTGATTAATGTGCCTAATTAATGATCGATATAAAAAGTCTAAAATCACATTAAATGTTATAAATAAATAAAAAATAAATATTAGATGGCATTTACATGGATATGAACCCAAAGCCGGTACATATTATTGAGATTTCAAATACCTACGTCCACAACTAAATTAAAACTAGGACTAAGCGATTTCGATACTTTTCTCCAACTCTTTGGCGGGGCTCCTTGTACCCATCCCGAGAGATACAATAATCTCCCGATGTGCAAGGAAATAGTGAACCGGTTTTTGCTTTGCCGAATAACAAATGAGGCTCTTCGGTATAACCATCACGATTGCTACCTAAATACCATAGGCGGATGACGGGCAGCAGAGAAACTACGCCCCGAGGTCGCCAATCAACATGCCCAGCATGGCGATTATGGCTAAAGATTCCAGATATTTGCCGAAAGTGGTGAACAACTGTAGAGACTGCGATAGGCTGATGATGATGATGATGTATGTTGTAATGACGTTGACTTACTGCGTACGCAGCGTGAACGCAGCCGATGTGATGGAGGAGGGCAGCCTCAGCCCCTTTATGATCTCCTGCCACAGCTTCTTGTTGATCACCTCCACCAGGCCGCCGCGGGCGATCACCAGGTTGTACAGCTCATACAGGTCCAGGACCGACTTGGCCATGATCGGGAGTCTGTTTATTGGGGTTCCTGGAACAAAGGAGAGATAAGTTAGAGAGAGAAGACTAAACGCGTCAAGATTTATAAATATAAATAAATAAATATCAGACAACATCACATACATTGCTCCGGACCCAAAGTAAGTAGCTTAAGCACTTGTGTTATGGGTATCAGAACAACGAAGGCACCACAAATAAATACTTAAATACAAATATAAACACCCAGACACGGAACAAACACAAGTGTTCATCACACGAATGTTTGTCCCGGGTGGGAATCGAACCCACGACCCTTGGTTCAGAAGGCAGGGGTCACTACCAATTGAGCCACCGAGCCAGTCATCCTAATTTATCGGTCCAAGATCCTGCCCTATCCATCAAATCATACCATGGACCAAAATTTGATTGGCAACCAATGAAAGAATGCCTATGTGGTATTAAGTCCGCCTTTTGTACACTACTTTACTGTGCAATAAAGATTAAATAAATAAACCGACTGGTGGCAGTATAACAATCACAATTGAAGGCGTAACTAAATACCTCAGGCCGATGACGGGCAGCAGCGTCACCGGAGCAAGAAGCTACGCCTTTTTTTTGAATTTTTGAATTAGCTTCTCGCAGTCTCCTGCTTCACTCTTGATATTTAGAGGGCCTACTCCGTTGTGTACCTATTACCGAAGTTTCGGGGTTATTTCAATACCCTTTATCTAATGCTTTGCACAATGGACATAATTAGTCGTAAAACATTTGTCTGCTTGTGATCCACTATTTGGATTGTAGTTATCCGGACAGCTTCGTGATGTCCTGAAACTTCGGTAGCACACTTCCGAGTAAGCCTACCGAGTTGGCCGATGTGTAGATGATCTCGCGGCAATAAAAACTCATTTACAACGCACTCGGTAAGGGCAGTAAACCGCGCGCGTGTTAAATCGCGCCGAATCGCGCGATCTGTGATTTATGAGGTGCGCGAGCGCGTCAGATGCCGCGTTTACGAGTGCGGACCGGATTTAGCACATGCTAGTGTTGGGACTAACGGATACGGTCCGTTATGGTCACGGTTACGGATAATATGTGCTATAAAAGCTGTTAAAAGGTTGAATTCGGTGTCAGATATATTATTGCGCAAGATGGCTGGACAGTGCTTGATGCAAGAAGCCCAAGATCGATCAGCCCTTGAGTACGAACGGTAGCAGAGCTGGCATTTGGAAATAGATTACAAATATGTAACTTTGGGACCACTCTTACCTTCGAAACATTTGATCACGGTTTACCCAGATCTTCTTTTATTATTGACCTTACTATGATCACCGATCGAAGTGTTGAACAATTGGAGAGACCTATGTCCAGCAGTAGTCTGTAAAAGGCTGATGACTATAATGATGATCATATACATCGATTACCAACCCACCTGCCAAACGTGGTGTCAAACCTCCAAAATGATAATTGTCATTGGGGTAGTCCATCACATAGACGTTTGCAGGCTGATGACATACATTGCCAGCACAATTATGATAGGAAGATTCTTGCCCAATTACCGATTCTTGCCCCACAATCGCCCCAATTCTTGTTCCCGATTGTTGATATTGGTCCCGTTCTCAGTACAACCCCTGAAGAGAAGTCGCTCTTTCGTCGCTCCTAATATCCGGAGTTTGAAGTAAGGATATCGTATCCGTACTAGGCGTAGGCGCATCACTACGCGGCGTGTGGCCATCGCGGAAGCCATAGGCGTTTGTTAGCGGATTGTTTTCCCACTTGATTTAGTGTAATTCGGTGGTTAAGTACGAAACGAGTATAGCCTGTGCTCTCATGTCTTCAGCCATGTAAATCAGCATGTGAGAATGTTGCTAGATGGGTGAAATGTATAATATCGATAGTGAGAAAAAAAATTACAAGCAAATATTGTCTTTTAGGAAAACTTTCCGACTTGATTCACCTATATCATGGTTTTCTATCCCACATAGTAAGTAGATAATTACGTAACTGATGAGTAAATAAATTATGTAAAGTCAATATTAATTTCACTGATCAATTAAGAATTTATACGGAACTTAGATAGTAACGTCATTAAACCTTGGCAAATTCTCTTTTGACGTAGGTATATCTTAAGATTGACATTTATTATTACGTCAATCATTTTACACACGCCCCCGGTAATTTCATCATCCGATACTTTTAGTACTTGGGCATATAGTCTGAGACTGTATTTATGTGCGTTTTATATAAGGACTGTAGAACAAAACTAAGACTAGAAAAGCATGACATTTCGTTCCACACATACATATTAATAAACCTGTAACCGTGCACCACACGTTACCGAATGCAATTCCATCCTCATCATATCGATGGTTGGCGATCCTCCACTGTATGCTTTATGAGGAACTTCTTGCATCGCATCCGAATAACTACAATTTGGGAACCTTCAAAAAACGAACGTATTCCTATTTAAAAGACGGTGTCCACTGCTTACTATCATGTACCTATCACACTTGCTCATCTGCCGCCTCTTGCATAAAAAAAAACTGGCAAAAGTACGCAAGCTAAGTTACGATAACTTCGTTTTATCTGTCAGTAGTATTACGTAACAACTAAGTCCCTCCTACCACTGCAGAAATCCCATTTGTTCCCACATTTCCAATAAGAAAACCCACCAATCGAGCCTTCCCAAACAGGAGCGGAGCCTGGATCGTTTATTGATGAGCAGTCCGCATTAGCGCATACCCAAACGACTATTTGTCAATCCGTCTTCCTGCCTGTTAATCATCCCCCGGGGGTCGGGGGTGCCGTCACCCTTCCAGAGATTAATTGCCGCGTTCATGTTTAAAGGGGGTGGAACATGATGCGGAGGAATTGGAGCAAATGAACTGTTTGCGAATAGCAGATACCTACAGGTAATAAATGTTGATGTTTTGGAGCTTCCAACCTTCCGGTTGGTGTGACTTTACTTAAAAAAGATGTAAACGAGATATAGATACGTGGCTTTTGCCTGTGACTAATATTATGTTGTATGAATTAAACACTATTATTATGTTTAATTTTAAGCGGCCAATAAGCCCTATGAAAGTTAGATAAGTTTTGTTATCATCATAAAATTTTGCTTTTATTTACAAATACATAAAGTTACATTATGGTAGGTCAGTTCATTTGCCGTCTACGGAAACAAACGGGAAATACCTACTCGTAGAATAAACTTATACATTAAGAGAATTTATCGTTAAAGTATAGAATTTTTTTATATTTGTATTAAAAACACTTCACTGACTTAAACAAACTTTGTAAATAATATACAATTACAAATATACTTGTAATTTTAATACAATTTACAAAGTTTGCTTCTCGGTTAAATCACACAATAAAAAAACAAGAATATGCAAATCATTCAGAAGTGAATTTTGTAGAACATTGCGAATCCTCGTCACAAATTATTGCCATAAACTCACCTCAACAACTCACATGCTCCCACTATAAGCCAATAAATAAGCAATATTCAGTAAATCATTACATTTACACCACAATTCTATACAATGTTAGCTATGACTAACGCTTAGTAGATGAATTCTATAGAATTTCATCGTCAAAATGATCTCATACAGATTCCGATTTTCGTATTTGTTATACACAATGTCACAAACAATATAGACTTCAATTACAACTCTGAAGACCATTATGAAAACAATTTATTTTTATTAAGCAGTAAAATAGAATAGAATACATTAGTTAACTAATTACGTGCTTGATAATGCGCACTTTAATATTATTTGCATTTTGACATTGCATGTCAAATTGAAACTGAAGACAAAGACAAATTGATGAGGGCTATATAAGTGCTTAAAAGACAGAATTGCTAATTTATTAATAAGGGATGATTAATTATACTGAAAAAGAATTACTAACACTTAGGTATTTTGAAATAACCAAAAGCCGATGAGGTGTCGGAAGATAAAATAAAAGTAAAACAGAATAAACCTACAACATATCATTGGCAACAGACAAGCTCAGTTACTTGACAATTTTCGCAGAGACTTGGGCCTCACTTTTATTTTCCATCAGGCAACCGCTATGCTGTATTACTTTTTATAAAAAAGCTGTGATAAATAAATAAGTAAATATCAGACAACATCACATACATTGTTCCGATCCTAAAGTAAGTAGGCTTGAGCACTTGTGTTATGGGTATCAGAACAACGAAGGTACCACAAATACTTAAATGCATAAAGAAAGTATACTTATACAATTATATATTTTTAGCAACATTATATGTATGTTTGATGCTATTTCAGAAAACCATAATTCGGAATCGATTAGAGCTAAGAATTAACTTTCAGTCGCCGTATTCAAAGTATCCCTGTCGCCCTTTAGTACCTCACACTAAGTTGCTTTGTCCTATCGGCGCAGGCGTCAATGTTTTATGGCAAAATACACCGGCCAATAAGTTCTGACCCTTGTTCGTCATAAATAGAAGTGATCGGTGTACAAAGGTGCCCGTGAAGATGTGTGACCGGGAGCTCAAGATGAAATGGTTGGGGTTTGATAGCACCTTGCCTTTGATGTTCCTACGTCATGTGGGTGATCGGTTACGATTCTACGCTTCGATGAAAATGTTATTTCAGGTAGTACTCACAGTTTAACTTACTATTTCGATTCGGTACTCAAGCCAGTTTCTGATACTTATGAGAATGAAACAAAAATACGACTCAATTTTGGAATCAGTGTTGAATTTCCATGAATATCGGAAAAAATATTCTTAGGTCCTATTTTTCGTGGCCGGATAAGTTTTACCAGTCTGTTAACACGTTGAACGCCGTGTGTATCCTCATTTCACACGAACAATTGTTTCTGTCTAGAATTCCGGCAGTTTGAAATGTAAGATATGATAGGATATCATTTAATTTTCTTTCTGAATAAATCATGACTTTTGTAATCAGGCGTATTATCTTTCATCAGCCTGTTAATCTTTATCAGGCCATTGCAAAATCAATGGTAAACTGACCTACACCAGGAATTTATACATAAAACCGCACCAGAAACTAATACCGCGTACTTACAATTAAGCTTAATACAATAACTAATATTACACGCAATACAAGCGAACTGATAAAGCACGCCCCAAAGGCTCGACTGAACCAAATTGCATAAGCGAAACGGCTTATCATACCAGTCTAAACAGCCGTTATCCAGAATAACACGCAAGAACCAATGTTCAAAACTTAGCCAAAGCTATTGTTTATGAAAGCAATCACCCCATAACGATTTCCACAAAATGCAATCCCCTCGCCGGCGGCGGAAAACGCGAGATTCGTTGCGCGTGCGCTTAGCCGCCTGCGCACGCTATTTACATTACCCGACCAAGTAAAAGAGCCCCCGATGCGGAACAGATGCCGCGCCCGCGGGGCTCACACAAACTGGCCGGGTGGACCGTAATTTACGACGTATGTCAAATCGACGCCAGAGCCAATCTAATCGTGCCCAATTGTGACAAATTATTGCTTTTCCTACGAAACCTTACGGTAAATTTCACTTTATGGACGGAGAACGCTCTAAGGCACTTTGTAAAGGGTTATTGTTTAGCGGTGAAAGCCCTTTATAGGGAAATCTGTATGTAGATTTCTGAGTTGAAATTTCATTCACATGCAACAATGAATTGAAAACGTACATGTTGTATAACCTTTTAACCGCAGGAATTATAATGAGTACTTGAATAGGCATGATGTTGCATAAAAAAAAGATTTTACTAATGTTTATGCTAATTGAGTAAAAAAATTATCAACGACGCAATGCACACAATCAAAGCATGTGTAGCAAAGCAAAATCGTAAGACAAAGACAAAATTTATTAGATAAACAAGTATATACCTAGCACGTATCATGAATTTATCTAAGTACTTCTAAATATTTTTTTACGTCTACTACAATAGCTACTTACAACTCATAAATACATTAAGGATGTTCAATTTTAGTATTGTCACCTTTATTATTCAATCAAGAGATTAGGGAAATCCATGACGTCATTGCTTCTAAAATGACTCAAGGTTGACCTCAACCTTATCATATTTGAATTTGATGAATGCCAAAAATAAGTGGAATTTTGGTTAGCAGTGCTATTAAACCATCACCTTTAACTTTATTTAGGTTCCTTTGTCCACCAAGAATTTTTTGCCCAAATTTATACAGTGTTGCAACGATTATTCTCACCTCACACGCTAATTTATTGACACTCGATGTAGCTTAGACTGCTAATTCTTTTGTATGGGAACCTCAATACTCCCGTAAATCGTCAGGATGCCTCCGTGTGATAAAGAACTGTAAATAACAAACGATTATCCGACTAATCTTTAAAGTTGCAACTTTGATTTGCAATCCCTTTTTATGGCGGAATTAGGGTGAGGATAAGAATTTTATTGCGATTTGGTCATAAATTATACGGTGTAGGTGCTAATTTGTAAAAGCTTCATTATTGTCACTTTCTTGCAAATCCGACTATTAGTACTAAAAATGTTGTAGAATTCGACAAAAATTTGAGCAACATTACAAAATCTAAAAATGATAAAGCAATAATTTCAGTCGTTATAAGACAAAAAGATAAAATATATTGCTAACGACCAAAGAGAAATGCAAAATAAAACCAATTGGCAAAATCAAAAGCTTATTTAAAGCAACACGTTAATAACCGTAAAGAAATCAAGATCTCGCCGGTAAACTGTCCCATCGGTAGCGTTGGTCGCGATAACACGGGCTATAATCGATCGAATCGTCATTCGACGCCTACCTCTTATCGAGAGTCGTATCAAGGCCCTTTGCGGCCGCAACCCCGCAGCCGGCCAATGGGAGGCGAGCGCAGCCCAACGCCGGCAGCTCATTGGCCTGATACGCTTTTGATTGCGCCGCCCCCCTCGATTCACGACTCGATCAATTTCAATTACATCGCCTATGTTGGTTCCACTCCAACTTGCGTTCGTGCAGCGAACGAGAGCTGAGTTACAGCAGTCATTTGTTTCCAGCGAAACAAATTGTGGAGTTTTGTGCCTGGGAATAGGCCAGCGATAAATATTGTTTGCATGAAATATTGTATTAGTTGCGTCTTTAGCGGGATTATGCATTTTCGTTATGTTGATCGTCAATATTCGTTCGAAATTATAAGTCATTTGTAGTTTTGCTATGGTTTGTTCCAATTGTTTTTACTTCTAACCATTATTCATAAACTATGTATAATCGTTTGAATTGCTCTTGCACACATATTATGTTAAATGAAAATACACTTTAAATCAAGCGTCCTGATCTTAACCAAAGTTTCTGATTCGAAATAAAGATAAGTTAATATTGTACCAATCAATCCAAGTACGTACTGAGTAAAAGCATAGTGTGATGTTATTCACATTTATGAGCATTTCGAACATTCATCAATTACTAAAAATAATATAGGGGAATATAAATAGAAATATACTGACACGTGTTAGAAACGCGAAACGCAAGGAAAATCTACCGATGTGGCTGTAAAATGTTTACGATTGAGATATAAATTCACGTTGATGCGACAAATAAACCTAGATTAGATATAACTTGATATAATAAATAGTATTTGTAGTTTAGATTTAGATAAATCTTAAACTCGAGTTTACGGCTTCATTTGGTGAGTTTGGACTTTCAGAAACGTGAACATCAACATAGGTAAATGTGGTTAGTTGTATATTCTTAAAACTGTTTAAAATTACACGTGATGGAAAAATATAGGTTCAGATTTTTATCTAACTTTATCAAGTATTTATCGGTACTAGTAGAAGAGTGAAAGAAGCTTTGAAATGAAAACTAAACACAATAAAAAAACTGTTGTTAGTCGGTCACCAGTGTCTGCTATAGCGCTCAACGAGTTAATAAACCAAGCGCCGTGGAGTTGCTTTAGTGAAAATAAGAAACGTAATTGCTAATATTATCTCGCATCCTGAGAACAAAACGTTCTCCGAGGTGTAAAACGGATTAACGAATCATTACTAAAAGTGTTTTTGTAATTCTTATTCATGCATTAAAGTTATAAACGGCAGCTAGCCCCTGTTTAGACAGTCATTACAGTTTTATGGACGGATGAATTTATAGCGACACCGGGCGAGGTTTTAATTTAGGAATACGATCATTCTAGTGTTAATTTCATTCAGCTCCGCCAAACCACCCGATCCTTTAGTCTAAACACAATCATATTTATTGTGTTTCTCAGAAGTTATCGTGTTACAAAAATAAGCAAATCAGAAACACGAATTTACTAATAGAAGTTCAAAGTCGTGATTAACAACCACAAACTGACACCACAGGCCAAGCAAAAGAGCTCGAATGCAATAATTTCCCGAAGTTACCATAACTCAATATTATATTTATTGCTTGTAGTACAAATTCCGAGAGATACGGCGCGAAAATGACATAAGGCCGAGGATACAACGATCAATCATGAGGGGAGCAGTAAAGTTGAGAACAATCCAGCGTAATTCCGTCTGAGAGACATTAAAATGGCCGCCGCCCTATCCGGTTGCAACATTGTGGTGAGCCAAGCGCTCGCCCAATAATACTTTCTTATAGGAATATTTCAAGGAATTACTGGAACCATTGCTCCCTTATATAAATCCAACAATCACTTTCAAGAAATTAAAAACTATAAAATTAAAAGCATAATAACAATCCAACGTCACACATCATTCTGAAGCTATTAACTTTAATAACGCATAAATCATTTATACGGACGCAAATCAAATCAGAGAAGCATATTTAAGTTTTGTATCGCTCAGTGGAATTCAGGGGGCCATTCGATGTAATTGGCAATCATTCAGAAAAGAACATTCTCTCCATCCAACAATCAAGACAAAGGCGGCCGATAGTACCTACAGGCGAGCCATTACGGGTCAATACCCATTATTATGCGATATTTTCGCGAGCACAGCCCTCCGATATCCCGTGCACTCACATGAGACGGCAAATATCTGTAATTAAAGGTTGTAAAGTTGATTTACAACTGGGGCCCAAGTATCGAACCTTGGGGAACGCCTCGGCCAATAGCGTGGGTCGGTTCTCTTTCCACCACACCTCGTATCAATTTATTAGAAACGAATGAAAATCTCGGCTGCGGTGGCTCCAGCTCGCGATAACGTGCTGCGGTCGCGGATCCCATCAGCATCGGATCGAGGCGGATAGTATCGAACGCTGTTGCATAGTTTACGACCTCCGCGGGGACGGTAACACCGCAATAAAATTGCAACAATGGAAATGTCGGATGCGACTGAAAGACGATGCAACTACGCGAGATCATTGCCATGAATACAACAATGGAATCCTTAGAGCGATGGTGGCAACTATTGACAACCATAAAGTTGGAGTAACCTCTAACACGAGCATTTTCAGTCAGTACATATTTATTTATTTTAGCCTTGCTTTGCAATTTTTGGATAAATAATTAATGTTATCCTTATTATGTGAAACTAGCGATGTTATTTCCAAGCAGATATATAAAATGTAATATCCACTAAAACAAGATTATCTTCGGCAACAAAGTATGCTTATTCCTAATCTATCGACACAAAGATATTTAAAGTAATTGTTTCTAAAGAGGTCTCACATATTTATTTGCTAATAACTCTCTTGAATGATCGATAATAAATAGTGTTTCGTTTCACTCGCGAAGAATATTCGTCCCTCTCGAGCATTTAATATCTGAAGAGTAATTATAAGCATTTGTTGTTTCCAAATGGTAGTATCATCTGGGTGAGATGTATGTAATTTATTATTAACGTAGTCATGTTTGCGCTTTTTATGGGTGCGGAGAAAATTGACCGTCAAAACGAGTCTGCTGCCCCGCTTACAATGTTGTTTCTCCACTTGTATGTAATTACATATCGGGAAACATTATAGTCGGACTTGTGTGAATCGAACGAGTATTTCTATTTTTTCTTGTTTGCGACATTTTATTATAAGTTTTGTTACCGCTGTCGCTCATAAAACCGTCGAAGCTAAACACTTCTATATTTTTTTCTTCTCTTTTATAATAATCTATTCCTAACGTTAAATTAGTGTCATTGTTTTTGTGATGCGTATTGTTGTCTCGATTTTATTTGATGTGGAAGATGTTTAAATGTGGAATTATGATTAGTTTTGTTATTGTAAGTGCATGTGAACGATGTCAAAGATCACACATGTATTTATAAGGTGTATGCATTAAAATGCCTGAAACCCGGGTCACAGGTACCAACAATAGAATGAGTTGAGTAAACGTCAATAGATGCATGTTCTGTATGTACGGCGAGAGGTGACGAGCATCTGAGTGCCACCGCATTTAGTCCCCCATGTGAATGGAAATTTGAATAACAATTCGAATTACAATATGGGACGGCGTCCAGGTCGTGACGGGGCAAAACTGGAAGCGTCACTTCGAATTTATAATAATTGTTACTAATAACTTATGGAGATGATTTTAGACGCCTTCTGCTCTCAGGGACGAGCATTGACGTGAATTAATGATTGTCAGGTAATGAACCCGAAGTAGAATACGAGACAATACGTATCGTGGTTAACATAATAGACTAATAACCGTAATATCTTTTGTTTTAAATAATATTGATACAATTTAAGTGCGACGTGAATTCACGCTACATTGTAAAACTTTGACTCGTACTACTTTTGCATAATTTTAAAATATAATACTTAGTTCTAATACGAATGTAACATGGTACGCTTTTACCTTGGAATACTTAGATCTATTGTCGTATATTATGGATGAAATGTACATTAATGACGTAAATGCAAATGTTGATGCAATTAAAATATACATACAATGCGTAAATAACAATTAGACAAGTCACGACTTCTCTGAAGAATATTTGTTTCATAAAAAAATCGTACATTACCTCGAAAAGATTCATTGTCTATTTAGTAAGTAGCAGGGTTTTGAAATCATCTTTATTATTACGAATTATAATTAATAACAGGCAATTCTGGATTTACATTATGTTACGGTGTAAATTATGTTTCTCTTTATCCGATCCAACTGATGAACAATAATACGAATGAGTAGCGTATAAGTGCTGACGATCTAGAAGATATTTTGTTTACATTTAAACAAATAAAAATGATTTAACAGTCGATTAAACAAATGGCTATCGCAAAATCGGGATTGGGATTACAAATAGTAGACAAAAATAAAACCAAACATAAAAATAGTTATAAAATACACATGACAACAAAGCTTATACTTATAACACATAACGGAAATCAAATAATCGAGGAGTGACAAAAAACACACAATAGAGTCAAAGGGTACGCTGGATGACAATGGCACTCTGAGTCAGATAGAACAAATGGACTACTACAATGAAGCATTAGCATATTTGGACATTTGGGCCGAGATGGGATGCTGTCAGCTATTAGGTTTTAGAGACACATTGAAATTGAGAAATAATTTTATATCGATTTCAGTGAGGCTTTGTCTAAAGTATTCACCTTCATCTAAAAGGAATAGTTTTGCTTTGGACATAGAAAGGAAGAGATTTCAAGTGCCACTGATTCTTTCTGATTATGTAAACAGACTTTCAAAATTCCTTATTTTATTATTGAAAATCTATATGTACTTACTCTCTGTCTAGAGATAGAAAGTCATGACTTAGGATCAGGTCAGAACTCAAGGATATTGAGGTCAACATTCGTTACAAGCGCGTGTATTTTCTAACGTTCTCTATTCAAGTGGTTCTGTCTGGTCATCATCTCAAGCTGAAGAGGTGTTGTTTACCTTTTTTCTAAATAAGCTATGAGTACCTATTGTGTTTTTGGACGCGTCGTAAGACTCAGTCATACGTCAGGTCAAATTGTTTTTATTGTAGGTATAGCTTTGGTCTAAAACCAACCAGGGTTAATGTGCTGTGGCACTTCACACAAAGCACATTAACCCTTAGATACTGATCTAAACTGCAGATTACTATCAAATGAGCCAACGATTCAGTGAATTTACAATTCGCACGTCCCTTACATAACTCTTACTAGCATTTCAGTATAAGCTGAACTAATGCCAGACCAATGTTAGCGTAGCAACCACCGTCACAAAAGGCAGTGAACTTTGACATTTATCGTAATCGAATTAGGGTTCAATACGTGTCGAAAATTAATCTCATTGGTTCGAACCTTTGTGGTGTAATCCGATCCGAGATAGGAGTTGTCGAAATATGCTTATCTCGGTAATGATATCTGTGGGCTTCCTGCCACCCACCGCGCCTATATGCGCTAACAATGGGGTCATGTCACTATCTTTATCGCTATCGATTTAACACTTTATAGAAATATTAAATATGTGTCATGTAAGTCATGAAGTTGTAGGTATTGTTTATTAAAAATATTTCGAAAATCTGTCTCATATACTAAATAATGTTTCGTATTCTTCCATATTTTAGATAACATTAAACGATGACGAACGACATATGATAATATTAAACCGTAAAAAAGTTATCAGTAATTGGAAACCACCAATCAGGGCTTGTATATCTATCTGTCAATAATAATAAAATTTCTCGACCGATCCGCCTTAGCTACCGTACCGTAAGCTTATCACTTCCATGCATTATTCCGTCGATGTCAATGTACAGAGGTACAAAGATAAATGATAGATGTATAAGGCTCCGGCGCCGCCCAGGCAGGGCGGGCGGCTGGGCGGGCCGGGCACGCCTACCCGGCGTTGCATTAAAACTATGCGCTTATCAAACAGAACGAAACTACTGGAGTTTAGTTACACCCTGGCATTACGGCTTGTGAATGTACTGTGATGTTGAAAGCTTGCAATGGTTTGTACAGAAAGCTTCTTGATACAATTTCAGTTTATAGTAGGTAGTGATCCCTTCCCTTCTGAACCAAGGGTTATGAGTTCGATCCCGACCTAGGAAAAAATTTAAGTTAGAACCGTAATCTGTATGTATATTCATATAAATATCCAGATTATGATACCGTCGTTGTTTTGATATCCATAATACAAGTTCTTAAGATACTTTAGGATCGGAACAAAGCATGTAATGTTGTCTGATATGTATATGGTATCTTGTATTTAAATATATGTAGTTTTACTTATTTAAAGACGGTAATACTTAGGCTACTAATTTTGGCGTATTGTCTAAGTGTGTGATATTGTTTTTATCTCGAAGTAACAGAAATCATTGAATATATGTGAAAATTTTAAAACTTCTAAACTAAATGACTTTGATAATTTCTGCATATTCATGCAAAAATAATATGTCAAATAATATTATTTTCCAAAATGTTTCAGAGGTATTGACAATAAATTGAATTTTGCTAAGTACATTTAATATATTATTTTGTCAATAATTGGCAAACAATAACAAAATCAGTTGTCACGAGGCAAGAGCACCTTGCATCAAGGGTGAAGGGTTGATATGAACATGATGTCATGTTTTGTTTTCAATTCAGATTTCATAAAAACAAACTATGCAGTAACAAGATGGCGCTAGGTTTATTAGTTTCTTAAGCCGACAGCCATGCAGCTCCTGATTTTTCTAATCATTACAATAAACCAATCTATCATTAGTACGAGTATAACTATAAGAATCATTGAAATTATGACACTAAAGACAAAACAGAACAGGTCACTTACGTTTGGTCTGTGTTTGATCCTTTTTTTTTAATTACTGAGTATGGCAAACGAGCTAACTAGCTCGTATGAGCAGTTGCTAATCTGATGTCAAACGGTTAGCGCCGCTCAGAGTCTACAATGCCAGGGGCACAGCTAAGCCGCTGCCTACCAATGAGGAAAGAACTCCCTTTAAGCCACATTTGAAGAGGAATAACGGCCGTATTCATAAACGTTACTGTGCGTCGCCTAAACCTATAGGAATTTTGCACCCTGCGTCCGCGCACAGTAACGTTATTCGTATACATTTTGTCCCCAACAAACATAATATAGTTATGACCTAAAAACGTCTTCTTACAGGTACTTATCATTACTCATGTAGATCGTTCGTTTTTTTAAACTGTGTACATTGAGATGTGTAATGATGAAAAACCTTATTTACCCGTTATACCTTTTAAAGTTTTATGGCACAGTCGCTTGTCAATGAGCTCATGAAATGCTTAGATAAGCGAGATTTAAGGGCAATTTCTTTTCCTTTACAATTAGCAAACTTACATATCCGTGGGAAACTTACATAGAGCAGGCGCGGATATGACGTAACAAGACCACAGATAAGGCTATATCCGTCTATACTAGGTTCATATTATCTATGGTCTATAGATATTATGCCGATCACCGGATGCGGAAAGCAAATAATATCACGTATTATATGTTTGAAAGGTCCATTACGTTTGTGTTTCCAAGTAAACGGTTTATTATAGTGTGTAATGTCGGCATTTAGCGCGAAGATTAAAGATCTAAGTATATAAACGTTAACCCAAGCTGAATTAAGTGTAATTGGGGATCGGTGCGGGGAAAAATAAATAGATAGATGTACTTTATTGCACAAAATACAAACAATTGGTAGAAAAAGGTATTACAGACATGTTGTAGTACAATTTAGGTGGTCTAATAAAATGGGATAATTTTGTCTGCGAATCGTATTGCGTTTTCCACAAAACATAAATGTTTGAGCTAGTTACTCGAAACAAATGAGGTTACCACAAATGTTGTTCCAAAATGCATTTATGGGCCGGCATGACGGTGGCAACTGACCGGTGACAAGCCGGTTACTTGCCGGTTGTAATAGCAACATGGGCTTCTTTTTTGCTTTCCATCCAGACGTAGAGCAGCTAATATGCCGTGCTACTATAAAAAAAAACTTGCCCGGGCTAATTATTTGGGTTCGGATCAATGTCCGTCATGTCTTATTTATTTCGCGTCACAATCTTCTATCCGGTCAATTCCAGCACATCAACACATTATAGAAATAGACCAACGAAATCTAGAAAAGAATCCCGAAACTCAATCACGACACAGTTCTATCATGCTCTATAGAGTCGGAAGCGCTGTCAACGCTTGTATAAATAATCGGCTGCCTCCAAGTGGTCGTTAGTGAGGGGGGAACACGGGAGGGGGGAGGATAATTTGGCTGCTCATCAGTCAAGCCCACCTTCGACTCGACCTGGATACCGCTTTCAATTAAGGACTGTTTAAGAAACGTAATAGCCGCTGGTTTACATTGAATATGGACCTTTTTATTAGTAGGACTTTTTTACTTGGAAAATAAATACTGGTGGTTATGATTTATTGCATGTGTTAGGTAGATTAATTTTGGAACTATTCATAGAAACATGTTTGGGTGTAGGCGGTGTACAGTCTAATTTATCGCGTTACATAAAATGTATCTTGACAAATTAATGTTCTTAATTTTGTCATAATGCTAATTAAGCAATTGTAGTTGTAATTTATTATACATCAGGCCAGGTGGAGTGACGATTTGCGCAAGACGGCTGGCAAGCGTTGTATGCGAGAATCCCAGGATCGACCACAGCGAACGATTGGAGAGAGCTGGACTTCTCCAGCAGTGGACTACGAGTGACTGATAATTGATTGATATTATACATATACTCTTCTGGTAAAAGTATAACATATTACTTACCTATTTATAATATAGATTGGTGGTCTGTGTTAAGCGAGCTATTATAAGCCGCTATTAGAACACAAAATCTTATAAGTTCAGATAATATTATGTGACTTTGACAGAGTGCATTCATATCATACTTAGATACCAATCCGGGAATTGTACTCAAAGCCTTTGAAACAGTCGGCTCTTTCGGTAGCTTGCACAATGCTACCACAGAGGTTGTTTGTATTGGTCTTTAATCAGCTGTTGAGTACGTCATCTAAGTAGAGACCACTAAACCTACCTGAACGTGTGACCAAACAATGTATCAATCGAAGCCGATAGAAAAAAAAACTTGTTTACCCCAATTTCGCCCACGGGCAAAACGGCCTCGTTTCGAAGATCGCTCGAAATCGCGAATACTATTAGTCAGAACCATTTCCATTGTATCAAAATAAATTTCGTCTGCTATTTAAACGGTGCGGTGTTGATAGACCCGCGAGCTAATTACATTCTAACGAGCGACGATACCGGCACATCTCGATTTTCTTGACTGGTGACTGACATCTTTTATTTTATAGTCACGGAGTTGGCGACTATTCTCGTCCAAGGAAATGGATACGCGTCAATCGTCCCGACAGAGCGGCAAAATGGAGGTGTACAATACGGCTTCCGTGCTCTATCTTGGGATAGTATCGGTTACGGGTTATCAAGATTACGTAAGGGGATTTGGGGAAACAATTGCCTAGCGCGAGAAATGTGGACCGCATGTGGTCAATCAAGCAATCAATCGCAAAATAAGATTCTAGTACAAGAGGACAGCGTATACTAGGATATACACACCAATCGCAATCCTATCTAAAATACCATTCTAGTAAAAGAGATCTAGAAAGAGAATGACAATATAGTGTAATATCGGAAAATGCTTTAACTCATAATTTACGTCTTTGATTTCACCAAAACCTATTGATACTCAGTCAACTTACCAGCGAATTAAGTGACGTCATATTTCCCTAAAGCCATACAAAATAAATCACAATATAATAATGTCTTGACAGCTATCTAATTGTATATAAAATGCTTAAAATTTTCTTCACAAATTGGGTTCTTAACGAAATCAGATAATCACAATCAAAACTCCACAATAATATACAATAATACAAACTTAATCGAAAGGTAACCTTTGTGGTAAATATCGTGTCTATTCAGTAAAGGACGTCGACCCCAATCAGTATTATCATCTTAATGCAAATGTACTTTAAGCATTCAAGTTTCTTATGCGATGTATCCCTTGAGTGACAGTTCGGTAACCTTGAAAGGTACTATATTTATGACATTGGTATTGTTCATTGAAGAATGCCTAAATGTAATACCTATTTGTAATATTTCTATACTAAAGCAAATCCTAGTCCATTTTGAAAACTTGTGTAACCACCTGCCTAAGTTAAAGAGTATAACGTATTTTTTTATTATAGTAGCTCGACATAATGGCTTCCCTACGCCTGATGGAAAGCGAAAGAGTAGCCCAAGTCGCAGTGACAACGGGCAAGTAACTGGTCAGTTACCTGTCAGCTGCCGCCGAAATACCGGCCCAACCCTAACCCCCCACGAGGTTCGGAAACCCTACTCACCAGCAGAAACACGATTCGGAGGTCATTTAGCTACGGTATTCTATAACGTCGGAGTACTTCGCCGGACTGGCGGCTCAATTCGAGCGAAGGTTCGCTATGCCCTACCTCTCTTACTTACGTGTTTTAGAGTCACGCGCTAATTTTGTCTAAGGGACCTGCCTCTCTTTCGCTTTCCAATAGACGATGCGAGACTGAAAGCTGCTCTACTACCAACCAAAAACAGGTGAAAAACTAAAAAAGCTCGCAGCAAACGACAAATTCTATCACCCGGTAGCGAGCGCTCGTCCCCGAGCGTAAGTCAACGCTTCGCACAACGCTCCCGGGCCCTTGTTAGCACCTCAGTCCGATCGATTAAGCCCGCGGCCGCTCACATTCAATTATTTATTTATTTATTCGTAATTAACCCGACGAGTTATGGAG
Organism: Conogethes punctiferalis; assembly: GCA_031163375.1. NCBI lineage: Eukaryota > Metazoa > Arthropoda > Insecta > Lepidoptera > Crambidae > Conogethes > Conogethes punctiferalis. The sequence continues at coordinate 5,606,312 of CM062094.1, forward strand.
CATCCGATTTACGACCGGCAGAGATGAGTTATCAGCAAGACGGTTTATGGGATGGGGTTTCGGTAATGTCCTTGTTTAACAGTCGAGTTTACGCCTCGGCAGAAGTGTTGGATTAAAATTTGATTTGATTAAAATTTGTTGGGAGTCTTTTGCTTTTTTTTTGGGTTGCGGCTTTTCCAATGCGTCGGGTATTAATTTCTTAAGGATAAAATGCGGTTTTCTTAAATTTAGCGTATAGGATTCGATTTAGGTTTTATTTTTAAAAAGAGATCAGTCAAATGAAAGTAGAAAATTACATATTATACATAACCAGAGATAAAACCGCCTGAATTGTACCAAAAGATGTATTTAATGCCTTTTATTGGAAATTGGTTGATACACACTCAATAATATTATTATCTATCTACATATCTATTTAATATCCGATGATTAACCTAAAAGCCTACATTTTAATATATAGACAGAGCATGCATATTAAATTTGAACTTGTATATTTTTGTCGAACATAAATAACATCAAATTAGAAAGACAGAAGGTTTTATAAAAAAAATCTTCTAGTATGCTTTTGTTAGTACACAAGTTTGTTATTTATAACAATGTTAGTACAATGGTATGATTAACAATTCCAATCTTTATCAAGATTGTAACTACACGAAGTCTGCGTAAAATTAATTCGTGCAATGTTAAAGGTTACTAAATGTATCGCAAATTGATAGACACTTAATTAAACACGAAAGTATCTATTAAATGGAGGTGCGAAACAAATCGGATCTCATTATAATGTACAATGAGCGGACCATTAATAACCGGGTCGTATCGACAACGATTTTATCGATTACAGATACTCGATAAGGAACCCAACACTGCGGTAGGGCTGTACACAACTAATGCGTATGTGAAAAAAAAAATCGTCTCGGAAAAAAATACTAAATTCTCTGGAAATGGATATAATTGCTAAAGCAGTTCCAATTGTATAGAGCTTGTTGTACATTGTCTTAAAAATACTAAACGATGACTGAATATTATAAAAAGGTAATTTTTAATTGACTCATCATTTATGACTTAGTTTAGTTTTTTGTTAAATTTAAGTCACTGAGTTATCTGAAAATGGTTGTGCAATCATATTAGAACTACAAAGGATATATGTCTTGTCCTATCATTATTGTAACGGCTGTTGACAATCTAAAAATTTTAAATAAAAGTACTTTTTACAAAAAAAAAATGAGCAATTCTATTCTTCGTTCTACATTTTCAATGAATATTTAAAAGTCCCCAATCACTAATTCTATTAATAAACTTCTCATTAGAAAACGAATAATTTGTTGACACATTTTTATGTGTCGCTTCTAGGTCAATTTGCTAATTACCCTACTAACACCTACCCACATAAATAGACCTAGTCTCCCAGAGTGTCCAACACTGTGAAGATTAAAGACTTTAAGTAGTACACTTACCTTATATTTAATATCATAAATCCATTGAACAATGTTACGCGTACATTTTCTTACCCATTCATGAAGAGAATAAATCCATACAATTGAAACCTTACCTGTTGACAAAAGAAAATATTTTTAGTATTACATACATCTGGTATAAAATTGCAGTTTATAATTAACTTTGAATTTGCAGAAAAGACTTGTACTTTAATGACACGCATATCGATTTATTGAATAAAACTGCTCTAGCTTTAGGTGTTTTTTTATATATATAAAAATAAGGTTTAGGATGACTTCACGTCACCTGATGGTAAGCGGTCGTGAGGTCCAAATGTTAGGTCGACAGGGTTACTATGTCATATCATTCGAAAGTACCTAATACATTGATTGAAAAATACATAAATAAATAATGAATATAACTGCGCATGCATTACGTATTTATACTTTATTGTATGGCAAAAGACGTTGTTAAAAATAACTCAGTATAATTCACATTATTCGCTCGAATATTGGACAGCCCTGCACAGGCCAATTTGTAAGGGGCCATAAATTACTTTATTAAAATAAATCAGCCAGTTTATTGTTCTTTTCTCGCCTCCACTATTGTTGCTTTGAGGTTGAGTTTACGCATGACCGTTGATCAGTCAAGAATCGCAAACAATATTTTACGGTTAAATTAGAACAGTGAAAATATGTCGTGCTGTATATAAACCATGTATTAGGTGTGATAAGATAAATAACAGTAAAAGATAGATGGTCAATTCAAATATATAAAATAGGAAAGCCATTATGTAATTTAAAATGGTCTTATAAAAATTCTCATCAGTGTTCGATAAGTTAGCTTCGAAATAGGATCGGAATTTTTCGACGGAAACTCAAACGGAAAATTCAATGCTGTATTAATTGACTCAAATAAACATATGTTTATTTATATAAAAAATGAGCGCCGATTTAGTACTATGAATTTACTGATGTGAAATCGTGACTTTAATCTTCCCCTTTTTACTTGATAAACGTTTAAATAATCATAAATTAACGAGAACGACGCAAGCTATTGAGAAAACATAGCCCCGGGGCATTCGAATGCTTTACTAGGATGCAATTAATTATAATAAATAACGAAAGTGCATGCCTTATTGGCGCCTTTATACTGACATATACATAAGTACATGTAGTACTATAGAAAGGCTTCTATCTGATATTTGCAGTAGTACCGCCCTTATTTGACGCCTCATCAAAAGGGGGCGTATCTTTTGCGACATAAAGGTCACAATCAGATGCTTTATAAGTAAACATAACCAAATAAAACAACGACACTCGTTACTAAAGTAAGCGAGTGCCATAAAAATATAAAATGCAATAAGACATTCGTATAAGAAATATTAAACATTGCGTACAGTTCGGCCGTCAATCGCTAAACATAAATAAAATGAAGGTGATTTATCGAAGAAACAAAATAGGGAACGACGACCATATGTTCAAAAAAAAAAAGGAATAATCGAGCTCACAATTCTAATCGATTATAAAAAAATAACGATTATAAAATTTACTCCTTCCGTTGTCATTTGATTTAACGCGAGCGGCGCGAGGCGCAAAACCCGCCAGCGTTAATAAAAGATTATTAATAAGTTATGTTTTTAATTACGAGCCGATCTGTTGCTTATTTATTCGTATAATTTTATAGGGCCCCGCGGCGGCTCAGCTCGCACCAGTAAAATATATGTTACCGATGAATAAATTCGATCAATAACGAGAGTTATCGATTCTGGCATTCCTTTTGGTTACAGATGTCGATGCCCGAATGTCTAATGAGGTTTCTTATGGCTTATAAAACAAAAACAAACTTAATTGCGTATTTGACACCATCACACCATTAATTTTGTGGCATCAGACTAATTGAACTGACGCTGTGCGGTACTTGTTACTCGATGCAATGATTCTTGTAAAAGTAATGTAGCTTAAGGAATTTGATGATTTTGTTACCGATTCCACAGCTACACAACACAATTTAAAAGATAATGAAGTATAACTGTATCTAGACTAAACATAATATACCAATTCAATCAATTGATAACCATAACTTAAATATCATAGAGATCGTGACATAGTTATAACATTAGACATGTAATGTTCATTGTGTGATATCGTATCTCACGAATGATATGAACTATATTGCATGAAATAACATATGTAGCTTACTTACTTATTTGTTATTTATTTGATTTATGTGGATATTTAATATTTATTGCACAAGAATACAAGTGGCGGGTTTAATGCCGTGAAGCATCTCTACCAGGCAACCACCGGGCGGCCCAGATAACTTTTATATATTGCGATAAAACGGTAACGGAGAACGATTAAAATACTACTATTATTAATTGATCTACAAATCATGTTTTCTAAGTATTACAAAGCAAATGGCCTAAAAACAATAATTAAAATGTAGGTTAAAACAATAATGACAGTTTAAATAAAACAATGGAATTTAAAATAGACCCGCCACTCGGCCCTAACACAATGTCACAGGCTAAATTTGATACTGCTCAAATCAAGTGACAGATCTTGTAATACTGGTGACTCGTGACGCGTCAGTCGTAGGAGCGAAAAGTCAGGAATTCCGTAAGAGTGACAGTTCACCGGACAGATTGACATTATTCCCTAAATATATTTCGGTAGAATGTAAATGCGAATTTTATAAGCAGACGATAAAAGAGACATATTTCATCAACAGATTGTCTTAGACTAATTAATAGCGAGCCCGGGATAGAGAAATGTGGAGCGAAAAGAACAGGCCTACGTTAAGTAGTGGTCGGATCAGGGCTGTTGATTGAGTGAAACTAAGTTTACCACACTACGAAAACATATTAGACTACGAGAGTCTGATAATGATGATGAGGTTTTGTCACTATCTGACTGTTTATATTAGAAAAAGACAAAGCATAGATATCGAAATCGACTAGGTTTTCGTAGCGTTCTGAATAGAGAGGCTTGTCAAAAAGTTTGGCCATAAAAGGTGATAATACTACCGCGACGAGATAAACATAAACAGTTGTTCAAAAACTTGACTAAAAAAATAGAAACGATAGAACAGATCCTAACGAACGGAATCAGCCATTTATCGAACTATCAAAATGTCAGATGACTATCGAACAACTAATAACTAATCACACACGACTCGTGTACATATAGTCCAGATTGGCTTTGAATAATGGCTGTGGCATAACAAAAGTTAATTACTAAATTATCGAGTGATTGATTGATCGAAGATGATTCTTAGTGATCGTTTAATGAGAGTGGATTGTGGCTGGTTTAATGAAAGTATATACGTACTTAGATAGAAAAAGCCAGTATCTAATTATGTTACTACTCGTATATGCGAAGAACTTTTGCATTGATATTAATTGTCAGGATAGCTAATGTAATACAATATATCTGATACAGTACAATGTATATCATATGAGTCAAAGGAGACACTAAAGATATGTATAAATTATCAAGACCATCAATTGCTACAATCTAGGTATTGAAACCTTTGTTAACAATAAACCAGTCTTTTGGATACTCGATAAATTGATTTATTAGAACGAAAACGTCTCAAATTCCCAAGCTAACCCGATCGAGCCCAAATAAATTATAAGCGTCACAAATCGCGCCGAAACAAAAGGTTTTAATTAAAACGAATCACGTTTCTTGTTACGTCTGGGGGGAACTCGCCAAAATACGCCATAAGCGTGCACCTTAAATGGGTCAACGCAACAATGTACCTCTATCGGCCGATAACAAATACACCGCACAGTCAGTTATTAATCAAGTTTAACACCGTCGTAAACCCGGGCTGGGATTAAGCCCACTCGAAATAATATTTTTATGGTTTTTAGATCCGTGGTTATTATTCGAGATTTTTTTTTATAGCGGTTAGCTTAGTGGTGAGATTCCAATTTGTGGGGCAGATTGATTTATGGGCGGCGAGCTAGACGCTGCGCAGACGCACACTGCGCCGCTGTGTCAACTGTCGTCGGCGATAAAATCGTGTTACGTTCACATTTCTGTAGGCGACCCGCCAAGGGCGAAGCGGAACGTTTCCGTGACTAACGAACGGTTTATGAAAAATTATATCGTTGATTGGAAGATGTTTTCTGTTTCCTATGCGTATAAATGCTTTGCGATGGATTGCAATTGCCTGGCTGGTCTGGTTATTCTGGCTTTTTGTCTAGAATTGTTCAGAAACATGCCGAAAACTTCACACTAACATCTGATCACATAATAAGGTTTTCTCTTATGAGTTGAGATACCATATGATGACTAGAGTGAGACTTCATCTATCTCCAGGCTTATAGAACCATCATCTGCATCTCTCGTTCATTCAAACACATTTGAATTAAAATGTTACGACTATCTAAGGACAACTTCACTTAGTAGACAAGGAAAACTTCACTTAGTAGACAAAGAAAACAAAACCTAATGGCATCATGTGAGGAGAGATAACTTTAGCACCTACCTACTTCACGTGAGCAACATGAAATCTTTGAAATACTTTCCGTCTAATTCCTCTGTAATTCCTCGATGACACAACATTATACTAATGTAGACGATCCCATTTTTCTTTGTCAGTCTGCTGCTTACGTCACATCACAAAGCAAAGCGCTTCGGATTTCCTATTTATTAATTTATCGTAGACTTTTTTTTATAGTAGCTCGACATCATGGTTTCCCCATGCCTGATGAAAAGCGAAAGAGAAACCTGTCAGTTGCCACCGCCATGCCGGCCCAACCCTAACCCCCCACGAATTCCGGAAACCCTACTCACCGGCAGAAACACGACTAAGAGATCATTTGGCTGCGGTATTCTATAGGGTGGAGGTCCTCCCTGGACGGGCGGCTCAATTCGAGCGCAGCTTCGCTATGCCCTACCTCTCTTGTTAATTTATCGTAGACTTGTTATGATGATGGTGTCCCTGCAACTTGCTGCCCACTGGCGACACAGGGGGGTTTAGTGGGTATGCCCTCCCTTTTTGGGAGGTGTGAGTCCCACACACCATGCCGCCTCCCCCCGGAGACGGCATGAAGGTGCCTTATGCATTCCCCTCTTTAAAAAAAAAAGACTTGTTATGATGATACATGCATGGTATTGAGCCTTCATTGTCACAATATAAAAACATTGGCATCAATAAACAAGTCACTATCGGACCCGATAGACCAAAATCGGAACCTGACAGCGAATCTAATTTTACAAAAGCATTCTAATTAGCCGAGACAGTGTTCCGGTACCCATCTCGTCTTACCAATCACGTTTGCTAGGAACTACAACTCGATCTAATGTAATCCCAGACACATTGGCGGATCTCCCAGAGGGAATCGCTACGTGACAGCTGATTTCCTGTCTTAGAAATAGTCGAAGCACTAGGAACGGTTTCGAATCAGGTATCTTCACGTCAGAATCGGTTAGGGCCATGATAGAAGATTTTGTAGCCAGGATATGTGTGTTTGATGTAAAATCAAGCAAATTTATTGGCAGGGTTTCCATCGAAATCCTGATTTTGAGTATCTGATATGTTGCAAGCGTCGAAGCGTTGATCACGGAAGAACCGAAGTTTTCTGCGAATAGGTGTTATAGGTAGACATCCATATATCCATATAGTTCCATAAAGTTATGGCAGTGAACGTGACGCAGATAAATCAGGGACACTTTCTATGAGCGTATTGATCTAATTTTTCTGTCTGACGGAGATATTTTCAACGCCAACTTGTGACTTCAGGGCTGCTTCTAGGTTATTGCTTAACAGAAAAACACAGTAACTGTAACACACCGGCATTCGAACCTGGGACATCTTGGTCTTCAGGTGGGACTTGCTTCCACTAGAACAACATGGCAGTCAATGATACTATCTGACATACATTGATGATTTAGTGGATGGTAATAGGAAAATGCCAAAGATTGTTTGATGCGAAGATTCAGATCAGCAAGCATACCTGTTCAACTACTAAATTGTTCTAGAGATATACATACTCGTATATACGTCAAAGATGGTGGTTCCGTGCCAAATGCACTCCGTGATCAGTTTATGTCCATAACTAAACTCGAGCCGAGTATAAAGTAATGTGGCCGTGTTTTATGTTTACACATACTATGATTCCTTAAATAGTTCTAGGCAGTACACGGCGACTGTAAATATTTTGGCAGCGCCCGCGCGTAGGATCGCGACGTCGGCACTGCGGTCCACTGAACACCACGTAATATGCGTACAAAATCTTTGATACGCAGCACGATGGAATCGAAATCCGATATTCGACTCCCAAGTTTATTTATCGCGAAATGCGACGATATTTTCGTCCGTCCGTCACTCGGACAGTTCACAGAAGCGGGCAAGATTAATTGTATTTCAGTTGAGTCATCAAAATAATTAGAATGACGCTATTTTCGTTTGTGATGCTAATTTGACAGACGTCGCGGGAGATTTCGTGTCTTCTTGTTTGCCGGCTGGATTATTTGATTGCTTCTTTGTAATACGTTTTAGTATTAGCACGAGTTTCGGCCACGTGTTGCGTAAAGTGAGAGATTCGATTTTAGTCAACCTCCGTCGGCTTTTATTGCTCGTACGGTGCAGTTTCTGCTTTTGATGTTGAACTTGATTCACCGGAGATTGTGTTTCTTTAATAAAAAAGAGTAGATGTTAAATGGAAGCTAAATGTCGTTACTCTCCCGACAATAAATACTCATAAAGCATTGGCTACAATCCAGGAATATGACGTTTCAGATATTGTGGTTCCGATGGGTTGAATCAGGGAAGTGCAATAATTCCCAACTGGTTTATTGTTGGGAATATTTGATAGCCAGTCGTTCTCAGAAGTAACATTTAATCTGCGGCAGTTAATTTCGTATGCGACCGCAGTAAATGCCTTTGATTAATAACATTCTGGCGAAACAAATGTAATGGTTGTGGCTCTCTGTGATCAAAGAGCCATTGTAAATCATACCGAAACAATGCTAAACATAAAGCTCATTGATGAAGCGTAATAGATTAAAAATAGCCACAAACCTTTAGCAGACAACCAGAAGTGCGAAACACGAGACCAGTTTGATTTATGCAAAATACTACACTTGTAATTGATGCTACGAAATTAATGTTTCTATTAAAATAAATTATAAATAAACGGTTATTTTCTTTTTATTTTGAAAATAAGGTCACAAATGAGGATCATTTGGTATATTTCAATCACTTTTCTTCAAGCCCATAGACAACTTACTGCCTGCCCCATAATTACATAACTCACACTATTTCTGAGACAACCAGATGTTCATGGTTTTATCTACTAAAAATAATATTCCTTAATTGAAATCTCAAACAATAATCACGTGTCGGAATGGAACGCCGCCAAAAACAAGAGAAAAAACGACGTAGGCCTATTCTTGCTTAGATTTCAAATTTTAATAAAGGACAGGTTTTCGTATAACTCAATGTGATCACATCATCATCATCATCATCAGCCTTGAGACGTCCAATGCTGGACATAGACCTCTCCCAATGACAAAATTTCATTTGGAGGGATTTGCCTTAATCACCACAATTGGCAGGCGGGTTGGTACAGCAGTAGGTTTTATCTGTATCCAGGTAAACACTGCAGCCTATTTTCTGATATTCCCTTAGTCGTCTTCTTCCACACAGACGGGATCATATGGGGTGGATCTATTCTAAATCTAGAAACCACACGGATGAACGTGATCATACTATCATGCAATCATTAAGAGTTACTAGACGATGACAATGTCTAGAGTTGTCTCTTAGAACACCCAAACCAGAGCTTATTTGGAAAAGTTAGTTTAAGTAAGATAAATGCTTATTGCAGTCTTGGTTTTATTTCTTTTGAATATGTTATGGCCGTATACCGACATTACCGACTGATCCTGAACCATGATCGAAGGCACTCCACGGGTTATTTATACGTAGTTGATCCGACCGCGAATCCTGAACATTACGAGCTACGTTAGGGGTGAGAGCCTTCCGCTCCCCCAACAGTTCGATCATTATGAAAGGCCGCCCTGGCATCATCGTAGTCATTTAGAAAAAAACAAGCTACACAACCTTAAGCCTTGTCAAGTGGCACATCATCAGACCATCATAATCATAATCATAATCATTTATTCCTCTCCATAATAAAACTATGTACAAAGATTTTGGAAGTAGGTTAAGTAAGACAAAATTATGGTGGGCTGACACCCAAACTAGGACAAGTCCTGTATCTCAGGTAGTCAACCCTCCACCCCGTTAAAAAGAACAATAGTACTTTGCTAATAATAATACACTATCCTATAGTAACAATATTATTTTGGTAGGAAAAGTGTAAGTAAAAGTGTGTGTGTTTGAGTGCGTGTGTTGTGTGCTTGAGTGCGTGTGTTTGTGTGTGTTTGAGTGCGTGTGTGTGTGTTTGAGTGCGTGTGTGTGTGGGTTTGAGTGCGTGTGTGTGTGTGTGTTTGAGTGCGTGTGTGTGTGTGTATGTGTGTGTATTTGAGTGCGTGTGTGTGTGTATGTGTGTGTGAGAGAGAGTGTCTGCGTGTGCGTGAGTGCGTCTGCGTGCTAGACTAAGTGTCCAAGATTAGGATTTTCTCAGTATCTGAAAAATTGAGAGCGAGAAGTTTAGTTTTTAGTGTAGATTTCAACTGTCTCGAGTTCATTTTAATGGTTTTGTATAGATCATTGAAATGTCTGTAAAGGAAAGGGCCCATATAATATGATTGGCGTCGGGCAAAGAACGAATTGAAGGTAGGAACTGGAGTCCAAACACGTCTTTTCTGTAGGGTAAACTGAGCAGGGTTCATTTCTTTATGGATGCGCCGTATTGAGTTGAGGATGAAAAGTTGCCTAACAGTGAGTACTTGAGCTTCCTTATAGAGCATGTCTGTGGGATACCTTCGAGGCTTATGGAACATTACTTTTATTACAGCTCTCTGCGCCCTTTCAATCTCTATCATGTGGCACTGAGCGGCTCCACCCCATATGGTAACACAGTAGGTCAATAGGGATTCGCAAAGAGCAGTGTAGATGTTCTTAACAAGTTTGGCATCTGCAGCTTCCCGGAGGTTCCTGAAAATTGGAAGGAGTTTTCTAATTCTTTTACTGAGAGCTGTTATTTGTGAATGCCAGGTTAGGTTTTTGTCAATGATTATGCCTAAATATTTGTGGGAGTCGGTTTGCATCAAGTGAGTACAATCGCATACAGAGCTCTGGGCACAATCGGGGGAGTGAGCCTTAATATTGAATTGACTAGGCGGATTAGTGGCACTAGAAATTCGAAAACAAATATATTTTGTTTTGGGGATATTAATGGTAAGTAGGTTTTCATTAAGCCACTTTATGACTATGGAGAGGCCAATTTCCGCATGTTTCTCAACATGTGACCATGTTTCTCCATGGAAAATTAATGCAGTGTCATCGGCGAATGCAAGAATGCTACCATTGTGAAGTTCCAAACTGCATAAACTATTCACATAGGCCAAGAAAAGCGTAGGTCCTATAGTGCTTCCCTGGGGAATGCCATAGGTTATTGTCAGGCTTGAGCTACATGTTTTGTCCACTCTAACAACTTGGCTTCTTTCTGTCAGATAGTCACTGAGCCATTCAAGTGGAAGACCCCGTATCCCCAGGTTTTCAAGCTTTGACAAGAGGAGCGGTATGGACACGGTATCGAAGGCCTTTTTAAGGTCCAGGAAAATAGCCAAGCACCTTTTACCTGTATCCAGAGATTTAGTGATTATGTCTGCGAGTCTGGATACTGCATCTTCTGTGTTTTTCCCTTTACGAATCAGCAAACACAATGTTGATAATAAAAAGATGATGTTCAAGTCAGCTTACCCACTGGCCTATTTCGATGTCAACAAACGCTCTCCTACGGGCGTCTATAAATAATGCCGATTACTGTTCCACTCATAAATCATCCTCTCTATAATGTCACAACATGTCCGCGCATTCTCTGATCTTCGCACCATACGAATATTGTATTCTCCAACATTATATACTTTCAACTAATTGATTTTAAATTGTCTTTCTATTTTTCTCTTTCTAACCCAAATTTATGTAAGCTTTTCATATTCGAAGAAGTGGTTGATTTGTGAACAAGATTTATTTGAAACTAATGGACCATCTTTCACTAACATAATATTTCCTTTAGTAAATGGAGGCAAATATAAAGGCATTCATACTATTTTATTTGATAACGTAATATTAATTCCTTAATAACTACTAAATAAGAGTTAAAATGTTATTTGCCGTAAAATATGGCGGAATTCAATTGAATTGCATAAAACATACAAAGACAAATTAAATTTTAAATTGAAAAGGTATAAACAGAGTTTATACAGTTTAATGATAAATGGTTGTCATTGCCATACTAACCTAGATCACAGCCCAAATTAACAATGAAGTAAATCAATTAAAATACCAATATCACGTTTCACAAATTGTACATTACGACATTGCTACGCCAAATGCCCAGCCGACAGATTCAATCTCTGGAATTAGATTATTACGACATTTTTTTCTAATTTCAATTCTTAGTATATCGCGTACCTACGTATATACGAGTATAAAAGTTTGAGATTTGATTCAAGAACACGTTGGGATTATACAATCAATTTATAAGGCACTGGTATATTAATAATCATCCATTTTTAACCTGATATCTTTATATGTTTTAAACGTCTACTCAGTTAATAACAGAGTACTACAAATAATAAAACATAAAGATAATGTAAGTAATAACATTTGTGGACCAAAAGTCCCTAATAATCCCTCATAATATATTATCCAAAACGCAAGCCATGTTCAGCGTTATCAAACCAATCTCACTGTGACAATTACACAATTATATTAATTAAGTGCTCGCCAATTGCTTCCTGTCGCATTGCGGGCACAATTCTCGACATTAGACTAAGAACTGCACACAAACATTCGTGAAATAAATTGTATGCCTGTCAAGAAAGAGCAATTATGGGAATTAAATACTATAGCTATTGATTAAACTCACGGAATGATTCAAATGGAAGGCATAATTGGGCTGGTTTTTACATAATGTGCTACCGGTTTAATGAGTCTAAGTTTAGCAATAAATTTTCGAATTGTGACGTTCGTAAACGCCGGTGGGTTGGGTTTTTTGCAGTAAAGCATAGTGGCCTCTTGTCGTCTAATGGAAAGCGAAAGAGAGACCCAAGTTACTGCGGCAACGGACAAGCAACTATATCAATCACCTGTCTGTTGCCACCGCCCAGCTGGCCAATAAGATTATAGCTAAATGGGTAGTGTTCGTCTTTGCCAGTCTTTTGATCATTGAGATCAAATTAGCTTACGAGACTGCTGAACTTGTTGGAAAAAATGACGAGCCGAGCTAAGCGCAAGGGCACTACCTACCTTTTCTGGAAAGGTTTCGTCGATTAATTGAACCCTCATTACATTATCCAAATAAGGTTTATCAATTTTCCAATAGGTACCTAGGTATATCTGGTATTGGCATAGTGTTATCTTTGTTGTTTTACCCACGTTTCTTAATCACAGATAAATCAAAATCTCAAATAGAAAGTCATTGATAAAGAAAATTAAGAACCGGATTTGGGTCAAAAGAATCTACTTGTTTGCTGCTTATGTCCGTAGTTAAGTAGCGTGACTATTGAGCATAGGTTCGCCCATATTTGAACTGTGTTGTTTGATCTGTACACTGGTTTTGTATATCAATGAATGAATATGTCTGATTGACTGCTATGTGGACGGAGAAAGTTGATTCGATACCTTGCAAAGATAAACAACACTTCAATGTTGAATGGGATGAGATGAGACTCACACGGAAAACGAAATGTAATTATTAAAACAAAAACGTTTGGAAAGGAACTTTTTATTTAGCTCTAATTTTGGTATTTTTTGGGAAGAGTATCTAGTCACAAATATCAAAAACCAGTAGGTCTATCCCGAATTCTGTAATGGAGATTTCGAGCCGTTCACATAGCTCCTGAAGAGAGGTAGACAAAGCTCCGACGTTTGTTTTAAAGGTCACAAAATGTAGCATTTATGAAGTGCTGAAATGATTCTTAAATTTAGACATACATCGGATAGTACAATGTATCCGACCAATATATGATAAGTAGTAAATATATAAGAAAAGAACGTATCTTGTGTCAAAGTTCGCAATAATGAACCGCCGAGCGGCCACGATTTCGAAACACAGACAAATTCAGACAACACAATCGATGCTTCATTCTAAGAAAACTATACACAATGTTGTATGAACTTTGCACGATTGGAAACATTTAGCATAGGGCGGCAAGGGTGCAATTACTATGAAATAAGCAATAAATTACACGGGAACGGTGCGCGGGCGCAGCGTGACGCCGCGCGCCGCTTCCGCGAAGCGCCATCTAGCAGCAAATTGCGACGACTTGCGCGATCACGATCGATATCGACGTTCGCGATCGATCTTCGAAATAGGTACCTTTAACCTAGCTGTAGTAAATCACGGCTTAGTTGAACTATTGCAATTTGAATAGGAAAGAGACCAAATCGAAACCAAGAAATGAGAGGTAAATTCTGCAGGAGTGACTGAAAATGCTAAAAAATTGTAGATATATACATAGCTGTAGTTAAAATCATAGTAACATCTTTAGTTAAGACTTTTTATATCTACATGGGTTAAATGCTGAGTGAGACCCTTTTATTTCAGGCGTCACAACAGCAGTGTCCAGTCTAATCGTCGTCTTTTATGAGTATTAGCGAGAATAACTGGTCATTTCACAGCAGACAGCTTTGAATGATAACTTTGATGACCATCATATCTTTTTAAACAGTAAATTTGGTAGAACTTGGTAAAACTAAATTGCATGTGAAATCTGTAAATTTGTCCTAAATTTTTACAAAAATATAGAAAGTAATGAACTTTATGCAATGGACACTTAGTTGTAGATTGTTTGGAGAAATTTGGCAGGATCTGTTAAATTTCCCCAAAAAAATTGTGTATACTGATGTGTGACCGTTTGCACAAATGTAAACAATAAGTAATGAAGAGTACGATTAGATAGCGAGAAAAAAGGACAACATTATAGCGAGCACATTCCCGATAGCCGATGACGTACAATGTTGCAAATTGCATGTTTCACTTCGCAGGCTATTCGCTTCCTTACGGCGCAGGCGACGGAAGCGGGTGTTGACGGTTTCGGAATGGTCCTTTGTTGGACGCGTTCCTTCTTATAATACGCCCGCTCCTATGCCACATTAACGGTGACGAGAAGTGCATGATTGTGGCATGCTACGGCGCTATTGTTGCTTCACTGAAGTGTTATGATGTGTGTTTTGGTTCTAGTATTCTTTTTTTTTTTCATTATTGCGACTATTTCTTCTTATAATTCGCCATGTGCTACATTAATGATAAAGAAGTAGGTACATGATTGTGGCACGCTTTTCGTTCTAACAATTCGCCACAAACCACATTATTGGTCACTGATACATGATTGTAGTGCACTACAGCGCTATTTTTGCATACCGATGTTATGTTCTTTTTTTTTTCATTATTTTAACTGTTATTATGGCATAAGCTACATTATAGGTCACTAATACATAATTGTACGAATAGTTTATAGGCATAGCAAAGCCAAAGGTTTTGCATCTTTTTGTTTATTATTGTGGGTCGGTCAGTACATCAGTAGGAACCGTTCTCATCATCATCATCCTAGCCTTTTTCCCGATTGTCTCAGGGTCGGCTTCCCAAACTGAGAGATTTGGCGAGGGCTAAGCTTTTACACAGAGCGACTGCCATCAGACCTCCGCAACACTTAGGGTAAGCTATACCCATTCCCAGTTTAGGCGTCAGAGTTATCATCATCTCTGATATGATGTAACGACTGCTATCTGAGTTGGTAAAGATAGCACCCGGGACCAACAGCTTAACGTGCCTTCCGAAGCACGGAGGAAATCGGTGTCAAATTTTGGTCACCCATCATCGGATTGACCGCGCAAATGGTTGCACAACGTTGCGATCATTGTTAAGCGAACAAGACCGCGGCGCCACCGAGCTCCTCTAAGAACCGTTCTGTTGCTTGAAAAAAAATTTGACGTCTTTTGCTTAAATTTTATTGGACCATTGTTACTAGATTTGTGTTTAAACTTGTGTTGTTCATTTGACTTTAAACTTCTTAATAACAAGTTTCAAGCTCAAATGCTCAAGTTCCAATCAAATTTTTTTATTAATACGTACAATAAGCAAAGCAAGCTAACAATTGTTCAACTTTATTTGTTCTTATAAAGGCCAGATTGTAGACAATAACCATTGAATATTCAATAGTAGGTATATCTGCATCGTCGAACATTCTTCCAGAACAATATTATCCATAAAACCTTATCTTACTTCAGGTACTAGTCTGAGGAAAAATTACCTGCCCATTTTATTTGACTACCTCGCATCGCAAATAGATTATTGTGAAAAAAAAAATATCGAAACAACAATTAGAGGAAAGTCGGAACGGGCGGTAGACAAAAAGTTTGTGTCGCTTTATAGCGGTGTTCGGAATGAATAGATGTTGTCAGAAACGTGGCAGAAACAATTGAAATGGAATAAAAGATTTGAATTTGGAATACCCAGACTGCAGACAGGATGGTCGGCAGACGATTGAGAAAAAAATAATGTACCACAAATGTACTGTTATTTGGGGCCCAGTTTATGATGCGTTACGAACGAATTGTAAGCAGACAATTTCAGTGGAATCCTTGAAATTGATAGACATAATAGTAGGTAATAGCGTTGCGAGACAGGTAAAGTCATAGGTGACGATGTAACACGATTTTTTTTTCAACTAAATGACTTATTATCGTTTGGTGGTGGGAAACTTTTACGTCACTGTCATACAAATCCGTGATTTTATTTACGACATATTTTAATTATTCAAAGTACTGTATAACCACCTAAGCCATAATAGTGACAAACATAACAACAACACAGGTAAAGCTGTGAGAGGTACTTTACAGGTGTGGTAATTTATGGGCAAAGCTTTAATTATTGCCAAAAGTGGCGAACAACTGGAGAGGCCTATGTAAGTATATGGACTGCAATATGATGATGACACATAACAACAGACAGAACATCGCATAACATTGGATAAAAACACAAGTAGAACACTATCTGTTAATGTCACTATCAATAGTGTTGTTACATCAGACCCACCCAAACAAACTTGATAAACATTCCAATTTAATCTATCGATAGCACATTGCTGAATGTTGAGTCAACATGGACAAAAATTATCTACATTTTCTAGGGTTGCGTACCCCAAGGGTAAAAGCCGAATCCTATTATTAAGACTTCCGTCCGCCCGTCCATCTACGAGTATATACTTTGAGATATAGCCTGGTGATAGACATATGTCTATCACCAGGCTATATCTCAAGAACCACTAGACATTTGAAAGTTTTCCAGAATATTGATATTTTTGCTCGATATCAATAAAAAACTTGAAACATTAAAAATAACAGTTTTTACCTTAATAACAATTGAAATAACAAAATTAAAATAAAAAACATATTTAGGGGAGCTTTCATATAACAAAAGTTAAAGTACTTAATACATATTTGAGGATTTTTGCGCAATATTGGTGCTGATTTTTCCAGATAAACGCATGAACTACTGAAATGGCACGGAACCCATCGTGCGCGAGTTCAACTCATACTTGGCCGCTTTTTTTCAACTGTCTCGATATCTACCGTGTACTGTCTCCGACAATTCAGGTAGACAATATAATGAAACATTTACCCGAGACGTGTAAAAAAAGAATTTCGAAGCAATTAACTTCACTAAGGCTCGGTGGCGTCAGGCAGATTACAAAAGACTTATCACTTTTTTGTCCGAACTTATTTGACGATCGTCCCATTGGGGATCTTATGATATGGTCCTTAGAATTGATATTTAAATGGTCATTTTGATGCGGTAGGTGGGCATGTATTTGTTTTTGTTAGATAACAAATTGGTCGTCTTTAGAGGACCTCCGATGAAGCTGTCGGCGAGGTAGGCTTTTAACGCGCTACGCTATAAAATTATTAGTCGATGCACTTAGCTAGCACGTGACACTGATTAAGGGTTTTTATAGGCTTACCGTCCCCAAGGGATGTAAGGGAGCAACCTTTTATCTTTTCACCGGCCCGTGGTGCTTCCTGCTGAATAACAAACGAGGCTCTGGAGACCACCTGGTGGCGGTATAACCATCATGATGAAAGGGGTAGCTAAATGCCTATGACGCGATGACGGGCAGCAGCATCACCAGAGCGAGAAACTACGCCCTGCGATCGCCAACCCGCCTGTCCAGTGGGGGATTATGAGTAAAGCCTTCACATGGTATGTCCAGCAGTGGACTGCAATAGGCTGATGATGATGATGGTTTTTTATTATAATTTTTAATGCCTTTATAAATATGTAACACCCATACATATAACACATGTACCTACATAATGTTAATATGCAATTAAAATTATAGATACAGCAATATTTGTCAACTTGGTACTTTTGCATTAGCAACGATGCAAATATCATTATGTTAATTTGGAGATATACGCTGGTGTTTGGAAAAACCTATAGTAGATGCCTACTCTGTAAGCACTAAATAAGTAAAGCTTCGAAGCAAAAGAACATTGTATACAAATTCCTATTCTCGTAAAATATGACTAAGGAATTCCTTAAATAAATCCCAATAAAATACGCTACACACGTAGAATTTTATAATTAACTCTTGATGAACTAGGCCTTCATCAGCGGGTCTCGTTCGAATCTCAACCTTGTGCATTTGTAATAAGGCTAGTCATAAATGTCATTGGCGTATGTGGGCAGATGTCGCGCGACAAAGTAGCGTGTACGTGCTTGTCCGGTAAACAGTGTGTTGCGTGGGGCCGGCAACAATAGCTGCTGGCAATTTGTGATCGGAATGACGCAAATTATTCAAAAAAGGAAAGTTTACTTTTTAAAGGGAATCATTTGAAAATGGAATGAGGTGCTAAGTACTTATTTACTTTTCTCAGGGGCAAAGATATTAAAATAGGGTGAGTGCGCCGGTTCGCGTCCACTGCCCAGTTCGCGTCCATTTCGCGGAAATCTCTCGATATTAAGTAAACTAACATACCAATGAGTCGAAAAGTAATTACCGCCAATAGCTCAATATATATGACATTTATGCACATTGACAAAAGTTCCGTGCGCTCAATCAATCCTGTGTAAAAAATAATTAATGACGGCTTTTCACCAAGAGAGCTCTGACGGTCGAAAAAAAATAGTGGGCAGCAGTGTGTTTGATAGTCAATATTTTGTTGATTTATGTGTATTTTGGATACATAGCTGTTTCTAGACGTGGATAATGATCCAAGGAATTATATTAATTATGAATTTGATTATGTTTTTTATAATTAACAGTTAAAATAGGGTGGACGCGAATTAGAACACCAAATTTTTAAAACTTCCATTTTGCATCCACACTGGACCATATCAAAAATTGGCAAAAAAATCGCATTTATTGTATGGGAGCCCCCCTTAAAAACTTATTTAATTTTGTTTATAGTAGGTATATGTAGTTATAGCAGCAAAAATACATATTTTTTGAAAATTTTAACTCTCTACCTATCAAGCTTCTTGAAATAGAGCTACAAAGCTTAACCAGCTTCGTTAACAGTGATTTATTAATATATTAATAAACATTCTCATAAAAATATCATCCTTTAATTCCATATAAAAGCTGGTGGACGCGAATTGGTCCAGGTGTGGACGCGAATAGGAATTTTTGGACGCAAACTGGGCAAATCGCCTAATTCTGATGTTTATATTTTTAATAAAAAAACCACATGGTATTTCGAACTGATCTAAATGTTACCCTAAAATAGACTATTCTACTGAACAAATGACGTAAGATTTTTATTTAAATTGGTGCTGGAACATTTTTATTTTCTCCTTCAAAGTTGCCAACTGCGCTAAATGGACGCGAACTGGCGCACTCACCCTATGCAGCCAGGATGCGAATAAGGATTGACAGAAAATAATCGATGAATTGAATCTCTCTATAGTTCATTCGCGTTAAGAAAATAGTCCTGTAGTCCTGTAGTGACCTGTCAGTCACTATTTTCTTAACGCGAATGAACTATAAAATCCCTAAGTTTAGTGAAGTACCTACCTACCTTAATATTTTACATGACATTAAGTATGTATTTAAACTTTAGCGATTCCAATCTTAGACGAAAATATGATGACATTTTAGA
The DNA here is from genome assembly GCA_031163375.1 of Conogethes punctiferalis. Taxonomy (NCBI): domain Eukaryota; kingdom Metazoa; phylum Arthropoda; class Insecta; order Lepidoptera; family Crambidae; genus Conogethes; species Conogethes punctiferalis. The sequence continues at coordinate 5,626,001 of CM062094.1, forward strand.
TTTACATAAACATACTGGACAGTTGTCTGATTTACAGAGTGAGCTTACAGATACTAATTTTCACACTTAATAATTTCTAACATCATAATAATGCCTTACAACTGAACAAAAAAACGTCGCGCCTTTTTCGAATCCAGAAAAAAAAGTGTCGCCTTCAAAATCCTTAGTCATAAGAACAGAGATCTTTCATTGTAACTCGTATCGAATTTACGACGAATATGATTTACGGGCGTGTTTGATGCGGACAGACGTATAACAATAGCCTCATACAACGATCAACGGTAGGGTTGACACAACTAGTATTCCTTACTGTAGAGTAAAAATCCCGGTTGCATCTTAAACTACTTACACGCGGAATCCAAACCGGTTATTCCGGAAACCGGAGTCTAGTGTCCACTAGACTCCGGTCCACTACACGGATACGTTAATTACGAATTAATGTAACCGGAGTCTAGAGCAGTCTACGGAAGCTTTTAGCTAAAGGATTTAAATCATAGGAATACATTTTTGCACGGCTGATAGCTGTTAAATTGTACATAAGCCTGTGTTATGTTATGAATATGTTCTTTCCCATTGGTCATACAATATATACGACATCTCGTCATATATAAAGTCAAATAAGCTAGTGGCAGCCCTTACCGAAGACCCTGTTTTAGTATTAAAATGCGGTCGCCCTCCCCACTACCCCCTCCGCCCAATATTGTATTTTTACGGCTAATTCTTCTCGGAAACTAAATCCGATTTGTGAATCCACATAATTTTATTATCAAGACTTTAATAAAATATTTATTGGTCATCAATAATAGAGATTAATTAAAATTATGTATTGAAATTGTAAAATTAACACACAGGTTCTCTGTCCCAGGTCAATACATAACATTTACAATTTCTAGTGTCTGGACGGTGGACAGGTAAAGGGTTAAAAAAGTATACTCAAACATTTTATATTGTACATCATTTTTGTCCGTTCTGTTTGTGTTAAAAGTTTCTCAAGGAAATATAATCACTAGGTAAATTATAATACTCCTCTAATTTCAATCAAAAAATTATTTAACGGCCCATGTCCAATTTCTTGACCGCGATTGAATCGCAAACCCCGAAACTCGACTGAAATCGATACCTAAGCGTAATCGATTAAACACGCGCGTGGTATCGGCACGACAGGCGCGATTTCGATTCCAAATTTAAAAAGCTGTGCAGATATAAAAATTAAAAAGAAATTGATTCAGCTGAATACTTTTTAATTTTATTGTTTATGCTAAATCCATGGAGGCTTTAGATTTACCGCTTAAAAATAGTAATGGTTAACTTGTTAATTTACACTAGCTGCGTAAAAATTTATTTGCGAAAATGAGCTTTAGGTATGTTGTAAAACAAAAGGGTGTTCAAAAGAATACAACAATAATAAACAACTGTTTATGAAGCGTTGGGTTTGTCATCTAAGATTTAATTTAACCATTTAGAATAACATATCACAAAAGATGACATCTCGAGCTAATTATTCTCCAACTTAAAATATTTTTTTTCGTGTCCTTACTTCGTCTGAGATAAGAAATCAATTAAATTCAGATTCAACCTTTTGAATCTGAATTTAATTGATTTCTTATCTCAGACGAATAAGTTTCCAATTAAAGTAGCACTATGGGACTATGTCTTAAGGGTTCTATATAATATTTTTCCGAATCTCAGATAAGAATCGTTGGCTAGCCTATCAAAGGCACAAACCTACGCTCCAATTACTTTTAAATCACGATTAATTGATTCCAATCCTTCCAAGCCAGCTATAAATTCAACAGTGCGTTGACAAATACCACTGCTACGAATTGTTTCCGCTTCGCCATTGATGCCGCGAAATATCTTTTATTCTTTGCGATTTATTCGCGAAATTAATTTAACGAAATGATATATGACCGCCCACGCGTGGACGGGTGACACCGAACGGTAAACAGAACAATGCACTCTTATTAAAGATCTAATCTTGAGGGAATACAATGTCTAGGAAATATTATAAACTAATTGAAGATTAAGTAGTTTGCATACATTTTAAGAATCAGTAAAATCGCCTCTACGTATTGTCTCTTAATAATAATGTTATCATCAGACTCAAAAGACTTACTTTATGAATTATGTGACGCATTGCGTAATGCATTTGCTTTGCGCACACGATCCTAAAGGCTTTGTTTCGATTCACAATCGGACGATATAAGAACAACACCTTGATTTGTATAAATTAAAAAAAAACACTGATATCGTCGGTTGTTAAGTTATGGAACAATGTGTTTCTACAACTGGTTTGCAATATGTATTCTGGGTGACTTCCCTAGTCATAATAATCTTCTAGTTATTTCCAAAAGATTATGACTTTAGGCCTTATTCACAAACGTTACTATGCGACGCAAATCCTAAGGTTTTTGGGTACCTGTGCGTTCGCGTTATAACGTTTGTGAATACGGCCATTAGTCTATTGACACAAATCTTAATTGTATTGTGTGGTGTAAATTGTCCGGTGCATTTTATTACAGCGAATGATATTATTACTCGCCCAACACTAGGAAGCATCTTTTTACGTTTGAATTCTATTAAAATATTTTCACAAGACACGTGTGAATTTAAGACAATTTCTTCATTCTCAGAAAATTTGAATACATTAACACACAAATACTTCCTATGTCTAAATTTAGCATAACCAGTAGCAATTATCGATCAAAACTGAATAAAATTACCAAATCTTCTTTAACATAAGATTTAATCCCCAACCAGGTTTAAAATCCTTAACTGTCCTATTGTGTCCCCGACCCCAACACGACTTCATTAATAAATAAATCTTAAAAATATGCAAAAGAACCCGAGAAAGAAGGTCTTATAGGTCTTTATGAGGGTCGAATTTGTAAAACAATAAACATTAGCATTATAATACCGTAATTAAAGCGTTCAAACTGAAAACTGTTCATTAGGAGCTCATAAAAATTCATATCAAACACTTTGTACTAAACCAGTCGAAAATTTCAAACAATTTTGAACTTTATTAGTTTCATGTTAAAGGTTATTTGATTTTATCTAGCAAATAGTACAATATTTTAAGTGTCCGACCGTATGCAATTTGTTAATAATAAAGACTTTATAAATGATACGTTTGAATGTAAAATGTTTCATCCAAGCGGTGTTTGAGTAGACATATTTCCTCTCAAACATCAAAGGCAAATTGTTTTTTATTAATAATTTTATTTGGGGCAGTACGAGTATTTAAGATGCGATAAAGAATATTAATAGAGTGGTAAATGTTGGGATAATATTGACGAGTGAAATACAAACAATAAATATGTTAAATGGGACAGAAATATAAAAAGTTAAGGAAGACACACTATTCGTATGTGATTAGTTTGCCCATCAAATCCGACATAGGTACCCAAGAAATTTAACTATCTGATCATTCTATTTTTGAAATCCAAGAACGATCGTTATTTGTTTTTCTAAATATTATTTTGTTGATTTTACGAATAACCAGTTCTTTATTCTTAGCGATTAGGTTATTGACCCAATTGTGGGACAAAGACGACTATTGTATACGGGATTAGCGATAGTGAAAAGTGCGGAGATGCGCCAGGCGATGATAATTAATCCACGTTTCAGTGAGAGATTACCATCGGAGCCACGAGACCGAGGAAACTATTAAACTGTGGAACGGTTCGATAGTGGTGGACATTAAAATATCGATAAATATAAAGTCTTATCGAGTTCTATTTAATAAGAATTAATGGATTTATAGCGGATTGTTGACAAATATCAGCATTCGATACCGTCATTGCTTCTAATTCAAATATTGATTAAATGTTTTATTATTGTTTTTAAGTAAAATAGTAGTTAGTTTAAGTCAAATAGGTATGTAAACATAAAAATAGAGAAAACAATCGAAGTGTGTTCAAGTGTCTTATTTAACTTTAAAACTTTCAAATAGGTATGTAAACATAAAAATAGAGAAAACAATCGAAGTGTGTTCAAGTGTCTTATTTAACTTTAAAACTTTATTCATTTTTAAATACCAGAAAGTTAATTTACATAATTCTAAAGCATCAAATGAAATAAAAGATTTAATTTGTAATCGGTTATGCTACGACGCGATCGTTTTCTATTTTCAAATTACAATCGGACAGAAATAACACGCGAGCAACACAAAAAAAATAATACAAAAAGTTTGCATAGAAAACATAACTCATTCGATTACATTTTTAATTTTCTCATCACTACTCGTCGCTTTGATTAATTCCACTTTTATTTGTATAAGAATCCAGCCGCCGACAGACGTTTGATCCCGATACGCCAGAGAGCGCGACGGCAAAATGTCTCTAGAATTTTTCAAAACACTCTGAAAACACGACGAAAATAATCGATCATAATCTCGATGGAATTCCGTTGAAATGAGAAACCTGTTTTATTCGACCTCTTTCGTGATGAATTGACGTTCTTTCTTAAATTTGAAAATGGAGTCGGATGTAATAAAACTTTTTAAATAGCCATTATTTCACTTGAAATTCCTGTGGTAAATAAAATAAGTGAACTCGTTTTCTTGTGAATACATTTTTGGGACTTTTTACGGGAGATCAAAAATGACGGTCATGTTTTTATGGACTATATCAATATTTTGAATGTGTATTAAAGATATTTAATCAATTAAGACGATACCACGGAATGATCTAACGCAAAATTAAATTTAAAAAAAACATTGTATGATGCCAAATGTATGCAAATATGAATTTGAGTTTGAGATAAAATTCTACGGATTCTGAGTACATACTATCTCTTGAACTCAATTTATTACTACATTTTGTGCACTCCAAATTGACAGAACATATCAAATATTCGTCTATCTAACGAATATAGGTGTATATTATGGTATTCTGAGCAAAGAAGCCAGTAGCGGGTAGGTATCAGATTGCAAAGTGCGTAAACAATCTGTTTATCCGGAGAAAGCTAGCATATGTATACATAACGTTACTTACCTATATTCACAATTAATTTGTTTAGTAATTATTCACTATTCCACTTATCAATGTTCTACCCTCTACTTTACCTGAAACTTTATTTATTAAGCCGATACCCATAGTCGCATATAGTATATTTATACATATACCAATTTATACTGTTAATTTCATTTTCATACTTAGTATTTTTGTAATTGTGATGTCGCTGCGCGCAGTTGCGTCTCCTTCTTCGGGACATGTGCGGAAGACCAGCGTCACGGCGTCTTTTGTCGCCGCGACATTTATGCTGAGCATTTTGTCCCTTTCGGTGACACTATATTGTGTTTGAAATTTTATTGTATTATTCTATGTAAGTCACTGAATAAACGTCTTTTCTTTCTTTTCTTTCTTTCATACATTAGTATATTGTAGTACGGTCACAAACATTGGATATTCCGATAAGATTACCTCTTTTACCGACTTTACATACACTTTTATAAGTAGGTATAAGTATATATCTTCCTGTAATGTTACAAAATGATTTCGATAACTTATGATACTTTTTGATACCATTTCTATAAGGCAGTAAATTAGCGCAAGTTGATAGAGATAATTTAGTCTAATAAACTAGCTGTATCTTTTTATAATAAGACATCCGTGTTTGCAACAGTGATTCGTATGAATCCGTGATTACATACTATCTCTATGAGCGTAGCGGTTTGTAGAAATCGGCTACACTGCCACATACTAAACTGTATTTTCCTGTAATAACAGATTAGGACACTTCAATTGCGCCTACACCTCTGTGTTACCCATCCGCCTCAATAACCCATTAATGACGACAAAAGCATCATCGTCATCACGAAAAAAGTTTTCAATTGAAATCGCTACAACTCATGGCTTCACAGAGAAATAATTCAATTGAAATCGCTACAGCTCATGGCTTCACAGAGAAATAATTCAATTGAAATCGCTACAGCTGATAACTTAAGGTGCATGTCTACGCGTCCGCAGTGACTTGCGCCGAGCGATATTGGCGCAAGATGACCGACACAATTCCGCCCGGCACTATCTGGTGTGGCCGCTGGAATTTATCGCGTTATCGCTGCCGTGTCCGCCGGTAGACTGGTTGACGCGTTCAGGAATTGTTTACGACCTTTCTGTGGAAGAATTTAGTACGAATGCGTTACCATGGAAACCTATCTCACTGTAACTTTGAGGGAGAACCGGATACTGTTCCAAAATATTCGATTACAGATTTTTAAACAAAACAGCATTTTTATTATTAAACTGAACAATTGTTGGTTATATAACAGTTAATAAAACGGGTAAATCCAATTGTACTGTTCCTATGCAATCCTACTATTTCAAATTTGACATTATAGACGATCAAAATAATAAATTGCACAGAAGTGATAATGAAATAATTTCATCTAGAAATCACGAGGAAGGGATCGTTAATAGTGCTAGTGATATATTAAATTAATTTGGACCATACCATAAGATTAAGTGGATGTGCAATAAAGAATGTCAAAGAATATGATACAGCCTAGTTCTTGCTACAACAACAACAGCTAATTTTCACCTAATCATCACAAAAATCACCAAAAATTTTAACTAAGTCCACTGTAAAAACAGCTGCTTCGATTACACTACTCGTATAAGCAAACTTCTAACGTCACGCTATCATTTAATTAACAAAAGACAATGACGACACATCGAATTCCGCGCGACGCGTCAACAAAACTCGATCAATCTTCTCCCTTATTCTAATCGCGAGAATCATCAATCTTTGTGCTATTTGAAGCGCCCGACGAATGTGACAGTTCGCATGCCGCTTATTGGAGCCAATGGTGTTGCATGTATGTTTATTGGCACAGCTCACGTCACGTGCTCGACGAGGGGTGATGCGGGGTCAGCTGTGTTTGTCAACTGTACGTTTTAATCTCTTTTTGCTATTGATAACGGTTCTTGGGTATCAACTGCCAGGAGTGGTGGTAAGGACGCTCAAGTAGCGAGCTTTCTCAAAGACTTTTGACTTGGTATTGATTACAACACAACGGGAGTATTATCCCTTGACATTAGTCAAAGGCTGAAGTGATCATTTACTATCAGGAGACCATGAAACCCAATGTGCTTCTGTCATAATAATGTAGCCTAAGTTAAGTTAATTTCTAAATCAGAAAGTTTCATCCAGTCTTATTTATAACTATAACTGATTTAGAAACTACTACTACTTACTAATAGTTAGTACTAGTAAAATGTCAACAAAGTTTGCATGATTTTAATAATTTTCATTCACGACTAAGCTGCTATTTTACTTGCTATTCAAAGATGTCGTTAAAATGGCATCATTATTATTTTTTATTTTATTCATAATGACAGCTTTTGATAATTCGTTTCTGACATCTTGTTCCAAAAGGTATTAACATTCAGAAGCTACTTAGTTATTGAAATCAAATTACAATCTTGGTTATTTATAACTATATTTTTGACAAGCGGAGAAAGCTCGTTGCTTGCAAAATCCACTAGCCATCAAACTTTAACCATAGTTAAAGTTCATTTGTCATCTTTACTATTAGATTCATTGCGCACGATGACAAATCCAATCAAGTATGATTATCAAAATAATTAGAAGCAACATCCATTAGTTTACCCGATTAAACGTTAGAGCCCCGTCCCTCAGCCCCGCCCAGACTATCGGAGTCTTCTAATCAATCAACTTTAGATTAACACTCAAGTAACCAACGGACGGATGGACAAAAACAAATGAGTTGCTCGAGAACAGAAATCGAATTAACCACGAACGAGTTTAAGACACCAATTAAACTTCTAACAAAGGCTATCTTCAATGAGACGGGAAAAAATTTGATAGATCAACTCTTTAACCTAATCTATCATCGATCGTCACTTCTGCCAAACCGAACTTTATCCTGTCTTGCTTAAAGTTAAAATTAAAACGGAGATGGGCGTAGAAACTCGAGAAGGCTGTTGGCACAACATCTTATATCGATTAAACACATAATTAATCACGGGAAATGATTCCGAATGAGATGTTATTAGTTATACCACTCCCTATTAACAAGTGAAACAATAGCGAAGGCTATACATGCTGTTAGTGTTATAAAAAAGTAATTTATTTTACACTCAATGTTCTGCTACTAGATTTTAACGATGAAGGATATCTAATTGGCTGTGATTAGAAACAAACAACGGGAGTGCTAGCACCGTAAAGCTGTATCTATTCCAAATTTTGCATCGGAATAGTGATAATTTTAGAAAATGCAGAGCTTTTCACGGCATATCTAACATTCAGAGTTAAAGTATTGTGCTACGAAAAGCCTGGGTTTCAAATTCTGCTTTGTCACTATATAATCATTATGTTCTATACTATGCAATATGCAGGGGCATAATTTTATGAACATCATGAAACTATTTTGTCCTTCTTCATCAAAGCTCCAATACTATAATTCGTTTTACTTAGGTTTAATGTAATGAATATGTTTGAATTATATCCGCATACCAGCAATTTCACCCAATATCCCGCAGATAGGAACATACAATTATTCAAAGCATCAGCCTGTAGAGTAGCTGCGATGGCCGATCAATCAGATGCTAACGAGCCGGTCACGTGGTAGGCCCTAGACACCAACCTCGTTTACATGGTCCTGTTGGTCATTAGACCTTAAACGAACACACTTTCCATTTAATCCTTTTTTCGTAAACTACACCGGCCTATTTCCAACAAATTTAAACCAACATTAAGGCAAAAATCAAGCATAATTGATTGATTTCATTTTCTAAGAACTAATCCAATATTTGTGCAACTGATCACCAAACCCATATGACATTACCAAAATCAAATATAAATAAAAAAACAAGACATGCTAATCCAAAACGCAATCGATTTGTTGCAACAGATCAAAATCGACACGGCAAAAAGCTAATCGATTCTGGAACACCCACCATGATGGCATTACGATTTGATCAACATTTACATAATCGTTCGTTTGTCGCTCGCATTAAATTAAAGCACAGATTAAACGCTCGAGCGATAAAAAAATTAAAAAACAACATTATTTTTAATTTCGTTTTTTTTTAATACAGACGAAGACAGAGTGCAGAGAAGGTGCGGGGCGTGGCAGGCTAACTTTCATTACTCATGAGCAATAATAAATGATAAAACATTATTAATACGAAGAGATCACTCCGAGTGATGTCGGTTCACATATACGAGATTAACCTGACTCGAATAAATTAATTCTACTAATTAAAAGTTTTATGTTAGGCCCCTCTGGCGTGCCATAAAAATATCTTTGATGGCATTTATAAAGAGTTAGCGGGTCCGTTTGCGAAGTAGGTTAAGTCGTTTTTTTGCATTTTTGCTATTAATTTATAAATGACGTAATCTAAGTTGCATTATTAAATCAGACGATTAGTTTTCGCTGTTGGGCTGTTATCTTATTCCGCGTAATAACGACCAGAAGTTTATTGGGCACGTTCGGATATGATAAATTGAATAATAATTTATTCCGAACAAGATAAGCAGGCGGCGCGATCGCGAGGTATGATACTCTCAACGTGTCGGATGCGCATTACAACGACTCGTAACGAAACTTAACTGTTTTTACAGCTTATGTTCGTTTACATTTTTTTCAATCATGCATTTGGCATTTTGCTAATTGGTTCCTGAATGACTTTAGTAAATTGGGTGTCATGGTTGGTACGACTTCTTTTGTATCATTTCAATCCCCATTGACGATTATGACCTTAACTACTGTAACGATTATGACCTTAACTACAGTAGTAAGTATTTTACTCTGAATCTACTTACTATTCTAATGGATAGATAATTGCACAAAATACAAACATTTACAGATCATGTATTACAGACAGCTTGTAGTACAACTTAAGCGGTCTTATCACTGGTAAGTTATCTCTTCTAGACAACCTTAAGGTACAGAAAGTGTAATACTGAAGAGAGGGGCAAATTTGTTAAATTAAGCTTGTTCACTGTTATGTGTGCTTATGAAAGTCACCCCTAGTGATAGTGAAAGAAAATCACCTTAGGATTGTCTTTTGTTAACTATATTAAATTTTGTTGCCGCAACACCACATAAGTAACCTTAGCAAAAACAAATTATTTCAATTACCCAGCAATGTATCTTGATCAAGGCGTATTTTTTTGCCCGCCATGAAATTAACCCCTATCACCTCTTTGTCATAAACATAATTACACAGCGGATAGCATCTGTAATACGTCAAAACACCTACGCCTGAACTAGCATTAAAGTTACACCTGACCGTGACATCTGCCAAAACGATTATGCTGTTTATTCTTAGTAAGATCTGTAAAATAATGCCCTTACTTAATATGGGTATCTACATATTTGTTATAGCAAAATAAGCCGTGAATTCTTGTTGCAATTTAACCTGTTGAACGCCGTAGACGCTTATGCGTTGATAACAATACATACATTTTCTATTGTGTCTCATCTCGCGGCGCGGCGGTCAAAGGATTTAAGAGAAAAGAATTTGAAAATTAGAAACGTATGGCTTTAATTATTATCTATTACCGTCATTTACCGTACCGTACCACCTAAATTGTACAACAGTTTTATGGTGTGCAACTGCGATCACAAATACATTGTAATAATGTATTTATGATCGCAGGTGTGCAATAAAGATTTATTACTTATCTTATAACAATATCTTAAATCTTCTCATTTATTTTAATACTCGTGTACAAAGGAATTACATGAAAAAAGAAGTGAACAAACTAAACAAAAACACACGTGATTACATTTTTGACAACTATACTAATGCCAGTAATTAATAGGAAACAACAATAACTATTGATTCGGCTAACAACGAGGCGGTCAGATATCAACATGATCTATCTAGCGACAATGATGGCGCCATTTACAACGGGGATCAATTAATGCGAGAGAGAAATGGAATATGCGCACGCGCTCGGGACAGACAGAGACGTCTGTGCGGTTATCAATCACGCGGGCGAGCAAGATCTCGACGCTCGAGGCGATCGGACGATCTCCCCGCTTAATTATTTCTATTATGATATTTAAAATATAATGATTATCTGTAAGTATAAGGTCCACATGCGAATTCCCACACTTAATTGTGTACGGTGCTAAACCTTTAACTTTTTTAAATTCGACATGAAACCACTTTCTTTTTTTAAGAGATACATACAAAGATATTTAAAAAATAATTTTCCAACTAACTTTTGCTGCTTTTGCGTCGCATTTAGCACTGAAGCATAATTATGTATTCCTCAAATCAACACTTTAAAGTTACGAGTATGTAGCTAATGTGCTTTTTCGTACTACCAGTCTAAGACGTGTATCCCAAACTATAATTATAATAGGGAGATGTTAAATGGAAGTCACAGCTATGTGAAATAAGCTATACTATAGGACTTTCATTTGTAAATTGCTAAACTATCCCGTGCTAAAAATAATATCAAATAAAAAATTTAACGATTAATTCTAAATAAAATTTTCTTGAAAGTTATTTTGTCGGATCATTGATATGACGAAAGCCACGCTTTTATTTATTATTTTAATTATTTATTTCGTCACTGTACATAATAAATCGTTATTGCTCAATAAGAGCTTATAAGATAAGTAAATTAAGAAAGTTCAAATGCTTCTTCAGTGTCTTAAAATATCATAACATCATTGAACTGCCATTAATAGCTCATAGTTCTAGTACGATGTTCCAAAGTCAATCACTCATGATCTTATCATTGAACTCTACAATATAAAACCGTTTATACAGTCAATGACTGATTTAACTTATATCTGATTTGTATCGGCTGTCAAATCAAGTTAGACCCCTGGCCCTTAACTATTTCTAAACGTAAAAGTATCCTTTTAAACTGGCCACGTTCGTATCATTCCAATCGATGATCGTGAATGGGGCATTTGGCCTTATGATAAATTACAAGAAATATCAATCGGTACAGAGGATTAATCAAAACATGTTTAATGCACTAAATTGTGGGAAAATGGACTTACCTCGCTTTTGCATGAAGGAGAATAAATCGTCGAGGAATTCCTTCCTTTGTGGGTCGTCGCTTATCTCGTACAACTGGAACAAAACAAAAGAATGTGAAAATATGTTCGAAATTCAAGCGCAATAGTTGCGATTGTTTTACGTTTATCATCGACAGAAACCGTCACACTGGTACTGATAGGATTAAAAGAATCGCATTAAATACAGAGCATACAGACAAGGATCATTTGGCACGTGGAGGAATTCGGAACTGACGCCTCTTACAAAATGTCACAATTGACGTTGATTCTTGAAATTTTGTTTCACTTCCAATGTTACCCACGTGGCAAAGCTCTTGTTGGTTTTTGCGATTACAAAATACAAATACAAAAATCCGTCCAAAGCATTTTTAAATTTCATGGACCCGTTGACGGCAATGCGTTGAAAAAAATAATATAATCTAAAGAAAGAAGTAGGTTAGCGAGTGATAAAGGTATATTTACAAATTGTAATTAAACGAAAACGTAGCTAATGAAGATTATTAGCATTCTATGCAGGAAACGTGGCCTAACGGACGACCACGTGCGCCCGCATTTCCGTAAAAAAACATAGAAATTGCATTATAATTTACGTGCATAATAAAATATTCTCATGCTACCAGTCATGCACTGTCAACTGCATAGTAATGAAGTACTTTAGTTGTCACTTTGTCTTCTATTGTAAATACCCATTTTTTGTCTTAAGAATCGAGAACATTATGTTGACAAAATAATGTCCTATGTTTCCGCATAAGTAATACATAGTTCATTTGCAGAAAATTGATACATTTTTTCATCAAGTCAAACGGACACATAACCAAATCAATCATCTGTCAATTACCACTATCATGCTGGTTAAAAGATAGCTGTGCGTATAGGTACACTATTATACTTGTATAATCAAAATATACATTATAGATAGCAAATCGTCCACCCCGAGCCCCGACCAACACAAACAGACATGTTTGTTTATGTACACAAATGTTTGTACTGTGCGCGCCAAATTATGTTAACAATATGTTTGAGTGTCTTTGATTTGATATTGATCCTTGATTTTAAGAGAGGTAGGGCATAGCGAAATCTTCAATCGAATTAGGCCGTCCGTCCGGGGAAGGACCTCCACCCTATAGAATACCGCAGCCAAATGACCTCCGGGTCGTGTTTCTGCCGGTGAGTAGGGTTTCCAGAGCTCGTAGGGAGTTAGGGTTGGGCTAGCATGGCGGTGGCAACTGACAAGTAACTGACCAGTTACTTGCCCGTTGTCACAGCGACTTGGGCTTCTCTTTCGCTTTCCATCAGGCGTAGGGAAGCCATTATGTCGAGCCACTATAAAAAAAAAAAAAAAAAAAAAAGACTCTGTAAAGACTAATAATTATTGTAAAAGTTACCATAGTCATGAACATTGTGTAAAAGCTGTTGATTTCAATAAAATAATAAAAAAGGTCTAAAAAGCTAATAAAAGGGCATTTAAGAAGACACTCCCAAACAATACCACTAAGGAAAATATCAAACGCACCACCCACAGTTGCTTCGGAACCAATCAACCGTTCCCCGTTTATCATTGGCCCCAGTTATCTGTCGCAATTACGGCTGGCTGCCGGATATCGTACCAATTACCACCAATGACAAGTCTCTCGCTGCGAGGCGGTCGCTACTTGCGAAAGATAACGAAACAAGGTCATGTTGTAGGGAAGCAAGCGTATAACATACGTGTGGTATTGATTATTAGAGAAGCATAATTTCAGCCCACATACATCCACTACTTCTTCTCGAGTCAATGGACTTTCACAAATAGAACCAGGACATACTTGGATGCCGCTGTCGGTCGCCTTTCAAAGGTATAGACCTCTTTTTCAACCGTCACTTTACACGATCCCCCGTTGATAGGATGCTGACGACCGTCCAAATTAGAGGAGGCTAAGTAGGAAAGCGGACCCCGGGCTGATCATTTTTTTATAGTAGCTCGACATAATGGCTTCCCTACGTCTGATGGAAAGCGGAAGAGAAGCCCAAGTCGCTGTGACAACGGGCGAGTAACTGGTCTCACCACTAACTATAAAATCTTTACACTTGGCTAAAGATACCCTGGGTCTGAATATTAAGATTCTATTAAATAAATGTCAGACTTTCATATCAACCACATAAAGTTCTCCTACACTAACATTTTCCCTGCACTATGATTACCGGGGGCGTCAGTTCACCCAAAACACTTACACTGGAGACAATTAATTTAGGAAAGTTTATTTCCTAAATTGACCCGACTTGGATTAGAACCTTGCGATTCGCGCTTTAGGCTTAATGCTGTAACCGAGAAGGCCAATTTTAGTATATTTATGTCAAAACTGCTCGATAACTAAGTGCATAACTTTGTGTAAGGCGTTTACCTTATGTAGGAGGTTCTAGCCGCACGTATTACACTTCTATGCTACAATACAGAAAAGGAAAGAAAAGCAATCTTTCCTCCAATGTTGTATCTCTTCACATTTTTCTTTAAGACATTTAACCCTAATAACGGCACGTGTACTATTGCGATACACGCGTTCATACTCAGATAATTCACGCTAATAGCTATCGTGATAAGATAACGCACTTAGCCGAGAGCACAAGCGGCTAAGTCACCCGCTTGACTCTCAGTTAGAGTCTTTAACCGTCCAGCGACCGGGCGCATCAATCTCCGCGATCGTCACTGTCGGCCCGTCTCGCCCCCCGCGATTAATCACCAAGCGTTTTCGATTAGCGCCGGCTAAAAAACGTTACAATTATTAACGATACTAGTTTTCATTTGTTTTGTGCGCTCGCGAAGGGTTAACTGCCAGAAGCGTTGTGCACGACACCGAATAGTTTTTTATTTGATGTTTTATTGTTTCTAAAATAGGTCACTATGTGGTTTGTTGGATAGAACTACCTAATTTCACGTTAATATATCTCTATGCCTAGTTTTAAATCAACTCCGAAATTAGGCAACAAATGTCTACTATTTGTCAATTGTATGGTATGCAACAAAAATGTATTACACACACAATCATTTAGTTTGGCGTTAGAATAAGATAGAAAAATAAAAAAAGTATTTTAATTCACTATATAATCTACATAATAATGGTATATTAAATCCGGCTCCCGCGCGTTTGTTGTAGTAATAATTACCTAAAGGCTGTATTTACGTGTACCTAAGTATTCGTATTATTCAGATATTGTGCTAATGTTCCTTTTGATGACCGTTATTACAGTACACAACACCGTATTATCAATAATCTTTTGATAAATATCAAATAGTGTACAAGCAATAAAATAAATAATGTAGATAGGATAGGAATTATACATACATATTATGTTTCCAAGCAGATATCAACCATACTTCGGAGTTTAAGAATGAGCCAGAAAATAACTGCGTAAAGCTTTTTATTAGCTCACATAATGTATTATTTTATTTCTGCTCCACAGGACAAGAAGAAGGATCCAAAAATTAGTCATTGTGAAAAGTGTATACTATAAATTTTAATAACCTTAAGAAAAAGAAGTGGCAAGGACACAAAAACACAAAAAAAAGTGCATGTCAGTATGACTACAATAGGAAATTTTAAGTAGGTAGTTGTTCAAGTTGTTCAAGTAGGTTGTTTACAACACATCATAGGTTAAAAGCTTCGCTATCACTGGTGCTCTAATGCTAAAAAAAGAAGAGAATTAAACGCAGAAATACAAGTGTAACCACCTAACGTAGATTAACGTTACGCAGCGTTAAAGGGTTAAAGCGCGAGGTGAGGTGTCATTTCGCACGCCCTGACCCGAATGCGTCCATTACCGATGCTTTAATGAGCCGTGTGTACAAATATATTAGACGGAAACAGGAAGTGTCAAATGGCGTTTCGTTGTCTGCCCACGGCCCAGTTCGGCTAAGCGCTAAGTGCGCCGATGTAATTGTTCGGCCAATGCAAATAGCGCGGTGTTTGATCGCGTGTCGGCGCCTTGTCCCCGGACACTTTTGTCCGGGCTTCATCTAGGGTTGACATCTGTCAATCTATCCGTTTGAAATTTGAATATATCGTAGAACATTTTATTATTTTGGATTTTTATTCCTCATTATCTCATCCCGTGGGTGTCGTAGTAGACCACTAAGGGAATATCAGGAAATGGGAAAAACAGCGTTTACCTGGGTACAAATAAGACCTTCTGCAGTCACAACACCAACCCGCCTGCCAAGCATGAAGGTAAATCCCCCCTAATGATAATTACCAGAATAGGACCACCACATCCCATCCCGTGGGCGTTGTAGGAGACGACTAAGGGTATATCTGTCGCAGTCATCTGGTTGAATCTCCTATTCAATTGAATCGCTAGCGCGTTCATTGAATGACGACATTCAATAGGGAATATGCATGACTTTTTTTTATGGATTTATTGAGATCTTTTGTCTTCCAGATACATAAATATCGAAGAATTTTTAAACTATCTTTTCTATTAAGCGAGTTATAAAGCGTTAAAGTTATTGATTAGACAGAGAGATCCGATGCGGTAGTTGACGTCACGTACCGTAAGCGCCGTACTAACTCCATAGAAAAATCTGTTTCGCGAGAGAGAGACGGATATATTCACTTTCAATGACTGTATCTCGCCCATTTTTCAACCAATTTTGATTTTGTTTTCACTGTTCGTAGTAGATTTTGATCTATTTTACGATAAATTAGTAAATACCTGAAACTATTTTTCATGCATATTCCCTATTGAATGACTAGACCGAACGGCAACTCCCTCTTGACAATTCCCCTGCACCATTCGAGCTTCGTCTCCAATTTTCTGCGTACAATCCATCAGACTCTGGAACGGTCTGCCTGAAAGCATCCGGAAGGCTCCAAGTAAACCATCCTTTAAGTTGAGGGTCCAAAAACATTTTCGTCTCCAACATTAGCAAAGTCGTTTCACAACACCAACTCGTCTAATTATTATATATATATGTTATTATGTATTACATGTATTATATCTTTGTATATGCTATATATTATCTATTATCTATAATATATAAAGCTAAATTACCACTCACTGACTGACTCATCAGGGGTTTTTTTCGGGTATTTAGAGGAAAAATTCGGGAAAATGATGTAGGGTGACCGTAAATCGGACGTCAATCAATACAGGTTTTTCAATTTTTTTTTTCCAAAAAACAAAATGGCGGCTCTGCTGGTTATCGTAACTCGGTCATTATCCATCGGATCGCTGCCAAATTTTTGGGGCTTGTAGAGTAGGTCAAATGATTAAAATAAAAAAAATAAAATGTCAAAAAAACAAAATGGCGGCGCCGCCATCTTGGACTGAAAAAGTGATTTCGACCGTTTTCAGACCCATTTTTGAGAAATTCCCTCTCTGAAACGTGCATAGACAAATTAATTTTTTTTTTGGTTCCTTTTAGCGTTTATACTCGTCTTTAAGATTGCATCCACAGATTATGAAAAAACAATATGGCGGCGCCGCTGGTAGCCATTTTGTCCCAAGAAAAATTTGTGCTATTTTTAAATTGATTTTTCTCACTGATGGCAACACTCGATCGATTTGGCTTGTATGTAGCAGTGGTAGGTTATTTATCGGTCCGTTGGTAGATTTTTGAATTTCTACCAAATTGATAGTAGTTTTTGCCACAAGGCCCCAAATGTGAGTGGCAAAAGTGTGAAGTATATCCAATTTTCGAGTATGCACATTTATGGCAACCCCGACTGGTATTAGCCTCAGGGTAGTTTTGAAGAAAAATTCTGGCAACACTGGTTTTGGCGGGCAAAATAATTTTTTGGCAGACCCTTTTTTGGCTTATACTTTGAGCATTCCGGCAAATGGCAGAAAAAAAGTAAAAATGCCAAATGTTGCCATATATAGTCAGGTATATGGGAAAATTCCGATTTTTTCGATTTTCAATATGGCGTCGGCACTGGCCGCCATTTTGTGAAAAAGTTTGATTTTCGAAAATTTCAAAATGGATTTTTAGTGTGATGGCAACATTTAACAGAATTGCAATGTACTGGTCGGTTATCCGTTGGGCTTTTGTGTGTTGCCAGGTACAAAAATATTTTCGACTTTTTTGATAGTTTTTGAGATATGGCCCAAAAAAGTCGAAAGTAGAAGGACCAACATTTTAAATAAAAAGTTGCCATGTGCTCACAGATTTAGCCCATTAGAATGACATTTGACCATTTTTATCATGGTGGCCTGGCAACACTCGGCACGGCGGGGAAAACAAATTTTTTGGCAATGCCTTTTTTGCCGAGTTGTCTGGCCGCCAAGATGCTTGGCAGGAAAAAAGTAAAAATGCCAATCGACGTCATATATAGTGTAGTATATGGGAAAAATATGAAATGACAGACTTTCAAGATGGCGGCTGCGCTGGCGGCCATTTTGTAAAAAAATCGCGTTTTCGAAAGTTAAAAAATTAATTTTCGGGTAGATGGCAACATTTGAGCGGTGTGCAATGTACTAGGCCAATGTGTGTATAGTTATAGAGTATTGCCAGGTAAAAAAATAATTTCGACTTTTTTGGTAGTTTTTGAGAAATGCCCCGAAAAAGTCGAAAATAGAAATAATGACATTTCGTAAAAATTATGCCCAGGAGCATAGAGGAGGGGCCCATTAAAATGACATTTGACTATTTTTATCCCCGTCATCTGGCAACACTGGGATAGACGGTGGCTCAAACTTTTTTCAAAGGGGTCCCTACCAGGGGCCCTGGTCGCCCACTTTGTATGACGCGAAAAAAAACTATGAATGCCATTTAGCGTGTAATATAGTTGTTACTGAGCACTGGGTACCAAAAGTTAGAAAAACAAAATGGCGGACAAACAAGCGGCCATTTTGTAAAAAAGTTAGGTTTTCGAAAATTTCAAAGTGACTTTTGGGGTAGAAGGGTGGGTCTGAGAAGAAAAAGTCCGGGGGCTCTTTTGAAGGTATCCTAATTACCTAATAACTGTTGCAAAAATTTACCCCATTTTTAGGGTAATTTCCGAGATTTACCCCGAAACGTAAATTCGCGATATTTTAAAAACAAAGTATGAGGTCCTGTCAAAAATGGTCCACAGACTCCATTCAGGCCCCAAATGACCTCATAAATTTAGCAGGAATAAAAAAAAAGCCAATTCAAAAATCACGATTTCCCATACAAGTGACGAACATACTTACGATACTTGAGGTGGCGAACATACTTACGATACTTGATGTGGCAAACATACTTACGTTAATTGATGTGACAAACATACTTACGATACTTGATGTGACGAACATACTTACGATACTTGATGTGACGAACATACTTACGTTACTGTGTAAGATTGTTCGTCACTTGTCTGGGAACGTTAAGTATTATGTGACTAACATTTTTATGGTAACTACTATTACATGCGAGACCGAAGGTCGAGCCCTGCGTAGGGCGAAGCCCGGAGCAGCGCCCCAAGGAGTATGCGCCGACTAATGAAAAAAAAAGCTTTGCGAGGCCGGAGGCCGAGCGAGCCGACCTAACAACGCCGCGGAGGGCGAAGCCCGGAGCGGCTGGCGCCCCAAGGAGCCCTCACACAAAACCTAATCAACAAGCCGCAAAAAAAGCCCAACACCCGCCCACGCGGAATGGTACAACCCAGAAAAGTAATTTCGCGAGGCCGCAGGCCGAGCTGCGTATCGCGAGGCCGCAGGCCGAGCTCCGCGTAGGGCGAAGCCCGGAGCGTCCAGCGTCGCAGACCTAGCTTGAGCACGCACGCGCGAAGAGCGTGCGGCGAAAGCTAGTATTAACTATATGTATAAATGTATTATATTTATGTATGTGTACGTATTTTTAATGTTTAATGTTATTAACCTTGCAGCACACTACCTACATTTTTTTTTTAATTTCTGCTTAGCCCAATGGTTGACTGGTAGAGAATGCCTATGCGGCATTAAGTCCGCCTTTTGTACACTTATAATTGTGCAATAAAGATTAAATAAATAAATAAATAAATAACTAAACACGCGTCACTTAACGTCCAACTAGGTAGCGGATTGAAACATAGCCCTTTGAAAAGAGCGGACGTAAAAGCAGTCAAGTGATTGTAATTTAGTTCATTTTTTTCCCGCGCGGCGTTAGTAGTCACTAAAACAAATATGGCGTCGAACATGATCACCTGAGTGTTGATATTTTTTTGATTAGATTTACTTTAAACTGACTTATACGTAATAAAATAGTGTGACAGCATGGATTTACCTATTAATACGTCGCCTCCGGATACTTTTAAAGAAAAATTAAAAACTAAACTTTAAACAGTCGGCTTTTACCCATTCAACGACTATGCTAAAATGACGTTCAGTCAAGACGTTGAAAGTTTCATTCAATAACTTGACGAGTTGGTCCTTAGGCATTCAATTAAATGTCGTCATTCAATGAACGCGCTAGTCATTCAATTGAATAGCAGCTTCAACCAGATGACTGCGACATATCTAAGGGAAAAGCGCATAGGTATTGCAAAAGCACTTTTGTTGTATCTGTAGGTACCATTGCTTGCGATACTAGCAGTCAAAATAGCAGTTGAAAAAGAATTAAAAATAATACAAGCCTTGTATAACATTTTTTTTTCATATTGGCTTGGCATAGTGGCTTCCTCTCGCCTGATGGAAAGCTGAAAAGGAAGCCCAAGTCGCTCTGGCTACGGGCGGGAAACCTCAGTTTCCAGTCAGTTACCACAGCCATGCTGGCCTACAAGATGCTTCTTCACGCTTCGTTTAAATGATCCCATACTATAAGAAGGCGGAATCACATTTGCTTGTAAAACACGTAAATAACATTCAACATTTGTCTTAATACTGTTCTTCTATAAACATCTTTTTTTTTAATTTTGAAAAGTCAGATGACAACTCGTCCACCTGTCAACCCTAAACGAAGCCGGTCCATCTGAGATTGTTTAACGGGTTTGCCCTGTTTGCACTATGATGTCAGAATCACTCATTCGCGGTCCGAACTTGCTCTTAATTTTTGATCGTACATATTTTTGACTTTTAAAAATGTTTGCGTTTGTCATTTCACCATACTTGAGTAAATCGCTAGCGAACTGTCTAAATAAAAATACTTTTCACACTATAATGTACTTTATTAGGTGACATAAGTATGGATAAGGTATTTCTTAGTTTTAATGAATGTACCCTTATGCATTGAAAATAGTACCTACTTTAATAAATGGTAGCAAGCTTTATATTGTCAAGTCGAGCTCTAATATCGAACCTACTTACCTAACCGAATACCTACAGCCGAGACGTGTCTCTGCTGTAGGTATTCGATTATATACCTACTCCGAGATCTAGATTAAAGTAACTTTAGGAATCTAGATTTTAGGTTGATTATGGAATTTAACGTGCTAACATAAATTTCGCAACCACACATTAACAATTCCATTTCCTTCAAACCGTCACCTTTTGAATCCTCTCACTTGAAATTCATTAGTTTATCATTACAATCAGCCATTCGTTACACGACGCCACTAAACGGTGTGAAATGATTCTTTGAAATGACACGAATATTATCATAACAGGACCTCTTCGCCCACCGCAGGGCCAATATTTGAATCACAAAACTTGGCCCCAAGCCGGTAATCTCCATTGTCAGTGGCCAATTATCGTGTCTCCCCTTCCGCTTGGACGCATAAATATTGTAAAAATATCAACTGTGCGTCATAATAAAGAGCGCTCACGGACGAATTATTTTCCCAGATATTCTGGCTACGCAGTAAACAATAGGTCATTGTGTGACAGAATAAATAAGGAAGATAAAAATTCAAGTGAAAACACGATTTTTATTTGTAAAAGGACTAAATAAAAATGATCTTTTATTTTGAGTTGAACAGAAAAAAATTACAGATATCATTTATAGGGGAGTACGTCTATAAAAATAATCAACGTGCAACTATATAGCTTTACAATATTACCAGAGAGCTTTGCTCAGAAGCTCAAATACCTTAAGTTTGGAGGAGGATCCCCCTGCCTACAACCTATCTAGGACGCCCGGTTGGCTGATCTAGATATCTCCGAAGTGAAGTTGTGGAGACTGAAGATCTGTCCAAACAATCTGACGACTAGAAGACACACCCGTGTTGTTATAGACGGGTTGGGAAATATTTTATTGAAGATTTTTGTTTTATATGTAGTAGCCACAGGATAGTGGCCTCCCGGCATCTACTGAAAAGGCAAAAGCCCAAGGTTCTACGGAATAGACAAGTAACCAAATCAATCAGTTGCTACCGCTATGCTGTCTTGTACAGACAGATACCGAAACGCCAGGTGAAGACACATTTTGTGTCGCTAGAAGAAAACATGTAGGCAGTATAGCTTTACTATAGACTAAATGCTTCAAGCACACATCTGCAAATTCAGCGTGCATGTCTAAGTAGATACGACCCAATATCACACTCAAATCGTAAACCAACAGATCCTTTTGTATTTAAACCGTAACTGCAAATTATAATAGACGTGAATGTCCAGAATTAGCCACAACATGCTAAGTAGATAAATTGAGATAACATGCGATCAGAAATTCGACCATAAAAGTTTCATGGTTCGAACGTCCAATGTACCCAATCCGACATCTTGATCGCAAACAATGTTACTTGTTAAGTTTATATTCGAGTTTACGAGCACATTGCATATTTTACGACTTATAAGCACCAATCATTGTCGTGCGCTATGCCATCAAATGAATCCCATGCATCTACGATATTTTATCGATTCGACCTTACGTTTGTAATTGAATTGTTCGTCTGTTTAGCGGCAGAAGCGTTGCGCAATAATGCAGTGAGTATTATTATTTGAAATAATTATTATGGATTTCTGAAGACGTTTTGAACACTAGATAAGATAATAATAAATAATTAATACTCTCTTCATATGCCTATGTTATGTAGCCCTCCTACGGTTAAATATGATGACGATGGTAAAGAGTTATTTTATTATGTTCTTTTATCAATGGATTGAGAATTTGCAGACAGATTCTTCAGTCAAATCTGGCACCAATATTTTAAATATTAGATGCAATAAAACAAAAGGAACCACAATGAAAGGAAAGAAGGCAGAAACTTTACACAAAGATTTCTACAATAAAACGTAAACGGATCCTTACTTTGATTCGTTTTGAGCGATCCATAACGACTATTACGGGCCGAATCTTCTTCAGATTGAAACAAGCTGATCTATTCTTAAATCTTCCTTATTACTCCAACAATCAATAAACCTTTCAGTTATAAATACTAACGGGAAAGTTACAATATTGCATACAAGTTTATTGTTTGGCATTTAATTTAGATAGCCGAGGCACTGCATGGCTAAGGTTGATTGCCATAAAATCGAACGTTTATGTGCATTGTAACGACCATGCCGATCTAAGCTCACAACACAATAGTCTATCAGATATCTCGTTGCGTTGATGTCAAATTTAACGTTTTTAGTAATAATGTTTTGAATGCCTTGTCCTATTTTAGCCCAGTTCAATGTTAGCGCGAGAATTATTCTTAGATGATGTGATTTGGTCTATTTTGTTCTACCCGTTGAGTTATGTGAGTACACGAAGCATAAGGCCGTGTCCCCATTAGGGTTACAGTGAGCGGCTCAAGTTCACGTCCATACAATTAAATGGTGTCTATACAGTGCACACTGTTCCAATTTGCGGCGCTTTGCTTGCCGTTTCTGTCAGTGAGCGGCTGAGTCGTAGCGCAAAGCGCGTAGGCTGCGTTTCTACTGAGGCAGAGGGCAGAGCAGAGACGGGCAGTTCCGCAATTCACCTATGACACGGCATGAAATCCATGCGGGATTGGTGTGGCAGTGGAACCGCAGCCTAACAAATACGATACAGTTTGCCGATCATTCGATATTCAGACCGATACGCCGCTCAGAAGTGAGTCAGCCGCTCACTACGGGTCACAGACCTAACTACCACAAAACTTTCCGAGCTTAACCCTTAACTACCACAAACCACAAGCATCACTCCCGACAAATTGAAGCAAGCATCCATTCGCAGCATCGGGCCGTATTTACGATATCGCGTTCGCCTCACATTACAATACATTTTCTGTATCGCCTACAACATAATTTCAGGCTTGAAGTGTGGACAAGTGGATTCGACATTAAATAACAGTTTAGACTCATGCGTCCATACCAGATTGTGAACGCCTCGAGACAATTTCAAATTGCTAGCAATAATTCATACCCGTAATATAGCAGGATGGATTTATAAATAAACCTAAAGGACTCCACCCGGGCGAAATAGTAGAAATATTTATGGAAACGCCATGGATTTACACTTATTGAGTTTGTGTTTATTGCTGTTGTAACGGAAAAGGTTTGTGGAACTAGCAATGGTTGGGTGAATTAGTTAATAAACAAACTTAAAGTTTCATGGTTAATTACTACTAATACAATTTTCCTTCACCCTTGGGCTTCCATTTTCACTTAGCATCAGATAAAAAGTCACAATCCCATACTATAATAAAAACAATGCAGCACTAACAGCCAGGAGTCATTTTTACATATTGATTTTACTACCAGAACTTATTTGCCAATGTCAACTGCAATACAATCGTTATAGATTATAAAGTTACATAACAGAACAGGTTAGAATTTAGCACCAAAACATTCGTTTAAGTTGATTCGGAATGTCGTAAGTGTTCTAACAAACATAAAACTTAAAATTAAGTAATTTATCTCCCAACAAACAATAAACAAATTATTCACTGGCTCGCCATTTCTATATACGACTTTCTTAATTACAAAATGCTGTCACAAGTACATTCAAAGTGGGTGTCGCTGTGGTTTCCTGTAATTTTCCGTACATTGTAGCTTTTCCATTACTAATAGGCCGTAAAAAGCGCCATAACACAGTCGTAGCGACTGTAGGTCTTAGATAAGTTGGCCTGTTTTACACCAATCGATATGTCGCAGTTAATATGCGAATGACGAGTTATTACGGGCTAGTAGAAAGAATATGACGGACTAAACACCGTGCAATGGTATATTATACCCGTACATACCGCGTCTTTGCTCTAGTGAATATCGATGAAATGTGAATCCTGCTGAGGCCCGATGAAGCTGTTCCCCGAGACTATAGTACGGAGTCCTTTAAAAAGGCGAAGAGTCGGGAACGCGCCATAGGCTGCGGTAACCGCTTAGCATCAGGCGGACCGGTAGGCTTGTTTGGTAAAAAGACAATTAAAACTTTTACTGATTAGAAAAAGAAAAAAGGTGTCAAACGGAATTGATCTTTTTGATATCTTGTCTTGTTTGGTTATTTTTATTTATTCAACTTAATGTCATTTGCATCATTATAGCCGTATCTGCACTTCTTAGGTTGACTTAAATACTTTATTAATCGTAAACGAAATTGCTCTCTAGACACAACTTAATTTACTTTTATTTAATGAACATGTAATATTATGTTATTTTTATTAGACCTATGTATATCATGTTTTATGAAAACAAAGAATTCATTATTATTATAGATACCGGCCTAGACACTCTGTATAAAATGTAATTACATAATTTGACTGCCACAGATAGATAATACGGCAATTTCACGTCAGCCACAGTGGCAATTTTCCGTTTGCAATATATTTGAATATGACAGTTGATAAGTGCAGTCATAAAAATCGTTGAGTATAATCACCCCTATATATAGTAGCGTCATTTACGTCAATAACTATATTCGTGTTTATTGAATTTAATGTATAAACTTCCATCGTACACACGGCCACATAACATTTTAAGCGTGAAGAAGCATTGCAGGCCAGCATGACTGCGGTAACTGACTGGAAACTGAGGTTGTCAGAGCGACTTCGGCTTCCTTTCTAGCTTTCCGTAAGGCGGAGGGAAGCCACTATGCTGAGTCAATATAAAAAAAACAATTAACCAAATCTGTTGTAACCATGTTTGATATTATGATGGAAAGGAGGTTTCAGACAAGAGTCTTAATCTCATTTTCCGATGGCGTATAAAATGGGAATGGTTGCCTTCTTGGTCGAGTACTTTTTATGTATTTACACTAATAAGTCGGATTTGTTGACGTATTCAATAACCTTCACTAAAGAAAAATATATAATGTATGAAGAATGAAGTATGTTTATGCTACTTAAATACCATCTCAAAATGGCTGAAACATAATTTCCCCGCAATAGCAGCGTATAGTGAGAAGCACACTTAAATTTAAATGCCAACGATTTTTCATAAAATTGAGTCATTTTGAAAATCTGAGAGTTGCATGTAAATTATTATTATTATGTATGGAAAGGAGTGTTTCCTCAGTTAGTATTGCAAAGGCAGCTATGGTCACGACCTGATATTACCCGCTCACGCTCAGTTGAAAAGCTTACTCAATGACGCTCATATATGTATATACAGGCAACATACAAATTTTATCAATATACACAAGTAAATAAGAGTATTTCAAGTAATAAAAAAGCCTTTAAATTATGGGTAAAGCCTCCAGATTTTGCCCAAAGTGGCGAATATCTAGAGAGGTCTATATCCAGCAGTGGACTACGATAGGCTGGTGATGAAGGGGATGTGTGCGTAAACAGGTGCATTGTGCTCATTACTTCTCCCATAAATCAGATGGGATGTTAGTTTGACACGACCAGTAGGAGACAACAAAAGATCCATGAATTTAACGTGCTTTCCAATAAACACTTTTGGCGCTACCCGGTAATTTAATAGTTGTTATTGAGTTTAGACGGAATTTGCTACCACTAGACCAAAGAGAACATAAAGGATACTTACGACAGGCAGGGATACTTCGGTAGTATTCGCAATCGCTTGGTTAACTTGTATCAACGGGACCTAAGTCTAATTGAATTGTCAAAAGGTTACAATGCATTTGACGAGCCTGTCTGTCGGCAGGTGGAGGCCCTACAGTCCAATTCACATCGACACACTCAGTTTTAACCGAAGTCGTAATGAGGTGAACAAATCTTGCAATCGGTTGCCTTAAGTCATGAGACAACATCTACATTTGTCAATATTATTATTACCGGATATTTTGCAGACTTTTCTTGAATCCTGATTGATTTATTTAGACTTAAAATGTAATTCAGATAGCAAATAATTCAAATTCCAATAAAAATAAAACTTCTGCAATTTACTTCTTCTACCGTAAAAAGACAACTAGAACAAGACTTTGACAGATCACTATGTAGTGAAGTCAATATGTACAAATCTTAGTATTTTAAATATACGAAATAAAGAAGAAAACCATGCAAATCCTATTATATTTTCTGGAATGAGCTCCCAGCCGCAGTGTTTCCTGATCGCTACAACTTGTCCTTCTTCAAACGTGGTCTAAAGAGAACTCTTTCCTCACGGTAGGCAGCGGCTTAGCTGTGCCCCTGGCATTGCAGAGTCTATGAGCGTCGGTAACCGTTTAACATCAGATGGGCCGCCTGCTCGTCTGCCACCCATAGCAATAAAAAAAATATATTTACATCACCGAAGACCATCTAGCTAGAGCAATAGAACAGAGTATTAATTACCATTCGTGACTACTGCTGTCCAGTTTTCAACAATTATGTTGTAGATTATAAGTAGATTTTATCTTGTATCTGGCTCAAATTTTAAAGTTCTCATTGTTCAGCTGTATTAGTGAATAAGGCATTAGAGCATACGGTACATACCATCAGCAAATTCCCAGAGCCAGCAGGTGCAAACCTACCACCGCGTTCGCTTATCACTTGCACCACACGTCTCACATTAAACACAGCAAAGTGGCCAGGGGCGTTGTCCGCGGAACAAAGCCTCAATTGATTCGGAGCCGATGTCCAGTGTCGAAATCTAAATGTACTCTAGCCCGCCCTAATGAGCCATACGAGTAGGCACCATTATCTCGAGGAAATGGCCGACAGAATTAAGGAAAAGTAGCAATTAACTACTCTATGTATGTTACGTCGTGATCTGCTATCGCGTGGTCGACATTTGAAACTAAAAAACTCTTATGACAATGAAGTAAGGTTCATAGTTGAATGTCTCCGTTTGGACACGCCTAATGACAAATTCGAGTACCTATTAAAATTTACTGTCTTAGAGATATTGACACTTAAAGTGTTGGAATAGAATGCATAATTGCATACGCATTAAACATTTGTTTTATTAAAATTTCATCTACCAAATATTTTAATATTTTTTTCGCCAAAGTAAGTATGCAGGTATTATCCAATTTTATTTTAACAAAAATTTATGTTTTTGTGCAAGCAATCTTTTACAATAACTTTAGTGACTTGAAAAAGGAGGCTTCCCAATTCGACTGTATTTAACGTATATTATATTTGTATACCGGAGTATACCGACGTATATGCAGCGTTATAAGAATATATATTTAAATTAAAATTTATAAAGTCGTATTAAAAAGACATTTATAAGATAAGTGTCAAAATGAGTCCAATAATAAACTCCGCCGCGATACATTCAACTCAAAAATGACGTATCTATCGTACTCAACACTTACAGCGTTGATAGTTACAAAGTTACGGGTGCTAAACGGTCCTATTCTGTCTTGTTTGTGCTAGCAGTTACCGCATCGGGGTTCAGAGCACTTTCTACGATTGATTGAGTGATAGTCACAAGAGCCTTCACGAATGTAACTGACCTGCAGAATAAATATTTTTTCACCTAGATACGCCACTTTGCAGCCTTTCCTGATAGCCGTGACGTAGGTACTCGTACATTTGCGAAAACCGTTATTCAAACGGTCTTGGATTATGTTTCTGTGTGTAAGTGATACTTATAAAATGACTAAGATATTATTATTAATTTATGACAAACTATCGCTTGCGCGTTGTTATTATGAATCTTTTGTTATATGCGTAGGTTTAAATGACAGGATAGGTAATTAGCGTATTTTTTTTTATTCACTTACTTATAACGTTTTAGGTTAGTACATAATGTAGTTACGTCCTCATTTAGATTAGATTAATTGTTACTAATATTATGGACCTTGTCTAAAATTTTTATTTTATTTAATTTATTTTTCTATTACAACTAGGTACAATGATAGCCAAGGCGATTAAATAAATCATAGATCAGATAAACATTTCAAACGTGATAGTGTACCTTTCAATACAATTACATAGTTTTTATCAGAGATGGTCGAGTTAAGTAAAAAATAGGTACATGTACAACAACATAGCGTCCACTCAGACAATTCTGCCGAATAATGAACACCCTATAGAATTATTCCGGGCAAGTAATCGCGTAATCGACAAAAACAATAGGCCGTGGTCATCAACGCATGTCCTGAACACGGATATAAGAAGCGGCTGTCTGGAATCGGTAGTGCGACATTTTTTTTTGATAAATCCAGACTTCAAAGGCCTGTAAGGCCCTTTAAAATGATTTATGTATCCTAACAATTGGCAACAATATACGTATTAAATAGTAGCTTCTACTTGCCTGATGGAAAATGATTTTTCAATTTCATCTCTATAATAAGTTACTTTAATGACTCCCATTATTTTATTTATTTACAATAAATTGAAACTGTGTATGTATATCTAGAATCAGGTATAATATGCGTATATTTTGCGAAAACCGTTTGGCGAAACGTGCTCTGGAATGGACCGCTTCTCGGCAAACGTAGTATATAGGACGACCTCGGATCATGAGGAGTGGCGATTTGCGCGAGATTCGGCAATCTGTGCTGTACAAGTGCTGGATGCGAGAAGCCCAGGATCGAAAGTGGCGAACAATTAATGAGGCATTTGTGGAGCATATAGCATCATAGGGTTATCACTATGTAAGTGATAACCCTATCTTGCTACAGTTACCGCAATCGAATGCAAAGCGTACACGTATCGCACCAACGAATGTCACTTCCAGTCAGCCCTATCCCATCAAAATGTACAAGTATCGAGCGTAGACAAAGCATACGCGATTACACGCCCTCTCTTTGATCTCCAATTAGATGAACATTTTGGGGTCCTGCGATTATCTCGTGTCCCCAACGAAGGGCGATTGCTGAATAAATATGTTAGGTGTTAATGTTTGGACTATCCTTCTTTGTGCTCGCCCCTCAGTTCACGCATGAATAGAACCGTTGCGGTCGCATTATTTCCCCGGTAATAATGTTTTGTGAGGCAAGATTTGGTGTTCATTGTGACAGTTGATAAATAAAGCAAATAAGGCAATACACATGAACAGTAGTGTGGTGAAATGCCGTTATGTTGCGCTGCGGTGCTGACATCATTAAAATAACATGATATTAAGTATATTGTATGAACACTCGATTGTGTGAAGGTTAAGTATATAGTGGTTCTCTGTCTTGCATCGATGAATAACGGATTTGTATCACACTATTGTCTTCAGTTGGAATACTGTGTGATTTGTGTTTTTATTGAAATCACTTTGATTGTATAATTGTCCAATTTCAATTCAAATTTTTTTCATCGTTAGGTTTAAAGTATGTTTATTTCTAATTTGAAAACTTACGGTCCTTTACAAATAAATTTTATTAAATGTATGTGGGGAATATACAATTCGTCCACTAGTTTGTTACTCCTAAATGTTTTAATAATCGGGCTTATATCGTTGTATTTCAGGACTTGTTTACCTACCAATAACCGAAATAAAAATATAAAGTAACAATAAAATTAAACCAATTTAGATTTTTAAAGTTTAACCCATTTTTTACAATCAGTTGTATGTTTTATTTTCTATTTATACTTATATAAATTACTTTCATTTCTATAGGTTCATCTCATTTTATTCGTTACGTAATCATCTTAAACGCGCGCGTTCCATTCATAACTTCTGGAACTCACGACCGCTTCGTAGTTATACAAAAAAAAATTGTCTAGATTATTTGGTGTATCCCATTGTCGAAACCAATCCTTTCCATTCATTACTGTACAGTCATAATTTACGAAGTTCACACGTAACATGACTGCATCTCCAGTAATCCAACGGGGCAGTGGGGCGGGGGCGGGCGTAATCCGCCCTTGCGGAGCAAAGCCCGCTCGTATTAGCGAGCAATTATCGCCGAGGATTAACTGCCATTGACTGTACCGGCCATTTGCTACACGTGAATCAGATTAACGCGGCGACAATTTTATTAAAATAATGTCCGAAAATTAATAAGGTCATTAATGGTCAAGGTCAGTAATAAAATAACTTTTTAATAAAAGTTCAGGAAAAATGTGTGCACAAAAATATTTAAAAAAAACATTATATAAATAAATTTTAATAACATTTAATATTCATACACACATACTACAAAACAAATAAATTTAAATATTATTGATATACTTATTCACTAATTGCATTTTTTTTTAAATTTTAATGATAATAATATAAAAATTTAGGGATTTTCTAATTTTTTTTTCAAACGTAGGAGTGGACATAATAAGTTCGACTGTGTATTATAAAAATGTATTGAGAAAAACATCAAACGTTGTAGTTGCTACGAAATTTCATTAAAACGTGACGCATTATCATGTTAATTTTCTTATAAATGTTAATCCAGTTATAGCGTGTGTTATACAATTACAACTATTAGCTCATCGTGGTATTTCATTACTACACAAGGAATAAGAAGATTTTCCACTTCGCGGAACTTGTAAACTCTTACGCTTTTACAAGGAATCTAAAAAGAATTTGGAGGAAGCATTCGTATCTGTTTGACCGATAAATTGAAAATTTTAGTGTATCGGGTAAAGCCATCGCTTTACTCTATTGAAAAGGCATTGATACTACGGGAAAATTAAGAAGATTTATATTGTTTTGTTGCATTTTCTTTAAGTGTTGCAAACATAGTGTAGGATGACCTCAGGGCAGGTGGAGTGCTGATTTGCGCAGGATAACTGGCAAGTGCTGGATGCGAGAAACCCAAAATTAAGCAAGGTGTCGAATAATTGGAAAGGCCTATGTCCAGCAGTGGAGTGCGAAGGGTTGATGATGATGACATAATGTTTCTAAAAGATTTTTTACTAAAAAAATAATACTTAAAATTGTACATAATATTTTTCTTTTTGTAATTTGAGGGTTATCTACTATAGCACCTAAATGTTATTTAAAAATCTATATCGGCTAACAGAAATTTAGAGAAAACAGAGAATGTTTTCTTTATTTTTTATTCGTGAAGTGTCAACCCTCTCGATGCTCAAGTAGCATCCGGTGTGCGTGCGCGCAGTATTAACGGCAACTTGAGACCACACACACATCTCTGAACGCGTGTTATGTGCTGAATTTGACATCGTTACGCCTAAATGGATTAGCGGCTGACCCTCCTACGGTACGGAGTGTGTTCCTACTTCATTTATAGTTGGAATACGTAATATTTCCATAAAACGAATAATGGAAGGCATCATTTTGATACCTCAACTGTTTTAAGCAAAAAATGCGAGTTATTAAGTTTATTTACACGTTAAGTAACTAGGTGTTGGTGTGTGAGATCACCAAACCCATATCATCTCCTACCACACTCTTATCAATCACAGAAAACGGAAGCTTGTATTTGTTTTGAATACTATATAAATATCGCAGCCTTAACCTTAAGTACCTATCGACCGAATTCAGCCACGAAAGAATACCTGTACCTACATTTTGTATTGTCTGAAATGCGGGTTAAAGTGTTAAAATACAAATAAGCGACATTCTATTTTCATTTGACATTTTTCAGCCAGTTCTCAGAAGCCAAATAAAGACAACCTAGTCAATAAGCAACTTTCAAAGAGTAACATTTTCCCCGTACAAGGCTTAATGAACACACACTTGAGCATTCGTCGCATTGAGGCTTTAATGAACACACACACATACATGTTGGTGTTGCGAATGGCACAGTTTGTTTGCAGGTGTTGCCAACCGGTCAACGCACCCGCCTCACCTATGCATGTGTGCGGGCAGGGGTGTCAAATTGGGGTTGCAAACTACGTACTGTGTCTGGTAAACTTACAGGCAAATTAAAAAGTTGGGATTATTTTGGTCCAGCAATTTTTTTAGCTCATTTATCATCGCTTAAGATTAATATTACTGATTGTAACCCATATATTTTACTAAAATTAGTTTTTGACGTATGTAGTTATACTAACACTGTAGTTTGCATGTTAAAATCTGATTACGAAATGAGTAGCCTCCACGGAATCCACCGGAATCCACAAGAACAAAATTAAACATTGGCAGAAATAGACTTCGCAAGAGTTGGGTGCCAAAAACAAGACAAAAAGGTCTAGTTATCCCTAAAGTGAAGTAAAAAAAGAAGTGTGGTTAAAAAGGAGGTATACCAATAACAACAAAATACTACTTAGTAAAGTATGGTTTCCATCAACAAAAGAAAGAGGTCTGGTCCTTACCAAAAAAAATGACGTCTAGTTGCCAATAATAAAAATACACTAGTAAAAGTACAGGCCAGCCCTGAGTCAACCCTCGCGTGCCGATGTGTGCCGCGGCGACCGCGACATGCTAATTTCTTACTCGCTACGTATAAAAATGACACCGGCCGTGTTTGCATGTTTTAGCCACGGTCAGTGATGTTTCTTCGAATCCGTGATCCCTTTCAGCCGTCAAACGCATTTCCACGGCGGAATTTTAAATCGCTTGCCGACTATTGTCAAGTTCAGAACTTTAAAGTTTGTGGAGAAAGTTTATGTGTTTGTTTTGTCTTTTAATGATGATTTTTTTTTAGTAATTGATGATCGCCACAGGATGCCCGAGTACCCATTGCATATTCACACCTTAAAAGTTCCTAACGTATTATGTATTTAGTAGATGATGAAATGTTAAGTAGTACTTAGTAAATTTGTTGACGAAAAATCCTATTTACTTATTGTCCTAATTCAGATACATTGACCTTTTTTTATTAAAAATTGTCAATAAAGACAGAGGCCCAAATTAAGAATATATATTATGAGTGTCAACAAGCTTGGACGTAATGTACTCTGTGGCTTAGTGGACATCAAAACCCAATACAGCCTTAAAGTGTAACTGACGATGAAAACTTTAAAAAAGGAGCGTCAAAATATAAATCAACAGGGATAAAGGAGGGTTAATCTGCTCACTAAGATATGGTGCAGTTATAAAATCATCCGTTCACGCATTATGCCGTCATAAAACGGTGGGCCATAAAAATAATCGGACTCCAAAATTGACCACCCTTGAACATGTTAAAAAACACCATTGTATATTTGTAATGGATGTTTTAATTATCTTTTTAGTGTTTTACATTTGCAAATTGAACCACGTCGTGTTGGAAATTGAATACTAGATTATTTTTTTATTTTCTTTTTTGGAAACATGATCCATGCAGTTTTAAAATAGGGTAATATTTCGTCACGTGGTGGTTTTTTATTTAACACTAGCTGGTTCGACCATCAGTGCTGTGTTAGAGCCGTTAATACTCGTACCTATAATAAAGAATATTTAAATGAAGCCAAGATCTAAGATTTTTTTTTTAATATTTTTATATAATCCACGCTCAGCATGGCAACAGTGCAATTTCAGTCCTTATAGCATTCGACTTAAGGACGAAACAAAGACCTTCGACTGCAGTTTTGCATCTCTTTCATTCGACAACAGCAAATAGTTGACAGTGAAATAGTCCGTATTACATTGACATGAGGAATAGAATTCATCATTGCGTTTTCATTTTAATGTACAAGCTTAAAATTTGGATTGCAGGCACACGACAAAATGGACGATCCTATTGTCTATGACAAAAGCTCAACTAGGTATGTAGCCTACCTCACTATGTAAAAAAATCCAAACATTTTACTAACGTCTGTCCCCTGTCTTTAGGTGATCTGATGATTTATCACTTTTAATATTTTTCAACCCACCAAACCTACCACATTTTATTGACCTTAGTATTACCTTACAAGGCATTCTACATCTACCTTTCAGTTCCATGACTTATGTCCAATGACGCGAGATTAAACACCCATTAAATGACCCATAAATTATTGAAATTTATTATATCGAATCCGTTTTTTAATCCGTCGGCCGATATTAATTTGGTATCGTTTCGTATTAAAACTATAATTAACTTCCACATAAAAAAGTTCCTAAACAGATCGGCGCATTTTATTAAGCGATTTAAATTATTCATAATAACTTTTACGGCTCATCCTTCTGCTTTATTACTTGGTTTATAGTATTGTTCTATGTCTTTGATTTACGTCAGGCTATACCTATAATAGGATCTAAATTGGATGTAGATTTCATGGTATGTAAATAAATTGGATCATTATATCGAGAATTTATAATTTAAAATTGAAATTGTAAACCTACCCGTATACCTTTGGCATTATTTGTCTAAGCTTATTATAAAACGTGGTATTTTTTATGTTTCGATAAGGAAACATTCAACCAGTGGTTGAGACCTGTTGGTTCGCATTCATTCTGAAGAAGTGCACCTAATTATATACAACGAAGCTTAAAACTAAATTGTGAGTAAAACTTTGATCAAGAATAACATCAGCAATCAAAGTGTAAACAAACCATAAGTAAATAAAAACAAAAATGTTTATAAATCAACACTAAAGTGTTTATAGTACAAATAAAATATATTCATAGCCTCTATTTGATTAACTTATATATGGTTTGCAATCAATTGCTCTAAGTCATTAAGTTGCCAAGGCAAATAAAATCTGCTAGTTAATTAACGAACGATTTTAAATGAATGGTCCATTATAATATTTACCATAGTAATCATGGTTCATTATTATCTTGATAACGAGAAAAAACAACAATGCATGAATAATAAAATTAGTTAATTGCCAATTCTTTGTATTTTATGTCGAAAACAATTAATTAATTTAAAAAAAAAAAAAAATATTTTTACTGGATACTACCACCCTTATCCAAAATTTAAAAAAAAAACACTAAGTTTAAATAAATCAGACTATGTACCTATAAATAAAACCAAATAGTTGTTGAAACTACCGAGTTATCATAAAATCCGATCAATAAAAAAAATATTATCTTTCTTTCATTTCCATAACTTAGAATAATTATTCTAAGTTCCATAAACACAAATCTCAGATCACCATAATAAACAAACGAATTTATTTTATTTTCCCTGATACGATTACAACAATTTTATCGAGTACCCACCTTCTTCTTATCAACCTCAAAAAAATTTGGCATCTTCGGTGGTTCATGGTGCTGATGGTGATGCTGAGGCGGACTGTGTTGAGGCTCCTCCTTGATCATGTTGAAGAAATCCATAAACTCCATGATCACACTTTAAAACAATCCTTAATTAAAATAAAAACACTGCTAAATCAAAATTCTCGAGAGCGAAACGCGACGAACACGTGCGCTGCGAACTATGGCGATGCGCCAGACGTCTTACTCTTGCCAACATCCGATATAAACTAAATTGAAAATTGGAAACAAAATGCAATGTTCGAATCTTGATATGACAATAATAGGCGAGACGGAGATACGCGCGGCGCGCGAGAGCGAAGAGGACGGCACGATGCGCTAGCTCTGCTCCACCCCATCGGCACTGGCGGCGCAGGGGTTGTCGCCAGACGAGATCGGTTCGAAATTTAAAATTCCTACCTGCCAACTTATAAAGCATTATCTCTATAATCTGCCAATCCATTTTGGACCTTATTCGATAAGCACGAAATAATATTTTTCGACTGGTTGCGTAAAAATTATGCCGTTCTGTTGGAAAGATGTTTTAAGTTGTAATTATAAATAGCAAACGCACACAAAGCGCAAGGCTGTTCGTAGAATTCGGCTTGTTTTATAATATACTTTGATGATTGAAAGATACTGTTTTAAATAACCCGGAGAACTATGTGCAAACTCGTTAAAATAATGGTAATTATCGCACAAAGGGGTCTTAGAAACATTTATGTTTGAAAACCACATTTAGGTTAACGGAATCGTAATTTTCATACGGTTGCAGATACCTATTGGGAAACAATAAACAACATAGTGTTATGTGATCTCAGGCCGGAACGCCTCAAGATTCACTTTACACATACGAGCCGTTGAGAATTAGTTTTACAAACAAATATTTATCTATTTAGTACTTATTTCTTATAAAACTGTTATTATTAGAAGTTCGTACATACTTTAAATAATTGTAAATGTAATATTAAAAGATACTGTGAAGAACAGCGATCTAGAATAGCGAATAAATATAATAAAAATAAGCATTTTTCATAAAGATGAGAGAACCGTTTAGTAGTTTCATAGTCCGTAAACCTAAACGAAATAGGGGTCCTATTTGGTAAACCACTCGGACCATATATTGCAAACACCTAATCTCAAATTAAGGTTGTTCCTGGTACTATGAGTAATACATGACGAATGTGTCTAGGGGTGTTTCTCAGAATACCCAGACGCTAGCCAACGCAACATCCTTTCCGAAAACTACCACTACCCTACCTGGAATCAAACATCTGACGGTATTTAATAATTTATATTATCAAGTTCCAATAAATGTTACAATAGTCGCAAGTAAGGTTCGACTAAGGGCCAAAATCATATCTGATATCTCCTACATAGCTTCGAATGCCACCGTTGCGGATTATTTTTCCATTGCCTCATAGGTTCGAAAGCTTATGGAATGGTGTAGTCGCGAAAAACACTGTTTCGAAATTAATTGTAATGTGTGGGAGCGACCTATCGCCTTTTCGCTCCAAGCCATCCTCACCTGCCCGTGGTGCATCCTGCCGAACAACAAACGAGGCTCTGGCAAACCGACTGGTGGCGGTAAAACCATCACGATTGAAGGCGTAGCTAAATACCACAGGCCGTTGACGGGCAGCAGCGTCACCGGAGCAAGAAGCTACGCCCTGCGATCGCCAACCCGCCTGCCCAGCGTGGCGATTATGGGTATATCCTCCAGAAGTTTGCCCTAGTTGGCGAACAACTGGAGAGGCCTATGTCCAGCAGTGGACTGCAATAGGCTGATGATGATGATGATGATGAAATATTTCTAAGTTGTATCCTTCAGGTAAAGATCAGCTGGTAAAGAATTCAAAATTCTAGCTGTTCGCGGTAAAAAGGAATTCGCAAATCTTATTCAGCGGATATATGGTACGTTACGTAGTCTACTTACGTTTTGTGTCCTTGTTGATGACGAAAAGAAGCCGACATTCATCTGTTTTCTTTGCAGAAAACTTAGCGAGATTTAACAAAGTAAACATTTTGCAATAATTTCAAATCACAATCAATCAAAATAGCGCACACGATCAAGCCTAATCCCACGGAACACCCCATAATTCGCACAAAATCGTTGGGGTGCGCTAATAAATTCCATTTTGGGCAGAAAATTATTTCTTCATTCACAAATAATCAATTAGAATTGGCATTGAATGCGATTGCATAGGGCAGGCTTATCTTGTTATTGATATCTTTATAAATGGGGTAAAATGGGCGAATCTCACCATACGGGTACAAGTGATACGGGTAGCAGCTTTGTGGTGTTGTGACAGGTCTATTGAACTGTTAAGGGTTGGACGAAAAGCTTTAGTGGCAATTTGTATTTGGTATGGCAATGATTCTTGACTTTGTATTTGTGTTTTTATGAACACATCCGATTTTGGATCCGAATCCGATTGCCGGTCAAGTTTAGGAAACTTTTTTGGATTTGGCGGTTTTGGAGACGTCTATTCAAAGTCGTTATTTGGTTGTGGGAAGTTTTAGTTCGAAACGAGGAATTTGATGTTATCTGTTTATTATTATTTTTTTTTTTTTTTATGCGAGAGGCGGCAGACGAGCAAGTGTGATGCCTGATGGTAAGCAGTCTACACCGCCCATGGACACCCGTAGCTCTAACCGAGTTTAGGGTCGCTGCCGGCCTTTTAAATATGAATACGCTCGTTTCTTGAAGGTTCCCAAGTCGTAGCTGTATTAATTTTAAAGTATGTTATTGTGTTTTTTTTTAATTTCAGCTGTCCTCAACTGTCAACAACTTAATACTTTCTTAAATTAATTAGTAAGTACCTATGTATGTGCCACAAGAAGACACAACGAGTAAATATTTATTACAAGTCTTGATGCAACGTAAAAAGGCTCTATTTTGAATATTGATTATTTCACTGTTGTTTGTTGACACATAAACACGAATGGAAAGTTACAACCAAGATCTCAACATAATTTTATAATTCAGCAATTTATAATAAAGGTTATACGAAAGTTGGAGAACGTACAATTATTGTGCATTAAGTAGATTTCCAATCGCATAAAAATGCCGAAGAAAGTAACAAATGTATCCGAACAAATGTATCCGATTGTCTCATTTCCAGGAAATCACATGATGTGTTCGGGATTTTTGGGCGTCAGCAAAAACTTGGGTGACGTCATCCTACCCTTAACGATAACGGGATGTTCAATAAATGTAACGGTACCTAGAATAATTTAATAAAAATTATAGGTAGATGACAACTGATACGAGTACTAGATACTTAGATACTTTTTTTACTTCTACACACTAACATAACAAATACCGTAGGTGTAAGAAGTGCAAGAAATACAAACAAAAATATCACTTAACTGTTCAAAATTATTTTTATTTTTGTTTATTATTTTTGCATGTCAAACTCTAATGTGTCCAGAATAATGTGAAATATCTTTATATGTACCTGACTCCCACGAAACACGCTCTGCCTAGTGTGGGAGACAGTGAAAACCGTTTTGTGTCACCGGAAAATAGCAAGAATCGTAAGTTGATCAATTTCCTAGGTAGTTGATTCCTAGTTAAATTCATCGTCTGTATATATAATATTTTTTCTTTTACCGATATTTCCGTCAATTATAGATAGATGATTTCAAAAATATCGTTTTAGATCGTTCGTGTTTTTTGAAGTCGGTTTTTTATACATATAATTTTACTAATTTCCGTGTCGACTTCAAAACATTATTCAAACCGATTAGAAAATAAATTATACAATTTTTATTGAGCGCAATAAAATGGATACTTACTTTTTAAAGGTACCTACCCTTACCGACAAACAAACTTATCGTTACTTGCTACAACATCTGACTGCAATAAAAATCACAATGAGACCGGAGCCAAGCTTAAATACGATAAAAAAAAGTTTCTCTTTGTAATAACGATTATAATAATATCATTTTTGTGAGCTCAAACAATAACCTAAGGAATACTCATTTTATTATCGGAAAGGAAATGAATAGATACTGGCCGTTATTGGGCACGTTTCTATGAAATCGCCTGTGAATCTGTGAAACAATTGCTGAGGCCGACAGACACTTGTTTTTAGGGTTCCATACTAAAAGGGTAAAAACGGGACCTTATTAAGACTGAATTATAAGACTTCGCGGCCTGTCCGTATGTGGCCAGGCTGACAGTTGAAATTCTAATAATCTATGTATTTATGTTGCCACTATTACAACAAATACACTAAAAACTTAAGTTCTCATACAACATACGCGATTTGTTGCGTTTTTGCTCAATATCTATAATGACAAATACTCAGATGTTATTTAATTTGAATAATAAAAAATATAATAAGGGGGTTTTTTTATACAACAAAGTAAACTTTCTGCCGCTGGCTGTGTGACCAGGTAAACGCATGAAAAGTTAATGGTACGGAACCGTTAGCACGAGCCCGACTCACACTTGGCCGGTATTTTTTTTCTATTCAACATGTGCGTTAGAAAGCTTTGTTCCCAAAAGCTGACCATCTGTATTCCCTCGGAATTAAACACGGACTAGGAAAATACAATATGATAAGAACTTAAAAATAAGTACAATTTCATGTTTATTTTAAATGTTCTATTGTTCCTAAAACGTTTGTAAAATTGTACATACTATCTTTAGGTATTTATAGTGGGATGCAACTTATCATCTTTTCGTTCCAAGCCACCCTCACCTACCCGTGGTGCATCCTGCCGAATAACAAACGAGGCTCTGGCAACCGTCTAGTAAGGTGGCGGTATAACCATCACGATTGAAGGCGTACCTAAAAACCACAGGCCGATGAAAGAAAGAACGGGCAGCAGCATCACCGGAGCGATAAGCTACTCTTGCGGTTGCCAACCAGCCTGCTCAGTGTGGCGATTATGGTCAAAGCCCAATGCTTGACCAAAGTGGCGAACTACCAGACAAGCCTATGTCCAGGACTGCGATAGGATGATGATGATAATGATAGGGTAGCTATAGCTGTTTCTATCACAATACCCATCATTTTCAAAGAAGTCTATTAAATAAATACAACTTTTAACAAAAACCATCCATCATTGGCACCGTTTTATAAACTTTCTGCATACATTTGAATATAAATACCGTAGTAAAGACAATAGTTCAACGAGATCAAGTTCGAAATACAACAATATGTTGTATACCTTCCAACTATGTCAAATAAAGTAGAAATTTGGGTCTCTGCTGAAAAACACGCCATGAAACAGCGTTCTGTACGAATCAAAAGGTCAGGCAAACACGTATCCGCGCCAGATTATTTATAATTCTATGATGTTTAACATAAAAACATTATTTTATGTTTCAACTTCTTAGAATTTATTAACATGAAAAGTTCACAAAACATTCATTTTGTAAAAAAAGGCATATAATATATTACGAGTATACCTTTTTGATGGAACCATACTTTCCGGCCAGTATGGCGGGGGCAACTATATAAGTGATAGATTTGGTTACTTGTACGTTGTTACAGCTACTTGTACCTCTCTTACTCTTTCCATCAAGCGATGGGTAGGCATTTTGCTGTGTATAAAAAACAACACCGATAGGGATATAGTCGAATTCCAAAATATCATAATACGGCAAAGTTTGAAAACCAACGTTTGCCTTGTTTAGATTTAAGTATTCGTTTATTTTTGTCCCTTACATTTACACCAAACTTGTTAGGAATTACTTAAGTTAATGCTTTCAAGTTTCAAATAGGCGAATTCGTTGTGCATATACTTATCTATACTTATAATAAATCTGTAGAGAGGTCAATTCTGTACATAAAATATTTTTTCAAAATAACTATCAGGGGGTGATAAGTGATCGATACTGATACCAAAAATGCAATCAGTAAAATTTTTGTCTGTCTGTCTGTCTGTCTGTCTGTCTGTATGTTCGTTATAGAAAAAAAAACTACTGAACAGACTTTGACGAAACTTGGTACAATTATTC
Organism: Conogethes punctiferalis; assembly: GCA_031163375.1. NCBI lineage: Eukaryota > Metazoa > Arthropoda > Insecta > Lepidoptera > Crambidae > Conogethes > Conogethes punctiferalis. The sequence goes on from CM062094.1 coordinate 5,668,081, forward strand.
TTCATACTCCTGGGCAGGTTATAGAATACTTTTCATCACGCTACAATCAATAGGAGCGGAGCAGTGACGGGAAGTGTTGGGAAAACGCGAAAAATTTAAACCCGTATGTTTGAACGCGCATTACGCTAAAACTACTGCATAGAATTGAATGCGGTTTTCACCAATGTATTGCTAGAGGTCTACCTTAAAACTTAGGCACAAGGTATAGATGGGTATTATATGGAAGTCTGTTATTTTTGAAACCCGATATCCACGCGAGCGACGCCGCTGGTACAGCTAGTGTAAATCAAATGTTTTACTCACAACATTTGTCATAATGCCGAAATAACAATGACTGCAATTCTATTTCGATTCAATATCACGTCTGTATTTACAATTGAACTCCTGCCGACAATTTATAAGTACACAGGTAACGCCGTAGGTAATTTCTAAGAAGAAAATTTAATTGTTTAGATCATAATAAAACGTACTTATCTACGCTTGCTGCAAAATTTACCTGTAACACAAAAACGCAAAATCAAAATCCCACCACTTATAAAAAATATTTATGATTTAAATAGAAAATGGTGAATCATTACTGTGACTCTTATCTTCAGTCCGCTTCACGGACTTTGTCCAACACTATGATTTTAATATTATCTATTGTAAAGGCTTTTGTAATTAACATTCCCGATATCATTGTCTCAATGAATAATACTCACAGTAACAGGATTTGCTATTATAAGTATTTGTTTAAATAATACAAAAAAGATGACATGTCTTGAATATTATTTTGCTGAACAATTATTTTGATTATTTTATTTCGTAATTAGTAGTAGTTTGGCATAGATACAATGGAAATCAATTTATAATATGCATACAATACGTTATTTTTGAAAAATTTTAAATAAAATGATGTCACCTCAAAATACCTATCAAACAAGTATTGTTAAGCTATTGTGTCAATTTCCGAATACTTTTATTCAATTACAGAATTAACAAGGAAATGATTTATTTAGGTATAGGTGCCTATTAAGCAACTAAGTAATAAATAATAAATAAATAAGCCGCGTTACATTTCATATCAATCCTTTAATTTCAAATTAAAGGTTTAACTTCCTTTGTAGGTACTATAAGTAATACCAGATGATCTTTTACTGCAGACGTTTTATCAGAATTCCTAGGAGTCTTGGTCTAGACCAATTTAAACACCTTTCTCTAATCTAGATCCGATAGCGAATCGAAACACGATTCATTTGAATTGTAATCCATTGTCTGATACTCCAAAATACTGCATAATCAGCATTATTGAGACCAATTCCCCGATAAATTTGAGTCATCCCATAATGACGGGGTTATTACCGCAACACTCGCCATTTCACACGCCTAAGATTTATCGCCTGCGATTTTAATTAACACTCGATAGTCAATGGACCCCCGATAGGATGCGAGGGGTCTTAATTACCCACGTGATCGCTCAATAACGTGTTCTGGCGAAAATGTGTTTACAATGTGGTCTTTTGTAACGGTTTATCTCGTATTTGGGAATTAAATTTCGCTTGATCATTTGCACGGTACATCATGAACAAAAAAAGTGTATTCCGGTCTTTATATAAGTACAAAGTATTTTGGTTACGTTAATGTCTCTTTTTAATCAAACAACATTGTTATTTTTTGATGAATGATAATGAATACCTATCAGATAACACCACACACGTTGATCAGTTCCTAAAATGGTAAGTTACACCATTGCAAAATAAATTAATTCGTTCTCTTCAAACCTACCTATTGCTTATCCATAACTTTGTAGAATGTATATTTTTCTTTAAGCATTAAACAAAATGTAAACCTAATAATAGCTTTTTCAGCAAATTAATGTTTTTGACACGCCAATTCCTCGCCAGGTATACCTACATGATGATTTATTGATTATAGTTCCTACGTAAGACCATAATACTTCGATATGCGAATCAAATTGTAAGGAACCAACTTCGCGTTAAAACCTGTTAAAAATACGAAATCGGTTACAGCGTAATTACCGATATTTTGACAAATACCTGTGCAGAGGTGAATGCCAGAAATACACGTAGGTAGGCAGGTTCGCACGGCTATTCTGTCGCGTCCAAAAATAGAACGAGTAAATAAAGAAAAGTGTTGCATTGTCGGGCGGCCTAAAATTAGCGAGCGAATTGACGCGTTCGGCGCGAGGACAGGATATGACACTTCCTGGGTTTTAGTACATATGTGAAGTTAATATAGTGATTGTTGGTAGTGATTTTTTAACTTTCACCGTTCTTGTCATCATCATCATCAGCCCGCAAACGTCTACATACATCTTCCCTGAAAGATAATTTTCAGTTGAGGGCATTTTTCTTAGTCACCACGCTTGGCAGGCGGGTCTGGAATCTCCATAGTTTTTATTTGTACACAGGTAAACGCTGCTGTTCGTTTCTTGATATTTCCTTAGTAGTCTTCTACTTGACCCACGGGATGAGATGGGGTATATTCTAAATCCGGAAACCACACGGACATATTATTGTATTATTCAACATTAAAGCTCAAATAACGCGGCAACAATCACCCAATACGTCACGCGCGTTGTTTGCGCGGCGGCGCGGGCGCAAAGCGACGGACGCCTGCAACGCTTCCCCTTTACGACCTCACCAACTGTGCAGCACTTTGTATCGTCATTGTTTTATCAATTTCAATAATTTATCTGTCCGAGAGCGGACCGCGTCACTCCGCGCATAAAACGCTCGTGTGATTACAAGAATTTCTGTAAACATTCGTTTGAATGTGTTGATTATTTGTTTTTTTTTTATGTAATCATCACAGAAGGTTCATCTGATTGATGCAGCTACTTATGAATAATTTAATACTTCTGAAAGCCGCATTCCAGGCACAATAGTCAATCGATTGTTTTGCAGCCAACTTTGAGTTACTCATTTGTTTTTACTATGATAAACTTGTCTTTGAAGGTTGTCTGGAAGAGATAGCTATTAGCAATAATATCGCCTATGTTGTACCACATTAAGATGTGATTTTTCAATTGATAGATAAAATTTAACAGACTGAAAAAAAATTACTAAAGCGCATCTGCATAATACCTACATCTTGGTATTATTTGCTAAGAGGTAAAACTAAATGACGTACTATCATAGCTATCTTACATTTTATCAGTCTGTTAAACTTTATCTGACCATTGAAAAATCAGAACTTAGTTTATTATTCATTAGGCTCTAAATGTTTCTGTTTGTGCAATGAAGAATATGTATCTATGAGTTCATACTCCGTTATAGCATTAAATATCTTTTTTATAAAATTATCTAAGATCTATATATATTTCCCACATTATAAATAAATATATTCAATTTTAAAATGACAAACAATTAATTTAGTTATCTATTAAACTATTACGTTTAAATAGGTTAAGTAAACAATAATTTGTAATTAATTTAATGTTTTCTAAATAAATCAAACAAACAATTTTAAGTGAATATTTGTACCTACTTGAAATATTAAATTGAGTTAAGAAATACGTTTTTGTATTAAATTTAAAACCAATGTATAACTTGTAAATAAATTGTTTTTAAAGGAAACTGGCTACAATACGATTACATAAACTCAACAAAACACACAATTGTAATCTGTAATAGTTTGTTTGTGCAGTTAATTTTTCTAATTAAATTTAAGTAATAACAATAAAAAATCGAATATGCTTTTTGTGGCCACCCAAAACAAGACTAATGGAACCAATTAGCTAAATGCAATGGTATGTACTAAATACCGTATCTGAATAGCTTAATAACGTTATTTGTCTGTTGTGTTGTTATCGACTACAAATCTAATTAGATTTAAAGAAAAAAATCCGAAGTCATTAGTAAGACTAATAAGTAGGTACGTATATTGCCATACTGAATAGTCTTTCAACATCTAGTAGCAACGTTCAACCCCATTCGATATTAATTCAAATTGGATTTGGACTTGAAAAACCCATTCCAATGTAGCCGAAATACGGTCAGGAAAGTATTTAACATCTAGCGGCCTGCCATGTGCGCATATAAAAGCTAACTCGATAACCTTACCTTTTAAACTTAAGTGACAACTTCCAAGCCTATGCGAGATCCATTCCAATTGGATCCGTAACTTGGAAAACCCATTGCAATCTATCAACCTGAATCAATCAGTGATTAAGGTGGAAAGGCGCGGCGTACGAGTACGCCGGGTATGCCGGGTGTGGTAATGTAGGCAGACCATTACCTCTTTACTATCAGTTTATAGCTGTTTTACAACTGACTTTAATTATTGTAAAACGTATAATACTGCTGAGTAATGGGTATCACCTCGTGTGGTCAACGCTACCACAGGCGTTATTTACTGATAGCCAATATGTTGTGTTAGAATAATGAATTATAAATGGGTAGAAACTTGTTTATGGTTTCATAGCGGCCGTGAAAAGTGGACTGCATCTGTTGAATGGACGGATGCGGTTAGGCCAAGCGGCCCTACGAGAGGGAAGCAATTGCTTTGATACAATATATTCAGTAGGAATGCAAAAGCTATTTTCTTTATATGCGTTTTTAAACGAAATTAAACCATTTTATGATTGGTGGTCAATACTTATTTAGCTCATTGATTTATAAAAATACGACAAAAGTAGATTACACATAGTATGATTCTTATTTAACTTCTGGGCGCAAAAGAAAATCAATTGTTCGAGTGCAAAGTCAATACAAAAAAACTAATTTTGAATAGAACAGTGGTTTGAAGACTGGTTCTGTTAACCTTACTTCAAAATACTCAGTTTAAAAACTTGAGTTAATAATATTTAATCAATCCCTGTGACTACGTGATAATTGATTTCAATAATATGTACCGAATTTTATATATGTTTCACACACCCTTTAGGGCGGCAATCCATGTAAAACAGACTGAAAACGTGATTCCACAGAACTGTCGCACTACCATTCTTTACTCCTCCCATCAATACTAACAATAGGTATATTGTACAAAAGTGTTCAAATAAACTAGCCAGTGATCCTCAAAGTGTTAATACAAGGAACCCTAACAACTTTGAGATGTCAAAACATTGAGAGAGCCTTTGATCAGCCTTAATTACACAGTTTCGGGGAAATAACTTAATGGTTGAACGTAAACCGGAGATCATACGATATGCCGACGATAGCTACTTAGAAGTGTTAAGTTCTAAATTAAGTTATTAAAAAGAGGATTATAATTGAAACATGCAGTTATTTAGTACATTGTCAGAATGTTTGCTGATTTTGATCTGAATCATTTCTATATAATAAAAAAACGTACGATAGAATCGAGAACCGATCCTTTTATGCGAAGTCGTTTAGTCGTTTAGTCGTTACATTTTTTCAATAATTACGTCTAAGCTAAACATCAAGAAGTCTTATTTACAATCTATATAAGACTGAAGAAATAGTTGAATTGTATGAAACTAAGCATAAAAATTAAAATTCTGTGAAACGTCCCTATTTGACCACAGTACGAAATAGCTTCAGTAACTTGCAACAATCCAAATCAGACATGTCTGAAGCAAAGACATCTTCGCGGATATCACAATCATTAGTGCAATAATTAACGCGACAAACACACCACAGGAACACAGGTCGCCCTAAGCCCGTAGGCGTGTATCGAATCGGTTCTCGCCGCGCGCATTGTGTCAAAGGGCCGAGACCGCCGACTGCCCTAATAAACAATTACGCTTATAATTAAATATAAACAGCGGCGTTATTGTAGCGCGCTTCACCGAGCGAGACGCCGCCGACGTGAAATGGAATAATCAACAAAATCGCCAACGCACCGATTTGTAAGAGAACGATAAAGTTGCGAAAAGTGTTACAGTGTAGGGATGATACAGTAATGCATCTGCTTTATTAGTCCCTATCAGTCAATCAAGCTTCTATTCTATGCCCCTAGGCCCTAGGCTTCAGCATCATTAGGAAAATAATGCGTTAACTGAATTTAATTTATTTTCAGGTTAACTAAATATTGGGTTTTAAATTTCAGGTGGGGCCTTAAACTCATAGATAGCCAAAAACTGTCAAAACTCTAAAGCAGGCTCTGTATATATAGATCTATATTTCATAAGAGGTCGTCTTTGTTACCACAAATGTCTTAGTCTTACTATCATTCCCACCTAGTGATCCTAACATTTTAGGTACACACTAGATGCAATAAAAAACGCCCGAAGACATGATTAATAAAATCACGTCTTCCGGCGTTTTTTAAAACGGGAGTCAACCTTTTACCAATTTCATCCTTCGATGAGAAAATACTGCTAGCAACCTTCTAGGCTAGCTAGATATACTTAAAGATGAGACTTTGTCCTTAATTGTCAAGATATAAAATATCAACCTTTTATTTACAAAAAGATTAAATAATTCCTGAGTCATGCTACATTGAAAGGTATTACTGGGAATTATAAACCATTCCTATTGTACAAAATGGTAGGATTTGATGAGGAGATTTTTTGTTAATGCTGTCATATTACGAATATAAAACAAACGATCATAATCACGTACCGCCCTCGACATGTTTCGGGGCTGAATAATAATAAAGGTACAGTCTTCAGCCACCCCGCCTCAAGCAAAAAATATTATGTTGTAAATTTAAAATGAGAACAGGAAATGATAACCCGCGGGTCGTGCGCCTGCGCACCCCCCACGCACACAACAGTGACGTAAACATTACACCACTCAGCAATTAAAATCACGCACACACGCGAAAAATGAGACGACGCATCGTTTCATGTCGATATCACCTTTCTCTTTCTTTTCATTGCAGAAATCTGAAAGAGGACTATTTATGTGAACGCAGTGTAGAAGATTTCAGTATAGTAGTAATGTATGCCAAACTTCCGGAAATTTTATTGAAGGTTTTGTCAAAATTATTGATAAAAGGTGGTCATAGAATTAATTGCAAACATGTTTGAATTCAATTTTTGTTAAAAATAACTTCTAAGCAAAACTGCTTATATGCAAACGCATATACCAAGGGAAAGAAGTATTGTAGTCATCAATACTCATACACAAACCATAACACCACAACCAACCAATGAGAGAATAATCTATATTAATAATTTCGTCCAGGGGGTACGGTAGACTCGATCGAAACCTTATAAGAATAACGAAACATAAAAAAATATTGATTTCGAGTCGACAACATATATCCGCAAAATTCGTATTATAGAGAATTTCGTAAAATTCCGATGACACTGACAAACAACAATCGAACAATCCGCTCTGTCGCCATCTTTGACGTGAAGCACGTTCCGTTTCATTCTATATTAATAATTTCGTCGAGAAACCATAAATGAATAACAAAACATAAAAAAAAATATTGATTTCGAGTCGACAACATATATCCGCAAAATTCGTATTAAAGAGAATTTCGTTAAATTCCGATGGCACTGACAAACAACAATCGAACAAATCACTGTCGCCATCTTTGACATGAAGCACGTTCCGTTTCATTCATTTCAATATTGCGTTCGTCGCGCCAAAAAAGTACCCAACTGTGACTATGACTCATGTGCCTATGTAAAACGAAACGTCCACATTCGTCAGTCGCTGAAGTTTCATTACGAAATTATTGTTTTTGAAAATTTTTGAGACGTTTAGTTTAGTTAGAGGTTCTTCTTTTCGTTCTTTGTTCTAGACCGGATAAACCTTACGTGACGATAACCTTTTCACCGTCGTCAGTGGCAGAAGCACAAACTTGCATAGCCAAAAAACACAAAAAGAACAACCTCATAGAAAACTAACCATAACCCAAAAACAGTTGGAGTTTAGTTTCCCACATGCATATGTAGTGATTATTCGTTTGGATTACACACATCATGCCGAAAATCGTAAGTACATAGTTAAAATACTGTTTCGTTGGTTGTGTCTCCGTGTTCGTTTATTATTATTTGTTTGACGATACCTATGTCTTTTTGTTAACAGCCGGGTCTCCTTGCATTTGGTAAACAACCATTTTCCTACAAATCAAACTGCTCCCGCTGCATCTTAAATCACTAGCTACCTCTACAATATCCAAAGATGTATGTGATGACTTTCAGGTAAGTTGATGTTGAGTAAATTAAAATGAAAAATAATACTTATTACCAGATAGAAGTGGGAGAATATACCTACACCTACATACATTCACACTAATTATTATTATTTGAATATTTGTCTAATATTAATTTCTCCTTTAAGGTTGATAATGAAGAGCTGACACTAATCGAAGATTCACTGATGTCTGATGATGTTTCTTTGGACAACAAAAAAAAACAGCTGCTGTCAGTCAGCAGTGATTTTATTTCTTTAGAAGAAGAGGAGACAAAAATCATTATGAAATGGGCAGACCCGAAGAAATGTAAATATTTAAGCAGTACAGGTCCCGGGAGTTTGGGACTTGGCAAAGTATCATAAACGGTGACAGCACTGAGTAGCAGCCCTTTGATAATTTCGAGTACGAGTACAACCATCTATTTGTATATGTTGTGGCCACATCTGTCCATTGGTTATAACATGATGTGGCCAGGCCAGACCAATGATAAGAAATCGTTTGACAATACGGCCATGTGTGTATACCGATAGGGCCAACTAGACGCACTGAAACTATTTCATGAAACTATCAATCTTAATCGATCATATCATGGAATTGTTTCAATGACTACCGGTAGAAAGTGCCAGTGTTGCCATATTAGCATATTTTTAGCATATCAAAGATTTGGGTGAACCAACGATATTTTTATAATAATAATTTAATTCATGTAATTTTATAGCGGGGGGAAGGACCAAAGGAGGGAGAAGAACCAATAAAAACACTCTTAATCACAGATCTAACACAGTAGGGTAGGTCCCGGTCCCGTAGGTACGTAAAAATATGCATTGTTAATTTTGTCTTAGTTGTCTTACTTTCTTTTGAATGTTGATTTAAAATAAAATAATTTCTGTAAAATCTTTTGCAGTTTTATTTACTACTGGTAGAAGTTATTAAACACAAGGTACAATCTTTGAGCACCGATGTCTACAGAAATATCTACCTACATTTTGCACCTAGATGTGTATTAAGAGCAGGGCTTGGTAACGTTACCTATTTAACATTATAAGTAGTAGTTTTTACCGGTAAAATAATTACCGGCAAGTCGGCATACAAAATTTTAACGGTTATTTTTACCGGAACTCAAACTTAACGTTAAGTTTCAGGTATCGCTACTGTAATATAACGTTAAAAGTATGGATACCTGCTTTAGTTACCGGTAAAAGTAACGATACTTATAACGCTACTTTGCTGCGTTGACGCTCCGCACGGTTACTACTCCGGGTCTTGAAGTCCTCTTCTGAGGGCCTCGCTTACGGGCCTCGATCCTCGGATCTCTGCCCGGGCGTCTTCTCCGGGGCTATATTTGTCCCGGGTGCTATTTCTTCCTTAATCAGGAAACCCTCCCGCGCAACCTGGCGCGTCTGCGGCTTACGAGGTATGCGGCGCGGGAGGGGGGAGGATGATGTCGTGTTGTCGGGTGGGGCATATATAATATTTTTTCCACACGGTTACCTATAGCAGAGCGGCAACTTCGCGACACGAAACGCAGCGCGATAGAGAGAGAGAGAGAGAGAGAATGAATTTAATCCAAAATTAAGTTAGTAACGTTAAACGTTTATCGATACCATCGTGAAGGTAGCGGTAATTTGTATGAATTACCGCTACTTTAGGTGTCGATACTTTTTGAGTAGCGATACCTCGGCCAGGCAGAAGTAACGTTACCATATTTTTACCGGTATTCCAAGCCCTGACTAGGGGCTGCGCAGACGACAGACTTTTTGTGCGATAGAGTCTGCATCTGAGACATTTAAAAAGAGCATCTAGGTCCCTACAGCTCTGTCGACAGAATGATCGAAGATGTGCGTTGAGTCTGTGAAATATCCGCGACAGATTTTTGCGCGTCGTGTGCGTTACTGCTTAGAATTGCATCACAGACTAAAAAGTGCGTCACAGATAGTCTGTCGTCTGCGCTACCCCTTAAGAGTCAAGAGTCAAATTTCACCCGAGCGAAGCCGGGTTTTCATCTAGTATTTGAAAAATGTTGAGGTCGAGAAACGCATTCGTTGTATGTATGTGAATTTAGCCTTAAAACTGGCAATATTTCCAAAATATTCGATTACACGGAAATGTAATCATTTTATTATCATTGAAAATTGGAATCACGAAGTGAATCTGTAGATATTTCACTGCCATTCGTTAATTTAATCAATAGTAATGAAAAAACATACACCCCTCTCCTTTTATCTCGACTGAAAAATGAAATAGTGTAATAAATTTCCATGAGCCAGCAACGATAACAGTGAATTGGTATTTGAAGGGGATCGGCTCAAGGATTTGGGACACTTTTTGTGTGCGCTTATGGATTTATTTATTTTTTGTCCGGGGTGGCAATCTGGAAATTTCAGAATAATCGTCTGAAGAGCACCGGGCCACATGTGCTCGGCGATAAACATTTTATAGGAATGTTTAGGGCAAAAACTGTTCAAAATGTCGGTCGCGATGTTGGATTCGGAGGAAGCTGCAATTTAGAGGGAATAAAATTGGGGTTGTTTTTGATTTTGGTATCGAAAGTTTAGAATGATAAATCTATGATGGAAAGGAACAAGATTTGATCTGGGTTAAATTGTTGAGAAGTGTTTTCATGTTACTTCCTATCATATATCTAGTGATCTCTTTTCCGGGTTCGTATCATGGGCTTAAACCTCAGGTCTCATTTCTCATTAACAGGCTTTTTTTTGTTGTAGTGGTACGACAATGTCGACAATAGTTTTCTGGATCATAAAGAGGATTCCAATGTAATTAAAACACATGCATGCTGTTGTTAATGATAACAACCATTGACTTAGAAAAATGTACCTAGGTACACCACCACCTGCTATCTCAAGTGCTAAATAAGAGTCCGATCATTTTAGTCTGTGCGTTTCAAAAGCGAGTAACAGACATAATGTGATTTTCATCATTTGAATTTTCACTATTTGAATTTTCTTAAATTAAAATTGTATTGTACTACTTTTGCAGTTTCTACATGTTGATGTCAGTTGCGCGCAGTTGACAGTTGAGAGAGTTCACGAATTAAAAAAAAAACATTCTGGTTGAGTATTGTCCAGTATTTCTTAGTCGTAGCTCCAGTAACAACATTCCTACTCATTACCCACAACAGTATAAACCAAATCATCATTCGATTAGCATGCGCGCTGTCTCCCAAAACGAAACGGCGAGACGTAAACAGTGACGTCCTTGATACTACATTGAGGGTGCTATTTATACCCGGCAGATGCTAGCCCGTGCGGGCTATATCTGGCACTCACCCTCCCGGTAATCCTTCCACGCGTGCCTCCACTCCCGATGAGGAGGGTGCGTTTGGCAATCTTTCATTGATGACACGGAGTGAGGAATTCCAATGAGGACCCTTGATTACGGAGACATAATGAGATACCTTTGCTGCATGACCGATTGTTCAGTGTATTAGTAACAGTTTGGAACAAATGAAGACTGATATTTTAGGTAATTCACATCAACTCTAATTCAGATTTCTTTTAACCACGCTTTTAACTATCCTCTTCTCTAAGGTTGACTGGAGAATCTGTCGTTTATAGCGACAAGATTGCCTAAGTTGTACAGCAAGTTTTAAATTAACTTATACTTGTATGGTGTGCAATATTCAATTGAATTGTAATTAGGGAGAAATTGACATTAATTTGAAAAACAAACAACAAAACGAGAACTGAAAACAGTTACAAGAGCCATGAAATATGTTGCGCAATCAGGACCACATACTGCAATCTGAAATTCTCAGCTCAGCTGTGCAGTTGTCAAAACGTCAGCGAAAAATATAACAACGTACAAATCTTAATTGAATGTTGAATAACAAATTGTAATGCGGCTATTTATAGAGTTGCATAGTGCAGTGTGACGGGACACCCGACACGATAATGTGCCCTGAGCCGATACATATGGCAGACATGTTGGGTGAGTGGCCATTTTCGATATGCCAACTGCATTATAGGGATAGCGGGGGAAATATGATGTCTCATTTTTAGCCGACTTAAAAAAAGGATTCTCACTTTTTTTTTAAATAATTCTTAACTGCTTCTTCAGAATGCCATGTTCTAAAGTTGTAGTAACTTTAGAACTATTTCTATGGTAATTTTCATTTTTATAATTATTATATTTTCATGGGTCCAAGGGACCTGTAACAACCGCTGTAGGGGAGGTCTTTTGCGCAGCTTGAACGAAGTTTATATTATATCCCGGACTTCTAGGAGACTTCTAGAATCGCTATAGACCGGAAAGAATGGGTCCTCGACAGCGCCATTTCTTTTTGTTATGTTTTTTTGATTTCCAAAGAAACGATGTCGGGTTTTATAAATTATATCTTCTGTACTCAATAACATATTATCGAGTTTTACTTACCCGTATTACGTTACTTGCGTTGGACTTTGATAATGTCGACATTCAACATCACACGTCGATGTAAATTAACTATATGAATAATTTATAATTTACGTAGGATCGGATCAATGTATATGTAACTAAGTATGTCCTTAAAGAATCAATGTGTTATTTTGTTTTGAACATTATATTAATATCATAAGTGTCTATTTACGTCATAGAATGATTTACAGAACAATATGAAGGTATTATAACTTGTTTGTGCAGTGTTATTATCAGATTAGCCTCTTAAATAAACCTGTTATATGTTATGTTAAAATGAAACAGGATGAGTAAATATAATACACATCCGTTTATTTAGATGTATATTATTATTTTGACTTTTCATATGTTGAGTTACTCGCAAGTGTATTGCGGAAACACAAGTGTTCATTCCTTTCTCACAAAGATCAAGAGCAGAACCAACGACTAATGTCATTGCTGAAGCACGAGGATGTATCACAACTTTAATGTGACCAGAGACGGAGAAAAAAGAATTGTAATAGTTACGCCGTTGACTAGACGTCGAAAAGCTTATGACGCGTCGTCAAAATAAACTAAACGTTCCATTAAGTCATGGAATGCCTTTCCAGCTCATCCTTTTACAAACCTGGGTCCTTTAGGCGGGGCGTGAAACGGCATCTCAGTGGGCCTTCAGGGTGAGGGCGACAGGCGCGGTGGATTTGTTCTATTATGTCTTATCTATTTATCGACCTAACTTTTGAGGGTCTTGGGTTAGGGTTTATCATTGTGGTGAGAGAATTGGCCAGCCTAGTTCCTGCGTTAATGGATCTAGTTGTCACCAGGGTGCGCCGCGTGGAGCCTTCTTTCATGCACCTGTTCATTGTGCCCCACTATCTGCACCTTGGAAGATGTCTGCCAAGCTACTGACAGAGGTATCTTAGTTGCTAAGTTTTGGTCGGGATTTGTGTGAATCAATACTATAGGAGTTTCTCACTGACTAGAAGACCTAACTTTATGACCTCACTACCGCTTACCATCAGGTGGAGCGAGGCCATCCTGACTGCTCTTCTTACAAAAAAAAACATCTAAGCACTAAAAAACGGAATCGCATGTAAGTTACACCGCCATGCGCGTACGCACCCATGCGCGCGACTGAAATAGCCAGTCGGCTGGGGTGCATCAGATGCGGTATCACGCTGCGCTACTATCTTATTGCACACGTGCTTAATGTATAAATAACTTATCATCGGCCTATGGGTCTGACGATCGTAATAAGGGACGAATTTAAAGGACAGATGACTGATAAAAAAAAGTTTTGTTTTGTCTGTCAGCAATGGGATGTATAAAATGAATGCGCTAGAGTATCTGCAGACATTTGGGACTTCGATTCCGAATAGTAATTGACATTTGCAACAGAATGCAAGCATGCGGAGAGATAACAGAGGTAGAGCATAGCGAATCTTCGCTCGAATTGAGCCGCCCGTCCGGGGAAGGACCTCCACTCTATAGAATACCGCAGCCAAATGACCTCCGGGTCCTGTTTCAGCCGGTGAGTAGGGTTTCCGGGATTCGTGGGGGTTAGGGCTCGTGGTGGCAGGTGACAGGTAACTGACCAGTTACCTGCCCGTTGTCACAGCGACTTGGGCTTCTCTTTCGCTTTATATCAGACGTAGGGAAGCCATTAGCCATTTAGCCATATGTCGAGCTACTATAAAAAAATAATGCATTTTGCATTTAAGTAAGTTTGTATATTACCTACATGCAAAATGTTTGAGCGCTTTTGTATGCAATTTTTCAAGGGTATTTTTGTTGCGAATATGGATTACTATTCAGGATTCCGGAAGTTTATGGAGAATCTGAAAGACGACTATAGTGGCGCAATGGCAAAGTTCTCGTTCTCGTTCAATTCCCGATCGGGTGAATTTAGGAAATGAACTTTTCTGTTCTAGGTGATCTGGTACTCATAGTACAAGGAAAGACCTGGTGGTTGTTCACAATATCAGGAGCAATGATTTATTAACAGCAAAAGATGATTTTTTTGGTAAGTAAATCAATGCCGATATCCCTTTTTTATACTACTCAAGAAATACATAATTCACTTTTAATCTGGTATGTTATCGTAAGACCCTCATTATATAAAAGCATTAGCAAAAAAATTATTCAGATAGCTTCACGATTTAAAAAAATCCCATTTTTTGGACTTATCAGAAAGCTTTATTCAAATAATATGTATCTATAAGTGATATCATCGTTAATAAATAATTTAAGTTTACCGCAGTTTTCATTTGATTATTTTAATTGATTTGGAGACCGCGCTTTGAAAGTAATTGAAACAAATAAGAATGACTTTATTTATTTAATTAAAAAAAAAATTAAACTACCAGATGCACCAACTCTCTACAAACAAAAAAAAAATGTTGATCAAACCCGGACTTGGCTATCGTTGACTATAGCCTTTATTACAAACCGAATGAGATGCTTAAAGCAATGCTTTTTAGAATTTAGGAATTAATTTAGAAAATATTAATAAAAGGCCGGTGGAGCTTGAACGTCATATAATTGACAACTAAAACCAGCAAAGACAAGGAGCAGTAGACAAAACAGATATAAAAAAGGCTGATATACAAATGCCTGCGAGTTCAGTACATTTTCTCCCCTTTTTTCTTGATGAAGAAAAGCAAATTATAGGAAAATAAAATAGAAATTTAAAGTGAAATAACTGAATAGTGAACTCACATAACAAAACCTACATAACTAAACAGAGAACTCACATAACAAAAATACAAAAGGTATAAAAATAAGAACAATCAGTTTATCTTAAGTTAGCTATGCTTGATAGGAAAAGAACCGCACATAATGTCTTCATCTTCACAGAGGACAGCATAGGGAAGTCATACAGAACGGAGGCCAAAAACGAAATTGCATCATCAGTATTTGCATGACTCTTGTTTTCATATCGTACTTTGAACATCAGATGGAAACAAACAGACGGCATGTCCAATACGGCACTCAATGTGGCGGCATGTCCAAAACGGCACTCATTATGGTCAAAATAGATGATGGCAGTCAATGGGACAATGGGATTGCATGGCTTTTTCACATAAGAAAGACAAAACTGTGATGTTCTTCCCATTTCTTAAAATGATGGATGCATTATATTGAACTTCTCATGGACTTCAAAGAAGTAGCCAGGCCGCTGAAGTACGAACCGCCAACACGCTGCTGTGCCTTTCAATTTGTAGAGCACGTTAAAAGAGCTGAGTCGGGAAACAATCTTCGGCGTCTCAAGTTAAAAAACGTTTAAAAATAAATACAGGCTACAACTACGAGCGAGAGCGCCAGTCAGCCCTCAGCCACCTTGCTCCTTTACAAGATAGAGGGCTTCTAAGCGAATACATGTCTCTAGGGTTTGAAACACTCGGCTTAGATGGGCTTCTGACATTCTCTGTCATGCCGTCAGATTTCTGTGCCAGACTACAATCCTCCATGAAATGGTCATGAAAGATTGCATCCTTGGGATTTATGAAACGAAAGGTATATGATCGATTTATGAAATGATTTGACGTTTCTGGAGAGAAATTATTATTGAACTTCCGAGAAATTTTGCGCGCGCGGCGACCTAACTGGAAGGGACGTAAAGAATTGTTGACAGTCAGGGTAGGTTTTAAACCTGTTACGTTGTGGATGTTTGCATGAGCATTGATACCGTAAGCGCGATGCTTCAGCGCCGGAGTATCTGAGACATAAGAATAGGTAACCGTTTCTCGCTTTTTACCTTCCGTTGTCTCAACATGACCT
Source organism: Conogethes punctiferalis (assembly GCA_031163375.1). Lineage (NCBI taxonomy): Eukaryota > Metazoa > Arthropoda > Insecta > Lepidoptera > Crambidae > Conogethes > Conogethes punctiferalis. Next base: position 5,684,314 of record CM062094.1, read on the forward strand.
GAAACTGGTTTTAAAATGTTAGTCATATTTGGTCCAACGACTTGCAAATGTTTAACGATTTTGTTGGATTGTTGCAAGTGCGTTATAGGGCGAAAATCATAATCGTGCAATATTTTATTATGTCTGAATGGACAACCGTTCATGCCACAATATTCTTTGGCAGAGCATTTTATAGAGCTATGCGGACCTTTTTTCATGCACCTTTGACAAATGCCGTTTTCTTTTACAAACTTCCACCTGTCAGACACTGTCATTGATAAAAATGACTGACACGTTATAATGTCATGTGAAAATTTGCAAAACAAGCACTGAGAATTTTGAACCAAAATATTTTCATGATTTTTAGCTTCGAATGGAAATGACTTCAGTGGAAGGTGCGATGAAAAGGTTTGCGGAAACTTATGTGAATTTGTGGAGAAGGTGTAGTGAGCAGGCCGACTTATCTTTGTTTCGGTCAATAGACCAAACTGCGCCTGAAGGTCTACTTCGCGCTCAAGGAATTTGGCTAAAAGTTCTAATTTGGTGGCGGAGTAAGCGCTGGCGGCTGCGAAGTCTATCCACCGCGTCCGCAATAGCGCCGGAAGTTTTCTTAAAGTGGCCTGTAGAAACTCCGGTGAAGATAGATATTCGGAGCGGTCTAGCAGGCGCACAGCTTCCACGCAATTGCGGACGTGGCAGGAGAACGACGCAAGGTCCTCATATTCGCCTGACAGAGCGGGCAAGGCTCTCAACTTTGCCACCTCTTGACTTAAGATGAAGTCTGGCCGACCGAAACGCCTATCTAATGCACTGATTATAGTTTCGGGATCGCTAGCAGACACCAATAAAACTTTGACGGCCTCCCGAGCGGTTTCGCGCAAGGAATTGTTAAGCCTTATAATGTTTTCAGTAGTTGAAAACTTACCTTTAGTCTGGTAATATGCCCTTTTTAGCGCCAACCAATCCAGAGGGGATTGGCCGGTAAAAATAGGCAAGGCACTCACTTTAAACCCGCTGTCGATAGAACTTTGCTGAAAGCTTCTTAGCATGCTCACCAACTCAATACCTTTTGAACCCTGTTCATCGCTTTTGCTTTTAGGGCTGACATCTGAAACTAAAACGACATTTTGAGGGTTGGGGCATGGGCACTCTGCCTCACGCAAGGTAGGACCACAATATTACAAACCGAATGAGATGCTTAAAGCAATGCTTTTTAGAATTTAGGAATTAATTTAGAAAATATTAATAAAAGGCCGGTGGAGCTTGAACGTCATATAATTGACAACTAAAACCAGCAAAGACAAGGAGCAGTAGACAAAACAGATATAAAAAAGGCTGATATACAAATGCCTGCGAGTTCAGTACAGCCTTCTTCCCCTTTTTCTTAACCGGAGAAAATGCTTTTACGCGTTTCCATTACCGATTGTAGGAACTAGGGAATACTTATTAAAAACCCTGGTCTAGGGGGGAATGGGCACTGCTAGACGATCGAAACTTACTTAGATCTTTTCGTTTTTTGGAAATAAAAACATATTGATATATAGTGGCAACGTTTCATTCTGTTGCATATACGTACGAGTAGGACCCCAATAAAAACTTTCATAACTATCAGTAGAATTTTACTATCGCCACTGATGCACTCCGTCGTTACGACAATACGCCTAATGTCCGAACAAACAAATTAGTCGTACATTAAAAAGCAGTCGAGACTTCCGAACCTAATTAAGGTGCGTTCGACTCATTATTTTTCCTACGATTTACTTAGATGCGGCTATTGTCGTTAAATAGGCGATTTGTCTATGTAATTAGCCTTAAAATGTTAGTCGCACATAAATCGGTACGATTATGTCTATTCTTGTTATCGTATTTTACGTACTTGTCGTAGATGAAGTACCTACTCGAAGGTACCGTATCAGTATGTACCTAATATGAGAATAATCAAAAACAGCGCTTTATGTTTTGCCTATCTACAATTATCTAAAACTAGCTGTGCTCGCGACTTCGTCCGCGTGGTATAGTTATTTTTTCCCCGTTTTTTTTTACATTTTCCATAATTTTTTCGCTCCTAATAGCTGCAGCGTGACGTTATATAGCCTAAAGCCTTCCTCGATAAATGATCACAAAAATAATTTTTCAATTCGGACCAGTAGTTCCTGAGATTAGCGCGTTCAAACAAACAAACAAACTCTTCAGCTTTATAATATTACTAGCTTTGCTCGCGACTTCGTCCGCGTGGAATAGTTATTTTTTCCCCGTTTTTTTTTACATTTCCCATTATTTCTTCGCTCCTAATAGTTGCAACGTGATGTTATATAGCCTAAAGCCTTCGTCGATAAATGGTCTATTCAACACAAAAAGAATTTTTCAATTCAGACCAGTAGTTCCTGAGATTAGCGCGTTCAAACAAACAAACAAATTAGTTATAAGATAAGTTAAGATATTGGGTAACATAAAAATATTACTGATTACTCTTCTGTTTATTATGAAATCACGTTATTAGATCGCTTAAGTATGATAATATCGATCCAATTCTTAACCTTTTAAATAAGATCGCTATGGGGAAGAAAGACTACTTCCCCTACATAGATAAAAAGTAATTAAAAATATTTTTATCCTTAATTGCCATTTCAGTTTCTGCTTTGGTTTCAAAATTTTATCCTATTTTAGACGTAAATGATTTAGCTATTATCTTGCCTTGATTATTTATCCGAGTATAAAATTGCTTTTATATTAATTTCATAGCTAGAATGATGTTTCTTTTACAGAAACAGTTAAAGTTATTCCCTAAGCTTAATTTATTTTGATTTTCGGTAACAAGGAGAGTTCGAAATACCATATTTGACCTTACACTTAGTTTGAAAACAACGTTTCCAGTAATCACATGCCAATTAGACCGCCATATCGCACTACGCACAATCTCCTAAAAGCTCATTGGACATTAACTTTCCTATTTCAAGTGTATAAAACATTCCTACCGCGATAAACGCATCGAAACTCGCAGATAAGGTGTCTAGACGGAATAAATATTCGAAACACTCGAATACCACACCAATGGCTCACTTGGCTAATCGGTTTAAAAAGAGCATTATATTTTTTTCACCCAAGACAACCGTCCTACTGCCACTTTAAAAGGTTGCGGCGAATCTAATAGAACATATGCTTTTGGGGATTGGAGTGTAGGTAGAACGACTGCTTTGGAGATAAGAGTTGGGTGCAGTGTGGGAGATAACTGGATATGTAGTATTTTGATGATCCGTCCGTAGTATGAGCAAGATGGAAAGGGTTATATGATGTTTCTTGGTGGTTCTTGTCGATAGAAGCGATCTTACGAATCGGACGGTCCGGTATTTCTAACCGTTTGATGATTTTTTTGAGCATTTTTTTAGCACGATTTGAAAAATAAATGTATAGTATTTTTTCGGGATTTTCATAGAAAAATTCAACTACATTTGAAACAAATTGTTCATACAAGTGCAGGTGTTTTTATATGTTTTTAATGCATATCTACTTTAAACATGGTTTACAAGCTATCGTGATATCTATGTTTTGTGCCAGAAGGTTTCGCTTACCAAAATGAATGTCATCAGTTAATTAAAGAGGAACCATTTCAAATCTAATAGAATTTTGCAACAGTACCTACCATACCTAAAAAATCCTCCTATCCCAGCCCAACAATGTTCATCTGTCCTCTCTACAAGAGGCAAGTGGCCAATAATTCACTAACAACAACCTGTGTGCAGTTAAATTAAATTATAAAGGCGATAAATAGTGAAATCAAACGTGTTGTAAATAAACAACGGCGCCCCCTAGCGGCGCGGGAGACAAATGTGCGGTCGGCGTGCGCGCAGAACGTGACGGAATTGAGTGAGAGAGACACACTGTAGGGAAGTGGACAGTACGTCAAGTTTATGTAAGGCGATTGAGAGCGGCCGTACAAAGACTGCTTCAAGCAGTTGAGAACCGACTGCTTAAAGACGCGACCGCGCAGTGAACTATAGTCAGTCATACGCTGCCGTACACACGACCGCTCGAGCACTCGCGAAGTCGCGACCGTTTGTATAGTTCACCGCGCGGTCGCAGCTTACAGTAGTCAGCAGTCGGTCTCAACTGCTTGAAGCAGTCCGTAAACGGACATTGTTGACGCACCAACGTGCGTACTTGCGGCTATAGGGCTGTGAAGATTATTCAAATCCGCAAATGCGTTTTTTGTTCGTATAATGATTGAGTAATTTTTGGACTGAACGTGAAACTTCAAAGTCAGTCCTGACCTGAGGGAAATGTAACATGATCGGGAAGAGACATGCATTCGTGTCCCTCGTAATCCCATCAAAATTATCCCATGAGAAATATTTAAACGAAAATGCTACACTGTTTGATTCCTACTTTATTATGCCAGAGATATCGATAAATACTGTTTGATTAAGGTGAGTGAATCAATATTTAAATTAAGAAAGTTTAGTTGTAGGAATGCGGACCCTAGATGAAACAATGAGGATGTTACGAAATCCGATGTAGGTGCTAGGAGGTACTGTTGTACTAGTACCTTATAGTAGTTAGTCGGATACTATAAATCATAATTTTCTCAATTTCGATACATGTTCCATTTCATCATTTCGTCGAAGACGAACTACCATAAATTCTTAAAAAATCGAAAACAAAAGAATTTTAAGACTATCATTTATTAATCGTTTAGGTTGATCAATGCCTAATCTTTTACTTAGTCGTAAATATAACTTAAAATATCTGTTATGACGCACACGGTACACGCATCACTAGCAATCGTCACCACATTTTCGTTAATCTGAAACTAAAAACGTTAAATTTGCATAATAACTAACAACAATGGAGGAACAGAATCTTTAGCAGTTATAGTTGCGATTATCGCCCACGTCAAACAGCGTATAAATCAAAATGGCGTCCGTAGATACGTAGTTTCTAGATGGGCGGGTGCATAAACGTCAGAGCAGGAAAGCCGTTTTCCGACCCTAAATCATGACGGGGAATTATTGCAGAGTTCCGTCCTTTTATTGGCTTCTATTACTGTGTTGCTGGCTTGTCAGATTGAGTTTATACGCGACTGGGTAATTTTAACGCCCATCTTGCAACAATGAGTTGACTGGGCGCGGTAGTGAGGATTGTATCTGCGCGTTCTGTTGGAAGCTTTCTCATGACTTATCGTATTTGTATAGTAGTATCGAGAGATTTTGAGTACTATTTCGGTACCTATCTTTTGAATTCAGACGTGTAGTTTCTATTTTTCTGGAAAATCTTGCGCCCGATTTTTATCGCCTTTTCAACTAAGTATTTTACTAGTACAGAATTAGTTACTATTAACTAGTCCCTGAATTAACCTAAAACAACTGTGGACTCAGATGCATTTTATGTTATCTCTACACTGGAAAGTACAGTTTCGCCGCACACTACCCACTTAATTGTCTCTGCTTAGCCCAAAGGTTGACTGGTAGGGAATGCCTACGCATTAGGTTGCGCATGCGGCATTAAGTTCGCCTGTTGTACTCTATTTTTATTGTGCAACCTACCTATTATTATGCGACAATAAATACGTAGTTAATCTATGTACAAAGGACTTATAGGTATGTACGTGACTTAAAACAAACAGTATATTATTTTTTGAATCTGTTCAGTTTATTATTGAGTTTATTTGTATATTCCATTAACATCATCGTTATTTTCCACATTTGTTGGAGGTCATTGTTTTTCAAAAGGTTATTCACGTAACTTGTTTTTATATATTTTAAGTTATACCTAATATTATTTTTTATATTTCGTAATAGTCGACCCACGTTACCTGTAGTACTCGCTTCATTGTGTAAGACGTATGTTACAAAGTAGTATCGAAAACTTCATATGAATCTTCAGGTGGGTCAAATGGGTTTTGTACTAAATCCATTGTCCTCCATGTCCAGCAGTGGACGTTTGCAGGCTGATGATCTGAGCTCCGTTAGGAGGCTCTCAGCTGTGATGCTTAAATTTACTAGGTCTAGGAACCTTGCCTCGGTTGTCCGGTGATGATGTCAAGACCATCATCAGCCTATCTCAGTCCAATGCTGGACATAGGACTCTGCAGCTGTTCGTCACCTTATCCAAACACCTGGAGGAAATCCTCCTCCTCTATCATTATGAGTAAGTACCCATAATCGCCATGCTGGGCACGGGGGATGGCGATCGCAGGGTGTAGGTGTTAGCTACGCCTTCAATTGTAATGGTTATATCGCCACCAGTCGGTTGCCAGAGCCCTGTCTATTATTCAGCAGGATGCACCACGGGCAGGTGCGATGGCTTGGAGCAAAAGATAATGGGTCGCTCACACATCCCAGACCTTGCCTATACTTTATCATGAGTCGAAAGGTTTTTGACACCAGGTCCTAGAGCCCAAGTGAGTCGTAGTCATTTAGAAAATTAAAAAGACAAACGTACCGCCTGATGTAAGTCCTACTACACTGTTACCGGCACCTTACAAACATTCTCCGAAGATCACATAATAAATAGATAGACATAATTGCTAAGAACAACACAATTAGTCTGACATACTAACGCCGCCGTATGTGTCTGCTTCCCCTTATCGATCTAGTACCCACAGTTAATACCTATAAGTCTCGCTAGATATAAAACTAAATACGTTTAAAAGACAAGATGTTATTACTACAAGTCGTGTGTACACAACCTTTTAGAATAGCGTATTTATGAGTTCAGCAAATATTATATTTCTGAAACCTAGCAAGCTGTGTCAGTTAAGGAAATATTAGTATACCTACAGTAATAATTGAAAGATATAATTTGAGTTACTCGAAATTACCTACCTATATGAAAAATCGTAATAAATAATATTATTGTACTATTTGAATTAACTTTTTTATTGATGATGATGATTTATTTATTAATTATCATGTATTTTCATACGTACTAATTAAGTCTTTATGGCAATAAACTCTTCTGACTTGATAAAAGTAGACGTTTTAAGTAGCGCCGTTAAAAATTTAAGCCAAGATTTTTCGTTTCCGATCGACAAAAACAACAAATATAATTTCCAAAAGTTAGACTGCCGGACATTACACAGACATAATTGATTGATTGATGATTGAATTGGACCTCCCGGGGACTCGAACCCATGACCCTTTCAACAGGGTACATAATATTCATAAAATAGCAGGTCTGTTGCATGCAGTGGCAAAACATTTCCGTTCTCACTCGTTATATCATAACATACAGTACTTAAATAGATAAAAGGACGTAATCTATATTATATAAAGCTCGATTACCACTCACTCACTGACTCATCGGGGGTGTTTTTCGGTCATTTAGAGGGATAAAATGGGAAAATGATGTAGGGTGACTGTGAATCAGGCGTCAATCGAAGCAGGTTTTTGTGGTTTTTTTTTTCAAAATCCAAGATGGCGGCCATGTTGGTGGTTGTATCTCTTTATCTATTTATCGGATCGCTGTCAAATTTTTGGGGTTTATTAAGTGGGTGAAATGATTGAATTAAAAAAAATAAAAAGTTGAAAAAACAAAATGGCGGCGCCGCCATCTTGGATCGAAAATGCGATTTCGACCGTTTCGAGACCCATGTTTGCGTGGTCATAGCGTCGCGGTCTATAGAGATTATGGTGAACTTCTTTTTTAAAACTGTCACGAATATAGTCGAATGTCGACCAGTGACCATAGATTATAGAAAAACAATATGGCGGCGCCGCTGGCGGCCATTTTGTCCCAAGAAAAATTTTTGCAATTTTCAAATTGATTTTTCATACTGTTGGCAACACTGGATCGATTGGGATTGTATGGGGCGTTGGTAGGTCATTTATCGGTCTATTGGTAGGTTTATTAATTTCTACCCAATTGATGGTAGTTTTTGCCACAGGGCCCCAAATGTGAGTGGCAAAAGTGTGACGTGTATCCAATTTTCGAGTATGCAGTTTTATGGCAACCCCGGCTGGTATTGGCCTCAGGGTAGTTTTGGATAAAAATTCTGGCAACACTGGTTTTGGCGGGCAAAAATGTGTTTTCGCAGTAGTCATTTTCCAAAGTCTCTCTGGGTCCGGGGTACTAATTAAAAAAAAAAGTAAAAATTGGCTCTGGTCTGGTATATAGTCTAGAATACAGGAAAACTATAGGCATTTTGATATCCAAGATGGCGGCGGCGCTGGCGGCCATTTTGTAAAAAAGTTTGGTTTTCGAAATGTTCAACATGGATTTTCAATGTGATGGCAACATTTTAAAGAATTTTATTGTACGAGTCGGTTATCAGTTGGGTCATTGTGTGTTGCCAGGTATAAAAATATTTTTGACTTTTTTGATAGTTTTCGAGATATGGCCCAAAAATGTCGAAAGAAGAAGGACCAACATTTTAAATAAAAAGTTGCCATGTGCTCATAGGCTTGGCCCATTAGAATGACATTTGACCATTTTTATCTTGGTGGCCTGGCAACACTCGGCACGGCGGGGAGAAGAAATTTTTTGGCAATGCCTTTTTCGCCGAGCTGTCTGGCCGCCAGGACGCTTGGCAGAAAAAAAGTAAAAATACCAATCGGCGCCATATATAGTGTAGTATATGGGAAAAATCCGAAACGTCAGACTTTCAAGATGGCGGCCGCGCTGGCGGCCATTTTGTGAAAAAATTGCTTTTTCGAAAGTTAAAAAATGGATTTTTGGGTAGATGGCAACATTTGAGCGGGGTGCAAAGTACTAGGCCAATGTGTGTATGGTCATTATGTATTGCCAGGAAAAAAAATAATTCTGGCAATTTTGGTAGTTTTTAAGAAATGCCCCGAAAAAGTCGAAAATAGAAATAAAGACATTTCGCAAAAATTATTCCCGGGAGCATAGAGAAAGGGCCCATTAAAATGACATTTGACTATTTTTATCTCCGTCATCTGGCAACACTGGGATGGACGGTGGCTCAAACTTTTTTCAAAGGGGTCCCTTCGAGGGGTCCTGGTCGCCCACTTTGTATGACGCGAAAAAAAAGTGTGAATGCCATTTAGTGTGTAATATAGTTGTTACTGACTACTGGGTACCAAAAGTGGGAAAAACAAAATGGCGTATGGGCAGGCGGCCATTTTGTAAAAAAGTTAGGTTTTCGAAAAATTCAAAGTGATTTTAAGGGCAGAAGGGTGCGTCTGAGAAAAGAAAGTCCGGGGGCTCTTTTGGAGGTCTCCTAAAAACCTATGCAATGGTATAAAAATTTACCCCATTTTTAGGGTAATTTCCGAGATTTACCCCGAAACGTAAATTCGCGAAATTTTAATAACCAAGTATGAGGTCCTTTCAAAAATAGTCCACAGACTCCATTGAGGCCCCAAATGACTTCATAAATTCAGCAGGAATAAAAAAAAAGCTAACTCAAAAATCACGATTTCCCATACAAGTGACGAACATACTTACGTTACTTGACGTGACGAACATACTTACGATACTTGATGTGACGAACATACTTACGATACTTGGTGTGACGAACATACTTACGATACTTGATGTGACGAGCATACTTACATTACTTAACGTAACGAACATTCTTATGGTATCTACTATGACATTCGAGATCGAAGGTCGAGCCCTGCGTAGGGCGAAGCCCGGAGCAGTGCACTAAGGAGTATTCACGCACTAATGAAAAAAAAAACAGTTTGCGAGGCCGAAGGCCGAGCGAGCCCACCTTCTTTTAGTTACATTACTGTAAAACGCGAGACCGAAGGTCGAGCCCTGCGTAGGGCGAAGCCCGGAGCAGTGCCCCAAAGAGTTTTCACCCACTTATGAAAAAAAAAGTTATGCGAGGTCGCAGGCCGAGCGAGCCCATCCTCTTTTAGTTACGCTACCATAATACGCGAGACCGAAGGTCGAGCCCTGCGTAAGGCGAAGCCCGTAGCAGTGCCCCAAGGAATATTCACCTACTTATGAAAAAAAAAACTATGCGAGGCCGCAGGCCGAGTGAGCCCAAGCTCTTTTAGTTACGCTACTGTAACAAGCGAGACCGAAGGTCGAGCCCTGCGTAGGGCGAAGCCCGGAGCAGTGTACTAAGGAGTATTCACGCGTTAATGAAAAAAAAACAGTTTGCGAGGCCGAAGGCCGAGCGAGCCCACCTTCTTTTAGTTACATTACTGTAATACGCGAGACTGAAGGTCGAGCCCTGCGTAGGGCGAAGCCCGGAGCAGTGTACTAAGGAGTATTCACCCACTTATGAAAAAAAAAACTATGCGAGGCCGTAGGCCGAGCGAGCCCACCTTCTTATAGTTACGCTACCATAATACGCGAGACCGAAGGTCGAGCCCTGCGTAGGGCGAAGCCCGTAGCAGTGCCCCAAGGAATAATCACCTACTTATGAAAAAAAAAAATTATGCGAGGCCGCAGGCCGAGCGAGCCCAAGCTTTTTTAGTTACGCTACTGTAACAGGCGAGACCGCAGTCGAGCCCTGCGTAGGGCGAAGCCCGGAGCACTGCCCCAAGGAGTATTTACCTACTAATGAAAAAAAAACTGTGCGAGGCCGTAGGCCGAGCAAGCCTACCCCCTTTTTGTTACACTACTGAAATAAACGAGACCGAAGGTTGAGCCCTGCGTAGGGCGAAGCCCGGAGCAGTGCCCCAAGAATTATTCATTCAATAATGAAAAAAAAAATTGTTTGCGAGGCCGCAGGCCGAGCGAGCCAACCCAAGCCGCCAAAGCAACGCCGCGGAGGGCGAAGCCCGGAGCGGCTGGCGCCCCAAGGAGCCCCCACACAAAACCGAATCAACGAACCACAAAAAAGCCCACCGCGCTCGCCCACGCGGACGATACAACCCAGAAAAGTAATTTCGCGAGGCCGCAGGCCGAGCTGCGTATCGCGAGGCCGCAGGCCGAGCTCCGCGTAGGGCGAAGCCCGGAGCGTCCAGCGTCGCAGACCTAGCTTGAGCACGCACGCGCGAAGAGCGTGCGGCGAAAGCTAGTACCCATTATAAAATTACTTCAGTTTTCAAGATTCTAGATCAGGCCCCTTGACAGGTGAAAAGTATAATAGAGATTCATTGCATGTCTAATCTTACTTTAGAGATCTAGAATTTGACGTTTCACACTTTTCCTTTGTATTATAATTTACTGCAATGGCGAGAATGTCCGTTTGTCACAGACGGTGACGCCAAATTGTTATACGCCTTTATTAAAAGGTGCCGGCATAAAATGGGTTTGCCAATCTTCTTTTGTATTGTAGTAAAAGTGGTAATGATTTAAATAATTGCAAGAAGACAGTAATGTAGTTTCTAATAAAGTGATATAATACTCGTAGTACCTTCCTGAAATGTTTATAGTATTCAGAAACAATGACTTTAGGCGCGATGAATACAAGCGTATATAAATAAAACCAAAATTTAATATCATCATCAAGAACCTGCACTCGTCCATTGCCGGCCTTGGCCCCCCAATGACAATTGTCATTTTGGTTGCCTTAGTCACCACGCTTGATGAGCTTTGGTGACCGGTATTACCACAGCCTATAGACACCTGCAACACCAGGGATATCACACGTGCGTTGCCGAACCTTTAAAAACCTCTTCACAACCTTTTTGAAAGACCCCATACTGTAGTCTCAAATACAAATAATACGAAGTCTATAATATGTAAATAGAACAACAGCATCGGAGCGGCTCGAAGCGTCCGCGCTAATCATTCGGTCGCGCGATCAAACGCGCCGCATGCGCACACGCGTGCCGAATCGCGCGTTATCGGCGCGAACGTCGCGCTGCGATACGGAGACCGCCACTGAACGAAACTGCTAGGTTTAATTACCTATCATAATGTTGATACGGCTTTTTTCTATTTCTTACTGAGGATGGCAGACGAGATCTAACAGCTAGTCTTTTTAGACCTCGTTTGAAGAAGACCACGCAAAAGTAACCAATACTCAAAGGCAGCACTGAAATCATGGAGGATTCTGGTGAATATTTTCGTAACATTTTGTATTATAATTTTTATTAATAAATATATATTTTACATAGCAAACAGCCAGACCAACAAAGAGACATGTTCACGAACACAAATGTTCTTGTTACTTATTCCGTCTCTCAGCTCATTTATTCTTTCGCAATAATCGAAATGATAATTACGCACTCACCACCGATTCTAATTACAAAATTAAACGAAACAAAAAGTTGAAAAGGAGCAACTTTGCAGACAACAGCATACATCCCACACAGGCAGACCAATTTCCCTCGCCGTATTCTCCCTCAATTAACGCATTTACAACTTACTGGGGTACCTGCAGAGGTGCCATTTACCATAAGGTGTTGGCCCACGAGCCCAGGGACTGAATAACCGAAAAATTACGGTACCTTTATATTTCGGTATGACGTCATACCGAAATATAACGGTTACCGGAATATTTCGATATCTAAATTTATACCGGTACCGAAATTTTCAGGTACCGTAAAATAAAGGTAATTTCGGTATGAAAGAGACGGGGAGAGGAGACAAACTATTCTGAGAATGACTGGCTCGGCGGCGCAATTGGTAGTGTTGTAAGTGGTAGTGGACTCTTGCCTTCTGAACCATGGGTCGTAGGTTCGATCCCCACCCGGGACAAACATTCATGTGATGAACATTTGTGATTCTTCCGTGTCAATTTATATTTGTAATTAAGTATATATTTGTGGTACCCTCGTTGTTCTAATACCCATAAGAGCCCGTTCCTACTTGACGGGTGTCGGGTCCGGATTTTAATCGGATGTCGGCGCCTCTGTTCACACTTATCAAGAGTCGGGTCCGTTTTTTATCAGTTGTCGTAGGTATTCTTTATTGCTCAAAGAAAGTACAAATGGCGGGCTTAATGCCGTGTGGCATTCTCTACCAGTCAATCATTGGGCGAGCCAGAACACCATAACATCGTCATCATCATCATCATGATGATGATTAAAGTACAAATGGCGGACTTAATGCCATGTGGCATTCTATACCAGTCAACCATTGGGCGAGTCAGAAAACTATACAATCATCATCATCATCATCATGATGATGAAAGTACAAATGGCGGACTTAATGCCATTTGGCATTCTCTATCAGTCAACCATTGGGCGAGCCAGAACACCATAACATCGTCATCATCATGATGATGATTAAAGTACAAATGGCGGACTTAATGCCGTGTGGCATTCTACGAGTATACCAGTCAACCATTGGGAGAGTCAGAAAACTATACTATCATCATCATCATCATGATGATGAAAGTACAAATGGCGGACTTAATGCCGTGTGGCATTCTCTACCAGTCAACCATTAGGCGAGCCAGAAAACTATACAATCATCATCATCATCATGATGATTAAAGTACAAATGGCGGACTTAATGCCGTGTGGCATTCTATACCAGTCAACCATTGGGCGAGTCAGAAAACTATACAATCATCATCATCATCATGATGATGAAAGTACAAATGGCGGACTTAATGCCATTTGGCATTCTCTATCAGTCAACCATTGGGCGAGCCAGAACACCATAACATCGTCATCATCATGATGATGATTAAAGTACAAATGGCGGACTTAATGCCGTGTGGCATTCTACGAGTATACCAGTCAACCATTGGGAGAGTCAGAAAACTATACTATCATCATCATCATCATCATGATGATGAAAGTACAAATGGCGGACTAAAAGCCGTGTGGCATTCTCTACCAGTCAACCATTGGGCGAGCCAGAAAACTATACAATCATCATCATCATCATGATGATGAAAATACAAATGACGGACTTAATGCCGTGTGGCATTCTATACCAGTCAACCATTGGGCGAGTCAGAAAACTACAACATCATCATCATCATCATGATGATGAAAGTACAAATGGCGGACTTAATGCCATTTGGCATTCTCTATCAGTCAACCATTGGGCGAGCCAGAACACCATAACATCGTCATCATCATGATGATGATTAAAGTACAAATGGCGGACTTAATGCCGTGTGGCATTCTACGAGTATACCAGTCAACCATTGGGAGAGTCAGAAAACTATACTATCATTATCATCATCATCATCATGATGATGAAAGTACAAATGGCGGACTAAAAGCCGTGTGGCATTCTCTACCAGTCAACCATTGGGCGAGCCAGAAAACTATACAATCATCATCATCATCATGATGATGAAAATACAAATGACGGACTTAATGCCGTGTGGCATTCTATACCAGTCAACCATTGGGCGAGTCAGAAAACTACAACATCATCATCATCATCATAATGATGAAAGTACAAATGGCGGACTTAAAGCCATTTGGCATTCTCTACCAGTCAACCATTGGGCGAGCCAGAACACCATAACATCGTCATCATCATCATCATGATGATGATTAAAGTACAAATGGCGGACTTAATGCAGTGTGGCATTCTATACCAGTCAACCATTGGGCGAGTCAGAAAACTACAACATCATC